>CAMZMU010000033.1:73242502-73845178 GCA_947311845.1 Poa pratensis
ATTTTTGATGTTCCATGCTTGTTTTATACCAATTGCTACATGTTTTGCATCTACTTTATATCACTTTATACATTTTTTGGGACTAACCTATTAACAAGATGCCGAAGTGCCAGTTCCTGTTTTCTGCTGTTTTTGTATTCCAGAAAAGCTAGTCTGGAAATATTCTCGGAATTGGACGAAACTACACGGGGGTCCTATTTTTCCAGAACACCGCTGACGGAGCGAAGGAGCAGCAGAGGAGGGCCACCAGGAGGCCACACGCACCTAGGGCGCGGGCCCCCCTTCTGCCGCGCCCTAGGGTGGTGTGGGCCCCTCGGGGGTCGCAGCCGCCGCCCTTTCGCCTACTTATTCCCCCCGACGCGAAAACCCTAAGTACCTGAGCAAATATCCACGAAAAGTCCAGAGACGCCGCCGTCGTCAACCCTAGCTCGGGAGGGTTCAGAACCTCTTCCCGGCACCCTGCCGGAGAGGGGAATCGTCACCGGAGGCTTCTACATCGCCATGCCTGCCTCCGGAGTGATGCGTGAGTAGTTCATCCTTGGACTACGGGTCCATAGCAGTAGCTAGATGGTTGTCTCTCCACTTTGTGCCATCATGTTTAGATCTTGTGAGCTGCCTACATGATCAAGATCATATTATTGTAATGCTACATGTTGTGTTTGCTGGGATCCGATGAATATTGAATATTATGTCAAGTTGATTATCAATCTATCTTATATGTTATTTAAGATCTTGCATGCTTTCCGTTACTCGTAGATGCTTTGGCCAAGTAGATGCTTGTAACTCCAAGAGAGAGTATTTATGCTAGATAGTGGGTTCATGTCTCCGTTTAACCTGGGACAGTGACAGAAAGTTCTAAGGTTGTGGATGTGCTGTTGCCACTAGGGATAACCTAACGATGCTATGTCCACGGGCATATGTGTTTGTTTACATTACGCACTTTACTTAATGCAATTATCCGTTGCTTGCAACTTAATACCAACGGGGGACTCGGATGACAACCCGGCGGTGGATTATTAGTCATAGATGCTGTTGGATAACGGTCTATGTATTATGTCGTAATGCCCAATTAAATATCATAGTAGTCAACATGTCATGTATATGCATTGTCATGCGCTCACTATTCGTCAATTGCCCAGCTGTAATTTGTTCACCCAACATGTTAGTTATCTTTTATGGAGAGACACCACTAGTGAACTGTGGACCCGGTCCATTCTTTTACACTGATTAAACAACCACAAACTGCAAACTGTTCCTTTTTCATTCTCTGCAATTTAATACTCATTTTCCACACCATACGTTTAATCCTTTGTTTTCAGCAAGCCAGTGAGATTGACAACCTCACTGTTTCGTTGGGGCAAAGTAGTTTGATTGTGTTGTGTGCAGATTCCACGTCAACAGTCCAGACTCCCTGCACACATATTTTCTGGCGCGTGACAACCTTCTGAAGAGTTGCTGCTCCTACTGGTTCGATAACCTTGGTTTCTTTCTGAGGGAAAACTTGCTGCTGACTACATCATACCTTCCTCTTGGGGTCTCCCAACGAACGTGTGTTTCACGTCATCAAGCTATTTTTCTGGCGCCGTTGCCGGGGAGACAGCAGTCTTCTGCAAGGGGAGTTTCACGCTTCCAATCTCTTTACTTTGTTTTTGTCTTGCTTAGTTTATTTTATTTTCTTGTTTGCTTTCAATTATCAAAAACACAAAAAAATTAGTTACTTGCATCTAGTTTATTTTCTGTTTGGTTTTTATTATTTCATCATGCTTCTCCCTAAGTATACTTTAAAAGAAATATCTGTGGGTAGTGGGTCTATCATTGGAAGAGATAACATTGAGGAATTCTTAATCATGTTAGTATGGTTAAGATTTTGAAGATAGATCCTTGGTAGAACTTGCTCCAAATTATGAAATTGCTACAGCTTCTCTAGTTCACATGTTGGAAGCTCGGTTTGTCAACTTAGTCCCATAATGCAGCACATGTTTCTAAAACTCCATGATACGGAAGATGGTGAAAAGAAAGATTTTGTTTTAGAAACCCTACTTAAAAATTTGGTGATGTTGCTAGGGAAGCTAGAAAAGTTTTTATTAAATACAAGATGCTTGGTTATTGTATTGACGTTGTTAATACACTTGAAAAACTTGAAAAAGAGAGGCTCAAGTACACTAAGGAAACTAATGGTGAGGGGGAAGTTAAAATACCAATACCTTTTAAGCTTATAGGAATGCAGGAGGCACTAGAAAAGAATTTTGATTGGATTGTTCCTGAAACCCATTTGATGAAATGATGAGCCTAGAGGTATTGAGAAAGGGAATTCCGAAACTACATAGATAAGATAAATTGCATTGTTGAGAAAACTTCCGACCTCTCTTGATGCTTCTTCACTTGGTAATACTTGATGCATGCTTTGTGCCTAGCTAAAAGGCGTTAAAGAAAAGCGCTTATGGGAGGCAACCCATTTTATTTTTCTGCAATTTTTCTTTTATTGAGTCAAGGAGTTTGTTTACTTCTGTAGCAACTCCTTTGTATCTTTATTTTCTCGCATTGTTGTGCCAAGAGTAGCCTCTAATGTAAGATGATGCTTAATTTTGATTGCTGCGCAGAAACAGATTTTGCTGTTCACTGTACGAAATTCTAAAATCACCAGATTGTTAAAAATCTGAAATTTTTGTGCGTAATCTTTATGAATGTCTGAAACTTTCATTAGTTCAAGTTTTCGATCTGAGCGCGTAAGTGCCTCGAAAAAATTCGTCTTTGCGGACTGTTCTGTTTTAGACAGATTATGCCTTTTTATTTTGCATTCTCTCTTTTTACTAGTGTTGAGTGAAATTCTTTTTTGGGTGGAAGAGCTTCACATAACATCAGTGGCTGTAGCTAATGTTTAAAGTAACAAATCATATTGCGTCTTTACAGAACATGTGAATTTTTGATTATGCACTAACCCTCTAATGAGATCTACTTTGAGTTTGGTGTGACGGAAGTTTTCAAGGGTCAAGAGAGAAGGATGATATAATAGGATCAAGAAGAGTGAAGAGCTTAAGCTTGGGGAGGCTCCCATGGATCTCCCCAGCATATTTCAAGAAGACTCAAGCGTCTAAGCTTGGGGATGCCCAAGGCATCCCTTCTTCATCGTCAAAATTATCAGGTCATCTCTAGTGAAACTATATTTTAATTCTTTCACATCATATGTGCTTTTCTTGGAGCGTCTGTGTGCTTTTTATTTTCAGTATTGCACTTTTATTTTCAATAAAGCTTGACTGGACCCTAGCATTCTTGATTGGGAGAGAGACACGCTCCGCTTTTTCATGAGAATACTCCTATTCTTCACTTATATTTGTTGAGTATTCATATCTAGCGCTGTTCAGCTTTTAGCTCTTGTTTTCATGTATCTCTTGTCAGAGCTATTAGCTTTCTTTTGTAGAAAGTACTCTCTTGCTTCACTTATATTTGTTTGGAGAGTTGATGAAATAAATTGATTGGTGTTTGGTTGGTTCAGAAAATGTTGCATGTGGTAATTGGTATAAGGAAAAACTTGCTTAATCTTGTAGATCACTAAAATGGATAACTTGATGCTTGTCAATTGTTTTGAGTTAACAAGTAGATCATGATTAAATTGTGCATCACATGAGTTAAGCCTATTAGTGAAGAACTACCGTAAAGCTTGTTGAAAATTTGGTTTGCATCGGTGGTACCTCTAAGGTCTAGATATTTTCTAATAACAGGGTTTGGTTAACAAGGAAGACGGTATGAAGTCTTATAACGTTTGCAATATGTTTGTCATATAAAACTTGGTGTACGGGTTGATATTCTTGTTTGCTTACATAACCTTGCTAGCCTAAACTCTGTACTGAGAGGGAATGCTTCTCGTGCATCCAAATCCTTGAGCCAAAATCCATGCCATTTGTGTCCACCATAACTACCTATATGTGGTATTTCCTTGCCACTCCAAGTAAATTTTTCATGTGCTACCTTTAAATTATTCAAAATGTTATTATTCCCTTTTTGTGTCAATGTTTACTAGCTCATGAGGAATTAGTGTGGTTATTCTTTATTCTATTTGTCGAGTGGACTTTTACACCTGGACTAGTGGCATATACATCCGCTTATCCAATAACTTGCAAAAAGAGCTGGCAACGGGGTGCCCAGTCCCAATTAATTACAACTTTAACCAATTAATTCTCTTCACACTTTTGCCCTGATTCATCAGTAAGCAATGACAAACAGTGAAATACCTGAATGTGTGTAAACCAAAGAGAAAGAGGGATGATCTGCCTTGCTGGTAGAAATAACGTCCTTCATGGGAGCCGCTCTTAAAAGTCCGTTCGACAGGTAGAATACTGTTCTCACCCGCTACCATTCGTTGACAATTAACAAACACCTCTCAAAAATAGATACTCCTCCATGGTATGTGATTGATGGAAGGCACCCGAGGATTCGGTTAGCCATGGCTTGTGTTAGCAAGGTTGGGAGGAGTATCAAATATTTTATGCAATCTCTATATGCTTTCAAAAACCTAAAAGCTCTAGCACATGATTAATCCCTGCTTCCCTGCGAAGGGCCTTTCTTTTACTTTTATGTTGAGTCAGTTTTCCTATTCTTTCTGTCTTCCACAAGCAAACACTAGTGTCAACTTTGTTACAACATGCGTTATATGCAATGTATTGGACTTGTTATACTACTTTGTGTTGACAATATCCATGAGATAAATATGTTGAAAGTT
Source organism: Poa pratensis (assembly GCA_947311845.1). Classification (NCBI taxonomy): domain Eukaryota; kingdom Viridiplantae; phylum Streptophyta; class Magnoliopsida; order Poales; family Poaceae; genus Poa; species Poa pratensis. The sequence continues at coordinate 73,247,220 of CAMZMU010000033.1, forward strand.
GAAGCAAATGCTGAAACTAAATTCTTCCTTTGTGTTGATTAAATACCTTTTGTTAGAAACTATTGCTTTATGAGTTAACACTTATGCAAAACTGTTTGATGCTTGTCTCGAAAGTACTATTCATGAAAACGTTTAGCTTGTGTGATCATTGTTTACTCATTATCTATTTGGTAGCAAATTATAGACCATTGACTTGGATCACTTCATTCATTTACATGTGCCTTGCAATATTATATGATCAAGATTATGATAGTAGCATGTCACCTCAAAAATTATTTTGTTTTTATCGTTTACCTACTCGAGGACGAGTAGGAACTAAGCTTGGGGATGCTGATACGTCTCAAACGTATCTATAATTTTTGATGTTCCATGCTTGTTTTATACCAATTGCTACATGTTTTGCATCTACTTTATATCACTTTTATACATTTTTTGGGACTAACCTATTAACAAGATGCCGAAGTGCCAGTTCCTGTTTTCTGCTGTTTTTGTATTCCAGAAAAGCTAGTCTGGAAATATTCTCGGAATTGGACGAAACTACACGGGGGTCCTATTTTTCCAGAACACGCCTGACGGAGCGAAGGAGCAGCAGAGGAGGGCCACCAGGAGGCCACACGCACCAGGGCGCGGGCCCCCTTCCGCGCCCTGGGTGGTGTGGGCCCCTCGGGGGTCCGCAGCCGCCGCCCTTTCGCCTACTTATTCCCCCACGCGAAAACCCTAAGTACCTGAGCAAATATCCACGAAAAGTTCCAGAGACGCCGCCGTCGTCAACCCTAGCTCGGGAGGGTTCAGAACCTCTTCCCGGCACCCTGCCGGAGAGGGGAATCGTCACCGGAGGCTTCTACATCGCCATGCCTGCCTCCGGAGTGATGCGTGAGTAGTTCATCCTTGGACTACGGGTCCATAGCAGTAGCTAGATGGTTGTCTCTCCACTTTGTGCCATCATGTTTAGATCTTGTGAGCTGCCCTACATGATCAAGATCATATTATTGTAATGCTACATGTTGTGTTTGCTGGGATCCGATGAATATTGAATATATGTCAAGTTGATTATCAATCTATCTTATGTTTATTTAAGATCTTGCATGCTTTCCGTTACTCGTAGATGCTTTGGCCAAGTAGATGCTTGTAACTCCAAGAGAGAGTATTTATGCTAGATAGTGGGTTCATGTCTCCGTTTAACCTGGGACAGTGACAGAAAGTTCTAAGGTTGTGGATGTGTGTTGCCACTAGGGATAACCTAACGATGCTATGTCCACGGGCATATGTGTTTGTTTACATTACGCACTTTACTTAATGCAATTATCCGTTGCTTGCAACTTAATACCAACGGGGGACTCGGATGACAACCCGGCGGTGGATTATTAGTCATAGATGCTGTTGGATAACGGTCTATGTATTATGTCGTAATGCCCAATTAAATATCATAGTAGTCAACATGTCATGTATATGCATTGTCATGCGCTCACTATTCGTCAATTGCCCAGCTGTAATTTGTTCACCCAACATGTTAGTTATCTTTTATGGAGAGACACCACTAGTGAACTGTGGACCCCGGTCCATTTTTTTACACTGATTAAACAACCACAAACTGCAAACTGTTCCTTTTTCATTCTCTGCAATTTAATACTCATTTTCCACCCATACGTTTAATCCTTTGTTTTCAGCAAGCCAGTGAGATTGACAACCTCACTGTTTCGTTGGGGCAAAGTAGTTTGATTGTGTTGTGTGCAGATTCCACGTCAACAGTCCAGACTTCCCGCGACAGCTATTTTTCTGGCGCCGTTGACAACCTTCGAAGAATTGCTGCTCCTACTGGTTCGATAACCTTGGTTTCTTTCTGAGGGAAAACTTGTGCTGACTACATCATACCTTCCTCTTGGGGTCTCCCAACGAACGTGTGTTTGACGTCATCACGTACCCTTAAGCTAAGCATCGGTTATTTTATCCCTAATGGCAACAGCACATCACAATCTTAGAAGTTATTGTCACTCTCCCAGATTACCGGAGGCATGAACCCATTATCTAGCATAAATACTCACTCTTGGAGTTACAAGCATCTACTTGGCCAAAGCATCTACTAGTAACGAAAGCATGCAAGATCATAATTAACATATAAGATAGATTGATAATCAACTTGACATAGTATTCAATATTCATCGGATCCCAGCAAACACAACATGTAGCATTACAATAAGATGATCTTGATCATGATAGGCAGCTCACAAGATCTAAACATGATAGCATAAAGTGGAGAGACAACCATCTAGCTACTGCCATGGGACCCGTAGTCCAAGGATGATACTACGCACGCATCTCTCCGGAGGCAGGCATGGTGATGTAGAGCCCTCCGGTGATGATTCCCCTCTTCGGTAGGGTGCCAGGAAGAGCTTCTGAACCCTCCCGACTAGGGTTGACGGCGGCGGCGTCTCTGGAACTTTTCGTGGATAATGGCTCGGGTATCTAGGGTTTTTGCGTCGGGGAATAAATAGGCGAAAGGGCGCGGCTGCGGAGCCACGAGGGCCCCACACCACCCCACGGCGCGGCAGGGGGGCCGCGCGGCCCCATGGTGTGGGCGCCACGTGGCTCCCCTCCGTGTCTCGTCTGGACTCCGTCTTCGTGTTGGAAAAATAGGTTCTGTCCAAGTTTCGTCCAATTCCGAGAATATTTCCAGACTAGCTTTTCTGAATACAAAAACAGCAGAAAACAGGAACTGGCACTGTGGCATCTTGTTAATAGGTTAGTCCCAGAAAAGCATAAAAATGCTATGAAGTGTATATAAAACATGTAACAATTGGTATAATATCAACATGGAACATCAAAATTATAGATACGTTTGAGGACGTATCATAAAGCGACAATGTAGGGAGGTGGGCGGTAGATTCCGGAGTCCTTTTGCAAAGTGGGCAAAGGCCACAATTTGGCCATCCCCGACGAGACAAGCGATCCACCGTCCAAATGCGGGTTTTGCAGAGCAAGCCAAGCGAAAAATTTGGTTTTTGGGGGAGCCCAAACTTTCCACACAAGGCGCTTCATATTGGAGGAGGTTGCTCCCAAGAATTGGCCTTGTAGGCCGACTTGGCCGAGTATTCCCCCCCCCCCCCTCGGTAAGGTTCCGAGTGATGCTATCCTCGCGAGAGTCATCAAGGTTGAATTGTTGAAATTGATCCAAAGGTCGATGAACTCGAGTGTATGTTGCATGGAAAACTCTTCATCCATTTTAATCTTTCCGATCCAAGCGTTGTCAAGTAAGGCTTGACGAATTGCCCAAACCGGCCCAAATCTTGTTGGGGTCCTCCACTCAAGCCATGGCCACCTCAATCTCAATGCCCGGGCGAACTTGTCGGTGTTGAGGACACCTAGGCCCCCAATGGCGGTTGGGCGCGTGACGGCCTCCCAATTAACCTTGCATTGTCCACGGAGACTTTATCGGAGGCCGCCCAAAGAAAGGCACGCTCAATGTTGTTCAATTTGGTGGTGAGGCCCGGAGGGATGATAAGAGGCGTCAAGTGGTAGATTGATTGGGAGGCAAGGACCGACTTGACGAAGTGCCCTGGCCGGCTATTGTGATGAAGCGCCCAAACCATGTGGGATCTTACTTGCGCATTTGTCCTCGAGGTGTTGGAAGTCCACCTTTCTCAAGCGCCAAACGAGAGCGGGAGCCCTAGGTAACGCATAGGAAGGAAGTCCGCACCACTGGAAGACCATCAAGGACATCGTCTAGGTCAATGTGCCACACCTTATGGGAACCACAGAGCTTTTTTGGAGTTTGTGCAAAGTCCCGTTACCTCTGAAAGCACTAAGAATTGCCGATAGCTTTTGGATGTCATCTTTGTAGGGAGCCCAAAATTGCCGTATCATCCGTAAAGTGAAGTCCGCAAGATAGTTCCTCTCCCACGAATCTTGTGTAGCAAACCGAGTTGGGTGGGCACCTCAAGTAATTGTTGTAGCGGGTCAATGCAATGACAAAGAGGAGAGGTGCCAATGGATCCCCTTGGCGAAGCCCGCGGCCATGCGGGATAGGTAGGCCGGCCACCCCATTTAGAAGGATGCGCGAGGTAGAGGTGGAGAAGAGGGCGGCAATCCAATCCGGAACCTACTCGGGAAACCCTCCGTTGAAGTAGATCGAGGATGTACTCCCACTGAATAGAGTCAAAAGCTTTGCGTATGTCCAACTTGAAGAGGAGGGAGGGTATCTTGTTCTTGTGTAGTGTTCTAGCCAAATTCTCACGTAGAGAAAGTTGTCATGGCTGCTTCTTTTTTTGATGAAGGCGCTTTGGGCGTTGGAGACGAGGTCATTCATGAGAGGCCCGAGCCTAAGAGATAGGATTTTTTGCAATAATCTTCGCGATGGCGTGGATGAGGCTAATTGGCCTATAGTCGGTGATCTCCTCCGCGCCCTCTTTAATTTGGTAGAAGGTTGAAAGTGTGGAGGTTGCCAAAGCAATCAATGACCCGCATGACGTCAAACTTGATGGTATCCCGACATCTTTGAAGAACACCCCGGTGAAGCCATATCCGGTCCGGCCTTATCACTAGGCATGGCATGAATCGCGTTCTTGACCTCCTCCTCCGAGATGGGTAAGACCATATCCTCAAGGTCAGGGTTTTTTTTTTTTTTTGAACAGGGGCGGTCCCGAAGGACCTAGAGCTTCATTCATAGTCAACGCTGGATTACATCTTACAGATAAGGCCACATAAAACAAAGAAATTACACACAAGGCCAGAATTTTTGCAGTAAGGACCTCAGCTAGGAAAAAGGAAAAGCAGTCCGGTCCAGCTCCTTCACCAGCGCGACGAAAGCAAGCTTGAACGCAGGCAACCTCAACATCGCCGGGACACACCACTTGGGATGGAGAGGCGGGAGCCTGCTGCGCACAAGCCATAGGGCCTCCGAAAATGGCACCAAGGCCTGGAGGTAGACGAGAACCAACTGACGCTGACCGGGAAACCGTCGCCAGCGACAGAGGCGGGAGCGGCCACCATTTGGCCAAGAAGAACGGCGGAGAAGTAGTCGCCGCCGTGATGAAGCTCCCAGGAGAAAGCCGCAACACACCCCTGGTGCAGATCCAACCGCCAGCAGGCCAGAGAACCGGAACCCCATCCTCCTCGTCACCGAGACAAGCAACAAAAGGGGATTCTGATCTCCAACCACCAACGCCAGATCCGCCCGAAACCAGCAAGTTTATTGGAAGAATTGTCTTCAGCTTGAATCCACCCGAGCACCTCCCACCATGGAACTGGTCACAGCGGAGACTTGCTGCAGTACAGCCACCACTCGCCGGCAGCCGCACCAGACAACAAGAGGGGAAGACGGCTTTATTGTCGGAGATGCCTCGCCGGAGATCCTCCACACGCCTCCACACCCATAGATGCAGAGCAGCAGAGAAACCAAAGCAAGAACGTCCCAGATCCAGCCGATGAGATCTGGAGACCTACTCCCAAACACCATGACGGATAAAAACGAAACCTACTGTACAGACTACTACTACCAGAGCTCCCCCCTCCACCATCTCCAAGCGGCAGCGCCGCCGAGAGGGCTTCGGAAGAGCAGCGAGGCACGGAAAGGGCTCTCAGGCAGAGGAGGTGGGAGAGAAGGAGAGCCGGCACTTCCTAGTTAGGTCAGGGTTTTCAAAATGAAGCTCATCCCAATTGAAGTCATGGGAGCACGTCTCCCCCCTCCCAATAGCCGAGCTAAAATGCTCATGAACGATTTCCTCTTTTTGCTCATGCTCGGTCACCCAACCGTTGTTGTGCTTGAGGCGGTGGATGTGGTTCTTCCTACGACGCGAATTTACTTTGAGGTGAAAAAACTTGGTGTTGGCATCCCCCTCTTTAGGTTTCGGATCCTCGAGCATTGCTTCTTCCTTGCTCTCTCAAGAATTGATAGGCTAAGAACTTTGCGCTTGAGTCTTGCGTGAAGGTTGTGCTCCTCCAAGGAGAGTTGTCGGGACTCTTGTGCAATATCCAATTGGAGGATGACAAGAAGAGCCGCATTTAGGAGAAGCTTCGGCTTGGAGAACATGGATTGGTTCCACTTGGATAGACAAACCCCCCAGCGCTTGAGTTTGTGGAACAAAATATGGTAGGGCTCGGTGTGAGTTGATGGGGCATCCCAAGAAGCTTTCACAACGTCATCAAAACCCGGCAACCGAAGCCAAAAGTTCTCGAAGCGGAAGACGCGCGGCTTGAGAGGGTATCCCTAGCCGGAAAAGACATAACCCCAAACGGGAGATGCCAAAGTAACAATTATGGATTAACATATTGTCGCTACTGCCTGATCGATCCTAGGCCGGATTATTTACCTCTTCCTTTCTGTAAAGATGACTAAAAACAAGAAAAAATATCTCCAAAGACAAGATTTCCAGGGATACTGTGTCGCTAGTGCAGGCATGCCAAGTAATTAGAAAAGACTGATAAAAGTGTTGTGCATCTAGATCTAAGTCAGAGGCTCAGAGCACTGTGAGTCGATCGTGGCGGCCGGTAATATAATGCGTGGGGGCCGCAGACAGCTGACTGTGCTAGTACTAGTATGTGTTGCAAGTTGCAAGCTTGCAACCGACCAGATAATCTTGGAAACTCAGATTAATTAGGGGCTAAGATATCTCATGATCTGGGATCTAGCTAACTAGGCCATAGGCCCATAGCACTGCATATGCAACAGCTATAGCTGGCTAATTGAACTATACTATACAAGCACGATGTATTCACCATAATTTAGCACTAACTACACTCCGCTACATCGCATAATGCTGCATTGTAGATCGATGTCCCGATCCCTAATCCTGTATCTAATGTGGATCCCTTGCCCACACATATTTTCTTGTCGGGAAACTCGTACATAACCGATCTGGAGTTCCAAGTCTCGTATACCAGCTATACCAGATACCAAACAGTAGACAAATATCTAGGGGATCGATAGGTGCAGCAGCCACTGGCGCGCACCGTCCTCTGGCAGTTGTAACATGGACTTGGAGCATCAAGGTAATATAGAAGTTTTGTGCGTACACCACGATCGATCACGTGCATGGAAGCGCTCTGCGTGGTACCGGTAAAACCGAACCTGGAGAAAACAAGTGGTGAAGGTGACGAGCGAGGATAGCTGGCACATGGTTGATGCTGCTTGTTTCAGTCAGGCGGCGGGCAGTTTAATAGTACTGTTGCACTGACTGAGTAGCTATTCAGAGAGAGTTTTTAGCTGGCTTTTGCATGGTTGATCACTGCGATCGAGGAGCTAGGCGGTTACTTGGAGCAGAGAACGAGGCGCGCACGCACGCACGGAACGGAAGTGGTGTCGATAAGAATCCCGATAAGGTTGGACCGTTTTGCCCCTCCCTCGAGCTCTGGCGATTCTTGAGCGATTCCCAACCCTTGAGCCGCCGCCGCCGTGTGCTTCCTCCCCACCTGCCTCTGGCCGTCTCCACCCGGGGACGGACGCCTCATAGCATGCTCTCTCGTTTCTAGCTGAGCAACCCCGTTTTGGACCCGTCCTCCCTGCTCGAGGCCCCGTTTCTGGCTGTTCGGGTTGGATCTTCTTGTGTACTTACCAGTGGTGAATCTCAATCTTTATCCCTGCTAGATTAGTCTGCAGTTTGGATCTCCTCTGCCTAGTCAGGGTTTGTGAGCGTAACGGTGTCTCTGGTATCTTGCCTGCTCCAGCTATGGCGGGGAGGGGAATTTCGAGCTCTGGTTCGGAGAAAGGAAAAGGAAAGGAATCGGGCAAGTCTGCTCAAGATGAGGAAGATGTGGGCTCACTGTTGGGTCGCCTTAATATCTTGGCTGATGAGACTGAGTTGTTGATATGAGCGATGATGATGATGATGCCGAGGTCGCGCCGGTGAAATTCTCTCTGGTTGGGAAAGTGCTGTCTCACTCTGTGACCCATATTCAGACTATTAGGTCTACGATGAGGCCGGCGTGGGCAATCCGCCTGGTTTTCGTGCTCAGCCTCTGGGGGAAAATTTGTTTGTGGCTGATTTTGCGAGTAGAGCAGACAAAGATCGTGTTCTGGATGGATCCCCGTGGATGGCGGGGAGGCATGCGGTGCTGGTGCAGGAGCTGGATGAAAATCTCCGTCCTTCTGATATCCGTTTTGACTCTATGTCAATCTGGGTCCGAATCCTGAACCTGCCGTTTCTTTGGCTCAACAAGACCAAGGGCCTGAAGATTGCGATGCTGATTGACAAGGAGTGTCACCTCGATGTCGATGATTTTGGGGATGCTGCGGGCTCCTTTCTGCGTGCGAGGGTCTCTCTTCCTCTGGACAAGCCTGTTCGGAGATGGGTCACAACTACTAGGAAAGGGGTGGAAGAGAGGCTTGATCTTCAGTATGAGAAGCTTCCCTTTTTCTGCCACAGCTGTGGTATTATTGGGCATGGGGATTTGGACTGTGCTGTTCCAGCTGTTCGTGACAAGGATGGAAGACTGCCCTTTGATCGCAAGCTAAGGGCTCCGGATGATCGGAGGAGGAAGCCACAGTCTTTCAGCCAGGCTGCTGCTACATCTTCGTGGAATAGTGATTCCCGGATAAGAGTGGGAGGAGATCTCAGTTTGGCTCTTCTTCAAGCCGCACTTCTAATACGGAGAAGGAGGGGATACCCAGGAAACCTGATGAGGAGGAAGTGAACTTTCCTACCAAGCCGTCTGGGCAGAAGGTTCAAGGGTCTCTGATATTGCAAAGAACCTTTTTTCCTCTCCGAGTGTTGTGGAGACAAAAACTCTGAAAAAACGGAAACCTTCTGATCTTGGGGAGCCCCGGAAGTCTCTGAAGCTATTGATGCTGATCCAAATGCCTGCCCAATTTCTGCCTTGTCCATTGTGCCAGTTTTCAAAGGGGGTGGCAGGCTGCTGGTGAGAAACCTGGTGCTGTCTTAGTGGGGGAAGCAACAAAGAAGCAGAAGAATGACAATTCTGAGCGACACAACCTTTCGGTGGAGGCTGCCAATGTGATGCAGCCCCGCCAGCCTCAATGAATACCCTCAGTCTGAACTGCCGGGTTGTGGGTGGCCCGAGGCAGTTCATGAGATCCACAGTCTTGTGGTTTCTCACCGTCTAGCTTTGGTTATTCTCTCGGAAACCAAACTGAATGCTACGAGAGCGGAAGAGTTGAAGTGGCAAATTGGGAAGGATAATGTGAAAGGTGTTAGCAGCTGATGACGTGAAACACACGTTCGTTGGGAGACCCCAAGAGGAAGGTATGATGTAGTCAGCAGCAAGTTTTCCCTCAGAAAGAAACCAAGGTTATCGAACCAGTAGGAGCAGCAACTCTTCAGAAGGTTGTCAACGGCGCCAGAAAAATAGTGTTGTTGATGGGAGTCTAGACTGTTGACGTGGAATCTGCACACAACACAATCAAACTACTTTGCCCAACGAAACAGTGAGGTTGTCAATCTCACTGGCTTGCTGAAAACAAAGGATTAAACGTATGGTGTGGAAAATGAGTATTAAATTGCAGAGAATAAAAAGGAACATTTTGCAGTTTGTGGTTGTTTAATCAGTGTAAAAGAATGGACCGGGGTCCACAGTTCACTAGTGGTGTCTCTCCATAAAAGATAACTAACATGTTGGGTGAACAAATTACAGCTGGGCAATTGACGAATAGTGAGCGCATGACAATGCATATACATGACATGTTGACTACTATGATATTTAATTGGGCATTACGACATAATACATAGATCGTTATCCAACAGCATCTATGACTAATAATCCACCGCCGGGTTGTCATCCGAGTCCCCCATTGGTATTAAGTTGCAAGCAACGGATAATTGCATTAAGTAAAGTGCGTAATGTAAACAAACACATATGCCCGTGGACATAGCATCGTTAGGTTATCCCTAGTGGCAACAGCACATCCACAACCTTAGAACTTTCTGTCACTGTCCCAGGTTAAACGGAGACATGAACCCACTATCTAGCATAAATACTCTCTCTTGGAGTTACAAGCATCTACTTGACCAAAGCATCTACGAGTAACGGAAAGCATGCAAGATCTTAAATAACATATAAGATAGATTGATAATCAACTTGACATAATATTCAATATTCATCGGATCCCAGCAAACACAACATGTAGCATTACAATAATATGATCTTGATCATGTAGGGCAGCTCACAAGATCTAAACATGATGGCACAAAGTGGAGAGACAACCATCTAGCTACTGCTATGGACCCGTAGTCCAAGGATGAACTACTCACGCATCACTCCGGAGGCAGGCATGGCGATGTAGAAGCCTCCGGTGACGATTCCCCTCTCCGGCAGGGTGCCGGGAAGAGGTTCTAAACCCTCCCGAGCTAGGGTTGACGACGGCGGCGTCTCTGGAATTTTTCGTGGATATTTTTCGAGGAGCAGAAAAGGTACTTAGGGTTTTCGCGTCGGGGGGACTAAGTAGGCGAAAGGGCGGCGGCTGGAGAGGCCTGAGGGCCCACACCACCCCAGGGCGCGGCAGAAGGGGCCCGCGCCCTGCTGGCGTGTGGGGCCCACGTGGCCCTCTTCTGCTCCTCCTTTGCTCCGTCAGGCGAGTTCTGGTAAAATAGGGACTCCCGTGTAGTTTCGTCCAATTCCGAGAATATTTCCAGACTAGCTTTTCTGGAATACAAAAACAGCAGAAAACAGGAACTGGCACTTCGGCATCTTGTTAATAGGTTAGTCCCAAAAAATGTATAAAAGTGATATAAAGTAGATGCAAAACATGTAGCAATTGGTATAAAACAAGCATGGAACATCAAAATTATAGATACGTTTGAGACGTATCAGCATCCCCAAGCTTAGTTCCTACTCGTCCTCGAGTAGGTAAACGATAAAAACAAGATAATTTTTGAGGTGACATGCTACTATCATAATCTTGATCATATATGTAACATCCCAATTTTCACAAAAATTTAAAACTTTTCATTTGCATCATGCATCTTGTCATTGCATCCTTGTTTGCATTGTGTTTGAATTCAAATTATGAAATTTAGAGAATTTATCTCAAAAACCTAAATTGCAAAGTATCTGCAAATGCCTTCTCAAACTATTTCAAATTTTCAAATAAAGATTTTGAAAATTATATCCCCAATACATGCTAAACATGTGGGCATGTTTTTACAAATTTATTGAAAGTGGTTTGAGTGAATTCGTGTTTGAAATACAAAAGTTATTTGAAGTGGTTTAAAGACAGAAAAGAAAAACAGTTTCTGGAAAATTTTTGCGAAACGAGCTATTTGGGCTGAGCCCATCTTCTTTCTCTCGCGCCGCGCAGCACGTAGCAGACCGCCCAGCCCATCTCTCTCTCTCCCTCTCGCTGACAAGCAGGCCCCGCCTGTCATCACCTCCACGCCACCGTGATGAACACGGACTTCTCGAACAAACCCTAGCGGAAATCCTCTCCGATTCTGTTGCGATTTCTTCCGTGTTCTCCACGTAGACCCGCCTATATAAACCTCCAGAACCCGCCCCGTGTTTTGCCCCAAAAATCCCGAGTCGATCGCCCCCAGGCTGCTCGCACGGGACGCCGCCGTGCCGCCACTGCCGTCGACGACCTCGCCGTATTCCGGTGAGCCCTTGCGCGCATTGCCCCTCGCAACCCTCCCCTTCGCTTCGCCGCGACCGTGCGCTCCTCCCTGACACCTCGCCGTATTTTCTCGCGCAGCAGATCGAGAGATCCATCATCGACAGGAGCTCGCCGCCGCCCCCCCCGAACATCGACGACGATCCCAGGAGGAGAAGGAAGCTCGCGACATCATCGACCACGCCACCAGCTCCGCCGCGACGCCCTGCATCTCCTGGTACCAAGCCCCCATCCTCCCCTTCTTTTCCGTTGCGTTTAGCTCGCCGCCGGCGATGGCGCCGCCGTAGGAACTAGGGTTCCGGCATGTTTCCGGCGGAAAACGTCGGTCGTTTTGGTACAGTAGATCTAGGCCGTTGGATCTTTTTTGCACGGTGGAGATTAGATGCATCACGAAGCGGTACCAGCCAACCAGACATCGCCACGTCGCCAAGTCGTCCGCGAAGCCGCGCCGCATCCGTCCGCGTCCGTCCGCACCCGTCCGCGTCCGCATCGCCCGCAAGACCAGTCAACGGAGGCTCCGCACCAACCAGAAGACGCCACGTCGACGGAGGACTCCAGCGCGAAGATCTTTTCAGTTTTCTTTACGTTTTAGCCCCTGCGCATCACAGATTAGTCCCTGCGATTAATCTATCATTAATTTTTATCCTTTATCCAAAATTTATGAAATTTATATTTTTGGAAAGCTAATAATGTGTAGAAACTTTCTATATGCTTAATTTGAGGTTTGGACGAAATTAATTTAGATAAATTTTAAAAATGGTTTAATTGATATTTTGGCTATAACTTAATTATAAAAATTGATAATTGAGCAAAATATTTTGCTATATTTTGTTTGTATAAGTAATGGCCGTAGTATTGCTCTAGTATTTTTGTAGAAGTGTTTTTCTATGTTTTTGCATGTATTTTGTTTTTATTGCTTTTAGGTGTTATTTTAATAAGTAAATTATATTAAAATTGCTCTCCACATTATTTTCGAATAGAAAATTTAGCTAAGTAATTATGACCATGTTATATGCAAAATAACTTAGAAATATTTCACCCACCGAAATATTTCTTCCTTAGAAAATTTTGGGTAATAAAATGTTGAGAACACTTAGAATTTTTCCTTAGAAATTTTCAACACATTAAAAGTGCTAAACTTGTCCTTAGAAATTTTTAGTATCTAGAAAACTTAGTTATTTCCTTAGAAATTATTCTAAGTACTTGCTATAACAAATGTTGGTCCTTAGAAAAATTTATCAACTATTGCTATCATACCTTTTTCCTTAGAAAATTTTAGCACTTCTTATTTTGTTTACTTTCCTTAGAAATTATTTTGGACATGATGTGTTAGTTTAGTCCTTAGTTAAATTTCGACCCAAGTGTTAGGACCTTGGTCCTTAGTCATTTTTGGACCTTCTTGATTGTCTTGTTTTAACTTAGAATTATTTCATGGCATGGCATGCATGCATCTCTAGTCCTTAGAAATATTTGCACATCATGCATGACATATTTTCCTTAGAAGTTTTATGAAAATTGTTTGTTCATTATGTATTGTTTGATGTGTTAGAAACTCCGGAGGGAAACGAGGACTGTTGCAGCTGCTGTTGTTCTGCTTGTTGCCAAGGCAAGTGGCACACCCCCATGAAGTTTTCCTAAGTATTTTATATGCATTACTTAGTGTATTTCTTATATGCATGTGTTGGATAGTATTATAGCTATATGCTAAACCCACCATACCTTTACTCTAGTTGTGTCTAGAATCCCTTTTGATAACTTAGTAGATTATTGGATGCTATGCAAATGTGTTTTCTTAAAGCTAAATTCTACTAAGTAATTTATCACCTGGGTGGACTTGGTTATGAAAAGATGATGGAAAGGTTGAGTGTCATCTCTTAGGGGTGACCTCTAAGGGATGGTCACTTGTGGTTGCCACCCAGGGTATTAAGGGGCCAAGGTTTTCTCTAAGTGAAGTTGCTTACCGTGCAGCCATTAGTCATATGGGCTCTGGCTAGATGGATTAAGTTGCGTGGACTCGTCCCGACTTGACAGGTGGTGGTAGAATGGTTAGAATGGGAGCGCGTCAAGTCGGTATGGGATGGGAAAATGCTTCTGAAAAGTCTCGTCTCAACTCTCTCCTTTTCCTTAGCACAAATTGAGTGCTTGAGGATAGTTTGGGTTTGTTGGGTCTAATGGTGAAAGTGCACAACCTCTGCAGAGTTAAAACTAAGTACTTAGCCGTGTCCCCGGTTACGGACAATTTGAGCAGCTGATCAAGGATTCAACGGAGGCTTCATCATTCAAATTTCGAAATTAAAACTTGATGGTGAACAAGGGTAGTTAAGACAATGGTTTTCAAGCCATCTTGTCTCAAAATTTTGAAGGAAAAGTTTTACAAAGTGTTAGGCAAAATTGGCTTTTATGCAAATCAGCCTTCAAACTCCACCAGCCAAATATGCATATAGGTTATAGAGTTATTCCTATATGAGTCCACATAGTGTCACTTGCCAGGATCATTTTTAATGATTCTGACCCACTCTGTTGCAAATATTACTTTGTTGCAGACTTTTCTGACGATGAGTAAGGTCACGTTTGGGTTTCGAGTCTACAACCAACATGTTTTCGCCTGTGGCGCATCATGAAGAATGGAGGCTCTTGAAGATTTATTCCGCTGCTTTATTTGTTTTGAGCTAGCTATAAGCTATGCAAAGATGTATCGAACTATTTATTTTTCCAAGTCTGGATCATTCGTGTAATAATTGATACAATGTTGTGATATTCATCTTAAACTGTGTGTGCAAATGAAACGATCCAGGGGTTTGCACTATACACAGGTACCTTGCCATTTTCTAAGTGCAGGTACATTACAGATGGTATCAGAGCATAGTGTTGCCTGTAGGATCGAAACCCTAGGTTTGGTTAGAAATAAGTTGGCCAAAAACTTAATTTATTTACTAAGTATAAAAGCTTCTATGATATATTCTTGCTTTTTCTTCTAAGTACTCGTAATTCTTTACTTATGCATTTATCTCATACTTGTTTCTTCCTAAACTAAAGGATGACGAAGAGGTTCGAGTACATTGACGAGGAGGACTACCCGGTGACCCGCTTCGGCAGCATCATGTTCGACATCCTCAAGCACCTGAAGCTACCTACACCCATGATCAAGGGATGCATCTTGAAGAAGTTCAAAAGAGAAGGCCTTTGGGGAATCAGGGTGTTTCAACAAGGACGTGAAGGCGAAGCACCCATTGAGTACAGAGTAATGGGAGTCTCCATGGAGAGAGGAATCGACATCATCATGCAACACGTGATAGCTTGCCTTTGTGGACGCTACTCCAAGAATTGGAGGGGCACTACTCCTTCCCTTTTGGAAGGCGTGACGATGAAGGATCACCCTTCTGCTATGGCACCGAGAACATGGGCAAAGATGAGTTCGTGAGCGACTATTTCCAAGGCTTGAACTCTTAGTCCATGATCTTTACTTTGATACCAGTGAGGAACTCCACAAGAATGATGAGCTTTGCGCCCAAGTCCAAGTGAATGATGAGAAGATAAAAGAGCAAGAAGAGAAGACCAAGGAGCTAGAAGAGAAGTTCAAGGCCCAAGAGAAGAAATTCATAAGTCAAGAGAAGAGAGTCAAGCAAAGAAACAAGCAAATAAGGGACTTGAAGGAAGAACTCTCCACCAATGATGTGGAGCTTGAAGCTGATTGTGACTTGATCAAGCGACTTCGTGCTGAGAAGAAGGAACTCCAAGAGAGAAACTCAGAATTGGAGAAGGAAGTGAAGGATCTCAGAAGCGTGCTTATTCAGGAAGGCTTTGAAATCCAAGAATTTGAAGAAGAAGTAGATGAAGGCACCATGATTGAGGACTAGGATAGTTAGTGAGACTACCATTTTACCTTACGCACCATTTTACCTTACGCCTTTTAAATTTTCGAATTTTAGTTTGGAACTACCAACTTGTGGTAGGACAATACCTAGTACCCTTTGATGTTTAGTTCGAATTGAAGACAAGAGAAATTTGGAGTTGAAGTTTTGCTTGATGTGTTGTTTGATTGCTTTCTATGTGATGCTTGTATGGGTAGAATTATTTCTCATAGACCTGTCTATCTTTTACTCACCTATGCTAAAACCACAGATGCCTCCCCGTCGTGACAACAACAACAACAACAACGAAGCTATGATGCAACAGATGATGGCAGCCCAGACTCAGCTGATGACCATGATGGCACAATTCATGGCAAATCAACATGGACCACCACCACCACCTCCTCCCCAAGTGGACAGACTTGCCAGGTTCCTTAGGCTTAGGCCAAACAAGTTCTCAACTACAACTGACCCAATTGTGGCTGATGACTGGCTGCGTTCTGTGCAAAAGGATCTGGTGACAGCTGAATGTGAAGATGCTGAGAAAATTAGGTTCACCGCACATCTGCTTGAAGGACCTGCAGCCCAATGGTGGGAAACTTATCAGATTACTCACCCATTGGACACTTTGACTTGGGAGGAATTCAAGGAAGGATTTCGTAATGCTCATATCTCCACAGGCATTATGAATCTGAAACAGGAAGAGTTCCGCAATCTGCGTCAGGGGAACAGAAGTCTTAAGGAGTACATGGATGACTTTCATGCCTTGTCTCGATATGCTCCTGAGGACGTTGACACAGATGTAAAGAGGAAGGCTAAATTTCTCAAGGGACTAAGTGATGAGCTGAAGATACCTTTGACTGTGGCCTATGCTCCAACTTATCAGACACTTCTTGATCAGGCAATCACCCTTGAGGATAGCATGAAGAAAGCTGAAAACAGGAAGAGGAAGATGAATTCAAACAAGCACCACTCTGAACCCTCATTTAAGAAGCACTTTGTTCATGATGGGAACCATGGTCATAAACATGGGAACCACAATGGGGGCAACTTTCACAAACCCCATGCTCACAATCACAATGGAGGATTCAAGGGAAACAATGGAGGATCAAATGGAGGACACAGGGGAAATGGACATGCTGGACATAACCATAACAATGGACAGCATCGCCCAAATTCTGAACCCAAGAAAGATCTCAGCCAGGTGCTCTGCTACAAGTGCAACAACAAGGGACATTATGCTAATGAATGCCCTGAGAAGAGAGTGGACACTCCTAGCAAGCCCAATCCTTTCAACAAGGGACATGTGAACCACATCAATGTTGAAGAAGTCTATGATGAACCTGATGCTGTGATTGGTACGTTCCTAATCAACTCCTGTCCAGCATTAGTTTTATTTGATACTGGAGCATCGCATTCATTCATATCAAGAGCATTTGTTAACAAACATGGGTTAACTGTCGAAAACATGGGGTCCAATTAGAGTCAGTTCTCCAGGAGGAGAAATGTTAGTATCATCTGGTTGTAGAAACCTTAACCTTGAGATTGGAAAACATCAGTTTCCAGCAAACCTCCTAATCCTAGAAACCCAAGGACTAGATGTCATTCTAGGGATGGATTGGATGACCCATTTTGAAGGGATCATAGACTGTGCAAATAGAGCAATCACCCTCACCACCCCAGAAAAGAAGACGATCAGATTCAAGTCAAAGTTTGAAATGAAGAAGTTTAAGGTTAATTCTCTTAAGGGGGTTAGCCTCGGGATGTGCTCATAGTAAGGGAATACCCAGATGTGTTTCCTGAAGAACTGCCGGGAATGCCACCCGATAGAGATGTCGAGTTTCTCATTGAGCTTAAACCAGGCACAGGACCAATAGCCAAAAGACCATACCCAATGGCGACAGAGGAACTGAAAGAACTCAAGAAACAGTTGGAGGAACAGTTGCAGAAAGGTTTTATCCGTCCAAGTTCTTCACCTTGGGGAGCACCAATCTTGT
This sequence comes from Poa pratensis, assembly GCA_947311845.1. Lineage (NCBI taxonomy): Eukaryota > Viridiplantae > Streptophyta > Magnoliopsida > Poales > Poaceae > Poa > Poa pratensis. The sequence continues at coordinate 73,264,622 of CAMZMU010000033.1, forward strand.
TTGTTGAGAAGAAAGACAGTACTCAGAGGCTAGTCACGGACTATAGAGCTTTAAATGAAGTAACCATTAAGAACAAATACCCACTCCCTAGAATCAACGACCTCTTTGATCAATTGAAAGGAGCCTGTGTGTTCTCAAAGATTGATCTCAGATCTGGATACTTTCAGATGAAGGTTAGAGAGTTGGACATACCTAAGACTGCTTTCACCACCCGATACGGTTTGTATGAGTACACAGTTATGCCTTTTGGCTTAACCAATGCGCCGGCATACTTCATGAATATGATGAATAAAGTGTTCATGGATTTCTTAGACAAGTTTGTCGTTGTGTTCATCGATGACATCTTGATCTACTCCAAAAGCCACAAGGAACATGAGGAACATCTACGTCAAGTTTTGCAAAGACTTAGAGAGCACAAATTGTATGGCAAGTTCAGCAAATGTGAGTTTTGGCTGGAACAAGTAGGATTCTAGGACACATTGTGTCTAAGGATGGAATAGCAGTAGACCCTGAAAAGGTTTCGGCAGTAACCAACTGGGAGTCGCCCAAGAATGTGGGAGATATCCGTAGTTTTCTGGGACTAGCAGGATACTATAGGAGATTCATTGAAAATTTCTCCAAAATTGCTAAGGCCTTAACAGAATTGCTACAAAAGGGCAAGAAGTTTGTGTGGACCGAAGAATGTGAAACTAGTTTTCAAGAACTGAAGAAACGTTTAGTATCAGCACCTGTTCTATGTTTACCAGATCTGGAGAAAGATTTCCAAGTGTACTGCGATGCTTCACATCGAGGACTTGGAGGTGTGTTGATGCAAGAAGGCAAAGTGGTGTCATATGCCTCAAGGCAGCTCAAGAAGCATGAAGTCAACTACCCCACACATGACTTAGAATTAGCAGCAGTAGTACATGCCCTGAAGATATGGAGGCCCTATCTCTATGGAAAGCGTTGTGAAGTATTCACGGACCATAAAAGTCTTAAATACTTCTTCACACAGAAGGAAATGAACATGCGACAAAGGAGATGGCTGGAATTGATTAAGGACTATGACCTGAGTTTGCAATACCCCAGGAAAAGCCAATGTAGTAGCTGATGCCTTAAGCCGTAAAACTTATGTTAACGGACTCACGGCAGGGGAATTGCCAGAAGAACTATGCAAGGGATTCAAGGATCTTAGGTTGGAGATAGTACCTGAAGGTTTTGTAGCATCTCTAGAAGTGCAACCTCTTTTGATGGACAAAATCAAGGAGGCTCAAAAGGAGACAAAGTGATGGAAGAAATCAAGAAAAATTTAGGTGAAGGCAAGGCCAAAGGTTTTCGACTAGATGAAGAAGGCACAGTATGGTTCATGAAACGAATTTGTGTTCCAGAAGATGTAATCTCAGAAAGTTGATACTTCAGGAAGCCCATGATTCACCTTACTCCATACACCCGGGTAACACCAAGATGTATATGGATGTGAAGGAGAGGTTTTGGTGGAACAATTTGAAAAGAGATATTGCTGAATATATTGCCAAGTGTGATGTGTGTAGCCGTGTAAAGGCTGAGCATCAGAAGCCAGCAGGGTTACTTCAACCTTTGCCAGTACCCGACTGGAAATGGGATCAGATTGGGATGGACTTCATCACAGGTCTACCCAGAACCAAGTCTGGTTATGATTCTATTTGGGTTATTGTTGATCGTTTGACCAAGGTAGCTCATTTCGTGCCTGTGAAGACAACTTACACAAGTGCCAAGCTAGCAGATATTTACATGAAGAGAATAGTATGTTTGCATGGAGTTCCAAAGAAGATTGTGTCAGATAGAGGCACTCAATTCACTTCACATTTCTGGAAGCAGTTACATGAAGTCCTTGGAACTAGGCTAGAGTTTAGCACAGCCTTTCACCCCCAGACTGATGGACAGACTGAAAGGGTAAATCAAATCCTGGAGGACATGCTGAGAGCATGTGCATTAGACTATAAGTCTAGTTGGGATGATAATCTCCCATATGCTGAGTTCTCTTATAATAATAGTTATCAAGCCAGCATAGAGATGTCACCATTTGAAGCACTGTATGGAAGGAAATGCACCACCCCACTTTTGTGGAGTGGAGTAGGAGAAAGAAGTCTGTTTGGTCCTGATATAATCGAAGAAGCTGAAGAAAAGGTTAGGCTGATTAAGGACAGATTGAAGGCAGCTCAATCTAGGCAGAAAAGTTATGCTGATTCCAAACGGAGAGAAGTCACTTATGATATTGGAGATAGAGCCTATCTTAGAGTCTCACCCCTTCGTGGAGTGAAGAGGTTTGGAATCAAAGGAAAACTGTCACCAAGGTTTATTGGACCTTATAAAGTTTTGTCACGTAAAGGAGAAGTGGCTTATGAATTGGAACTACCGGAAGCACTTTCCATGTTAGTCAGCTGAAGAAGTGTCACCCTGAAATGGCAGAAACTCCGCTGAGAGATACAGTGCCACTAGAAGAAGTTCAGCTGGAAAGTGATCTCACCTATGAGGAAAAACCCATAAAAATTTTGGAGACAGCAGAGAGAATTACCAGAACCAAGACTATCAAATTTTGCAAAGTACAATGGAATCACATTCAGAGGAAGAAGCAACTTGGGAAAGAGAAGATGACCTTAGAGAAGAACATCCTCACCTATTTGCTAGCCAAACCGAATCTCGAGGGCGAGATTCATCTTAAGGGGGTTAGGTTTGTAACATCCCAATTTTCACAAAAATTTAAAACTTTTCATTTGCATCATGCATCATGTCATTGCATCCTTGTTTGCATTGTGTTTGAATTCAAATTATGAAATTTAGAGAATTTATCTCAAAAACCTAAATTGCAAAGTATCTGCAAATGCCTTCTCAAACTATTTCAAATTTTCAAATAAAGATTTTGAAAATTATATCCCCAATACATGCTAAACATGTGGGCATGTTTTTACAAATTTATTGAAAGTGGTTTGAGTGAATTCGAGTTTGAAATACAAAAGTTATTTGAAGTGTTTAAAAACAGAAAAGAAAAACAGTTTCTGGAAAAATTGCGAAACGAGCTATTTGGGCCGAGCCCATCTTCTTTCTCTCGCGCCGCGCACACGTAGCAGACCGCCCAGCCCATCTCTCTCTCCCTCTCGCTGACAAGCAGGCCCCGCCTGTCATCACCTCCACGCCACCGTGATGAACACGGACTTCTCGAACAAACCCTAGCGGAAATCCTCTCCGATTCTGTTGCGATTTCTCCAGAACCCGCCCCGTGTTTTGCCCCAAAAATCCGAGTCGATCGCCCCCAGGCTGCTCGCACGGGACGCCGCCGTGCCGCCACTGCCGTCGACGACCTCGCCGTATTCCGGTGAGCCCTTGCGCGCATTGCCCCTCGCAACCCTCCCCTTCGCTTCGCCGCGACCGTGCGCTCCTCCCTGACACCTCGCCGTATTTTCTCGCGCAGCAGATCGAGAGATCCATCATCGACAGGAGCTCGCCGCCGCCCCCCCGAACATCGACGAGCGATCCCAGGAGGAGAAGGAAGCTCGCGACATCATCGACCACGCCACCAGCTCCGCCGCGACGCCCTGCATCTCCTGGTACCAAGCCCCCATCCTCCCCTTCTTTTCCGTTGCGTTTAGCTCGCCGCCGGCGATGGCGCCGCCGTAGGAACTAGGGTTCCGGCATGTTTCCGGCGGAAAACGTCGGTCGTTTTGGTACAGTAGATCTAGGCCGTTGGATCGTTTTTGCACGGTGGAGATTAGATGCATCACGAAGCGGTACCAGCCAACCAGAGATCGCCACGTCGCCAAGTCGTCCGCGAAGCCGCGCCGCATCCGTCCGCGTCCGTCCGCACCCGTCCGCGTCCGCATCGCCCGCAAGACCAGTCAACGGAGGCTCCGCACCAACCAGAAGACGCCACGTCGACGGAGGACTCCAGCGCGAAGATCTTTTCAGTTTTCTTTACGTTTTAGCCCCTGCGCATCACAGATTAGTCCCTGCGATTAAATCTATCATTAATTTTTAGTCCTTTATCCAAAATTTATGAAATTTATATTTTTGGAAAGCTATAATGTGTAGAAACTTTCTATATGCTTAATTTGAGGTTTGGACGAAATTAATTTAGAAATTTTAAAAATGGTTTAATTGATATTTTGCTATAACTTAATTATAAAAATTGATTTGAGCAAAATATTTTGCTTATTTTGTTTGTATAAGTAATGGCCGTAGAATTGCTCTAGTATTTTTGTAGAAGTGTTTTTCTATGTTTTTGCATGTATTTTGTTTTTATTGCTTTTAGGTGTTATTTTAATAAGTAAATTATATTAAAATTGCTCTCCACATTATTTTCGAATAGAAAATTTAGCTAAGTAATTATGACCATGTTATATGCAAAATAACTTAGAAATATTTCACCTCACCGAAATATTTCTTCCTTAGAAAATTTTGGGTAATAAAATGTTGAGAACACTTAGAATTTTTCCTTAGAAATTTTCAACACATTAAAAGTGCTAAACTTGTCCTTAGAAATTTTTAGTATCTAGAAAACTTAGTTATTTCCTTAGAAATTATTCTAAGTACTTGCTATAACAAATGTTGGTCCTTAGAAAAATTTATCAACTATTGCTATCATACCTTTTTCCTTAGAAAATTTTAGCACTTCTTATTTTGTTTACTTTCCTTAGAAATTATTTTGGACATGATGTGTTAGCTTTAGTCCTTAGTTAAATTTCGACCCAAGTGTTAGGACCTTGGTCCTTAGTCATTTTTGGACCTTCTTGATTGTCTTGTTTTAACTTAGAATTATTTCATGGCATGGCATGCATGCATCTCTAGTCCTTAGAAATATTTTGCACATCATGCATGACATATTTTCCTTAGAAGTTTTATGAAAATTGTTTGTTCATTATGTATTGTTTGATGTGTTAGAAACTCCGGAGGGAAACGAGGACTGTTGCAGCTGCTGTTGTTCTGCTTGTTGCCAAGGCAAGTGGCACACCCCCATGAAGTTTTCCTAAGTATTTTATATGCATTACTTAGTGTATTTCTTATATGCATGTGTTGGATAGTATTATAGCTATATGCTAAACCCACCATACCTTTACTCTAGTTGTGTCTAGAATCCCTTTTGATAACTTAGTAGATTATTGGATGCTATGCAAATGTGTTTTCTTAAAGCTAAATTCTACTAAGTAATTTATCACCTGGGTGGACTTGGTTATGAAAAGATGATGGAAAGGTTGAGTGTCATCTCTTAGGGGTGACCTCTAAGGGATGGTCACTTGTGGTTGCCACCCAGGGTATTAAGGGGCCAAGGTTTTCTCTAAGTGAAGTTGCTTACCGTGCAGCCATTAGTCATATGGGCTCTGGCTAGATGGATTAAGTTGCGTGGACTCGTCCCGACTTGACAGGTGGTGGTAGAATGGTTAGAATGGGAGCGCGTCAAGTCGGTATGGGATGGGAAAATGCTTCTGAAAAGTCTCGTCTCAACTCTCTCCTTTTCCTTAGCACAAATTGAGTGCTTGAGGATAGTTTGGGTTTGTTGGGTCTAATGGTGAAAGTGCACAACCTCTGCAGAGTTAAAACTAAGTACTTAGCCGTGTCCCCGGTTACGGACAATTTGAGCAGCTGATCAAGGATTCAACGGAGGCTTCATCATTCAAATTTCGAAATTAAAACTTGATGGTGAACAAGGGTAGTTAAGACAATGGTTTTCAAGCCATCTTGTCTCAAAATTTTGAAGGAAAAGTTTTACAAAGTGTTAGGCAAAATTGGCTTTTATGCAAATCAGCCTTCAAACTCCACCAGCCAAATATGCATATAGGTTATAGAGTTATTCCTATATGAGTCCACATAGTGTCACTTGCCAGGATCATTTTTAATGATTCTGACCCACTCTGTTGCAAATATTACTTTGTTGCAGACTTTTCTGACGATGAGTAAGGTCACGTTTGGGTTTCGAGTCTGCAACCAACATGTTTTCGCCTGTGGCGCATCATGAAGATGGAGGCTCATTGAAGATTTATTCCGCTGCTTTATTTGTTTTGAGCTAGCTATAAGCTATGCAAAGATGTATCGAACTATTTATTTTTCCAAGTCTGGATCATTCGTGTAATAATTGATACAATGTTGTGATATTCATCTTAAACTGTGTGTGCAAATGAAACGATCCAGGGGTTTGCACTATACACAGGTACCTTGCCATTTTCTAAGTGCAGGTACATTACAGATGGTATCAGAGCATAGTGTTGCCTGTAGGATCGAAACCCTAGGTTTGGTTAGAAATAAGTTGGCCAAAAACTTAATTTATTTACTAAGTATAAAAGCTTCTATGATATATTCTTGCTTTTTCTTCTAAGTACTCGTAATTCTTTACTTATGCATTTATCTCATACTTGTTTCTTCCTAAACTAAAGGATGACGAAGAGGTTCGAGTACATTGACGAGGAGGACTACCCGGTGACCCGCTTCGGCAGCATCATGTTCGACATCCTCAAGCACCTGAAGCTACCTACACCCATGATCAAGGGATGCATCTTGAAGAAGTTCAAAAGAGAAGGCCTTTGGGGAATCAGGGTGTTTCAACAAGGACGTGAAGGCGAAGCACCCATTGAGTACAGAGTAATGGGAGTCTCCATGGAGAGAGGAATCGACATCATCATGCAACACGTGATAGCTTGCCTTTGTGGACGCTACTCCAATGAATTGGAGGGGCACTACTCCTTCCCTTTTGGAAGGCGTGACGATGAAGGATCACCCTTCTGCTATGGCACCGAGAACATGGGCAAAGATGAGTTCGTGAGCGACTATTTCCAAGGCTTGGAACTCTTAGTCCATGATCTTTACTTTGATACCAGTGAGGAACTCCACAAGAATGATGAGCTTTGCGCCCAAGTCCAAGTGAATGATGAGAAGATAAAAGAGCAAGAAGAGAAGACCAAGGAGCTAGAAGAGAAGTTCAAGGCCCAAGAGAAGAAATTCATAAGTCAAGAGAAGAGAGTCAAGCAAAGAAACAAGCAAATAAGGGACTTGAAGGAAGAACTCTCCACCAATGATGTGGAGCTTGAAGCTGATTGTGACTTGATCAAGCGACTTCGTGCTGAGAAGAAGGAACTCCAAGAGAGAAACTCAGAATTGGAGAAGGAAGTGAAGGATCTCAGAAGCGTGCTTATTCAGGAAGGCTTTGAAATCCAAGAATTTGAAGAAGAAGTAGATGAAGGCGCCATGATTGAGGACTAGGATAGTTAGTGAGACTACCATTTTACCTTACGCACCATTTTACCTTACGCCTTTTAAATTTTCGAATTTTAGTTTGGAACTACCAACTTGTGGTAGGACAATACCTAGTACCCTTTGATGTTTAGTTCGAATTGAAGACAAGAGAAATTTGGAGTTGAAGTTTTGCTTGATGTGTTGTTTGATTGCTTTCTATGTGATGCTTGTATGGGTAGAATTATTTCTCATAGACCTGTCTATCTTTTACTCACCTATGCTAAAACCACAGATGCCTCCCCGTCGTGACAACAACAACAACAACAACGAAGCTATGATGCAACAGATGATGGCAGCCCAGACTCAGCTGATGACCATGATGGCACAATTCATGGCAAATCAACATGGACCACCACCACCACCTCCTCCCCAAGTGGACAGACTTGCCAGGTTCCTTAGGCTTAGGCCAAACAAGTTCTCAACTACAACTGACCCAATTGTGGCTGATGACTGGCTGCGTTCTGTGCAAAAGGATCTGGTGACAGCTGAATGTGAAGATGCTGAGAAAATTAGGTTCACCGCACATCTGCTTGAAGGACCTGCAGCCCAATGGTGGGAAACTTATCAGATTACTCACCCATTGGACACTTTGACTTGGGAGGAATTCAAGGAAGGATTTCGTAATGCTCATATCTCCACAGGCATTATGAATCTGAAACAGGAAGAGTTCCGCAATCTGCGTCAGGGGAACAGAAGTCTTAAGGAGTACATGGATGACTTTCATGCCTTGTCTCGATATGCTCCTGAGGACGTTGACACAGATGTAAAGAGGAAGGCTAAATTTCTCAAGGGACTAAGTGATGAGCTGAAGATACCTTTGACTGTGGCCTATGCTCCAACTTATCAGACACTTCTTGATCAGGCAATCACCCTTGAGGATAGCATGAAGAAAGCTGAAAACAGGAAGAGGAAGATGAATTCAAACAAGCACCACTCTGAACCCTCATTTAAGAAGCACTTTGTTCATGATGGGAACCATGGTCATAAACATGGGAACCACAATGGGGGCAACTTTCACAAACCCCATGCTCACAATCACAATGGAGGATTCAAGGGAAACAATGGAGGATCAAATGGAGGACACAGGGGAAATGGACATGCTGGACATAACCATAACAATGGACAGCATCGCCCAAATTCTGAACCCAAGAAAGATCTCAGCCAGGTGCTCTGCTACAAGTGCAACAACAAGGGACATTATGCTAATGAATGCCCTGAGAAGAGAGTGGACACTCCTAGCAAGCCCAATCCTTTCAACAAGGGACATGTGAACCACATCAATGTTGAAGAAGTCTATGATGAACCTGATGCTGTGATTGGTACGTTCCTAATCAACTCCTGTCCAGCATTAGTTTTATTTGATACTGGAGCATCGCATTCATTCATATCAAGAGCATTTGTTAACAAACATGGGTTAACTGTCGAAAACATGGGGTCCCAATTAGAGTCAGTTCTCCAGGAGGAGAAATGTTAGTATCATCTGGTTGTAGAAACCTTAACCTTGAGATTGGAAAACATCAGTTTCCAGCAAACCTCCTAATCCTAGAAACCCAAGGACTAGATGTCATTCTAGGGATGGATTGGATGACCCATTTTGAAGGGATCATAGACTGTGCAAATAGAGCAATCACCCTCACCACCCCAGAAAAGAAGACGATCAGATTCAAGTCAAAGTTTGAAATGAAGAAGTTTAAGGTTAATTCTCTTAAGGGGGTTAGCCTCGGGATGTGCTCATAGTAAGGGAATACCCAGATGTGTTTCCTGAAGAACTGCCGGGAATGCCACCCGATAGAGATGTCGAGTTTCTCATTGAGCTTAAACCAGGCACAGGACCAATAGCCAAAAGACCATACCCAATGGCGACAGAGGAACTGAAAGAACTCAAGAAACAGTTGGAGGAACAGTTGCAGAAAGGTTTTATCCGTCCAAGTTCTTCACCTTGGGGAGCACCAATCTTGTTTGTTGAGAAGAAAGACAGTACTCAGAGGCTAGTCACGGACTATAGAGCTTTAAATGAAGTAACCATTAAGAACAAATACCCACTCCCTAGAATCAACGACCTCTTTGATCAATTGAAAGGAGCCTGTGTGTTCTCAAAGATTGATCTCAGATCTGGATACTTTCAGATGAAGGTTAGAGAGTTGGACATACCTAAGACTGCTTTCACCACCCGATACGGTTTGTATGAGTACACAGTTATGCCTTTTGGCTTAACCAATGCGCCGGCATACTTCATGAATATGATGAATAAAGTGTTCATGGATTTCTTAGACAAGTTTGTCGTTGTGTTCATCGATGACATCTTGATTACTCCAAAAGCCACAAGGAACATGAGGAACATCTACGTCAAGTTTTGCAAAGACTTAGAGAGCACAAATTGTATGGCAAGTTCAGCAAATGTGAGTTTTGGCTGGAACAAGTAGGATTCTAGGACACATTGTGTCTAAGGATGGAATAGCAGTAGACCCTGAAAAGGTTTCGGCAGTAACCAACTGGGAGTCGCCCAAGAATGTGGGAGATATCCGTAGTTTTCTGGGACTAGCAGGATACTATAGGAGATTCATTGAAAATTTCTCCAAAATTGCTAAGGCCTTAACAGAATTGCTACAAAAGGGCAAGAAGTTTGTGTGGACCGAAGAATGTGAAACTAGTTTTCAAGAACTGAAGAAACGTTTAGTATCAGCACCTGTTCTATGTTTACCAGATCTGGAGAAAGATTTCCAAGTGTACTGCGATGCTTCACATCGAGGACTTGGAGGTGTGTTGATGCAAGAAGGCAAAGTGGTGTCATATGCCTCAAGGCAGCTCAAGAAGCATGAAGTCAACTACCCCACACATGACTTAGAATTAGCAGCAGTAGTACATGCCCTGAAGATATGGAGGCCCTATCTCTATGGAAAGCGTTGTGAAGTATTCACGGACCATAAAAGTCTTAAATACTTCTTCACACAGAAGGAAATGAACATGCGACAAAGGAGATGGCTGGAATTGATTAAGGACTATGACCTGAGTTTGCAATACCACCCAGGAAAAGCCAATGTAGTAGCTGATGCCTTAAGCCGTAAAACTTATGTTAACGGACTCACGGCAGGGGAATTGCCAGAAGAACTATGCAAGGGATTCAAGGATCTTAGGTTGGAGATAGTACCTGAAGGTTTTGTAGCATCTCTAGAAGTGCAACCTCTTTTGATGGACAAAATCAAGGAGGCTCAAAAGAGACAAAGTGATGGAAGAAATCAAGAAAAATTTAGGTGAAGGCAAGGCCAAGGTTTTCGACTAGATGAAGAAGGCACAGTATGGTTCATGAACGAATTTGTGTTCCAGAAGATGTAGATCTCAGAAAGTTGATACTTCAGGAAGCCCATGATTCACCTTACTCCATACACCCGGGTAACACCAAGATGTATATGGATGTGAAGGAGAGGTTTTGGTGGAACAATTTGAAAAGAGATATTGCTGAATATATTGCCAAGTGTGATGTGTGTAGCCGTGTAAAGGCTGAGCATCAGAAGCCAGCAGGGTTACTTCAACCTTTGCCAGTACCCGACTGGAAATGGGATCAGATTGGGATGGACTTCATCACAGGTCTACCCAGAACCAAGTCTGGTTATGATTCTATTTGGGTTATTGTTGATCGTTTGACCAAGGTAGCTCATTTCGTGCCTGTGAAGACAACTTACACAAGTGCCAAGCTAGCAGATATTTACATGAAGAGAATAGTATGTTTGCATGGAGTTCCAAAGAAGATTGTGTCAGATAGAGGCACTCAATTCACTTCACATTTCTGGAAGCAGTTACATGAAGTCCTTGGAACTAGGCTAGAGTTTAGCACATTTCACCCCCAGACTGATGGACAGACTGAAAGGGTAAATCAAATCCTGGAGGACATGCTGAGAGCATGTGCATTAGACTATAAGTCTAGTTGGGATGATAATCTCCCATATGCTGAGTTCTCTTATAATAATAGTTATCAAGCCAGCATAGAGATGTCACCATTTGAAGCACTGTATGGAAGGAAATGCACTACCCCACTTTTGTGGAGTGGAGTAGGAGAAAGAAGTCTGTTTGGTCCTGATATAATCGAAGAAGCTGAAGAAAAGGTTAGGCTGATTAAGGACAGATTGAAGGCAGCTCAATCTAGGCAGAAAAGTTATGCTGATTCCAAACGGAGAGAAGTCACTTATGATATTGGAGATAGAGCCTATCTTAGAGTCTCACCCTTCGTGGAGTGAAGAGGTTTGGAATCAAAGGAAAACTGTCACCAAGGTTTATTGGACCTTATAAAGTTTTGTCACGTAAAGGAGAAGTGGCTTATGAATTGGAACTACCGGAAGCACTGTTTTCCATGTTAGTCAGCTGAAGAAGTGTCACCCTGAAATGGCAGAAACTCCGCTGAGAGATACAGTGCCACTAGAAGAAGTTCAGCTGGAAAGTGATCTCACCTATGAGGAAAAACCCATAAAAATTTTGGAGACAGCAGAGAGAATTACCAGAACCAAGACTATCAAATTTTGCAAAGTACAATGGAATCATTCAGAGGAAGAAGCAACTTGGGAAAGAGAAGATGACCTTAGAGAAGAACATCCTCACCTATTTGCTAGCCAAACCGAATCTCGAGGGCGAGATTCATCTTAAGGGGGTTAGGTTTGTAACATCCCAATTTTCACAAAAATTTAAAACTTTTCATTTGCATCATGCATCATGTCATTGCATCCTTGTTTGCATTGTGTTTGAATTCAAATTATGAAATTTAGAGAATTTATCTCAAAAACCTAAATTGCAAAGTATCTGCAAATGCCTTCTCAAACTATTTCAAATTTTCAAATAAAGATTTTGAAAATTATATCCCCAATACATGCTAAACATGTGGGCATGTTTTTACAAATTTATTGAAAGTGGTTTGAGTGAATTGAGTTTGAAATACAAAAGTTATTTGAAGTGGTTTAAAACAGAAAAGAAAAACAGTTTCTGGAAAAATTTGCGAAACGAGCTATTTGGGCCGAGCCCATCTTCTTTCTCTCGCGCCGCGCAGCACGTAGCAGACCGCCCAGCCCATCTCTCTCTCTCCCTCTCGCTGACAAGCAGGCCCCGCCTGTCATCACCTCCACGCCACCGTGATGAACACGGACTTCTCGAACAAACCCTAGCGGAAATCCTCTCCGATTCTGTTGCGATTTCTTCCGTGTTCTCCACGTAGACCCGCCTATATAAACCTCCAGAACCCGCCCCGTGTTTTGCCCCAAAAATCTCGAGTCGATCGCCCCCAGGCTGCTCGCACGGGACGCCGCCGTGCCGCCACTGCCGTCGACGACCTCGCCGTATTCCGGTGAGCCCTTGCGCGCATTGCCCCTCGCAACCCTCCCCTTCGCTTCGCCGCGACCGTGCGCTCCTCCCTGACACCTCGCCGTATTTTCTCGCGCAGCAGATCGAGAGATCCATCATCGACAGGAGCTCGCCGCCGCCCCCCGACATCGACGAGCGATCCCAGGAGGAGAAGGAAGCTCGCGACATCATCGACCACGCCACCAGCTCCGCCGCGACGCCCTGCATCTCCTGGTACCAAGCCCCCATCCTCCCCTTCTTTTCCGTTGCGTTTAGCTCGCCGCCGGCGATGGCGCCGCCGTAGGAACTAGGGTTCCGGCATGTTTCCGGCGGAAAACGTTGGTCGTTTTGGTACAGTAGATCTAGGCCGTTGGATTGTTTTTGCACGGTGGAGATTAGATGCATCACGAAGCGGTACCAGCCAACCAGAGATCGCCACGTCGCCAAGTCGTCCGCGAAGCCGCGCCGCATCCGTCCGCGTCCGTCCGCACCCGTCCGCGTCCGCATCGCCCGCAAGACCAGTCAACGGAGGCTCCGCACCAACCAGAAGACGCCACGTCGACGGAGGACTCCAGCACGAAGATCTTTTCAGTTTTCTTTACGTTTTAGCCCCTGCGCATCACAGATTAGTCCCTGCGATTAAATCTATCATTAATTTTTAGTCCTTTATCCAAAATTTATGAAATTTATATTTTTGGAAAGCTTATAATGTGTAGAAACTTTCTATATGCTTAATTTGAGGTTTCGACGAAATTAATTTAGACAATTTTTAAAAAGTGGTTTAATTGATATTTTGACTATAACTTAATTATAAAAATTGATTTTTGAGCAAACTCTTTTGCATTAATTTTGTTTGTCTAAGTTATGGCCGTAGAATTGCTCTAGTATTTTTGTAGAAGTGTTTTTCTATGTTTTTGCATGTATTTTGTTTTTATTGCTTTTAGGTGTTATTTTAATAAGTAAATTATATTAAAATTGCTCTCCACATTATTTTCGAATAGAAAAATTTAGCTAAGTAATTATGACCATGTTATATGCAAAATAACTTAGAAATATTTCACCTCACCGAAATATTTCTTCCTTAGAAAATTTTGGGTAATAAAATGTTGAGAACACTTAGAATTTTTCCTTAGAAATTTTCAACACATTAAAAGTGCTAAACTTGTCCTTAGAAATTTTTAGTATCTAGAAAACTTAGTTATTTCCTTAGAAATTATTCTAAGTACTTGCTATAACAAATGTTGGTCCTTAGAAAAAATTTATCAACTATTGCTATCATACCTTTTTCCTTAGAAAATGTTAGCACTTCTTATTTTGTTTACTTTCCTTAGAAATTATTTTGGACATGATGTGTTAGCTTTAGTCCTTAGTTAAATTTCGACCCAAGTGTTAGGACCTTGGTCCTTAGTCATTTTTGGACCTTCTTGATTGTCTTGTTTTAACTTAGAATTATTTCATGGCATGGCATGCATGCATCTCTAGCCCTTAGAAATATGTTGCACATCATGCATGACATATTTCCTTAGAAGTTTTATGAAAATTGTTTGTTCATTATGTATTGTTTGATGTGTTGGAAACTCCGGAGGGAAACGAGGACTGTTGCAGCTGCTGTTGTTCTGCCTGTTGCCAAGGCAAGTGGCACACCCCCATGAAGTTTTCCTAAGTATTTTATATGCATTACTTAGTGTATTTCTTATATGCATGTGTTGGATAGTATTATAGCTATATGCTAAACCCACCATACCTTTACTCTAGTTGTGTCTAGAATCCCTTTTGATAACTTAGTAGATTATTGGATGCTATGCAAATGTGTTTCCTTAAAGCTAAATTCTACTAAGTAATTTATCACCTGGGTGGACTTGGTTATGAAAAGATGATGGAAAGGTTGAGTGTCATCTCTTAGGGGTGACCTCTAAGGGATGGTCACTTGTGGTTGCCACCCAGGGTATTAAGGGGCCAAGGTTTTCTCTAAGTGAAGTTGCTTACCGTGCAGCCATTAGTCATATGGGCTCTGGCTAGATGGATTAAGTTGCGTGGACTCGTCCCGACTTGACAGGTGGTGGTAGAATGGTTAGAATGGGAGCGCGTCAAGTCGGTATGGGATGGAAAATGCTTCTGAAAAGTCTCGTCTCAACTCTCTCCTTTTCCTTAGCACAAATTGAGTGCTTGAGGATAGTTTGGATTTGTTGGGTCTAATGGTGAAAGTGCACAACCTCTGCAGAGTTTAAAACTAAGTACTTAGCCGTGTCCCCGGTTACGGACAATTTGAGCAGCTGATCAAGGATTCAACGGAGGCTTCATCATTCAAATTTCGAAATTAAAACTTGATGGTGAACAAGGGTAGTTAAGACAATGGTTTTCAAGCCATCTTGTCTCAAAATTTTGAAGGAAAAGTTTTACAAAGTGTTAGGCAAAATTGGCTTTTATGCAAATCAGCCTTCAAACTCCACCAGCCAAATGTGCATATAGGTTATAGAGTTATTCCTATATGAGTCCACATAGTGTCACTTGCCAGGATCATTTTTAATGATTCTGACCCACTCCGTTGCAAATATTACTTTGTTGCAGATTTTTCTGACGATGAGTAAGGTCACGTTTGGGTTTCGAGTCTACAACCAACATGTTTTCGCCTGTGGCGCATCATGAAGATGGAGGCTCTTTGAAGATTTATTTCCGCTGCTTTATTTGTTTTGAGCTAGCTATAAGCTATGCAAAGATGTATCGAACTATTTATTTTTCCAAGTCTGGATCATTCGTGTAATAATTGATACAACGTTGTGATATTCATCTTAAACTGTGTGTGCAAATGAATCGATCCAGGGGTTTGCACTATACACAGGTACCTTGCCATTTTCTAAGTGCAGGTACATTACAATATAATATTGCAAGGCACATGTAAATGAATGAAGTGATCCAAGTCAATGGTCTATAATTTTCTATCAAATAGATAATGAGTAAACAATGAATCACACAAGATAACGTTTTCATGAATAGTACTTTCGAGACAAGCATCAAACAGTTTTGCATAAGTGTTAACTCATAAAGCAATAGTTTCTAATAAAAGGTATTTAATCAACACAAAGGAAGAATTTAGTTTCAGCATTTGCTTCAACTTTCAACATATTTATCTCATGGATATTGTCAACACAAAGTAGTATAACAAGTCCAATACATTGCATATAACGCATGTTGTAACAAAGTTGACACTAGTGTTTGCTTGTGGAAGACAGAAAGAATAGGAAAACTGACTCAACATAAAAGTAAAAGAAAGGCCCTTCGCAGAGGGAAGCAGGGATTAAATCATGTGCTAGAGCTTTTAGGTTTTTGAAAGCATATAGAGATTGCATAAAATATTTGATACTCCTCCCAACCTTGCTAACACAAGCCATGGCTAACCGAATCCTCGGGTGCCTTCCATCAATCACATACCATGGAGGAGTATCTATTTTTGAGAGGTGTTTGTTAATTGTCAACGAATGGTAGCGGGTGAGAACAGTATTCTACCAGTCGAACGGACTTTTAAGAGCGGCTCCCATGAAGGACGTTATTTCTACCAGCAAGGCAGATCATCCCTCTTTCTCTTTGGTTTACACACATTCAGGTATTTCACTATTTGTCATTGCTTACTGATGAATCAGGGCAAAAGTGTGAAGAGAATTAATTGGTTAAAATTGTAATTAATTGGGACTGGGCACCCCGTTGCCAGCTCTTTTTGCAAGTTATTGGATAAGCGGATGTATATGCCACTAGTCCAGGTGTAAAAGTCCACTCGACAAATAGAATAAAGAATAACCACACTAAATCCTCATGAGCTAGTAAACATTGACACAAAAAGGGAATAATAACATTTTGAATAATTTAAAGGTAGCACATGAAAAAATTACTTGGAGTGGCAAGGAAATACCACATATAGGTAGTTATGGTGGACACAAATGGCATGGATTTTGGCTCAAGGATTTAGATGCACGAGAAGCATTCCCTCTCAGTACAGAGTTTAGGCTAGCAAGGTTATGTAAGCGAACAAGAATATCAACCCGTACACCAAGTTTTATATGACAAACATATTGCAAACGTTATAAGACTTCATACCGTCTTCCTTGTTAACCAAACCCTGTTATTAGAAAATATCTAGACCTTAGAGGTACCACTGATGCAAACCAAATTTTCAACAAGCTTTATGGTAGTTCTTCACTAATAGGCTTAACTCATGTGATGCACAATTTAATCATGATCTACTTGTTAACTCAAAATAATTGACAAGCATCAAGTTATCCATTTTAGTGATCTACAAGATTAAGCGAGTTTTTCCTTATACCAATTACCACATGCAACATTTTCTGAACCAACCAAACACCAATCAATTTATTTCATCAACTCTCCAAACAAATATAAGTGAAGCAAGAGAGTACTTTCTACAAAAGAAAGCTAATAGCTCTGACAAGAGATACATGAAAACATGAGCTAAAAGCTGAACAACGCTAGATATGAATACTTCAACAAATATAAGTGAAGAATAGGAGTATTCTCATGAAAAAGCGGAGCGTGTCTCTCTCCCAATCAAGAATGCTAGGGTTCAGTCAAGCTTTATTGAAAATAAAAGTGCAATACTGAAAATAAAAAGCACACAGACGCTCCAAGAAAAGCACATATGATGTGAAAGAATTAAAATATAGTTTCACTAGAGATGACCTGATAATTTTGCCGATGAAGAAGGGGATGCCTTGGGCATCCCCAAGCTTAGACGCTTGAGTCTTCTTGAAATATGCTGGGGAGATCCATGGGAGCCTCCCCAAGCTTAAGCTCTTCACTCTTCTTGATCCTATTATATCATCCTTCTCTCTTGACCCTTGAAAACTTCCATCACACCAAACTCAAAGTAGATCTCATTAGAGGGTTAGTGCATAATCAAAAATTCACATGTTCTGTAAAGACGCAATATGATTTGTTACTTTGAACATTAGCTACAGCCACTGATGTTATGTGAAGCTCTTCCACCCAAAAAAAGAATTTCACTCAACACTAGTAAAAGAGAGAATGCGAAAAATAAAAATGCATAATCTGTCTAAAACAGAACAGTCCGCAAAGACGAATTTTTTCGAGGCACTTACGATGCTCAGATCGAGAAACTCTGAACTAATGAAAGTTTCAGACATTCATAAAGATTACGCACAAAAAATTTCAGATTTTTTTAACAATCTGGTGATTTTAGGAATTTCGTACAGTGAACAGCAAAAATCTGTTTCTGCCCAGCAATCAAAATTAAGCATCATCTTATCATTAGAGGCTACTCTTAGCACAACAATGCGAGAAAATAAAGATATAAAGGAGTTGCTACAGAAGTAAACAAACTCCTTGACTCAATAAAAGAAAAATTGCAGAAAAATAAAATGGGTTGCCTCCCATAAGCGCTTTTCTTTAACGCCTTTTAGCTAGGCACAAAGCATGCATCAAGTATTACCAAGTGAAGAAGCATCAACATTCTTACGCTTAGCTCTCTTACCTTTACCTTTATCTTTAGGAAAGACTTGGTTACACATAGGTGAAGAGGAGAAATTCATAGTGCCTTGGCCCACATCTATTATTGCTCCAAAGCGTTTCAACAGGGACCTTCCAAGCGTAATTTGTCCTACTCCTGCACATTCAATGACAAGATAATCAATAGCTATTGTTATCCCTAAGAGTTTTGTAAATACTCCTTCAGCTACTCCCCTTGGTAATTTAATTGTATTATCACCCAAAGTTATACAATCTTCGCATTTGGAAAGCTCCCAAAGATTTAAGGAATCATAAATATTCTTGGGAATTAAACAGAATTCAGACATAATATCACAGCGAGAATGAAAAGTTTCACCATTTATTACAACTTTTACTGAAGGAATCCATCCCGATGGTTCAAAATTTACTGGCACATTATCATAATGTTCACGAATCTGATTATACCCTTCTCTTAGACCAGATATGTTCGTTTCAAGAGCGTTAAGTCTATCGCTTATGCTTGTCAAAGCCAAATCAATTTTAGTGATTGGGGAGCCAGAAATTGTAATCAATTTTTTTATAGCATTAAAAGCTTGATCCCCATCATAACGAAGGAAATCTCCTCCTACCATAGCATCTAAAGCATATCTATAGCAAAGAACAAGACCAAAATAAAAGCTACTAAGAAGCAGGCTTAAAGTCATTTTAGGTTCAGTTTTAGCATAGGACTCAGATATTCTAGACCAAGCATCTTTAAAACTCTCCTCACTCCCTTGCTTGAAAGTGAAGATCTCTTCTTCAGGTGACATTACTACTGGAACAGGGCTAGACATGACGACTAACAGAGAACAAAACTGAAAATAAACTAAATGCAAGTAACTAATTTTTTTGTGTTTTTGATAATTTAAAGCAAACAAGATAAAATAAAATAAACTAAGCAAGACAAAAACAAAGTAAAGAGATTGGAAGCGTGAAACTCCCCTTGCAGAAGACTGCTGTCTCCCCGGCAACGGCGCCAGAAAAATAGCTTGATGACGTGAAACACACGTTCGTTGGGAGACCCCAAGAGGAAGGTATGATTAGTCAACAGCAAGTTTTCCCTCAGAAAGAAACCAAGGTTATCGAACCAGTAGGAGCAGCAACTCTTCAGAAGGTTGTCAACGGCGCCAGAAAAATAGTGTTGTTGATGGGAGTCTGGACTGTTGACGTGGAATCTGCACACAACACAATCAAACTGCTTTGCCCCAACGAAACAGTGAGGTTGTCAATCTCACTGGCTTGCTGAAAACAAAGGATTAAACGTATGGTGTGGAAAATGAGTATTAAATTGCAGAGAATGAAAAAGGAACAGTTTGCAGTTTGTGGTTGTTTAATCAGTGTAAAAGAATGGACCGGGGTCCACAGTTCATTAGTGGTGTCTCTCCATAAAAGATAACTAACATGTTGGGTGAACAAATTACAGCTGGGAAATTGACGAATAGTGAGCGCATGACAATGCATATACATGACATGTTGACTACTATGATATTTAATTGGGCATTACGACATAATACATAGATCGTTATCCAACATCATCTATGACTAATAATCCACCGCCGGGTTGTCATCCGAGTCCCCCATTGGTATTAAGTTGCAAGCAACGGATAATTGCATTAAGTAAAGTGCGTAATGTAAACAAACACATATGCCCGTGGACATAGCATCGTTAGGTTATCCCTAGTGGCAACAGCACATCCACAACCTTAGAACTTTCTGTCACTGTCCCAGGTTAAACGGAGACATGAACCCACTATCTAGCATAAATACTCTCTCTTGGAGTTACAAGCATCTACTTGGCCAAAGCATCTACGAGTAACGGAAAGCATGCAAGATCTTAAATAACATATAAGATAGATTGATAATCAACTTGACATAATATTCAATATTCATCGGATCCCAGCAAACACAACATGTAGCATTACAATAATATGATCTTGATCATGTAGGGCAGCTCACAAGATCTAAACATGATGGCACAAAGTGGAGAGACAACCATCTAGCTACTGCTATGGACCCGTAGTCCAAGGATGAACTACTCACGCATCACTCCGGAGGCAGGCATGGCGATGTAGAAGCCTCCGGTGACGATTCCCCTCTCCGACAGGGTGCCGGGAAGAGGTTCTGAACCCTCCCGAGCTAGGGTTGACGACGACGGCGTCTCTGGAACTTTTCGTGGATATTTGCTCAGGTACTTAGGGTTTTCGCGTCGGGGGGAATAAGTAGGCGAAAGGGCGGCGGCTGGAGAGGCCTGAGGGGCCCACACCACCCCAGGGCGCGGCAGAAGGGGGGCCCGCGCCCTGGTGGCGTGTGGGGCCCACGTGGCCCTCCTCTGCTCCTCCTTTGCTCCGTCAGGCGAGTTCTGGTAAAATAGGGACTCCCGTGTAGTTTCGTCCAATTCCGAGAATATTTCCAGACTAGCTTTTCTGGAATACAAAAACATCAGAAAACAGGAACTGGCACTTCGGCATCTTGTTAATAGGTTAGTCCCAAAAAATGTATAAAAGTGATATAAAGTAGATGCAAAACTTATAGCAATTGGTATAAAACAAGCATGGAACATCAAAAATTATAGATACGTTTGAGACGTATCAGCAGCGATGGCCTAAGTGGGGGCCTGGCGCTGTTCTGGACTAATGACATTGAGGTGCAGATCCTAAGTGTCTCTCTGACTCACATTGATGCCTTGGTCAGGGGAGAAGATACAGGAAGTGCTGAATGGCGGTTTACTGGC
This sequence comes from Poa pratensis, assembly GCA_947311845.1. NCBI lineage: Eukaryota > Viridiplantae > Streptophyta > Magnoliopsida > Poales > Poaceae > Poa > Poa pratensis. The sequence continues at coordinate 73,285,425 of CAMZMU010000033.1, forward strand.
TTTTATGGGGACCCAAGGAGACAGTTTCGAGGGAACAGTTGGTTTCTGCTCAAGTTCCTGCGAAGACAGATTGATGTTCCGTGGCTATGTGCTGGGGACTTCAATGAGACCCTATGTGTGACTGAGAAATTTGGGGGGGCTCCGAAAGAAGAGTGGATGATGGACTCCTTCAGGGAGACGGTTGATTTATGTGGTTTCTCTGACCTGGGATATGCGGGCTTGCCATATACCTGGGACAACCGTCAAGGGGGGAATCGAAATCAAAGTTCGCCTTGATAGAGGCTTTGGGGATGGTAAATTCCTTGAGAAGTTTGAAGCGAAAACGATAACCCATGTTCAGACTACTCATTCTGATCATTGTGCTATCTTAATTAGCCTGAAAAGGTCCAATTGGGTTGGTTCTGGGGCTGTTGGGAGACCTTTCCGATATGAAAACATGTGGAGAAGACATGATCTTTATGAGGAAGTTGTTAATAGCTGCTGGCCGGGGGGTGCTCGCAATCTGAATGATTTCAATACTGCGTCAAATGGTCTCCGCGCTAGGCTCATCTCTTGGAGTAAAGAGGAATTTGGTTCTGTCAGATTACAACTTAAAAATCCGAGGAAAAATCAGGAGGATGTGAGGAGGCGTAACCTGCTTTCTGGCCCCACTAGAGTTGAACTTGATCTGATGAACAGGATCTCCGAACTGTTAGCTAGAGAGGAAGCGATGTCTCGCCAGCGCTCTCGGATTCAGTGGCTGAAAGAGGGTGACAGAAACACTGCTTTTTTCCATTCAAAAGCTAGGAGCAGAGCTAGAACTAATAAAATCTCTTCCCTCAAGAGGGAGGATGGCTCTCTCTGCAGTGCCCAACCTGACTTGGAGAATATGGCCTCGGCTTTTTTCAAGAATCTGTTCAAGGCCCAAGATGTCTCCACTCCCGAGTTGGTGACCAATTTTGTTCCCTCCAAGGTTACGGTGGCGATGAATGAAGAGTTGTGCTCTGCCTTCTCTGACTTGGAGATTGAAAAGGCTCTTTTCAAAATGAAACCGAATTCTTCTCCTGGCCCCGATGGGTTCACTGCTGGGTTCTATATCAGGCATTGGCAGATTCTGAAAGGTGAGGTTTGTCGGGCTGTGAGGAATTTTCTGGAAGGAGGGGACATGCCCTCTGAGGTTAACAAGACTGTTCTTGTTCTCATTCCGAAGATCAAGCAACCTCAAGATCTCTCTCAGTTCAGACCCATAGCCTTATGTAATGTTCTCTATAAGATTGCGTCAAAGGTCCTAGCGAACCGTCTCCGACCCATCCTTGATGACATCATCTCTGAAGAGCAGAGTGCCTTTGTCCTTGGGAGGCTGATTTCTGACAATGTCATGGTTGCCTATGAGAGTATCCATTACCTCAAGAGGAAGAAGGGGAAGTCAGGTGCCTGTGCTATTAAGCTGGACATGGCCAAGGCTTATGATAGGGTGGAATGGCCCTACCTGAAAGCTATTATGTTGAAATTGGGCTTCTGCACCCGTTGGGTGGATAGGATTATGGCTTGTGTGGAATCTGTCTCTCTCTCTGTTAGGGTGAATGGGAATTGCTCGGAATTCTTTAAACCTTCCCGTGGTATTCGCCAAGGTGACCCTATCTCGCCCTACCTCTTTCTCTTATGCGGGGAGGGCCTCAGCTGTATGTTGAAGTTTAGTGGGCCTGCCTACTTATCTAGAGGGATCAGAGTTGGCATTCACTGCCCTTGGATTTCCCATCTGCTGTTTGCGGATGACTGCTTGGTCTTCTCCCAAGCTTCGGCTGCTGGTGCGAATCGGCTTCGGGATATTCTGGAAAATTATAAAAGGGGCTCGGGACAGCTGGTTAATAAAAGCAAGTCGGCATTTTTCTTTAGTGCCAATTGTGACCAAAATATGAGACTCAAAGTGCACCATGCTGCCGACATTCTGGTGGAAGCGCTTGGAGAAAAATATTTGGGGCTGCCCACTGCATTGGGGAGATCCACGACGGAGGCCTTTGAGCACCTACCAACAAAAATTAAGAACCTGGTGGCCTCCTGTGGATCAAAGCTGATGAGTGATGCGGCTAGGGAAACTATTATCAAGGCTATTGGTCAAGCTATTCCGGCCTACTCGATGAGTTGCTTTATGCTGTCCGCCAAGACGTGCAAGAAGATTACTAGTATCCTTGCTAAATTTTGGTGGGGTGATGATGAAAAGAAAACCAAAATTCATTGGGCGAGCTGGCCCAAGCTTGCCATCCCAAAATGTGTGGGAGGCATGGGGTTCAGAGACATAAGGAAGTTCAATCAAGCTATGTTGGCTAAACAGGGGTGGAGACTCATATCTAAACCAGATTCCTTATGTGCGAAGGTCTTGAGTGGCAAATACTACCACAACAACAATTTCCTTCAGGCAGGTAAGAAGAGGAACTCGTCTCATGTTTGGCGTGCTATCTTGCATGGCCGTGAGGTTCTTAACAAGGGGTTAATTAGAAGTATTAGTGATGGAGCGTCCACCAGAGTTTGGGCTGACCCCTGGATTCCGGGGAATGGTGGTCATAAACCCACCTTTCGCCCTATCTTTGCCTCGGCTATGCTGGTCAGCGATCTGATGATGGAGAACTTTGTTGGTTGGGATGAGAAGAAGGTGACGAACAACCTTTCTCGCACTGATGTGAAAGCTGTCTGTAGCATTCCTCTTGGCAAATTCTCTGAGGATTTCTGGGCATGGGCTTATGAAAAGAATGGATGTTTTTCAGTCAGGTCGGCGTATAAGTTGTTGATTGGCCATCCGGATGAGATGCATGCCTCTAGCTCTGTGGGTGATGCCCATCCTTTCTATCTAAAGTTGTGGAAACTCAAAGTCCCACCAAAAGTTAGATGTTTCTTCTGGAGGGTTCTAAAATACTACATCCCCTGCCGTGATGTGATGAAGAAAAGACACATTGATCGGGTGGCGACTTGTGAGATTTGTGGTGGTGCAGATGAGACTGCCCTTCACGCTTTAACCAAATGCACTTGGGCGAAGGTTTTCTAGACGACCTTGCGGGAGCTCACTGGTGTTAAGTTTCCGAACCTGCACCCCGAGTCTTGGGCGGCTGATCTCATCACTTGTAAAGCCACTTCTGATCGGACGTCTTGCCTGATCCTGTGTGGCCTCTGGGCGGTGTGGACAGCTCAAAATTCCCTCAAACATGGTGGAAAGGGGAAGCCTATGAAAACTAGTGTTCAATGGGTTGTTGATGTTGCTTTTGACTTGTGGAAGGCTGGTGCCGAATCTGGTGTTGGTGCCAAGGTTAAAAAATGTGTGCGGTGGATTCCACCTGATGGAGATTATGTGAAGATCAACGTTGACGCTGGGTTTCAACAGAATTCTCTCCAGGGAACTTCGGGGTGTCTTATGCGTGACTGCTCGGGTGGGCTGATGCAAGCTAGATCCAGGTTCTACCAAAATGCCTCTAGTGCTCTTGTTATGGAGGCCACTGCCTTGAGGGATGGTGTCAAAATGGCTATCGAGTCAAGGAAGACCAAGGTGCAAGTTGAAAGTGATGCACGGGTTCTTGTCAATTTGTGGATAAAACCTGGAGAAGACAGATCGGAGGTGGCCACCATCTTGAAGGAGGTCAAGGAGCTTAGTAAGGGTTTCTCGAGCTTCCATTTTGACTTTGTTCACAGATCAGCAAATGTTGCTGCTCATTTGTGTGCAAAAAGTGCTAGTGATGTTAGGCAAAGGTGTACTTGGATAAACTTGATTCCAAGCTTTCTCAGTGAATGCCTAAAGCTTGATTGTAACCCTACTGTTATCATGGAATGAAGTATTAGTGAGTCGCAAAAAAAAAGGAAGTGGTGTCGATGGACGCGTCCACGCGGGTAGCATATACCCAGGGAGGCCGAATCCGTGTTGGACATCGCAGATCCCTGTGCAGAAGCACCGGCCGCTCGATCCGCGCGGGTCGCACCTACAGATGCGCTGATCCAGAACCGGAGCACCAGCCCCGGTACGGTAATTAAGTGCAACGCATCAGACAGTCCATGTTCCAGATGCTAGGGCGCAATGGGGCAAGGCTAGCTTGCGCGCGCGCAAGGAAGACTCCCATCGCGCGGTTTCCGACAGCGCACGTGGTGGGCCCCACAGCGGACAGAGGAGGAAGAAGACCGCACAGAGGAGGAAGAGAAGGTCGCCCCCGACCTGCACTGATGGGGGAATAATAACCCGATAGGCCCATGAAGATGGAAGCATGACCCGCCAGGTAGAAGGCCCGGCCAGGACAGCTAACCATCAGCATGGGCCGGGTTACGTCGATGGGCCAGCATGCTTGTCGGTGACCCGGCTTGGATGGAGAAGATTCTAGAAGACCCAAAGGCGGTGCCGGACTTGGAGAACACGAAGGCCAGAAGACCTAGAGTAGGACTCCGGGTCTGGGTGCAACCCGCCTTACCTTGTATAGTACCAGGAGACCCGGCCGTCCATATAAGCGGGCTCCTAGGTCATAGTTAGGGGAAGTCTTTACGAGACAAGTTTACCAGGAGAGAACCAGAGAGATCATCGCTATCAAGCGCCCCCTGTAACCTAGATCGAGATCCGGCTCTGTTGTCGTAGCTGGGTTATCGAGATCGAGATCAATAATAGCATAGCAGGAAGTAGGTCTTTATCTCTAATGGAGAGGCCGAACCTAGGTAAACCCTTTGTCCTCGCAGAGCTAAACAAACTCCCAGAAACTAGTTTCGCCTGGCCCAACAACTCAAGTTACCCCATGGTAACATCTGCCGTGTTAACCCCACGACAGTTGGCGCCCACCGTGGGGCCTGCGGCCAAAGGTGTTATCATCATGGGAGAAGCTATGCAAGGAATCAAGAACTTCGTTTTCGGCGAGGTTACCATCAACTCGCACGGAGAACCCATCGTCGACGATTCTGGCTAGGGGCCGGAATCGGATCTGCTAGAATCAGGTGGTATTATTCCAATTGGCAAGATTAATGTTTTCGTTGGTATGGTACATGCAATTAGATCTGCTAGTGACGAGGATTGTGAATCTATGTCAGGAGCCGCCACGCTCGTTCAATCTGACGGGGAGGAATCAGTAGGCACGGCAGAGGCCGGGTCACCATTGGTCACGCACGAGGAACGGTCGGGAAAGCCGGCATGGATCCCGGGTGATGCAGTGGAACGTGAGGAGGATGCTGAATCAATTTTGCCCTTGTTCGAGACCCGGTACGGATACGAGGCTGAAGAGGAAGACGAGGAGGAGCTGGAGTCTTTCCCAAGTACAATTAGGAGGGTGGCTGTTTACACGGCTCCCTCGATCAATGCAGGAGCGTCACCATCAACCGTGGTTCCACCAGTCCCAAACCCAGATCAACAGCAGCAATAGCTACCACCGATCCAGGAGCAGGCAGATCAGAGGATGGATGGGGACCCGGCTTCGGTGACAACTGAGAGTGATGACACGGCTCGTTACAGAAACAGCTTTGGCTTCCTCAATAACCGGGTTCAGGTCGAAGAAAGAGGTAACACAGCTAGTGCTCCTGCTTTGTTCAACAATGGTTTGGTCATGGACCCAACAGCGCTTACGAGATCGGTTACCCCAGAGAACGCAGCAGTGCGAGCTACGGAGTTAGACACAGCAGGTCGGGCTTTGGAACAAATGCGTAGAGATACAATAGCAGAAAAGCAACATATAGCAACCAAGCAGAAGCAAATTGAAGAGCAGGAGAATCGCCTCAATGAGATGACTCGGGTTCACAGGAGAAGACACGAAAGCCGGTTAGCAATGGGTGAGAATACCATAAACCCGGCTGTGTTATTTAGGACTCCAGTGGATCAAACCATTGGTGTAAATCAAGCAGCTCCAGTTATCAGAACAAGTGTAGAACCGAATAGAGGGACTGCAGGAGCCAGTGCAGCAGTGGTTGGGACGCCGGGTTTGCTCGCCGGGGGAGCCGGGGGAAATCCGGGTCTGCCGCCGTGAGTGCCGAGGTTCCACACGCCAGCGGGTCATTATTCCAATCCAGCGGATAACGTGTACGCCGCAACTTTAGCGCTCGACCGTATTCCCTTGGAGACTCGCCAGCAGAGATTGAAGCCCGGCGTGCCATAGATATGTTACGTACTGCTGTGGTTCAGCAAGTTCAGTACTCGAAGGACAAAAGTGCACTTCATTCAACAACGTATCGTAGTAAGCGTACCAAGAGCCGCCACGGCGAAACCCCGCCGGAAGCCGGGTTAGCCGCGACACCACAACAGCAGAATCAGAATAATCAGCAACCTCAACCCGCCCCAGCAGTATCGGTGGCCCATCAAATAGTTAATGGGTCACGACCAAGAAGAGCGGCCAGCGCGAACCCGGCGGGACCTGTCGTAGCGGTGCCGCAAGGAGGACCCGGCGTCGCAGCAGCAGTATCTGTAGGCTCACCAGGTAACAACAATTTTTTAGCAAGTTCTTCTAACCTAGCCGGGCCAAAGTGTCTTTCAGATGCCATTAGAGCGGAACCTTTCCCTGAGAAGTTCAAGGAACCCAATAAGATATCCAATTACGAGCCTAGCGTGGACCCGGCGGTTTGGTTGAGCAGTTACGAGATGGCTAAGTGTATTCGCAACGCCACGGAGAACGTTTGTGCAAAGTACATGTATTTGATGATGAGTGATGGAGCAGCAAAGTTGTGGTTCAAGAACTTACCAGAAAAATCAATCAATACCTGGGACGAGCTAAAAGCAATCTTCATCAAGCACTTTCAAGGTACCTGCAAGCGTTTTTTTTTCTATTGAAGACCTTGATCGTTGCGTGCAGAGGAAGGGCGAGTCAGCGTGGCATTGGATGAGGCGGGTCACGGAGATCCTTCATTCTTCGTCTGGTATCGAGCCCAAGGATGCGATTTCATCGATGGAAAAAACGTGTAAATTTGTTCCCCCTGTTCAGAAGCTTGGCCGTATGAAGGAGGGTCGCCGGGTCAAGCCAGTCACCATGGCTGAGTTGATGCATGCTTGCAACAGACACGCAGCCACGGACAAGACCCAGGATGATAATGAAGAGGAGAAAGGGAAAGGTCCAGCAAATAATGGAGGAAAGAGTAACAATGGCAATGGAGGCAATAACAACAACAACCTGAATCAGCACAAGCGTGGGCACAATGAGGGAAACTCAGAGCTGGTGGCAAACACCAATGCCGGGTTCCAGAGGCAAAGGATGGAAGGAAATTTTCAGGACAATAGAGGGTATCAAGGAAATAATGGCAACTACAGTGGTGGAAGCAATTATCAAATGTCACGCCCAAGCCCAACCAGTCTTGAGGAGGCTTTTAGTATGCCGTGTCCTCGCCATAGCAGGAACGGTAGACCCGCCAATCACTCGTTGGCTCAGTGCGTGGACTTGAACAGATGGAAAAATAATGAGATACAAAGGGCACTGCAAGGGGCAGGCAGAGGTGGAGGCCCGGCTGCAGGTCTTTTGACTGGAGCTAATGCTGTACCCACCAACAATGCAGGACCGGGTCAGAATACAGGAAATCAAGGCGGGTTTTCACAGCAGCCAAAGCAACTTGGCCAGTACCACATATATACCAGCGGTGCGACCAAGAGGGAGCGAAAGGTAGTTAAAAGAGCAGTTAATGCAGTTGCTGCAGGAGTTCCGAGATATTTGAGGTTGTCAGAGCACACGATCACGTGGAGTAGAGCAGATCACCCGGATGTTGTTGAGCACCCGGGTCTGCTAGCTTTAGTGGTGGCTCCCCAAGTGGATGGCTTTGAGTTAAAGAAAGTGCTGATGGATGGTGGAAGTAGTATCAACATCTTGTATTGGGAGACATTTTTGCGTATGGGACTCAAAGTATCACAGTTGCCGAAGACGTCAACAGTTTTTCATGGCATAGTTCCGGGGAAATCAGCCACACCAGAGGGAAAAATTTCGTTAGAAGTTGCTTTTGGCGAGTCTATTGACAACTTTAGATCGGAGTGGCTCACATTTGAAATGGTGAAGTTCCAGAGCCCGTATCATGCATTATTTGGAAGGCCGGCTTATGCCAAGTTCATGGCAAGGACGTGTTATGTGTACCTACAGTTGAAAATACCGGGTCCTAAGGGGATCATCACAGTTCATGGCAACAAAGAGATAGCAGCGCAGTGTGATGAAGGAGATGCGGCCTTGGCAGAGCAAGTTTGTGCGAAAGATGAGTTGAAAGCGTACAGGTCAAATCTTGACCCGGCATATAATACAGCATTAAAAAAGCCAACAACAGAAGATGACAGGGCAAAGTTCAAGGCCGCCCAAGATACAAAGATGGTGGATTTTGTGCCTGGAGATTCCTCCAAGCAGTTCGCCATAGGGTCCAATCTTACTGATAAATAGGAAAGCGCGCTCATCGAGTTCATCCATGAGAATCGGGATGTTTTTGCATGGACACCTAGTGACATGCCTGGCATTCCGACTGAACTCGCTGAGCACCACTTACATGTTGATCTAAATTTGGGTTTTACTTCCCTCGAAGACTGTTGCGATCCCCTATACTTGTGGGTCATCAAGACTATTTTCTGGCGCCGTTGCCGGGGAGCATAGCTTTATTTATAAGTTCATCTGGAAGTGATATCCTTTGCTGCAATCCATTTATCATGGGGAAAACTCATGACAAGAAGGTGGCTATTCTGCCATCCACTACAAGGAAAGGTACGGCTCTGAACTCCGCTGCTGCTCTTGATTCACCATCTGTTATTAATCAACTGGTTACACCGCCACACGCACCTGCTTCGCGTGTTGGCACTACTGAATCTGAAACTGTTTCTGATGAATTTGATGATGCTTCTACTGTGCTTAGTGAAACTGGTTCGTTAGGTCCTTTTCTAGATGCTACGATTGCTAGGTCTAGACTTATTGAAAATTCTGAAATGCCTAATGAAAATGTTGTCACACCTGTTGCTTCTCCTGAGTCGAGGGAATTCATCGATGATGATGACCCCGAGGAAGATTATATAGAAGTAGATGAAGCTTTTGCTGAAAAATGCAGGAATCTTGACTCTTCTGCTGATTCTGCCACTATAATGGATTTTCTGAAAAAACACACTGTTAGCTACAAATTGTCTGCTGATCCTGAGTTTGCAACATCTCCTATTCGTATAACTGATAAGGATTATGACTTTTCTGTGGATTTGTCCTTTATATCTGTGGTAGAGAAAGATCCTTTTTGTGGTGCTGAAGATGAAAGTGCTATGGAACATATGAACAAGTTATCTACTTTAAGTAGTTTGTTCTCTGATGATATTAAATTGCGCACCTATTTTGTTACCAAAATTTTTCCTTTCTCTCTGAAAGGCGATGCTAAAGCTTGGTTTGGTAATTTGTCTCCCGGTTGTATTAAAAATCCTTTAGGATTGGTTGATGTTTTCTTCCATAAATATTATCCTGCTAGTGTTCAACATGTTGCTTTGCAGAGAATTTTTAACTTCAAGCAATTGCAGGAAGAAAATATTTCTGAAACTTGGTCAAGGTTTTGTTATTTGCTTAGAGTTCGACCTGGACATGATATACCTAAAAATGAACTTCTTGATATATTTTATAATGGACTAACCGATGAATCTAGGACATTCCTGGATAGTTGTGCTGGTTGTGTTTTCAGGAAACGAACTCCAGATGAAGCTGAGGAATTAATGGCTAAGATTAGCCAAAATTATGAAGATTGGGTTATAGCTGAACCCACTCCCACACCAGAGCCTGCGCCAGTGCCTACACCAAGAAAGAGAGGTGTTATTGAACTTGATAATGAAGGAATGAGAGAAGCCAAGAGGACTCTCAAGGAGAGGGGTATTAAATCTGAAGATGTTAAAAATTTACCTCCAATAGAAGACTTATGTAAGCCGACTCCTCCACCTTCAATTGAGGTACACTCTCTACAATATTTCGATGCTGGTGATATTCCTTATGGTAAGCCTCCTGATCAATGCTTAGATGAACTTGATAATTTTATTGTTAAGCAGGAGCATTTTAATATGAGAGTAGAAAATCATCTGTTAGAAAATTCTCGTATTATTAGTAATTTGCAAGATGTTTTGGTAAGAACTGTAAATGACATTAAAGGTCTAGTTAAACATCTTAGTATGGTTCAAACTCAAATGGAGCAAATTACTAAAGTACAAAAAGACTTGCTAGCTAAAAATTCTAATAGTAATGGAAAACATGCTTTTGGAATAGCAACTAGGAGTGGAGCTTCCACTCAAGATCCTTTGTATCCTGAGGGACATCCTAAAAGAATTGAACAAGATTCTCAATTAGCTGAAAGGCCCAGCTCTCCTTCTAAGAAAAAGAAGAAGAAACATAAACCTGCTGTAGAGTCTTCTGAAACTATTAAGGAAAAAGAACCTGCTAGTGATCCTAATAGTATATCTGTGTCTGATGCTGAAACTGAAAATGGTAATGAACCTGTTAATGATAATGATAGAAACAATGCTAATAATAATGAAGAGGTTGAGAGCGATTCTGATAGTGACACTGAAAATAAAAATTGCACTAAAGAGGATTTTGTAGCTAAGAAACATGGTAAAGAAAGAGAACCTTGGGTGCAAAAATCAATGCCTTTTCCTAATAAGAAACATAAATCCAAGGAAGAAGAACACTACAACAAGTTTTGTGAGTGGATGAAACCTTTGTTTTTGCAAATTCCTTTGACTGATGCTATTAAGCTGCCTCCTTATTCGAAATACATGAAGGATATTGTTTCTAACAAGAGGAAAATTCCTAATGAGGAGATTTCCACCATGCTTGCTAATTACTCTTTCAATGGTAAGGTTCCAAAGAAACTTGGAGATCCAGGTATACCAACTATTCCTTGCTCTATTAAAAATAATTATGTTAGAACTGCACTTTGTGATCTTGGAGCTGGAGTAAGTGTGATGCCTTTCTCTCTTTATAAGAGACTTTATTTAGATAAATTGATACCAACTGATATATCTTTGCAAATGGCTGATAAATCTACTGCTGTTCCTGTTGGTATATGTGAAAATGTTCCTGTTCAAGTTACTACCAACTGTTTGATTTTGACTGACTTTGTTGTGTTGGATATGCCTGAAGATGATAATATGTCCATTATTCTTGGTAGACCTTTTCTTAATACTGCAGGAGCTGTTATTGATTGCAATAAAGGGAAAGTTACTTTTAATGTCAATGACAAAGAGCATACTGTTTATTTTCCCAAGAAGCAAAATGTATTATGTGGAGTTAGCTCAATTGCAAGTTATAAAACTATCAAAGTTGGAAGTATTGATTGTCCTATTTATGACCACCATGAAGGATATGAAAGTATTATGGTTGGGACAATATCTATTCAATATAAGGTAACATAATGGTATCATGTAGTTTAATTCTTTTATGTCAAATAAAATATATTTGGTGGCAAGACTTGATCAACCTTGTTGACAAATACATTTTAGTTGCATAAAATTGTTAAACCACATTCTCTCTTTCTCATCTGTTATACCTTCTGTTATATTGCTGTCTTTATAAATTTTTAGAATGTTGTTTAGTGTGGTTAAAATTTTGCTTAGCTGCTGTTTAGAATTTTAAGTGCCCAGTTTTTGCTCGAAATTGAAAGTTGTCAGAAAAATCTGAAAATTTTACGTAAATTCCTATTTTGAAAAATGCAACGTGGTAGTACCTGGGGCTGACCAGGGGGACCCACCACGCTGCCACGCCATAGCTCGGCGCGGCAGGGGTGGAGGCCGCGCCCCCCTGTGGCGTGGGTCCCACCTGAGCCTCCACAAGGTGAGATTCCTCCCCTTTCTTTTCTCTCCCGACCAAACTCATATCCATTGTTCAAACTCGTGTTCCTGCTGCTCTTGAGCTCGAATTTTTCGATCTCCTTGCTCAGCCCATTTCAGTTGCTGAAACTTTGCTTGTTTACTCACCGGTATGTGACTCCTTCGATTATCCAAGTAGAATTTTGTTTAGTGTTGTATTTCTAGAGTATTTTGCTGCTGTATGTTGCTGGTTAAGTGAGCTTGCATGCTTGTTCTATGCTTAGATTAATTATCCTTGATGCATGTGTAGCCCTCTTGCAAGTTTCTATAGTAGTTGCCTTGATTCTATAGTTGCAAAATCATTTTTTATGAGACTTGTTGAAAAATTTCAGAAAAGGAAGATGAAGAAATTTTCCTTTGGAGAGTTGTTTGAGAGGCGTGCACCATCATCCTCAAGGAAGACCAGGTCATCTGAAGCCAAAGTTCCTAGGAGATCTTACAATGAAGATCTTATTACTCCAGAGATTGATGATTCGGGGGACCTTGGAGCACCACATCCATCTGTTTTTCCATGTACTCAATTTTTGCAGGCTGCAGGGATTTATGAGGACTTCATGAGCATGATTGAGAGTGTGGGTCTACAAACATTCATGGGGGATACCAGGACCCAATATTCTAGACTCACTAAGATCTTTGTTGAGAGTTTCAAATTTAACTGCAAAGCTTATAAACCAACAGTTGATTTTAAAATTTATGATCGTGCATGTACTATGGAGCTAGATAATTTTTGCAGGATCATAGGTATTGCCCCATCGGGGACGACCAAGAAGATTAAGGAGCAGCCATCCGAGCTAACTGCGCTCTACCAGGAGTTGTGTTATGGAGACTCTCGCTCAGCCCACCGTGGTAAGATAAGAAATGTTCAGTTTCCGGCCATAAGGTATTTCCTATACTACTTAACTAGAAGTGTTCTTCCTAGGGAAAACACTAGTAATATTTCGAATATGCATCTAGCATTTCTTGCTACTGCTTTGAAGGGCGATAAAACTTATAATCTTGGTGCTTTAGTTGCTCGCCGCCTCGCCACCAAAGGCCCCATTTTTGGAGGCATTATTGCTGCGCGTGTTTTAGCTGACTTTAGTCTTGAGGCTGATCCTACTGATGAAATTTTAGTTCCTGAAAAACTTGATCTCTCTGCTATGATAGCACATAAATTTGTTACATCTGGATCCACTCTTGATAACTTGGTTTATAGAATTGTTTATGCTAACGAGGCGGAGCTGGAAGTTCCTCTACCGCAACCAAGTTTGTTCAGTATTTACAGGGATCCTCTATCATATTCGCGGGAGGAATTGAGCACACAGATGGTGGTGCCGCGATACCACGCGCGGTTCTACCCAGATGGGCAGCCGGGGCAGCCTACGGTGCCACCGCCGGCGGCCCCTGACGTCCCCTATTATGGCGGCGCGCCATATTACCCTGACCAGCAAGGAGGATCCTCTTCATCGACCGCCTACGACGCTTCGGCATGGGGTCCGTGGGGATGATTGTCTCCCAATTAGGCCAAAAGCCTAAGCTTGGGGGGAGGTACGCGTATACTGACAGTTCGCTCATTTCTATATTCGCTCCATGTCAGTTCTTTGTATATCCATATTTCGCTTTCTTTTATTTGTTCTTGCTTGTGGTGTTTATTTTCTCAAAACCCAAAAATACCAAAAATATTTTCGTTGTTTCTCTATGCTTTTATTTTAGTAATTCGAGTTGTAGTTTTATTTTGTCTTTTTGATTTTCGAGTTGATATTCAAAAAACCCAAAAATATTTTCCTTTTTATTTGCTTCTTCCTTGCTTTGTTTTAAAATTCGAAAACACCAAAAATATTTGTTGTTCTTCTTGGTTTTGTATAGTTCTTTTCAGATTCAACAGCCGTCTGTGACTCCACCTGGAGCTTGGTTTTCATTTTATATCATTCAAGTCATGCGAGCGAAGGGCAATAATGACGATATTCGACAACTTGATGTGGTGAGAGGCTGGTATGAACCGTATTTGTTTTCATTTTTGTACACATACCTGTCCATATGATTGCGCTTAGTAGTTATGGTATGGGCTATGTTACTTGATGAATGCTTGATAGCCATGTTTTCTCATGATTAATCCTAATCTCCTGAAGGTGCACCATATGTCATATAGTTATTTGCATGCATTGTTTTATTCGTAGAGTGGTATTGTAGTGTGGTATCCTCCTCTGAATGTTTTACTTGATTCGACTTGGCACATGCTTACACATGTTTATGACTCAAAACAAAAGTCAAGCCTCGACGATCTATTGTGACTCAGAGTTTCTGTATCACTTTTATGCCACTGCTAATTTTATTCTGTCGCAAGTATGATTATGACAGTTGTGCTCTCTTGTTGTCGCTTCCCCGTCTATTGCTAGCCTTCACCTGTACTAAGCGGGAATGCTGCTTGTGCATCCAAAATCCTGAAAACCAAGTTATTCCAAAGAGTCCACTATAAATTCCTATGCATGGTTTTAAACCATTCCAAGTAAATTTCTTCGTGTGCTATCTTTAACTATTCAAAATTGTACAATCCCTTTTTGTGTCACTGCGTGTAGCTCATAAGGATGTGGTAGTAGAACTTGTCATCTTCCATGCTAAATGATTTCCAAGGACAAGTAGCTTCATCTGCTTGTCCACTTTTATTTTTGCAAAAGAGCTGGTTAGTCCACCTATCATTTAATATTAAAATAGACACTCCTCCACGGTGATTGTTGGTCGGCACCCGAGGATTCGGTTAGCCATGGTTTGTGGAAGAAAAGGTTGGGAGGAGTGTCAAAAATCTGTAAGCATGATATAATGCAAACTATATGAATTTTCGGAACCGCTCTAAAAGTTGGTTAGTTATGGAAGATGACAAGAACTCTATCGCGGATTTGTTGACACTTGCAACCACTTCTCAAAATATTATTTTTACACTCTTTATATGCCTTCGGGAACTAACAAGCTCTAGCACACGATTTAATCCCTGCTTCCCTCTGCGAAGGGCCTATCTTTTATTTTAATGTTGAGTCACCATCCTTCTTTAAAGCACTTCTTTGAGAGCATGACTGTCATTCTTAGTGAAATGTGCTTGTCCCAGAATAGGTTAGTAGTGACATAGCTTGATGCTTTTATCTTTGATAAGCTTTATTTCTAGTCTGCCTGTAAACTTCAGAGGTGCCTGGGCATTTATGTTTTGCTGCACACATTCGGGCAAGCGAGATACCACTTTGCCATACCCAATTACGAACATTGCAATCCTGCACTTAGTTATATGCCATGTTGTTTACCTTTAGTATGTTAGAATCTTTTCATGGCTGCATATTTATCAAGCTTTTATCTTATGCATATCTCCTATCATGAGCTAGTAAGTATAATCATAATTCAAGTATGTATACATCATATGAAGCAATTGTGTTCGTAAAAGTTTCTTTATCGCGTTCAGTTTGTCAACTGAATTGCTTGAGGACAAGCAATAAGCTAAGCTTGGGGGGAGTTGATACGTCCAAAACGTATCTACTTTTCCGAACACTTTTGCTGTTGTTTTACCTCTAACTTGTATGATTTGGATGCAACTAACATGGACTAACGCTGTTTTCAGCAGAATTGCCCTGGTGTCTTCTTTTTGTGCAGAAAAGTCAACTTTCGAGAAAAACTCCGAAAACAATTGCGATCGTCATATTTCACCGGAAGACCCACGGAGCCAGAAGGGGAGTCGGAGAGGCCACACCAGGCAGCCACGCCATAGCTGGGCGCGGCTGGGGGTGGGGCCGCGCCCAAGTGTGGCGTGGCCACCTCGGTCGCCCCCCGACGCTCCCCTTTGGACTATATATTGCCCTTGACCTAAATATCGAGGGGGGTTCGACCATATTTCGCGAAACACATCCACGCTCCGCCGCCGCCGCGATCTCTATTCCGGGGATCAGAAGTTCCGTTCTGGCACCCTGCCGGGACGGGGATTCGGAGGAGATCATCACCATCGTCATCACCACCGCCTCTCCATCAACCATCAATGATTCCCCCATCCATGTGTGAGTAGTTCCCTGCTGTAGGCTGAGGGGATGGTAGGGATTGGATGAGATTGTTCATGTAATAAGTTGCCAGATTGTTAGGGCATGGTGCCTAGTATCCATTGTTAGTGCTATTTATCATTGTTGCAACTTGTTGTGCTTAATGCTTGCCACTAGGGCCCGAGTGCCATGATCTCAGATCTGAACATGTTGTTGATGCATGAGAATAATTATGTTTTAGATCATATCTGCAAGTTGTTTTCACCTGTTATTGTCCGGAACCCGAGGCCCCGGAGTGACAGCAACCGGGATAACTGGAGGGGATGGCTTTGACTTGAGGATTACGTGTGTTCACGGAGTGTTAATGCATTGCTCCGGTACTTTATTAAAAGGAGTACCTTAATTGCCAGTAGTTTCCCTTGAGGCCCCGCTGCAAACGGGCTGGCAGGACAGTAGATGTTGTGCAAGTTTCTCATTGCGAGCACGTACGACTATATACGGAACACATGCCTATGTTTGACTAGTACTAGGATGCTTTTATAATTGTTTACCTGCAAATGCCCTGAGTTATGATTATTACATGAGCGCTCTTATCCATGCAACGCCCGTACATCCGTCCCTATGCCTACAGTACTTTTAATCCTGCTGTTTACTGAAATTACTGCTGCTGTCTTTGTTACACTGTTGCTGCTATTACTTTGTTACTACTGCTGTTATATCACCGTTGCTACTGATAATCTGTGTCGAGGAAGTCTACTTTCAGGTGCAGCTGAACTGACAATTCATCTGTTAAGGCTTATATTTATTCTTTGGCTCCCCTTGTGTCGAATCAATAAATTTGGGTTTTACTTCCCTCGAAGACTGTTGCGATCCCCTATACTTGTGGGTCATCAGGTACCACCCGATCTTCTTCCCACGTGTTGCTGATGCGCATTATGGATTCGGCGTCGTCATCCAGGCTCATGTTGGAGTTGCTTTGCTTGTTGGGGTTTCCGCTGCAATCGAGTTGATCTTCGAGTGCTTTGTCCAGGCTATTTGCGTCGCAGGTGAATATCTCGTGGTTGACACGGATTTCTAGGCCGTTGAGATCGGCGAGATATATGTTGTCGTCTATGTTCTCTTCGTTCCCCGCGACGTTGTTGTAGTCGATGATGTCGTCGAGTGTCTCAATTGAGTTGTTCGGGCGGTACGCAGATTCGATCTCGCTTCTTCCAAATCTTTTTGCCACCTCGTCACGGAACTCTTGCGAGGTCATGGACGTTGCAGAGTCGCTTGGCGATTGGATCGGGACGATCTGTGACGATGTCGCGCCCAAGATGGATGGTGTTGCAGTCGAAGCGTTGTCGATTGTCTCCATGTTGAGTGTCTCCACGTCGAGTGGATCTAACAGGTCCTGCACACCATCTTTATCGACAAAGAAGTTAATTTTTCCAACCGTAATATCCAAACCTGATTCGAGTCCGGTGAAGGCTTGTTGAGCTTCCATCGAGTGCGGCGTGAGCCTCCTTGGAGATTTTGGCGAGTGATCACTTTTTGAATTGATGCTGGTAGATCTTGCCGGCGAGTTGCTGTTTGCGACGGTGGTCGGTGATTTGCTTTTTGATGATGCAGTGGGCGAGTTACCTTGTGCAGATGCGATCGTCGGGTGGCCGCTTGATGATGAAACCGGCGAAACCGTGAGCCCAATACTACCTGTTCCCACAGACGGCGCCAATTGTCGAGGTGTGCCCTCGGCAATTCCCATGGTTGCTATACCTAGGGTTGATTGTGTGGTAGAGAACGCGTAGTATTGGTGGAATCGACGGCTAACAAGCTGGATTTACCCAGGTTCAAGGCCCTCGAGTGAGGTAAAACCCCTACTTCCTGCTTGTCTGTGTTTATGGTTTGAATATGGAGGTTACAAGGGTTCGACGAGCAGCAGATCTCGTCGAGGCTTTGGTGGCTATGGATTGCTTGCCCTGATCGATCACCCTCCCAGCCTTTATATAGGAGGCTGGGTTCCGGGAAACATAACCGACCAAGGTTACATATATGGAAAGCCTTAACCGACTATAACTTGATCTAACTTGGAAAACACTCTTCGTTTTAGGCCTTCCTTCATGGGCTTCGATTAATCTTTGGGCTTCTTTGATCATCACGTGCACCAGGTACCCCTAAGCTGGAGTACCCACAGAGCATAACCTCGTCATGCATCTATACTCATAACTGAAACAAACATTGCAATCTCAAACATATATTAACTCATAAAGATCCACCACAAAGGTATTACAACGGTGACCGTAATCATGTTCAGCAGCTCATACGGTGCTAATTAGTGAAGCTCAAGAGAGGAGAGATACATAAGTTACTTCCACAAACCCATAGTCCAGAGGTGGACTACTCCCTCTTCATCATGGAGACGGTGGAGAAGTCGATGGAGAAGATGGAGACCACGCCGGCAGCGCCCCGCCGGAGTTTTCCCCCTCCAATCTGCAGCTCCTGATCTCCGTTTCGAAGTTTCTGTGTTTGTGCGGCGCTCCTTCCAGAGAACGTCGGGGGACCTTTTTTATAGACTTTTTTAGGTCAAGACGAAGGCGGTGGAGCGAAGATCGACGGCAACGGAGCCACGAGGCCCGAACGGGTGGGTCCCACGCGGCCTGGTACTGTGGCCGCGTGGGCCATGCTCGTTTGGCCCTCGGGCCTCCGTTTGCTTGCTTCCTTTTTCCGTAGTACTTCTTCCTTCCAAATATTGACGCCCGTAAATTTCCAGGTGATTTCGTTGACGTTTGGGTCCCTGAAACATTAAAATACAAAACTAGGGTTTTCTGCCTGTGCAGGGTTAATTCCAAATAAATGGGAAAACTATGAAGTATTCCCAAAATCATGATAAAACATTGATATAACCCTTATATGATGCAAATATGATTGGAATATAAGCAATTAAAGTGCAAAGTTCATGTATGCATTTTACATGCATCAGTTACCATCAGTGGTTTGGGGAATCAATACAACGCCAAATAGATCCACAAAGATGACGCCCTTCTTCATGGTGTATGGGGCAGAGGCAGTACTCCCAAGTGACATTATACATGACTCGCCTAGAGTGGCGGCTTACGTTGAAGCTGAAAATGAGCAAACCCGGCAAGATTCTTTGGATCTGCTTAAGGAGAATAGAGAACAAGCATTGGCAAGATCTGCAGTTTATCAGCAAGATTTGAGGCGGTATCACTGTCGCCGGGTTAGAACTCGTACTTTCCAGGAGGGTGACTTAGTGCTGCGATGGACGCAATCCAAGGAAGGGATGCACAAGTTATCTCCTCCGTGGGAAGGACCTTTCATCATAAGCAAGAATCTGCACAATGGTTCGTATTATTTGGTGGATGCTAGAGAGAAATCTGAGTATGTGAACGACACAACACATTCCACTTCTTCATTAGAGGAGCGCGAGCGGCCATGGAACATTGCCCAGCTGCGCCCATATTATACTTAGCATGAGATTGAGATATCAGATGTAACACACGATGTAACAGGCAGCAGGTTTCAGACGCGCTCTTTTCCTTACCAGGGTACCTAAGGGGACTGGAAGGTTTTTAATGAGGCGGCTTGCTGACCTAACCTTTTCTATCAATAAAGTGAAGGTTGAACAGAAATTTGTGTTCTCAGTTTACTTTTCAGTTTTTGTTATGAAAGCCGGCAGTTCTCTGAAAAGTTTGAGGTGAAAAGATGTGCAGTTGATGATGTGCTAGGTCTTGGGGGCTTGTCATTAAGGTGACATAGCTTGTCCTTCCTAGACTCGGCTTTGAGAATTTTCCCGGGTCACACAATTTTCCATGACCCGGCAGAGAAAGTTTCAGTGTTCATTATCTTCTTTTTTAGTAGGCATGTTTAGTTTTACAGCTTTTATCTATCTTTTTGATATAGTTATGTTATAGTATAGGTGCAAAATTATTTTTTATCTTGATAGATGCCCATTGAGCGCGTCACACTAGTATCTGGATCAATGGGGTAATGTGCATAGTTGAAGCCTTTACTTTATAAACATTGATCCGGGTCTTGGGGGCTCTTACATGAATAGTCTGTAGCTGCAATCCCAAGACCCGGCTTTTATGCCACCAGTTTATTCTTGGTTGTCTTGCTGTTGAGTTTGATGCGACTCGCAAATTTATGGCCTGATTGCTCACCTGAAAATTCAATCAACCATGAGGCCCAATGGGACTTGGTTTGACCCTGTTTTTGTCAGAGAAGTTGCGACAGAGAATCCATGCGAAAGCCAACTCACAGTTAAAGAAATCAAAAGGGTCATCAAAACCACAGAGAGATATCATAAAATAAAATTTTCCAAGTGATAAAAGCAAAGTTTCAAAGGTGTACTACTACACCACTGCAAACAAGGGATAAAAGTGCTAAGTTATTACAATAACCTGCCCAAAGGGCCGAATGAAATTGTTTTTTGCAGAGATAAAAGCATCTGCAGAAGTTTTTCAAGCCTCAGCTTCAGGAGCCGGGTCACGGGGCGGCGAGTTGGATGGTTGCTCCTCAACGGTTTTTGCCGGGTCATCTTCCTTGGCGGCCGCCGGGTCAGCTTCCGTCTCCTTCGTTGCCTTGGCCTTGATCTTGCGCCGGGTGACTTGTTGAAGGTATTGGAAGTAGCTTTCATCATCTTCTTCAACGGCGGCTCGTGATGGAGGAGGAACACTTGGAGTAGCAGAGCTTGGAGCAGCGGAGGTGCTGGGAGCAACCTTTGCCGGATCAGTGGAATCCTTGTAGCTTTGAAGGAGATCGATGCGTTGTGGCTCGTCATCCATGATCTCCTCATCATTTTTGGTGTATCCATACTGCAGCGTGGTGAGCTTCATCTTGCTGGCAATCACAGTGGCTACGTGCCGGGTTTGCTTCACAACCCGGGAGTAGCACTTCTTGTCAAATTCCTTGCCGTCAGTGTTATATTGGGGAAAGCCATTCTTCAGAGGAGCCGGGTTTAGCTGGGGATGGTAGGCCTTTGCCAATGCAAGACCTCGCATCACCCCGGCCCTGCAAGCTGATCTCTTCAACAGATGAATCCATTGGGGCATTGTTGACAGATGCCCAAGGACCTCAGTGTATGCACTTGGCGTGTTCTCCCAGTTCCTCGCGGCTTTGATGACTTCGCAGTTGCCAAAGTACAGCTGACGTGTCAGCGTGTACATACACTTGATTTCTCTGCAGCGGTTTTGCGGAGGTTTCCATCGCGAGGACCTGGGTAAGATAAAGTATAGCAGTGAGAATTGAAATCCGGGTCTGTTTGTTCAATACAGTTGGAATTCAAAGGAGTAATGCTTACCCACTAAGGATTCAACCATGGAAGTGACCATCTTCTTAAGCCGGGTTAGCTCATTGGTGATTGCATCTAGTTGCTTCTAGAGATTGGCGCGTTGCTCTTTCCAGTGCTCTTCATGTTCCTCCAGTTCTTTCTTGAGGTCAGAATTTTCCTGGGTTAGCTCCGTGACATTTTTCTCCAGGGCCTGCAGCTGTTCAGCATGCGTGAGCCGGGCTTCAGATTCAGTCTTGGCAACGTCTTTGAGCCGGGCAATTTCTGCCTCGGCTTTGGCGTGGTCTTCCTGTTACAATACAAGAGTTTATGTTAGTCCCAGGTTACCGCAGGCAAGTTAACCCGGAACTTGGGGGCTACAAGTTTGAAGATTTTTAAGCAGTGCATGAGTAGCAATATAGACGTATGGTGGTCCCAGGTTACTGAAGGAAAGATAACCCGGAACTTGGGGGCTACAGTGATCAAATTTTGTTCAACGTAGACTAAAGTGGAGTCCCAGGGTGCTGCAGGCAGGCAACCCGGCACTTGGGGGCTACACGTGCAAAACTTTGAAATTTTCTATGTTCTAGTCCCAGGCTGCTGCAGGCTGGCAACCCGGCACTTGGGGGCTACAGTGTTCAAATTTTGATGTGAAGGTTGACAAGTTTTAAATGATGGAAGTTTTTAGTCCCAGGTAGCTGTGAACAGACAACCCGGCACTTGGGGGCTACAGGATTGAAGTTTTCTATCACATGCATTCATATTATAAGCACCAAGCTCATCAACAAGTGATGAACTTAGAGCTTGGGGGCTATTAAGGGTATAGTTATGCAAAAAACAGTAAAGGCAAGAAGTAAAAAGTGTACCTGGTATCGTTTCTGAATCAGGGCAATCAGTTCAGTCTCTAGATATTTATGTTGAGCAAGGCGAAAGAAGTACTCATCGCAAAGGGCTGGGACGGACATGGAGCCCAGAGCCGGCAAGTCAGTTGAAGGAGCCGGGTCCTTTCCTTTGGCAGGAGACGCCGGCCTAGCATCGGGAGCTGGCACCTTGGCCAGAGTTTCTGGAGCACTTTGTACAGGAACGTGCCGGGATCCAGTAACTTGCAGTTCATCTTCTTTGGTTCCAGAGCCTAACCCGGGCGAGTGAGCAGCTGGAGATGGCTCTGGCACAGGAGCAGCTGGGCTTTTTGGAGAAGCCACGGGGGTTACCTGCTCCATTGGCTCGTCTCTTTCCGCCGGCTCTTCAATATGTGCCTCCATAGGAGAAGTCTCTGTTGTTGTTGGAGGAGGAGACGCCGCTGGAGGAGAATCCGGGTCTTCATCCGCAAAGGCCCTGGCACTGAAACAAGATGGTGATTTAGTCAAAAAGGGCAGTAAAATATAGAGGTATTGAAAAGGTATGTGAAATATTTCTAACCCGGTGTTGATCTGGTAGTCCTCGGGAGTGCTAACGCTGTCCGAGGATGAAGCTGACAAAGAATGGGATTTAGTGGCTCAGATTTTGCCAGCTAAAGGATGTGTCTTCTGGATGGATTTGGCCCAACTGGCTAAGGAGCATGGAGGGATACCTGTGTTCAGGGAACCCGGGTTTGCAGCAGACCGGGTCCGGGGTTTCTTCTTGGCAGCAGTTTCTTTCTCGAGCTCCTTTGCCTGTGTGTGCTTGGGGTTGAGATGTGTTCATTGCATAATTTGAAAGACGAGAGTAAGGCACCTTTGCAATAGTAGCTCGAGTTCTCTTAAGAGAGGGAGGTCCAACAGTTTGAAGACCCGGCGTTTCGTCAGCAGCCGGGTCAGAAGGTCCTGGAATAACAAATGCCGGGTTATCAGTTGATTGGTCCTTAGTGGTGGCTTCGTTGTTAATCAGGTCGAGGAAGATCCGGCCAGCTGAGTCTAGCTCACCTTCTTCTTCTTCTTCTTCTTCACTAGCATCTGTGTCCTCATCAACAGGAGGAGACACAGGGGCGTAGTCAGCTTTCCACCACTATGGGTCCTGAAATGGAGAAAGATGAACATATAAGTGTGCTATGAAAGAAAAGCCGGGTTAGTAAAGATGGAAAGCAAAAGATAGTATCATACGGTGGGTGGTTTGTTCTTGGCACTGAACGGGGCAAGCCCGGTCAGTGCGATGTCACTTTTGGTCTCGCCAAGCAATCTCTTAGCATTCTTCACAATCTGATCATCAGTGAGCGTTATTTCAGAGTAACGCATGCTGTCCGTTGTTTCTTCAGTGTACTCGTGGATCAGCCGGGTCCTGATGCTAAGGGGCTAGATGAACCAACCGATCCAGCGCTTGACTAGATCTGTGCCGCGGAGGCCGTGAGCGAGCAGTGCTCTGGCCCGGGCACGGACTGCTTCAACTAAGACCCGGTTTTCATCACTGGCATAGCTATTCATTTTGGGGTCATAGACCAGTGGAGAATTTCTGAAGGCCGGAAAGCGGGCCTCATCTGATGCAGGGGAGGTGTCCTTGCAGTAGAAGTAAGAGTTTTGCCACCCCTTAGGGTGGCTGGCAAGAATGAGAGCCAGGAAATCACATTCCCTCCGGCGTTGGATGGAAACACCTCCGTAAGGGCCAAGAGGTTTGTTCTTGTGAGAGGGGTTGCAGTAGAAAATTTTCAAAAACAGTTCGAGGCTGGGAGCCATCTGAAGATAATCTTCGCAGAAAACTACGAAATTGCTAATGTTGAGGATGGAGTTGGGAGCAACATCCATCGTGGTGAGACCATAGTATTTAAAGACTTGGCGGAAAAAGAGAGAGCCCGGAGGGCGGAGACCACGGGAAACATGATCGAGCAGAACAACAATTTCACCTTCTTTAGGTTTGGGGCGCGTTTCTTCCCCAGGAGCGCGCCAGTGGATCTCGTCCTTGGGCGGAAGTCCGCCTCGGTTCACGTACGTCTGCAGCGTCGTGTCCGTAGCACTGGATCTGGTCCAGTTCACTGGAGCGGCAGCCGCGGCGGCGCTGGAGCTCGCTCCCTTCTTCGCGGCCTTCTTCGTGGCCTTGGGACCACCTGACTTCACCTTCTCCTTTCCCATTGCTGCAGAGCTATGGTGGTGCCCAATTTCGGTGAGAGGATGAACTAACCTAGCCGGGGGAGTGGATGCGAGGAGAGGAAGATTTGGAGCGGGTGCGGATGCGATTGAGCGCGGAATCGAGGGCGCAGCACGACTGGATGAATTGGTTGCGGCTGCGAAGCTTTCTATCGGGATTTGGAAGCTCGATTGGAGATGGATTGCGGCGGCTGCGCGAGGTTGAAGATGAACGGGCCAAGGAAGAGAATGGGGAAAGTAACAGTGCGTTTACCCTAACCTTCTTCTTATAGGCACAGTAAAAGCCTTAGGGGTGTTGCGGTAAAAAAGGTGAAGGGATAAGGATCTTTGGCCAAAAGTCAACGACAAACAGAATGAGATAATTACGGGATATTAATTGATAAGATCACGATTGAGATAGACTGAGGATGGATTTACAGTTGGGTGACAGTTTTCGCTAAGTGTTGAGCGAGAAATCCGGAGGCGTATGAACCCGGTATGACCAAGCCGGGTTATAATATGGACAGCCAAAGAGAGCTGGCCTAGGTGACCTGGCATTTAAGTTACATGTTTATTCTTATTTTTCAGGGGTTAACTCGAACATCGAGAATGGCGGCTTCACTCAAGAAATGAAAGGTTGAAGCTAAAGAGAAGCACGCCAAACCCGGCGTCCAAGTTAACCTGGGGGCTACTGATGGGGGAATAATAACCCGGTAGGCCCATGAAGAGGGAAGCATGACCCGCCAGGTAGAAGGCCCGGCCAGGACAGCTAACCATCAGCATGGGCCGGGTTACGTCGATGGGCCAGCATGCTTGTCGGTGACCCGGCTTGGATGAGAAGATTCTAGAAGACCCAAAGGCGGTGCCGGACTTGGAGAACACGAAGGCCAGAAGACCTAGAGTAGGACTCCGAGTCTGGGTGCAACCCGGCCTTACCTTTTATAGTACCAGGAGACCCGGCCGTCCATATAAGCGGGCTCCTAGGTCATAGTTAGGGGAAGTCTTTACGAGACAAGTTTACCAGGAGAGAACCAGAGAGATCATCGCTATCAAGCGCCCCCTGTAACCTAGATCGAGATCCGGCTCTGTTGTCGTAGCCGGGTTATCGAGATCGAGATCAATAATAGCATAGCAGGAAGTAGGTCTTTATCTCCAATGGAGAGGCCGAACCTGGGTAAACCCTTTGTCCTCGCAGAGCTAAACAAACTCCCAGACACTAGTTTCGCCTGACCCAACAACTCAAGTTACCCATGGTAACATCTGCCGTGTTAACCCCACGACATGCACCCCCCCCCCCCACCGAAGTTTGCTCCTCGCCGTCGTCGCCTCCGCCGCGGCAAGCCGCGGCTCCGGCGACTCCGGCTCGGCCTGGCCGTCGACTCGCCGGAGAAGAAGATGCGGCGGCGCTTCCTTCGATTTCCCCCCGACCTGCACCCCCCCCCCCCCCCCCACCGAAGTTTACTCCTCGCCGGAGCCGCCTCCGCCGCGGCAAGCCGCGGCTCCGGCGACTCCGGCTCGGCCTGGCCGTCGACTCGCCGGAGAAGATGCGGCGGCGCTTCCTTCGATTTCCCCCCCGACCTGCCCCCCCCCCCCTCCCCCCACCGAAGTTTGCTCCTCGCCGGAGCCGCCTCCGCCGCGGCCAGCCTCGCCTCCGGCAGTTCCGGCTCGGCCTGGCCCGTTCTAATCGGTGGAGGATTGGTTGAGGATTGGGCACGGGAGGAAGAGAAGGAGAGGAAGATGAGCACGTGGGTGGAGGAGGAAGAAAGGAAGGAGGTGGGCGTGGGTGGGACCCACCCACGTGGCCACGCACACGCTGCGCGTCGTCCGTCCCTGCGCGAACCGCGCGAGCAGACGCGCGCTCAACAGCTAGCAATCCTCGGCGCAATGCGCGTACAATACGTACGTCGTGCGCTCGCCGCTCGGGCCCGGGCCACACGCACGTACGGCGTCGTATAGCGCAAGCATGCATGCTAGTCCATGGATAGTCAGTCGTCGGATCAGATTCATAGTACGTGTATGTGTAACTTTGGCAAACTCTCATGAAGCGAAAGCGTCCATCATTCGTCTTCTCTGTATTGATGTGGTACTGGCTATGGCTAGTTAACTGTTCATCCATCTCTTTCTTGCATGCATGCATGGCGCTCCATTGGCATCGCACGCCAGTTAACTGTTCATCCATCTCTTTCTTGCATGCATGCATGGCGCTCCATTGGCATCGATCTCCAACGAACCAATCATTATCTAGCTAGGTTCATGCATGCATGCATGAACCACCGCGCCGGCGCGGGCCTGGCCTTAACCCTCGAGTCTTTCTTATGCCCATACCCATACAATAATCCTTTTTCCTACTTGGATCTTGCCATTTTCTAGCATAGCATATGAACTTTTGGAAACTAGCTAGCCTATGTATATTTATAAGTGCAATGTTCTATACCTGCCAATAAGTATTCCTGAGCTGGCAATCAGTTTCTGCAAACTGAATTGCCTTGGTTAACTGAGCACCATGGACTACTACACGGGCGCTACAAGTAGTGTTTACTTTGAACACTGAAACGTACACTCATTTCCTGAGATCGATGTAGAAGAACCCCACTGCACGGATTAGCGGTATTCAACATTTTCAGATTCTAAAAAGAGTCAGATCTCAATTGCAGACACGAAGAGACGTTGAACTGATCTGTTAATTAGACTGATAATTCATTGGGGGAACATACCCACATTGTCTCACATGCCCTGACCAAGACATTTTATCCCACGATCGAGCCCCCACTTGGGAAGGAGAACAATGACAAGCCCCAATGATCACATGAACAACAAATCTGTACTAAAAGATCATGGTGCATTATGCAAGCAAGGAGAGAGGTAGTCGGAAGCCACATGCAGCCACTTGTACAATTTATCCGCAACCTTTTGCTTTCGAACATTTGCACTTAAATTGCAAGGGTTTGGTTGATCGATTGATCCATCAACTGAAGTAGATAGAGATGGGTCGTTCTCTGCTATCATAAAGCAACTCTCGTCAGGTCCCGTTCATAAGGCTCAGAGACGATTGACGCATCAAGGAAAATAATGGACCACAACGTGTCCCTGTCGGAAGAAACCGGAGAGCTCGATCGATCCATCGATCTCGCCCATTGACCGCGCTTTGTTAAGGCGGGGAGGGAATTATTTGGTTTGCGGTTTAGTAATCTGACCAAGCATATATGTTCATCGTCAGATGGGCGATTTGCATCGGGGAGGGCCCTGCTATGCTGGTGGTTTGCATGCAGTTGCAGCCAGCCAGAATCCTCTAACTAACTGCATCGCAACGATATATACCTACTCTAGCTTTAGCTCTGATTTTTTAGATATATATTTATCTATCAGGGCTAGTCGTCTAGCCTCTATCTGCCATGGCGGTTTTTGTAGCTAGGGAGGATGAATGGTGAAAGCAACGTTTCAGTCCGGTGTGTGTGCATGCGGGCGAGAGCTGGCGGTTAACAACGTAACATCCACTAGACCACTAATGTATGTGCTGTAGCAAATCTCAAACAATAAATAGCATGGGTCACTTTTTTTTTTGAAGTTTGGGTCACATTTTGCTGTCGAGGTTTTGAGGTCATATGGTGATAAATTGAATATTCAAGTTTAAATGGAATCACATGTTAGTTCACAAGATTAGAAGGAGAGGAAATATTTTGAAACTCTTGCCAAAAAAAGAAGGAGCCGAGGAGGTCACCGACTATAGGCCCATTAGCTTGATCCATGGTATTGCAAAGATTATAACCAAGCTGATTGCTCTCCGACTAGCTCCGCTCATGAACAATCTAGTATCCAATGCCCAAAGCGTCTTCATAAAAAAGAGAAGCATACATGACAAGTTCATGTATGTCCGAAACTTGACAAGAAAGCTTCAAAAAAGCAAGTCTCCAACGCTTCTCTTTAAGCTTGACATTCGTAAAGCGTTTGACTCAATTCGGTGGGATTTTATCTTAGAGCTCCTCAAGCAACATGGCTTCCTGCCCAAATTCCGTGATTGGCTCGCCGCCTTGCTAAGCACCTCATCATCACGTGTACTCCTAAATGGGACAGCCGGGCTACCTATCAAGCACGGGAGGGGCCTTTGGCAAGGAGACCCGCTATCACCTCTCCTCTTTGTCCTCGCCATCAACCCTCTACAAAAAATCCTCGAGTTGGCCGCCCAACACGATTAACTTCACAAGATTAGAAGGAGAGGAAATATTGTGAGAACCTCACTCTACGCAGATGATGCGGCCTTTTTTGTGGCTCCTATAAAAGAGGACATTCAAAACCTATCTTCAGTCCTCAGAGCTTTAGGAGAGGTCACCGGCCTAGAAACAAACTTCTCAAAGAGCTTGGTGGTTCCCATTAGATGCAAAAATATTGATCTTGATGAGGTGCTTGAGGGCCTCCTGGTGATTCGTGCATCCTTTCCTTTGAAATATTTGGGACTTCCGCTCTCGGTTTGACAATTAAAGAGGGTTGATTTTCAACCACTTTTAAGACAAGATGGCCGGAAAGCTAGTCACTTGGGATGGCAAGAACATCAATGCGGCCGGCCGCGGGGTACTAGTTAAATCCGTGCTAACATCTCAAGCAATCTTCCACCTCACCCCACTCGTCGTCCCGCCGGGTTGTCTTGCTTCCTTGAACAAGATTGAGAGAGATTTTTTGTGGGCCGGTTCAAGGGAGGTAACCGGAGGGAAATGCAAGTTAAATTGGGAGGCGGTGTGTAGGCCAACATGTCTTGGAGGTTTGGGGATTCTTTACCTTGAGAAGTTTGCGAGATCTCTCCGGTTGTGGTGGCCATAGTATGAATGGACGGGCCAAAAAAGGCTTTGGGTAGGAATGGGAAATCCTTGCAAAGCGGTGGATATGGACCTCTTCTATGCCTCCACCACCATCACCATCGGCAATGGAAAAATTGCGCCATTTTGGGATTCTCCTTGGTTAAATGGACAAAAGCCCAAAGACATCGCACCGCTTATTTTTTAAGCCTCCACTAGAAAGAATTGGAATGCCCATCAAGCTTTACGCAACAACGCTTGGATATCTAAGATCAAGATGGACGCCAATCTAACCACCCTCACATTCATAAGTACATTAGGCTTTGGATGTTGCTCAATGATGTACACCTACATGATGAGGTGGAGGACTCCATTACTTGGAACCTCACGGCTAGTGGAGAATACGCCACAACTTCGGCCTACAATGCCCAATTCCTTGGCGCAACTACTTCGTCCATGAACAAATTGGTTTGGAAGATGTGGAAAGCTCCAAAAATAAAATTCTTTGCTTGGCTTGCTCTCCGAAATAGGCTTTGGACGGTGGATCGTCTAGAGAAAAGAGGGTGGAACAATTGTGGCATTTGCCCGTTATACAAGCAAACTCAAGAAATGGTGGCGCACATTCTTTTCCAATGCCGTTTCACAAAGAGGCTTTGGGGGTTGATTAAAAATGGCTTGGCATCCCATCAATCCAAACAAACGTGGACGACAAATATCACCCTCAAGGCAAGGCATGATGGAGCAAAATGACATCCAAGAGCACCACAAACCGCAAGGCTATTGCCTCACTCACTATGCTTGTTAGTTGGACGGTTTGGAAGGAGCGCAATGCAAGAGTTTTTAACAACAAATTCGCTCCGTCTACGATACTCCTTGCGATCATTAAGACCGAGGCCAAGCTTTGGGTCATCATAGGTGCAAAGTGTTTGAGTTATGTAATGAGGGGAGAGTATTCCGTTTTTGTAATACCGTGCCTATTAGCGTGTCATAACTCTTCTTCTTAATTAATGAAAGGTGGCAAATCTTATTTCACCACTTTAAAAAAAAGTTATTGCACATTAAGTCATTTTGGCTCCCGACTTCGAGTGATCACTTTATTTCTAAAAAAATTAAAACTATAGAAGTTTTAAAAATTCGGAAACAAAATTCTGAGTATAGACAATGATGCATCGTACAAGTATGAAAAATACTTTATATTATGGGCTACACCATTTTTTTGTAGCCCATAATATAAAGTACGTCGCAATACTTGTACGATGCATCAATGAACATACTCAGAATTTTGTCTCCGGCAGGGATTGCCAGGGGTGCGGGTGGGGATACAGTTTTTATCTTTTTAAGCCCTCCACAAAAACATTATTCTGAATTAGCTCCAAAGTTGAGGGATACTATTCCCAAAAAAATATTCAGGATTTTCTCCAAATCTGGGGATGGGAGGGGGGTGGTGGCCCCCCTCCCCTGCTGCTTAATGTACTCACGCCCTGCTAAATGCAGATTAATTTGCTTCAAGTGATCTTTCCTAGCTTGTGTACATAATGTGATCGTTTCAAATATAACAAAATGATGAAATGTCCACTAATTATTGTTCTTAACTAAAATCATATATCTTTCTATAAAAATATTGTTCAAACTTTAGCAAGACTTTTTCGTGAGAATTGATAGACGATGGTGCCAAGTTAATATCATTCTGTTACGCTCAGCCAATCTATGAACGTTTTAGTGAACTCACGCCATACAGTGCAGTCAGGATTGCCACGATGCCGACAACCAGCTGCGCGTTGGTGGTCGATCATCGCCTTGGAAGAGAAGTGCGGCTCTGTTGGGCATTGTGGCTGGGCCGACAGGCCTGGAGTAGATGAAGATGCCTCCGGAGCCAGGGCTGACGAAGACGGGGTGGCCTTCTTGCCCCAGCTAGCTGGCGGGTGCAGGGCTGGCCTTCATGCCCGGGCTGACTGGTGGGTCCATGCCAGCCGTCAGGGTCGGCAGTGGCAGGCTCCTCGGCATCGTGGCATTGACGGTGGTTCTTCTGTTTCCAGTAGTAAGCGATGCCTCCAGCGAGGAGGAGGAGTCCGCCAAGCAGAGCGCCAATGGCCAGCCGTGTGTCAGATATAGTGATGTCCTTCGTCTCCTCGGTGCCGGCTAGACACATGAAAATCACGACGATGCGCACCTTAAAATTGAGTGCTCAATGTACCAGATTAGCATACGGGAGACAAGTGGCTCATGGTGATAACAACGTTCAAGATATCGTTTATCGTTTACTGCTCGGTTGGTCTCACATTAGAGATTAATCGCTTATCGGCCGATTAATCGATTTTATCGGTCACCTATTTATCGGCTAGTTTTTTTTTTGTAAATGTCAACTTTCGGGACTAAAAATTCTAAAATATGATATGCAAAAAATTACATTGGAGTATTGGATATAAGTGCAACATTGATTCCTTTCCTTCGAATCAACAAAAATGGGCAAAATTCGTGCTAATGTAAAGTTCTACAAAACTATCGTCCTATAAATCGGCTGTCAGGCCGATAAATCGCCGATAAGTGGCAAAAATCGGCCGAAAATCGGCTGTCAGACCGAAAAATCGGCGCCAACGATAAACTCGGCCGATATGCTATAATCTTATCGGTCACCCTACGATTCACAATAAATCGGCCGATTAATCGGCAGATCGACCGATTTTTTGAACATTTGGTGATAATATAAGTGAAGTGACGAAATTCTATTTTTTCTCATTTAGGCCCTCCCCAAAGAAATTATCCAGGCTTTGCTCTAAAGCTAGAGGGCGGTGGCTAGTGGCGGAGCTGCATGCTGTATATGATGTCAACTAACATCACAAAAATCCGATGAATAACTTGGTATCAGCTATGAATACATTAGGCTTGACCCTAAAATTACTAGATAATGACCTCACTAGTCTCATCTATCACTTATTTTGGGCTTTTGACATCACTTGCTGCTAATCCTAGCTCCGCCACTGGCTGTGGCACCCCTGACTTACACTAAGCTCCGCCCCTATTTGAGATTTAAAAGTGTAAATTCAGATCCACACTTTATCATTTTCATGTAAATCAGAATATAAAGTAGTTCAAAATGAAATTTTACACGTTTATGGATACATCGTTTACAACATACTCCCTCTAAGATGTTTTAGCTTTTGTCCACATTCACATGCACAGAAGTGTATCTAGACATATTTCATGTGTAGGTTCAGTCATTTTGTTATGCATGTAGACAATTTTTAGAATAAAGTGATCACTCGTTATTGTATTGATTCCCTTGCTTGTTTTTGCTTTCAGTCAACAGATTTTCAGCTCCGGACACTAAAACATAAAAGAAGAGCATTTTTTTCGTAGGGAAAAACTATATTGTATTTCTCTCCCTTTTGAGTGAAATATGTTAGGAAACCGACCGTACGAAGCAACGTACGGGCCCACCCTTTCTTGGGGTGGGGGTTTTCCCTCTAGATTGGTCCTCAACCCTAGCCCCTCTCCCTCTTATATATACACATGTATTGTATGGAGAGAGACACACCATTGATAATAAAGATTAGTCCCGCCTATATCTCTGTGTCATTTTACTTTTCGCATCTGTGATTGTGCCGCGTGTACGACTCCTTCGACTACGCTCTCGCTCCACGCCCTTGGAACGGACTCGCCGGCAAAGGTTGTGTAACACGTTATCAGCACGTACTGCTCCGCCAACTGATCTACATCGAGCCTCCCTCAAGCAGGATCTCGTCGTTCATCGCGGAGGTATAATCCAGATCCGATCGCAACAACGGTTTTGCATCTATTTATGTTTCCGTTCTTGCAATACGTTTTATATTACCTACGGTGTCGATTTTCCTCCCGAGAGTCGAGCTGACGAATACGTCGCCGACCAATGTCGATACTCTCGGATTCATGGGGAATTTGATGACGCCACCGTAGGGAGTCGGTACGGACGTGATCCTGATGATCACGGTACCGCCGCGGCGCACCGGCTGTGCGACGCGCCGTCTCGATTCCAGATGAACGGACGATGAAAATTGACATCCGAAGTGTTTTCTGTGTCGGCATAAAAGACGTCGTCGGCTGACTGTCGTAGAGCCGCTCGTCGTGTGTTGCATAGGTCGGCAAGCCGCCACGCAACACACCGAGCCTCGCACTACGTGGCGCCGTCGTCGCTCTTCCGCGCGAGAAGGTCCAGATGACCATGCTCGCTGCGTACCCTGCTGACCGCACCTGCGCGTCGACAGCGCCGTCTCGCGGACGACGGCCCTGCTGGCCGTGCCGTCCGAGCACACACGCCCGAGTGGCGCCGCCAACCGTCACTTGGCGTTGCTGGCCTCGCGCTGAGGCCGTCGCCGCTGGAGCCCTGCTGGCCGCGACCGCGAGCACCTCGTCATGCGTCGCGTCGACACGACCATGCGCGTCACGCCACGGTCACCATGGTTGAGCAGTCGTCGCCCCGCTGGCTACCGATGCTCCGCCCGACCCTCGCTCATGGCCGTGGCCATAGCATGCCTCGCCACTGGCCCCGCTGGCTCATGCTCGCGGTGCCCGTGCCCCGCGTCGGACGCGGCTGAGCTCATCGTGGCCACGCGCCCGTGGCCCAGCTCGCCGTTGCCGCGACACCCGTGGCCGTGCTCCTCGCCGCCGGCCCCCGTCCCTCCCAGCACCTCGCCGCCGTCCCCTCTGGCTGGTACGAGCGTCGTCGTCGCCCTCCGCGCGTCGCCGACAGCCGCCTGCACGCCGTCCGCCGCCTGGCCCCGCTGGCCCGTGCGCGAGCGCCTCTGCATGGCCCCGCTAGTCGCCGAAACGGCCGCCGTGGCGTCCCCCACTTGGCCCCGCTGGCCTCCTGCCCCGCCGCCTATGTGCGCCGCCGGCACGGCCGACTGCCGCCGCCGTCGTCTCCCGGCGCTAGGGAAACCTAGCGCCACTCCCATCCAACAGAGGAGGCGAGATGGGCCGGCCCAGGTAGCGCTACGGCTGCTGGGCTGCAACCAGGCGAGTTTAGGCCTGCTGTTTTTTTTGGGCCGGACCAAAAGCAATACGCGCGTGGAAAATTTGCATTTTAGCCCTCGGAATTTCCAGTTTTACGTAATTTAATTCACGCTGAATTATTCTGCGTATAAGCCCCTGGAACTGTCTGTTTTTGCTGAAATTGCATGTTGAGCCATAAAACAACCCTCGGAAGGTCAATTTTAGGGCCAATTTTTTTTTTACGTTAGTGATGCGCTTAACATGCTTTAGTCATTACCATGCTTGTTTATATGTTTTCATTGCTAGAATTAATTGTTTAATTACTTTTAATCGCTCTGAAATTATTGTTAGCATGTTTTTAAATATTGGAACGTCATGTTAATGAACAATTGTATCTTCATTGCATTTATGCAATGGATTACCTGCTGTAATCGGGATTACCTGCTGTAATCTAAGATGATTTGCATAAATTGCAGATGACCGAAATCGTCAACCGTGAGTTCACCGAGCTAGCCCAAAATGGGCTCAACTACCTGACGTGGGCATCGGACGTTGAGATCTTCCTCACGTCCAGGCTTTGCATTTTCTGTGTCACCACCTCTGCAGTACTCTGATAACGAGTACATGGCTGAGCGGAGTGCTTTGGACCTCTGGAATGCTCTTAAACAGCATTTCGAGCGACTGAAGTACACTGTTCGCCCGCGGGCAGAGGCGGGGTGGATGCGTCTGAGGTTTCAGGACTTCAAGACGGTGGGAGACTATAATTCGGTTTTGCACCGGATTTGCACCTCTCTTCGGATGTGTGGTGTCACTATCACTGACACTCAGAAGATTGAGGAGACCCTCTCTACTTTCCACCCTGATGTTGTTCAGTCCTCGCGGAATTACCGCCACGGGAAGTACACGGAGTATGCAGAGCTTGTGAACATACTCCAGGTGGAGGAGGCGCAGGATGAGCTCTTGCGAAAGAACTCTCTCGCGCAACCACTTGGAGCGAGTTCTCGTCAGGAGGCCCATGCTAGCGCCTACAAGGTCCGTTTGCCTCTTAAGAAGAAGAGAGGCAGTAAGGGCAAGAAGGCGGCTCACCCCCCTCGCCAGGCTCAGCAGCATCAGCCAGGCAAGGGGGAGCAGAGGCCCCAGGAATGCTACCGGTGCGGCTCTACAGAACACTTCTCACGCCAGTGCCGTGCACCTAAGGGCGTTGTGGCAACGTACAAGGCTAGTAAGAAGGTGCATGAATCGCACCTCGCCTCAGTACAGGGGGAGGCACCTCCGGCACCCATGGTGGCGCCCGAGATCCTCCCGCCGCCTCCACCTCTACCTATGGCTGCACCTGCAGCTGCGCCCATGGAGATAGCCCCTACGGTCTCAACGGACGTCGGCGTCTCTATGGAGGTCGATCACTTGGTGCTCCCTTTTGCACCTCGTGTAGGCACTGATGATGATCCGAGGAGCAGTTCGCTCAGTTGTACATTGAGTGTGAAGTGAACATCGCGTTCTCTATGCCTGTCTAAGCTTCCACTGTTTAACTTATCATGATTCCTTAGGCTATTTGAGATACATTTGGTTTTGTAAGCTCTATAAGAGCAAGACATATTCATTATTTCGACGGTTGAATGACATTTGATTATCGTTCATTAATTCCTCTATTTAAATATGATGGCATGTTATGTTCTGAGATGTATATGCATTTGTTCTATAATGTCGCTACTTCCTCGCTTCATTATTTTAATTACATGCAAATATCTTAGAACACGTGTGGCACACCAATGGAGTAAACATGTTTTGTGGAAAACGATACACAAATACCATTTTGAGACAGATTGTGTGCTTTGAGTCTAATAAAATCTCGAGGTAGTGTTATGAAAATCGCCGACTGCGATTCTTATATAGTTGGCTCCGGAAGAGCCACTATCATACTACCCATGGGAACAACTTTGATCATTAACGATGCATTGTTGTACCCCGAGTCACTCGCACCCCCTTAAGTTTCAATGGTTTTCACGCTGATAGTCTCTAGCTGAGACCGGTGTTGTGAATGGTATGGAATACCTCCTAATCACCGAGCGCGATGAAAATGTAAACATGTTCTTGGAAGATTTTCCTCCATTAGAAAAAGGGCTATGCTACACGATATTTGTAGCACCGCCTATGTATACTTCCCTCAAATGCTCTGAACTATTTTGCATTTGGCATGATAGATTAGGCCACTAAGTCTTAGTATGATGAGGAATACACAACTTGAACGGTCATAATGTTAAAATTAAAAACTTCCCGAATCCTGATGATTTTGTGTGCTTCGCATACTCTTCGGGGAAGTTAATCAGTCGACCGTCCACCTTAAAGGTGAAGGATGCAATCCCCACATTTTTTTTTGCATCCTAGGGACAAGCGGTCCGATTCAGCCCATCTCAAGGTTGTTTTGGTACTTTATGGTACACATCGACGCTTCTCTAAATGGTCCACTGTTTGCCTACTGCAACATAAATCCATGGCAATGTGAATCGCAGTCGAGCATTCGGTACCGCATGTCCAAACGCAAAATGGACTGGCAAAGGCACTTGGTTAAATTCATTGCAAGACCGCCCCTTCAAAGTTGTAATTCGCCAACCAGATGTTGGGGCACGCTGTGTTACACGCTGCTAAACTCATCAAATTTAGACTGTTAGCCTACAACATCCATTCTCATATGCAGCTTGCGTAGGGGTTGGCACCGAAGTTTTTCCCACCTTTATAGGTTCGGTTGCTAGGTATATGTACCGATACCACCACCAGCGATCAGCAACGGGCCTCCTCCTTAAGTCGGGGATATACGTTGCTTATGAGACTGTGTCCATAATCAGGTATTTGGACCCCATGACAAGTGATTGTCATACGGCCCGCTTTGCTGATTGCATTGACGAGGATCTCTTTCCGAATTTAGGGGGAGATAATCAAACCCTTGATGATAAAAGTCGAGAAATCACGTGCTAAGTCACGGAGATCCACGCTCATGACCCACGCACTGCCGAGACAAATAAAGAAGTCCAAAAGAAAATTGATTTGCATGCATTAGCGAATCAACTGGCTGATCACTTTAGTGACTTGAAAACTGCGAGAAAGTCGCATATGCCTACGTGCAATGCACTGGAAAGGGTTGAGATACCGAAGTTAACTATGGTACACCCACTCCCGTCCAAAGGCCTAAAAGGACGCGAAATCCGGTTTCTCAACTCCTAAGTACTCGGGGACGCCTGAGGAAGAAGGATAAGAGAGATTTATCACAGACAGTCACCAAAGCCCCTAATAAGAAAAAGGGGAGCCAATTGAGACCTGGCACAAGTACGGAAAGTCCTGTGCACGGGATTCCGGACTTGAATGTCCCTATTGAGGGAACATCCAGCGGAGATGTGAGTACACACATCGGCGCGGAAAAGCTAAAGGACCTCGCTCCTGTACTGGGAAATACGGTGGAGCAAGAGGTAGCGCCAGATGCGCCCCATGACGAAATGGCCATAAATTATATAAATAAGGGAGAGTCAAGGAATCGAGCAATGGCAATTGTCGACATTAACTTTGCTATAGAATTGCCTCAATCATAGATCCTGACCCTAGGCCTAACAATCTCGCTGATTGTGAAATAAGGTCGGATTGGAAAGATTGACAGGAGGCAGTTACCTCACGCATGAGGTGGATCGGTATAGAGCAAGACTCGCCGCTCAATGGTTCACTCAACGGCCAGATGTCGATATTGAGGAAACTTACTCCCTAGTCATGGATGATATAACCTTTAGATACTTAATCTCAGTGGCAGTAAATCTGGACTTAACAATGAAATTGATGGATGTTGTCACTGCTTACCTATATGGTAACCTTGATTCGGAAATTTACATGAAGGTACCAAAAGGTATCCCCATTCCGAACCAAGAGAGCAAATCGGTGTCTATACATTGTTCTTCTTCAGAAGACATTGTACGGACTTAAACAGTCTGGTAGGATGTGGTATAATCTCTTAAGCAATTTCCTTCATCAGAAGGGCTACACGAGCAACGAAAATTGCCCATGCATCTTTATACGGTGATCCCAAGATGGATTTTGTATAATCCCGGTGTACGTGGACGATTTGAATATAATCGATACACCTAGAGATATTGAGGAAGCGAGTTCCTACCTGATGTCGGAATTCGAGATGAAAGATTTGGGTAAAACCAAGTTTTGTTTGGGTTTGCAACTTGAACATTCCCCTGTTGGGATTCTAATGCACCAGTCTGCCTACACCCAGAAGGTGTTAGAGAGATTTGGATTTCATATCCTTCAAAGACTCCAATGATTGGGAGGTCTTTGCAGCAAGATAAGGACCCGTTCAGGCCTATGGAAGAGGGGGAGGAAATTCTGGGACCGGAATTCCCCTACTTGAGCGCCGTTGGAGCACTCATGTACCTCGCTAATTGTACACGGCCGGACATTGCGTTCGCTGTCAATTTGCTTGCTAGGTACAGTTCTGAGCCTACCAATAGACATTGGAAAGGCATCAAGGACGTCTTCCGATACCTGCAAGGGACCAAAGATCTTGAGCTGTTTATAGGAGAAACCAAGACCTATCATTGGTAGGCTATGCTGATGCAGGGTACCTGTCGGACCCGCACACCTCCAAGTCACAGGCTGGATATGTTTTCATTTGTGGTGGAACTGTTGTTCCCAGGAAATCGTCTAGGAAAAGTCTTGTATAGACTTCGATGAACCACTACGAAATCATAGCACTATAAGAAGCATCACAAGATTGTGCATGGCTTCGACGGATGATTCGCAAGTTTTTGTTGCACAAGTGCAGTCAGGGCATGTGATGAGTAATCTTGTTAACCCCAAGTTTTTCTATATGCATGACCTGCAGAAGACGAACCAGGTAAGGATCTTGCATATTAAGTCGTGTGACAATCTCGCTGATATGTTCACTAAATCATTACCCGAATCATATTTTGAGATATGTTTCGTGCAATTGGTATGATTAGACTTAGACATATGCCAGACTCTGGGGGAGATTCTTCACAACCCCATCTGTAAAATCTTGATCCAGATGATCAAGTACTAAACCTGATGTTGAGTGGATTGTACTCTTTTTCCCTTATGTGAGTTTTCCCGATGTTTCTCACATTGAGGTTTTTAATGAGGCAATTCTTGCAACATGAGGAGACGTATGTTATGCGCTCTTTCTCCATATTTTTCCCACTGGGGTTTTGGAGTTTTTGAGACATAGACAATACGGGATGTCGGACCAAGGGGGAGTGTTAGGAAACCGACCGTACGAAGCAACGTACGGGCCCACCCTTTCTTGGGGTGGGGGTTTTCCCTCTAGATTGGTCCTCAACCCTAGCCACTCTCCCTCTTATATATACACATGTATTGTATGGAGAGAGACACACCATTGATAATAAAGATCAGTCCCGCCTATATCTCTGTGTCATTTTACTTTTCGCATCTGTGATTGTGCCGCGTGTACGACTCCTTCGACTACGCTCTCGCTCCACGCCCTTGGACCGGACTCGCCGGCAAAGGTTGTGGAACAAAATAATAGACCCGTATTCCTATTCTCTTCTTGGAACGCCCTTTTTTTTCCAGGAGACACTCGCCATCGAGATCTTCCCAGTACGGACAAGCCCTCACGGCCCACCAAGCCACCAGTCCGCAGAACCAAAGTTGTGGCCTATGGCGCGTCCGGGCTCAGCCCATGTCTATGGACTTGAGTACTACTACCAATTAAGGCGTTCGAGCCTGCCATGATAGAGAGCTTCCAGTACGAGCCCAGCCCGCTTGACCGCTGCAGCGTGGTCGTGCTCAGCCCATGTTGCTGGAGGCTGCCGTACTACCGCCCGTCAACGAGATCGAGCCTGGGATCGGCACGTTCCGGCGACCGGGCCAGCCAACTGCGACTCCGCGCGCAGCCACGCACGTAGCAGCACAACAACCCGCGCAGCGCGGCGTCGCCCCCAGAGTCCCCAGTCCACGGTCCAACCAGCCACCGCTCCTCCTCGGTTCCTCCGCCGCAGTCCGAAACGCGCCGCTCTGCTCTCCCCGACGCGCCGGACACCGCCGCATCGCGCTCCACTCCAGTCGCCACGAAGGATAAGACCATGGAAGTGTGAGGGCGACTTCTTTTGGAGTTTCTATGCAGCTTCGGGGTGCCGAACCGCAGAAGCGCAAAAGAAGTATCGCGCTGGTCGAGTGCACTGCCGGATTCTGCTTAATAACTCTGTTCGATTCTGCATCTGCCTCCTCGGGCAGGCTCCGATCCGGCCATCTAACCTCCGTACACGATTATGCGTCGTTCAGGGTCGCGTCGGCGCCGGGGAAGGTGCTCGTCGCGGGAGGCTACCTGGTGCTGGAGCGCCCCAACCCCGGCCTCGTCCTCAGCACCACCGCCCGCTTCTACGCCATCGTCCGCCCGATCCACGACGAGCTCGTCCCCGGCTCCTGGGCAT
This sequence comes from Poa pratensis, assembly GCA_947311845.1. NCBI lineage: Eukaryota > Viridiplantae > Streptophyta > Magnoliopsida > Poales > Poaceae > Poa > Poa pratensis. Next base: position 73,325,680 of record CAMZMU010000033.1, read on the forward strand.
GGGTGAGGCCAAGCGAGCTGTCCTCACATTCCAGCTTTCTGTACCACCGAATCGTCGCTGCTTATAATGTGTCCTTGTGCTGTATTAGGGGTGGACGGATGTGAAGGTCACCTCCCCTCAGCTTTCCCGGTAGGCCACCTACAAGCTGTCCCTCAAGCATACGATGCTCCAGTTGACGTCTGCAAGGCGAGTTCCTGATCACTCTTGGGTCGCACCGCTGCATAGCACTCTTAGATTTGTTGTAGTGTTGTTGGAATTCGAGTTCGGTAGTAGTAGTGTACTGTTATTGATTGTTAAAATGTTGCAGGGAGTCTGCAAACCCTTTTGTAGAGCAGGCGATACAATTTTCCGTAGCAGCTGCTAGAGTGACTATTACCGATAAGGAGAAGAAGGACACACTAGAGAAGCTGCTATTGCAAGGTGATGCAGCTATTCGTTACTCGTCTCGATCTATTCTAAAAGACAAGATTGTCTGTAGGATGCTATGATATTTAATTTATCCCATTACTGATACTTTCAGCTTTATTTTTGCAGGTTTGAACATTACAATTCTGGGTTCCAATGATTTCTATTCGTACAGAAAGCAGGTACGAATCACAATCGAACACAAAACTGAAACGAAAAACAAGAAAGTTGATCTTAATATATTTTCATGGTCTTTGTTCCTTTTAGGTCTTCCTAATTCTGGACCATATGATCTTGTACATAATATTTCCTAACATTTAAATGGAACAGTAGCATTTGTGCTAGTGCCAAATCTAACACCTCGAAATGTGTAGAATAAATTCAGTAGAATCAGGTGAGGATATAAAATAAGTAAACTGGGTAATGAGCTTAGCTTTTATGATCAACATACCGTTTCACTCATAAGCAGTACCACTTCATTTACCAGGAAATGTAATGAACTGAGTGGAATTGGTTATAACATCAGGTCGTTGCGTTTAACCTAACAATCTAAAAGTAGGACCGTCCTTCAAAAGTGTGAGTATTTGCTAAACTTGAAATAGACGCAGCGACATGCTGACATGTTAGTCTGACACAAGATGTGTGTAAAGTGGTCGCATTCTTTAAGTTCAAAAACATATTGTTGGTTTCTTTTCATGCTTCATCTATTCATGATAACCTGTACGTCTACGAGTTAAGATTCGATACACATGTGAAAGGAGGAACCAGAGTTGCTATTTCCTTTCATGTTTTTTGTCAAATGCAAATATGCCGTTTCTTGTGCACATTCAGTATATGGAATTACTTATATTGTTCCCATGTTTGACCTATATATGCATACAACCATATATTTTCCGAAAGCATTGTGTCACTGGTAAATAAATAGCTGTTGATTTCACCGTTTCTTCAGATTGAAGCACGTGGTCTGCCTCTATCTCCAGAGGTATTGCTTTCATTGCCTCCATTTTGTTCAATTACATTTAACTCAGAAGTTGCTAATGGAACTGGAGAATTATGCAAACCTGAAGTGGCAAAAACTGGACTTGGGTCATCAGCTGCCATGACTGCATCTGTTGTCGCCGCTCTTCTTCACTATCTTGGAGCTGTTAACCTTTCGTGTTTGGGTCAATCTTCCAGTGATAGTGCAACTGGACGAGATCTTGACTTGGTGCATGCTATTGCTCAAAGTGCACACTGTATAGCACAAGGGAAAATTGGCAGTGGTTTTGATGTTAGTGCTGCTGTCTATGGGAGTCAGCGCTACACACGATTTTCTCCAGAAATACTCTCTTCAGCTCAGGTAAAAACTGCAAGTGCCAGATAGTTGTCTATCCCAGCAAGTCCTGACAATTTTTTTTGGCAGATGTCCTGCTTAGTAATGCCTATCCCAACAACTTCCATCAGTAGAAATCTTACCACTTATTTACAGGCTACAGGTGGGAGTTGCTTGCCAGAGGTAGTAGCAGATATTGCTACAGGGAGGTGGGATCATGAGAAGGCTCGATTTTCTTTGCCTCCTCTGATGTGCCTTGTAAGTTGGACTAGTCTGGATGATTGATGGCTAGGTTTTCTTAATTGCTATTAAATCATTTTATTGGTAGTCACCACTTGTCAGAACTACTGGCTGCTATTGACGGTATAGGATTTACAGTTTGATTAGTAGTTAGTTTGACTGCTATGATGTTTGGTCCATTGCTGATAATGATAGTGACAGCATGCGAGCACTACTGTTGTAAGCATGGAACCATGAGTCATGTCCCCCTCTTTGTAACAAATGAATACTGCATATACTAATATTCATGAGCTTTCATGTTTGTCATCATCACTAGTCAGTATTCAGCCCACGACTTCACCTTAACTTGTAGCTTTTTCTTCTCTTAAAATGTCCTGTCACTTTTTTCCATTTATTCACCTTGATTTCCTGTTTTAGCCTCGCGAACAATAGACTACAGAAGGCGACAAATTTAGGTGCCTTGCACGAGATTTTAGGTGGTCAATAAATATATTCATAAGTATGGGAACAATATTTGCAAGAATTTATAACAAATAACTACCAATTATTTTTCTTGCAGTATGATACTATTATTTGATAAAACAATATTGATAAAATGAGGATGTGGTTTCTTGGTATCAATATTAAGGATGCAATTTAGAATTTAACATAGCGTTTGGAATTTTTTGTTAGCTTCTGGGGGAACCTGGAACTGGAGGATCATCTACTCCATCAATGGTTGGATCTGTTAAAAAGTGGCAGAAGTCTGACCCCGAGAAATCCAAAGATACATGGAGCACGTTGGGAATGGCTAATTCAGTGCTGGAGAAACAATTGAGAAACTTAAACAAACTTGCTGAAGATCATTGGGAGGTCTATGAATCTGTAGTGCGGTCCTGCAGTCATTTGACATTCATGAAGGTAACATTTTTGTTAACTTCTCATAGTGTACTAATGTAAGCTGGATTGCATATTTTTCAATATCAAAATCATGAAAGCCGATATATTTATTTGACTATGTTGGTAATTTTGTGAGACAACCAACATCTGAATTTGATGGAACAATAAAACACAGCAAGGATCATGGTACAAATAAGCAAAGATCACATCATTATGCAAGCAAATATCAATCCAGAAATTGCGTTTTTTTTTCCTTATGGGATTAGGAATGGAGATTGCGCCACCAGATTTTTTAGCACACATGCTCCTTACATTTACCTACGTTAGGCTACTAATTCTTAATTTTTAGTTTATCACAATGTGCATCTGCAGGAAGAGAAAACACTGTTTAGTGCCCTGTGCTAAAACCCTTTTTGTCCTTGTTCTTTTCAGTGGACCGAGGTGGCTACTAATCAGCATGAAGAATTGGTTGTCAGATCATTATTGGCTGCTAGAGATGCTTTCCTTGAAATAAGGCTTCATATGCGAGCGATGGGCGTGGCAGCCGGTATTCCAGTAAGACTCCATGGATCAAATTACGCTTGTACTCAATTGATGAAATTACTTCTGTTGTAGTATTCAGTTTGCTGATTGGCGTAGTTACACATACACAAATTGCTAAGCTAGTCATGAAACTGTAGGATAGTAGTCACAATTTACAAGTACAGTTATTGTGTGTTTAAATGTTCTTGATTTGCAGATTGAGCCAGAGTCACAGACACAGCTTCTGGATGCCACTATGAATATGGAAGGTGTTCTTCTAGCTGGTGTTCCTGGAGCTGGTGGCTTTGATGCAGTTTTCTCAGTGATCTTGGGTGAAGCAAGTGGTGCTGTAGCGAATGCTTGGAGCTCGGCTGGCGTGCTCCCACTTCTTGTTCGAGAAGACCCTCGGGGTGTTTCACTGGAAGCTGGTGATCCTAGAACAAGGGATGTGTCAACCGCTGTGTCATCCATACAGATTAACTGATATACTCTTGTTGATAAATTCAGTTATCTTTCTCTACGATGTATCTCGTCCATTTAAGAATAGCAGAACCGGACAAATTAAAAATTTCTCATGGTCAGAATAAGTGCTGAGAACGGAGGAGTCAGTACGATGTACTTTGATAGGACAGTGCAAGAGTATAGAAAATGAGAATCTATTTTGACTCCCATGGAATGGATGTATTGCACCGGTATGTGCGTGGCGCAATGTGGCTTTTTCAATAAACTAAGGGGCTCAATGTTGAAACCTTTATCTGAAACTTGCCATAACAGTTTGCCATGGTTTATGTAAGAATTGAATGTGCGGTGCTTTCAAAAACATTTTGATGTATGACTAGTTTTTTTTATTCCTTTTGGATAGCGTCCTCTTTGTGTTGATTAGGATGACAACATAATTGTGATAGGATCACGGAGTCACGACAAAGTACGCAGCGAGAAACTCTTGCAATTCTTGGTACTCCCATGGAATGGAACTAGAGCCTGACTGCCTATTAGGCCTGTAATGTGCTTAGTTAAATGTGTAGTTTTTCAATAAACTGAAGGGATTGAACTTTTTGAAACCTCTATCTGAAACTCGAAACAGGTTGGTATGGTTTATGTTAGAATTTTGGCATGTTGATGTATGATCAGTTTGATTTTTATTCTTTCTGGACAGGCGTGATGAGGAAAGGCTGGGAACATAACTGTGAAAGGATCAAGACGAATGGAATAATGTAATTCAAGGGTTTGAGGAGACCTGGGGCTTTAAAGTTGGCTCGTTATTTCGGAAATGCCCAGGGTCATAGAATGTTTCACACACTAGCCAATTTGTTCATATAGTAGTGAAGTTCTTCGTTATCTGGTACCCGCGCCATTAAATTAACCAATGACCCTCAAGAATCAAGACTCGACACAACAGAACCGATCCTTTTCAGCCGTGTCATGGTCAGACAGTAAAAGCCACTTTTCTTTGAGTACGGTGGTTTGCCTCCCGGGCTACATGTAGCCCGGATTTTTGAAAATTCGAAATCTACAATTTAAGTTTAAAAAAATTCTGGAAACAATTCTAAACGTAGATAATGACGTTTTCTACCTGTGTGCAAAAAAGAAATGCGAAACATTCAGTATTTTATCCTGTGTAAAAATGACAAATTTGTAGATCCGGGGTGGTGATTCAAAATCTCTCAAAACTGTTAGGATTTGTCATTTTTGTGTTGGGCGGAATACAAACTATTTCGAGTTGAAACTTTGCAAAAGCATAGATCAAGTCCTTGTCAACATCTAGTATTTTTTCCGGAATTTTTTGAAACTTTAAACGGTTATTAAAAAATAAATCAAAAACCGGGCTACATGTAGCCCGGGCTACAAATAGACTTTTCGCTTTTGTTTGCATTACTAGGATTCAGGACGGCGCCCAAAGTGAAGTTACCCTGAACATTATACCGTTGTAGAATCTGCGAATGTGCGCAGACGAGTCATGACACACCCATCCACTCCCACCCAAGCGCGAGCGAGAAAAACTACAACAGAAACTATTTGTCTTGACGTGTACCTCAAAGTAGAGGGGCAGCCGTGGTGACGGGGGTTGAATGAAAATGGTGACAGGCAAACTCTTCCGAGGAAAAAAAATATCTTCAAAAAGAGATCTTGGCACAGAGGAAAAATCTGGACAATCCCAATTCTAGCCAGGGCTCATAAAGATTAAACATATTTTTTATACTTTTGTGGCAAAACTGTTAATTGTGAGATTTGGACTAGATTTTGGGAAGATGTTTGGTTGGGAGATAAATCTCTGATGGGTGCTTTTCCTAGATTATATGATTTTTCTTTAACAAAAAAGTTAAAGTTGACATAGTAATACAATCTGGTGGATCATGTCTAACTGTTAGAAGATGGTTTGGGTGATTGGCTGTGGAGTGGAGTAAACTGTTGGACATTATTCATGATGTCCACCTGACTGATGGGGATGATAAGGTGTTTTGGAAGTTAGGGCAAAAAGTATTTACTGTCACATCCTTGTATAAGCCCTGGGAACTGAACGCCTTCCAAATTTTTCAAGCGGATTCGGTGTATGAAAATGCCATCTAAGATTAAAAACTTATCGTTAGTAATGTGGAAGAGAACATTGACCAAAGAAATTTAAAGAAAAGAGGATGGGGAAAACACTGTATGTCATGTGCATCTGATGAGATTATAGACCATTTATTCTTCACCTGTCCCATTGCAAGATTTGTCTCGGGGGTGTTTTACAGTGCGCCTCCAACTCTGCTAATCAACCTCATTCGATTGATGATTTGGGGGGGATTGGATACACAGTTTTAAAGGTTTTGAGAAAGTGGCAGTCAAGGTCTTCCTTGCTGCCATTTTTTGGGTTCTTTGGAAAACAAGAAACGAAACATGTTTTGATCATGTTATGGCAAATGAGCCTTGTGATATTGTCTATAATATTTGTCAGTTGGCTATTGATTGATATGAATTGCAGAAACCAAAAGTGGAAAGAGCGCTTCGGTGAGGAACTGAACTAATGAAGATGATGCATGCTCTGGGAAGTCTTCAGTCGTTCGAGTGGATGGGCGTCCATATGTCGAAGCTAGACAATGGTTGATCTTCATCAGGAACGACTGCACCTAGGTGCTGCTGGTTTTAGGACATGGCTGTGCTTCAGCTGTGTTACTTGTTGTTATTTGTGCTCTTTGCCTCATATTTCTGTATCTAAACACCAAAACGTTGCATCGGTTTTCCTGATGTAATGGTGGTCCGTAAAACAATTTTGTAGTCGCTTATGTTTCGTTAATGAAGCTGGGGTGACCCCTTTGATATAAAAAAATAACACGGTGACAGGAAAGTTGCTCGACGGTATTGAGCTCACTATAAACGCCGTTAGATGGACAGCAAGATAGATGCCTTATATGTTTAAGATATGCGAGTACAAAGATTGTACGCTACGTACATTGAGATGTGAGCATTGCAACGAATCCAGGAAGGATCACAGTTAATGGTCATCAATTTCATTCCTTAGCATCCATGCTCTGTCGATATGCTCACGTAGAGAACGAATATATGGTGGCTAGCTTTTGTTACGTATAGATACAATACTGAGAACAGCACATAGAAACAATGCTGAGCAGCAGCTCCTCCCCCGACGGGATTCTTGTCCCTGTTCTGTGGTCTGAGCAATTGGATCGAGTCAGGTACATCCACCCTTCCATCTGCTTCTCTTTTAAGAGTTGAGAAAACTACGTAGGTGTTCTTACCATCCTGGCTGCAAGCTGAGATGTGCTCCCGTCGCCCTCGCCATGCCGGCCGCTGCTCCGCGCAGCTCCACCCTCCCGCGTCCTTCCAACGGCGACGCCGCGGTCATTCTGTACAAGTAGCATGCAGGCATGTTGACAAATATTGTAGATAGCAGAGCATTACTCATATTTGTGAGTTCTTACGAATTGCTGCTAAATGATGCATTTAATATTTCGGATTATTATGTCTGTTTAATAAGCATGTACCGTATGTAAAAATTGTATAGATCAGAGGACTACTCATATTCTTTCCCAACAATTATTTAAACATATACAGTTATCAGGCTGCAGACCTTTGCGGGGGCAGTGGGGACTGGGGAGGGAGGCGGCCTTGTCTGATTATTTTGACCTTATTTTTTTAAATCGGGCGTGTCCTCCGGGTGTCACAAGGGTATGAAAAAAAAGAGTATGATCATTTTATGATTTTGAGTAACATTTCGTCTCATGTGCGCTATGGTAACATATTTTTGAATATCTGTGTTGCCATTGACTTGCATAAAAAAAATCCACATGGAGCATCGTACAATTTTTTTTATTTGTAAATTGTCATGTAATTGTAAACACGTGCGTTGCACGTACATGCCAACTAGTACTTGGAAAAGCTAACAACGAACACAGGCAGCCCTCAGTTGCGGTGAACTCGAAGAGTCACTGGATCATCTTGTTTCTTTCAGCTACCGTGATAAGCTAGTGTAGTAGTGTGTACACCGACATGACCCCAAGCACAAAAAATAGGCATAGGTTATATATGAGGCTTCGTTTTGTTTCATATTCGAGTTTTCTCAAACCTGCGAAGTCAAAAAAGATATCTTTGGGTATAAGAGACCATCCTCAAGTTCATCTTGAAACCCTTTCAGTAGTGTGGCTTTCCTATGAAAGAATGCATAAGATAACATATATATAAATTCATCGTCATTTCTCTCTCTTTTTTGAAGAGAATCTCCATCCATATGTATTTTCAGCCAAATGGACTAACACATGTTCATATCATTTTATAACAGGATTAGTCCCTTAATCACGTGCCATTAACACCAAAGCCCACTTAGGGCTAAGATGTCATTTCACTACCTTTAAAAAACTATGTTGCATGACATGCCGTATTAATTTGCGCCGCGGACAAGATCACCTTGGCCTCATGGGGCTGGAATGGGGAAATGATCTTAATTTTGGTTCAAATCCTCAATACATCTTCAAAATCTAGTGCAAAGCGGTGATAGATCTAACATTATGGTGCAATAACATGTGTAAAAAAACTCCTACACAGCAAAATTTTATATCTTTAATTATTGGATATAACATGAGAAATGGAAACATCGAAAGTTGATATTTTACACTTGTAGGATTTGGTGGAATATGGTAAAAAAAGGTAAGGCATCATCATGCTCACAAACAGGGGTTTGCCGCATTTGGGGAAGATGGTGGAGGTACAAATATTATCTTGACGACGCTTCCATTGGGTTGGGCAACGGTTAATGTTGAGGATGCTCGTTTTGTTATGCACTCTCATTTTGGCACGGCTGATGTTGTGGTACGGGACCTTTATTTTAGAACTTGGTACGGACTATTTGGGAGGTGTCCTTTCTTCTTGGGATGTGTTACCAGGTTACTTAAGCGTGGAGGAAGCTGAGCTCCAAGCTCCGAAATATAGTCACCGAAAACAGCTGTACTAGATGATGATGCAATGCACAAAATCTTTGTAGTTGGAGCATCTAATCTTTGGGCGTGTGCCACAGAATCGAAGGACTTTTTTAGCATTCTAGGGTACATAAGATTGTCGATTGCATGGAATGTCTATATTATCAAATTCTCCATCTAGCAGCTTCCAACTTCCAAGACATGCCCGCAAGCCTTTATCCCAGAGTACCAGTATTGGTCCGTAAAATTCTTCCTTCACATAGCTTCAACCAATCGTTGTGCATTCTCGTGGAGGTTCTTTCTCCGATTCTTCTGACCTATAGCTTGAGAAGATGTACGTCACTATTCACTGATCAAAGATGTACCCCACATACACATGCTACTTTTCTTCTTCTTATGAATAGGTAATGTAGTAGCTAGCTTTCAACCAATACAGTTTTGTTCGGTTGGGAAGTGCTTGTGCTTTAAATTATCCTGGAATCATATAGAGTACTGAAAATACAGCACCAGCTAAACAAAAAAAAAGCTTGGTATATATCAAGGGAAATAATAGCGCATTAAGTGATTTAGCGGCAGCGTCCGTTTCAAAAAAAAGATTTAGCGGCAGCGTCCTCCAGAGTCCAGACGCTATAGTGTGCTATCGCGGGCCGCCGGACCCTAAATCAGATCTGCAAGAAAAATAGTTGACACATGTGCCACTGTTGTAGTATTTCACCAATTATGTACCTAAATCACTGATAATTTCGATTCTACATCAATACATATTTAAACCACAACGTCAAGAGTTGGAGAGTAGCGTGTCAATGACTCACTTGCGGGTCGATCGCGCAGATGGCTGCAACATTTTATTTCGAGAAGAGCCAACTTTAAATTAACAAAGCCGGCACGGTCAGAGTACAAGATATTCTTAGCGTAGATGGGAGCAACATTGTGCCAACCCTCCTAGTTGTGATGGTTTTGAGAGGAGGGCGAGGGATAGAGTGGCAGGTCATCAGTACCGACGAGCGTACTCACCAATCTCTGCCATCAGCATGCACGCCACCACGAGCAAATCTTTTTTTTTGGAGAGTTTTTGCATTCAAATCACGAAATAATACAAAGTAGTTGACCCTTACAAGCACACTGTAACACAATCACAAAGGACCATGAACACCTAGAACACACTAAGACAACCATAACACATGAAGATCTCCGAAGCCCAGTATCGTCATCCCAGAATCTTGAGAGAAGACCCCTGCAGCAGAAAGATCTGCAAATAGGCGCAAGCAGGTCATCATCTTCGACCACGGTACAATTGCCGCCACGCTGCTTCCTTTTTCCTTGACACCAGCGCCGAGAGGGCATGGACACCAATCCAACACACCTGCAACAGCCGTCGCCATCTTTGGCTTTAAGTACCGCGAAAAGTGTCCCTTCCGGGAGGAAGAGAACTCGAGTCATCCGACCGGTCCAGCACCGCGGCCGGGCCATCCGCCTGGGCAAAGCAGGATCTCCCTCCAGCATCAGCGCAGAGGAAGGAGAAGAACAACAGCAGCAAATCATACCGACAAGGAGGAAGAAGGGTCTTCGTCTCCATGCACCCATCGCCCATCTGAGGACCCAACCGGCCCGTGCCGATTGACCTCCAGACTCCATAGCCCGCGACCTCAACGAGATCCGGGGATCCCCCACTCCGCTAGCTCCTAGACGAAGGCAGTAGCCCCGCCTGACCGCGAACGGAGCCCGGAGAGATTTATTCCGACGCGACACCACCGCGGCGGCCTCGGTAGCGTCTCCCTCAACCCTAACCCTACCACGCACCCACCGAACGCACAGACCCGAGGTTCCCCCTCCCTCCCGCCGCCGGAGCGGCAGACGGAGAGAGAGGGAACCGGCGGCGGCGCCGGCGGCACGCAAGGGAACCACGATCGCCTCCTAGATCGCCTTGGTGCGATCCGTTTTTCCCGGAGGGCAAATCTGAGCGCGCCATTGGAGCAGGGGAATTGGGAAGGTTTAGATCTGTCAGGACTTTGGGAGCTAGTTTAGTCAATCCGGTCTCGATCTAGGCCGTGGAAAACAAATGGAACCTATGAAGTAACGACGCTACAAGCTAAGCGATTTAGCTCAATTTTACGTGTTATTTCGTAATTTAGCATGCTATAACAATCGTAGCGGCCACAATGAATAATTGGCTATAGCGTAGCGGTTCCTCCTCCCAAATGTTATAGCGCGCTATTTTTTCCCTGACTTATATAGTAGAACACCAACCGAAAGCACACACCACTGCACATCACTGATCTCTATCTAACAACGACTAGTCAAGACATCATTGGTCATCGAGCAGCATATATGCATGCGTGCTACAAACCAGGAGGCTATCTAGGCAACTATGCATGATGTCCAAAGCCCAGTGCACCATCATTACAAAGAGACATGATTCTTCGATTCCAAAATAATATATGCTACCTGGTGCAATAATAATCCACTTGTGAAGTTGTTAATGCTGCATAGTGTTGGAGGGAATCGATGGCCCCCGTCCCCTTTTGTGAACACTTGCGCTAGATATTAAAGATTAACTAGGGACGCATTATTCCTTGTCATTTGCTTTGCTTTTTGTCCATGCATGATGTCTGAACGAGTAATCTTGGAGCCTAAAGCTCGGCGCAGGCTGTGTCGTAGTAGTATATGCTTGTTAAAATGTTGGGCATAAAGTCAGCTTCACAACTTGACTCATTTCCCCCATTCTTTTTGGTGATGGAACCTCTATGTGCTAGTCGTCATGGGCCATGCCAAATTTGTGAGATCATACGTAATTGGCTTATCTTCTTTTGAGTATATAAGGCAAGCAATCCAGCATGCAGATCTAGCTCTTTGGAATTTTATGCTTTCTATGGCCCTGACCTAAGAAAAGCGAAAAGTTTTTTTTTTTAGGACAAGGTGGTCGTACCACCGCTCGAATAGGAAAAAGATATTTTGTACAGGAGAAATTTGTAGACTATATCTATCGAGTTCCATCCATGCATCTAATAAAGTTACCAGTTCGTCCCAGGCAACACGCCGGTTGCAGGAAACGTTCTGCAAGCGCAAATGCCCTACGGAAAAGAATGGCATATAAGCGTCATCGTCGCCTAATCTAGTCACTGAGGAACAGATCATGAGTTTTCACACTCAGCGGGCAGGTCTTAGATATCTCAATGCAATGAGTTTAGCAAGTAGCAATGACATAACATCGCCATTACCCAGTACAATCAACGAGCAGAACTAAACCCCAGCCACGTAATGGTGCCGCCACCACTTGCCAAACCGCCACCTCCACTCTCCAAGCCACCACCTCCATTGCCAACCCGCAATCCCCATACCTCTTAGCTTCGACAATGTCAAACGCAAAACAAACACACATACACTTGTATACCTTGCCTCGGAAACATTAAACATAAGTCTTGTACACGAGATGCGCGTGGGAAGCGTTTGAGGCTCTTCTGGGATCACCTCGGTTTGTAGGTCCAACCGTCTAACCAATTTCTCTAGATGGGCACGCACGCGTCATGGGCCTAGAATACATGAAATCCATCCATGGCATTCACACCCCTGAGACACTCACACGCACAATCCCGGCGTGAATATCGATCGTCACACGACCCATAACCGTGCCCTTATGCGTGTGTTGGCGAGCGACTACAAGAGCCGCATGTTGCCACTTGAGTGAAACATGCCATGGACCTAGGAGCTCCATCTATGGCATACGTACACCGGAGACATTCGCACGCGATGTCGTGGCGTGAATATAGTCATATGACTCATAATCGTACCGGCATTAGTGTGTTGGCGAGCGATTAGATACACAATGTTTCCATCAAGTTGAAACACTCGCCTCACCGCATAAGCAGAGACTGCAGCTACACCAAAAGCCACATGAGAGGCCCTTCGTTAGGGATGTGATCGGACAAATTTGATTTTTTCCGTTACCATATGCTCTACCATATTTTTCATCAGATTCAGAGCGGAGCGGAAAATGAATTGTTGTGGATTCCTATGCGGATATATCATCATGTGGATCCGAAACAAAAATAGAGGGAAATGAAACGATTAATCAAGGAGGTATGCACATAAGTAGATCGACAAACCATGTATTTTTTTATTAAATGACTTTAATGAATTTCTTATAGAACAATAATGGTAACAAAAAGAACGAATACATAGAACATGGAAACATTAAAACAAATCCATACGGATGCAACAGTGAAAAAATAATAGGGCCAAGAAAGAACCAACCACGCATGATTTTGGCAGCAAACTCGTCTAACGAAGTTGTATTCCATTGTGGCCACAATGACTATGTGAGTGGGTTGTTATTTAAGACAGAACTCGACAACTCAAAGCTACTAGTTGTGCTAGATTATATTATGATTTTTGGTACAAAAAATCAGATTTATTTGGTTTAAAACCATCATACAATTCTAATTAGTTTTCGGATAAACATATTTGTATGCTATTTGTTATGTAATGCTATACCGTATCCGGATGTCAATTTAAAATCGGATATCCTTATCGGTCGGATTATTCGAAACCGGATATTGATCCTTTAAAACAAATTTGTAAGTGGATTAGTGTGGAAAATATCCTATCCACTTACATCCCTACCTTCCACAACCATTGTTGTCCTTATAGCTGACCGATCTAATGGGGAAGCCTCTTCTAAGATCCTCATGTCTCATCCAGTCAGACGCTGCAACACTGCATCCCTGGTCACCCGACTGCCACCGAATCTGAGGGCTCAACGCGGTGGGTGTCTGCAAGTCAGTTTCTCGACACCAAAAGCCACTAGGGTTGCCCAAACATGAACATGTCATGTCAACCGTGCGTGTGAAGAAATGAAGACTTGCCGTTTTACAACTTTGGAAGAAAAATTTGTCGTTTTTTTTGAACGAAAGAATGAAGACTTGTCGTTAATTAGCCCAGGAGGCCAGGATGAGATATGGCATCGATCCGGCTGATCTGGAAACCAACAAGCCAATTCTACAAATCATTAACAAATGAATCCAAGCAAGAGACAGTTAGTATAAACGATCAAGTTGTCACCCAAAGCAGCGATGCTTTTCTTACGTTGGCCCGCTCGAATAAACCGTACGCATCCCCCAATTGCTGGTGCCCGGCAGCCCGGCTTGCGCTCACGCTCTATCTAGGCAGTAGTAGGCCATTCCTCGACCTCGTAGCCGCCCGCGATGCGGCGTCGTCCTTGCCTTTACCGAGTGCAATTTGCATCGAAACTTTAGTTCATACTAGAGCCAGCGGCACTGCTCTGCTGCGCCATTTGCGGCAGTTTTTTTTTTTTTTTTTGAAGGGTTTGCGGCAGTTTTAACCAGATCCATGTTGCCACAAAACTAACGTACGGGTTTCCTTCCTCCCGGCCGGCCCTATAAATATATGCATCCATCGAGTGCTCCTCCGGCCACAAGTCGATCCATCCATTGGTCGCCACAAGAAGCCAAACCAGATAGTGAAGTCGAGCGAGAGGCCTTGTGTTGTTCTGCTGAGAGTGCGCGAGATGGAGATGGAGTGGAGCAGGGCGGAGAACGACAGGTTCGAGCGCGCGCTGGCCACATGCGAACGCGACGCCGCCGACTTCTGGGAGCGCGTGGCGGCGGCGGTCGGCGGGGGGAGGACGGCCGACGACGCGAGGCGCCACTACGCCCTGCTCACGGAAGACATCGGCGACATCGAGTCCGGCCGCTACGGCTACCCCACCGGTACCGGCGCCGCCGGCACCAACCATCGCAGCAACGGCAGGAACAGGTAAGCACGCACGCCGATACGGCAGTGATCACTGATCTTTTTTTTTTTTTTTTTGAAAGGAACTGATTCATAGAAGAGGAAGCACCGTACAAATTACATACAGGTCCAAAAGCAGAAAGAAATTACATAGAGGACCCCGAAACTTGCACAGCACACCCCGGCCTGCCTGGAGAAAACGCAATCAGCTCCACCACCATCTTGCCCCAAGCACCTAGCCGCTGCCGGCGACGCCGTACCACCGCCCGCGAGGAAGAAGGCACCACCACTTTGGAGAAGGCCGCAAACGCCACCCGCCGCAAGCACCGGGATCTATCGTCGCTGAAAGAGCACGGCCACCGCACCGTCTTCCCGCTCCCGCCCGACTTCCAGCCGCCACCGCAGCGCCAAGGTCCACCACCAACAACACCCACCTCCGCACGGCCGCTCCCCTCGCCTCCACGGCCGGCCGGAGCAGAACGCACAGAGAAGAAGGCCACCTGCAAACCAAGCAACAAAACGAGCAGTCGACCACCATCCGCTCCACCCCTCGCCGCCACGGCCGGCCGGAGGAGCTCAGAAGAAGGACCACGCCCGACAGACAAACTCCACTTCCTCCCCGGCGAACGCCGGAACGGAGAAGGAGGGGGAGGACAGAACCCGACGCCGGCACCATCGCCTCCGTCCGCAACGGCACCGCCCGGAACACACCCCTAATATACACCCTAACTACACCCGCACGGGAACCGGAGCTCCCCCCCGCCTCCCGGTGCCGAAACGCCGGCCGGAGGCGGAGGGGAGCAGCGAAGTCGCCGGCGAGAACTGGAAGGACCTAGATCGCCTCGGTGTCGCCTCTCTCCCCTGTAGCAGAGGGACACGCGAGGGCAAGCGTTAGATGGCAGTGATCACTGATCAGTTGCATGCGTACTTCACTTCCGATAAAACTTTACAACAAGTCGCTTAACTTTGGTGCGGTCGAGTGCAGAACCAACAGGCCCCAGGTATGACGGGATCGTGGGGTTTACAGCCTCGAAATCGACGAAGCACATGTACCAAGTCTCGTGTATAGGTATATGATGTATGCTTGGGTCTTGGAGTAGAATACTCCGTAGTATATATATAGCTCTGTCGCAAGACAAAGTACGTAGATACGTGTGTGACTGCAGTGTGCATGCATGGGTGTAAACTGTACGTCAAGCCTTCCACTAGCTACTTTTGTGGTAGCTTGTTTGCTTGTACCGATGAATGGATGAATCAATACATTCGAGTAAATAGCACCGGCAGTCACACAACTCGTCAGTCGTGTGCACTTAAGTCACACTTCTGAAAAACGGGATTTTTTGTCACACAACTGAAATGTGGGTGCACGCTGGTCACAAACCCCACCTGTCAGTCTGTTTTCCGTTGTAGAAGGTCACGCGCAGGACACGTGAGCACATCAAATTTTTCAGAAAACCCCTGTATTTTTGGACATTTCGCAGGGCACGAGCTACTGTGGCGGCAGAGCACGGCGAACTGCCACTCGGCGATTCACAGGGAGAGGGAGAGAATGGGGATGTCCATCCGGACCGCAAGCTCACCCTTGTCGGGTGTACGTGCTCGTAGGGGACAGAGGAGGTCGGATACAGCGAGCAGGCAGGCGCCAGCGAGCGCGCCCGGGATAAAGTCCCAGCCCAGCCGAGCGAGCACTCGACTAGCCTCGCAGGGAACGCAGCACCTCCAACCAAGTGAAGCGCCGCACTGCTTCATCTCCCTGCACGCACGTATGCAGTAACGCAGCCAGCCAGAAATGGCAGCTGGTACAAGAAACTACCGCATCAAATTCTCTTTACAAGCCGGCGAACCAACATTTCATTTGTGTGACTAAAAAATCCCGTTTTTCAGAAGTGTGACTTTAAGTGCACACGACCGACGAGTTGTGTGACCGCCAGTACTATTTACTCTGTTTATTTGACCTTATTTTCACGACTGCGAAAGAGTAACTATAAGTACAGAACAATCTTGTTTGATGAAACTAATCTTGTCTCAATTTTCAGAATAACTGTCCGAGCCATCTGTGCATGTGTCCACACCTCAATTTCAGACATGATTTGTTCTTATTTTTCAGTAGCAGCTACGGCCAGGTCATGTTGTAACCCATGACCACTGGATAGCGACAAACATGCAGGCAGAGCCGGCGGCATGTGTCATCGGCTCATCACCCGAGACGGCCACTGTCGAAGTATCAAGAGAAGTGCTCGTAGGCATGTGTCGGCCGGAGAGTAGGCGAGTTTATCGAACCTCGTTAACAAATATCAGCGTTGTCATCGTATTGTGATCGTTTGGTTTAAGGTATACCGATTGTGCGCCTACGACGATAACAAGTGGTAGCAGAGCGAGATTCGAAGGTCGCGAATTGTTGATCTAGAGGAAATTAAGTAAAAGAAATCAGGGAAGTTGCAGAATACAGTGAAGAAAGTGTTGACAAGATTGAAGCGAGTGTAGTGCAATGCGATGTGTGTGTGTGATGTATGCCTGGCCATGGGAAGCCCGGCCCGAACGGCCCGGCCCGAAATTTCCAGGCTTGGGCCCGACTGGGCTTACCCATGGGCCGGGCCTGGGCCTTAGATTTCGGCCAGATGGACATGACGGGACGGGTCTGGGCTTTGCATATTGGCGTTTTCAGGAAGAAGCTCGACCCGAGGTCCGACGGGATTGTGCAGTCACGGGACGGGCGTGGGCCTGAAATATAGGC
Organism: Poa pratensis; assembly: GCA_947311845.1. Taxonomy (NCBI): domain Eukaryota; kingdom Viridiplantae; phylum Streptophyta; class Magnoliopsida; order Poales; family Poaceae; genus Poa; species Poa pratensis. The sequence goes on from CAMZMU010000033.1 coordinate 73,342,928, forward strand.
CCGATGGTCGAGTCGGACCGGGCCTAGGATTTTGCCCGTGGGCTTTTTTAGGCCTGGCCCGAAGCCCGGCCCGCCCCGGCCGATGGCCAGGTATAGTGTGATGGTGCATAAGAGCACTCGGCGGTTTTTCTTGGTCGACGTGAAGGATCGAAAGCTGCAAGTGCAGCGACGGTCGGCCCAGTGGAAATCGGGGTATCATGGGCCGGCCTGCCACAGCCCTCGACGCTCCGCAGGAAATTCTACTAAGGACCAGGCGTTCAGCCTGACGAGCCTCGCGAGGGACTTTTCCCCTCGCGAGGGTTTCTTCGCTCGGATGAGCATTTCTGCTAAGGACCAAACGTTCGGCCTGAGGGGACTCGAGAGGAACTTCTGCCTCGCGAAGGCCTATCCTGCCCAAAAGACCACCAGGTCACGGCGCGTCTCCGCGCTACTCTCGTGAGGATCCCCTCGTGAGGAGTCAACGCTACAGAACCTCGGCGAGGCGGCAGGCCCTCGCGGGGTTCCTTCAAGTGGAAGCAAGCTCCTGCACCCGCTGTAGAGCGCACATGGGCTCTGCGCCCGCCGCAGAGTGACGCGCGCGTCTGCGCGCGACGACGAAGACGCCGCAGTTGCCATTCTCGTGTATAAAGCAGTCAACAGAGCTGGAGCAAGCAAAGCGGACTCCAAGACTTGCCAATTTGGTGATAAAGCGGCCGGCCGCCGCTACGCTCCAAGTGAGACGTCACCGTGGGGCACGCCACAGGGCTCTGCAGCGCCAGCCCACCGTCCTGGATGGACGGTGGCTTTTTTTGCCAAGACGACGTGCTCTCTGCCATGGACCGCGTCCATGGACGCCCCCGACGCCGTGCGCTGTGCTCCATCTTGGCGGCATTGTGGTATCCCTTCCCGCCAGAGGTTTTCGGGGAAGAGGACCAAGGCCAGCATATAAGGAGCCAGTGTACGACCGAGGAGGGAGATCCCGCATTCGCCAACTCATTCAACACCCAAGCAGCTACGTCTGAAGGAGAAGAGGGAGCTCATTCCATCATAGCCACAACTGTGCCCTCGGCAAGCACATTGTACTGTGAATCTCTCCAAGCAGTGCAATACATCTTAGCAGGACGTAGGGTCTTTACACCTCACGGTGGGCCTGAACCTGGGTAGCGGCTCGTGTTCTATCTCTGTCGTGATGTTCCTCACCGAGCTCGACGAGCATCGTCGCCGAGGTTGTTGAGGATCTGTTTGACGTTGTGTTCAACCCCTTACTCGATTCCTGCCTCTTGAGAGACACCCCTAGTTCCTGGGACTAGTCTCCGACAGCGACTTTAAGGAGATTTCGGTTTCGACGGAGTGGGCACAAATCTTGGCGCAAGATCAGATCGATACATATTGATCTCGCCTAGTTGGCGGCGTAGTATGGCGTAAGCGTGCAGCAGAGTGTTGCATGTCTTAAGTACCATAATATGAAGTTGAAATCGATCTGTGCCTATGGTGGGCATATATATACTTATTTTTTTAATTTTAGTGAGGCACCCAGAGAAATACACCAATGCATAAGTGCTCTTTGCATTTTCGTCACTAGACTAATTATAGCATCTCCACCGAGGGCCTCCAAATTCGTGTCCGCCCATGTTTTCGACCGCGTCCACAGCGGCGCACCCCAAACGTCCGCCCCCCAAACACGAGCAAATCATCGAACACCTTGCGGGCGGAAACTTGTGTCGGTCGCGGCATTCGAACTATTTTTAAAACATACAAATTTAAATTAAACCGATACAAGTTGCAAACTTAGGCTAACACGTTTGCAAACTTAGACTAACACGTTTGCAAAGTAAAACTAAAACGATAACTAAAGGCTAATCTAAACGCCGCCGCTCGGGCCAGCCTCGTCGTCGTGTGCGGCCTTGGCTAAGCGGGAGCGCACACGCCTCTCCTGCCGGAGCTGACTCGCCGCCCGGCGCATGGCATCCCTCTCGGCCGCGTCTGGTTCAGCTCGTCGTGCGCGTCCCGCTCGGCGCATCTGGTTCAGCTCCTCGTGCGCGTCCCGCTCGGCGTGCAGCCGGGAGGCCGCATCCGCTAGCTCCTCCGCCTGGGCGATGAGCTGTTGCTGCGTGGGCTCCTCCGCCTGGGCGTTGAGCTGCTCGTACGCCGCCCGCTCGGCGGCCATGAAGGCGCGGCAACGCTCGTCGCGCTCCGCGGTCAGGATGGAGGCCTGGATGATTGCGGCCTCCACGGCGTCCCCAGCCGCCTCGTAGCCAAGCCTGACCTGGCGGCTTGCCTGCTGGTTGCGCCAGCTCTCAAACGAGTTGGCGGCAACCACCTGGTCAGGCCACAGCGGCGGCGGGAGCGGCTGCTGCGGCGGCGGCGGTGCCTCGTAGAGCTCCGGCGGCGGCTCCTGGCCGGGGTACGGGTTTTGCACCGGCTCCTGCTCCTCTTGCTCGTCGACGTCGACGTCGTCCACATCCACCCAGTCGAACGGCTGTTCGTCGGCGGCGGCGGCGTCCTCCTGCACCGTGCCGTGAGCGCGGCACGCTGCCTGGGTGAGCGTGGCCCATGAGGTGGCGAGGCGGCGAGGCATGGCTATGTGCTCAACTGGGCTACGGCTGGACTATGTGCTCAAATGGCTACCGGCGACCGTCGGTGCTGGTGTAGCGAAATGGCTGCACGGCGGGAGCCTCTTTATAGCCAGCCGCCCAGCCCAATGTCTCGGCGGGAAGCGGTTGCTCAGGGCGGGAAGCGCCGGGTGGGTGAGCACGCGTCGCGTCGGAGTTAATGGCGGCGACACGTCTCCGCCACTGCGCCGCTTGGGAAGCCGGGAAAGGCTGGGCGCTCAGCAGGCGCCGCCGTAAATGCGAGACGTGCGGGAGACGCATCGCCGTCCCGTCCCTACGTCGCCTGCGGAAACGCCTCGCCATTAAACGCGGCGCGACGGCCTCCTGCCAAGCCCAAGTTAACACTGGGCGCGCCGCACTGTCTCTATGACGGGCGGGCCACCCATGTCAGAGCCCATGTCCGGGCAATGCCCCCGAAGAATTTGGAGGCCTCTTCGGGGTGCCAGACATATTTTTGCTCGGGGTGACCCTTTGGGGGATGCCGCTGGTGGCGTTTTTGACCGTCCGGACCCCAATGGGCCTTTGGGGAGTCACTTGGAGGCCCCCCGGTGGAGATGCTCTTACACCACTCAACGACTCCAACTAATGCACACCACTCTCTTATTGTTGTACCATCTATAAAAGAGCATACTAGCAGAAAAGACTTGCGTATAAATTAACATACTTCTAGAGTGGGGTCATAACTTGGTGTACCCATATCCATACGAAAATACACTCCAAGCGATTAATCTTAGTGTCATATATATGCACAAGATCAAAGGGAGATATTAAGGCAAAGATGCCCAACCATCCGCATTAAGCTTCGAGATCCCCATTTATCCCCTGAGATCAAGACACGGTTTCTACTTACTCTGGTACACCTCATCAATCCATCAAGACAGCACGCGTAGCATCCTCTCCCCCACGCCGCTTTGAGAGTCGACCTCCGTTTCCCCCTGCCGCCCCTGGCCTCCTCTTTCTCCGGCGGCTCGGCTAGCCGGCGAGGAGATGGGTTAGGTGGTTTGGCCTCCACTGTAAATAGTAGGTTAGGGCTTAGGGTAGATCTGCCGCTATGGCGTCTGGGCTATATGCTCGTGTGGGGTGAGCGGCCAGGCGATACGAGCTTCACCTGGCGGCTGTCGGCGTTCGGCGCTGACTCTGCGGTGCTCGGGAGGTCCGAGCCGGAGGCGGAGTTGGTGGAGGACGCCGGGATCCCGGCTAATAAGCTCGCGCTCTACAGATCGACTGGCGGAGGTTGGAGCTCGGCCGCTGTTCATCTTGTTCGTCACGGTGGCGACGAGGATGCAGTCGACCAAGTGAAGATATGTGGTGGTTTCGATCTGCAGATGGGGAGAAGAACTCCTGCGCTGGCAGGGGCTCCTCTGGACGGCTGGATCCAGTTAAAAGCTGTCTTCCCCTCTTGTTGCCTGATGCGGTGGCTGGCGGGCGGCGACCGCGTCTTGGCGCGGCGGAGCGGCGAGCTCCCGTGGTGGGAGATACGCCGGAGGCACGACGCCGAGGGCAACCTTTCCAATAAGCTCGTTTTTTTTTGTGCAGGTGGAGCGGTGGAGCTGGTGGATTGATCTCCTCTCTTTTCACTCGTCTCGGTGACGAGGAAGAGGGGAAATCCGTCGATCTGGTTCACCGCTGCTTCAACAAAGGCGACAGAGCTTCGCTGGGGTGCTTCCTCACGACAGCGCTCTCTTCGTCGTCGTCCTCTATGGTCGAATGGCGACCGCCCCCACCTCTGACGTCGACTACGGTGCTCCAGTTGGCGTCCGATGGATTGAATCAACCTCCAGGGCTTGATGCCGTTGCGGAGGCCCTTCAAGTTGTGTGCGGCTTGCTCCCGTCTCCTCCTCCCAAGTGGTTCGTCCCCGGTGAGGTTGAGATAGGCCGTGCGCAACTCCGAGTTCGTCGCGCTGGAGAAGGAGCAGGACCCAATTGCATTTCCTCTTTTTGCTTTGAGGTCCTTAGTGCAAAATGTTTGGGCTTGTGTGTAATTTTCAGATTTTATGTAGCCTTATCTGCAAAATGTACCTCCAGTGTTGAAAGTCAATGAAGTTTCTCGGTCCCTCGGGACCGAGCCCCTGTTCAAAAAAAAAAAAAATCCATCAAGACAAAGTGCAAACCTTATATGGGAACGCTAGCACATGTTAAATCTAGTATCCACAACAACAGGAACAATATGTGTATATAGATATCATACAATCAACCATGGCAAATTGCATACAATCGTTCAACTCATTAACAAGGATCCCATCAAAGATACAAATAGTTGATTGTAACCATGTCGGATACCTCCTACGATCAATCATCATAGAGGAACATGGAGAGATTGAATCAAGCTATAATCACAAACACATGGTCAACACGAGCCAACTCCGAAGAAGCGACTACACCGAGACTACCTGAGCAGTACTGTACCCGAGCCAACGTACCCTCCACCCTTGAGACGCGGCCTAAATGCTCTTGTTGGGCATGGAACCCTGTAGTTGTGGGTGTAGTGTGTGTGTTAGCTAATCTTTTGATTAGCGGTGCTGCCGAAAGGCGTTGTAGCCATTATGTGGCTTTGTTTCCTCTTTTAAGCTTAATACAAAGACGCGTAGTCCTCATGCGGGTCCTCGAAAAAAAAAACACATGGTCTATGGGATGGAATACCCCAATCCTTATGAAGGACAACAAGGAGTCGACGGTGGAGGTGGAGATCACTCTGGCGGTGACAGGCTTTATAGTACCTTGAATCTCCTATCCAGGTGATGTTGTCACCGTGGATAGTCGGCTAGTCGCTATGTCTAACTCCGCCTTTGTGTTTTTCTTTCGGTGTAGCCTAGCAATATAGTGGATGGATTTTTATCTACACTCCTATAGTGTGTGTGTTTTTAGCAAGGTTTTATCCTTTCATGGGTTTGTAATTCTGAAGTCTTCTAGATATGTCATACTGTCTTCTTTTTATATTTTCCTCCAATGGGTTTCAAATGAGTTTTCGACGACACATCATATTGCACTCCCTTCCCTTTATGTAGAGAGTTCCCTCACAAAGTTCTCATAAAGGATGTGAGGAAATATCTTCTTCAGATCATATGTCATACAATACTTTTCAGTCGTAATAGCTCCTTTTTTTTGTTGACGGAAAGCCATCGCGGATTTTATTCATTCATCAACAAAGATAAATCCTTCGCCATTACACTCATAAATAATCAGGAGGCTCCTCTTGGCAAACACACGACAATGGACCCTCTGAATTACTAGCTAAAACATGTGCTGCCATATTGGCCTCGCTAAGACAATGCATAAAAGCAACTACTGAAAAATTGCGACAAAGCACTTTCTCAAAAGAAAAAGAGTGAAATGCGCCCGCGGTGATTGAACTTGTCCGATATGAACGAACTGGTCACTGAACTCAGGAAACAATTTACTCGGGTTATTATTGAGTTTAGGCAGGGTATTTTGCTGACGTGGCGTTGTGAGGCCCATTGTCTGACCGAAACATGGATCAGGGCTGCGTGTATGTAGAACTGCAGGGGGCGTTTTGCAAAGCTACACGATCCCGTGAGTGTAGGGGGCGTTTTGTAAAATCATCGTCACCAAAATTCCCAATTTCTCTGCATTGAAATCCCTAACTCAGGCCACCAAAACCCGTCCTATTTCTGGAACCTCCCCCTCTTCTACAGTGCTCAGAGGCGAATCGGAGCGAGCTCGGCTTCTCCCGGCGGCCGCCGGCGTATCTGCGGGATTCCTCATCCTCCGCCGGCCGCTCCGGCGGCTGGAGGATGGGGAATCCCCAGATCTGCGCTCCGTCGTGTAGATAAGGGGTTTCGGGGCGGCGCGGCTGGGGCGGGGTGGCCGGCGTCGTCGTTTTGGTGCTCTGCGGCTTCCCCTCCTTGGCGTCGTACTCGACGGCGCTTCCAGGCTGCAGGTGCGTCTCCGTTCTGCCGCTGCTCCTTCCGGCGTCGGCGGCAGGCTGGTGACGGGTGTACAGGAGGCCGGAGGAGGAGGTGCGAGGCGGCTGCTGTGTGGTTGTGTGGTGTGCAGGTGGTGGATCTGGCCACCTCCGGTGAGGTGGTGTGGCGCAGGCCCCAGATCTGGGGCGGAAGATGCTTGGGGCGTGTCCCCGGCCGATGGACTACCTCCGTCTTCAGATCCAGCTCGTCGGGGCTGGTGGTTGATGCGGCTCATCAACGCCTTCGGGCAAGGAGCTCTTCCGCTCCATGGTTGAGGGCTCCGGGCGGCTGCTACCTTCGTCGTCTCTGGCGGTGGAGGTCGAGCGTGCTGGAGGTTCTCGAGGTTGAAGATGGCGTGTCGCAGCAGTGCTGCCCTCTGTATTCTCCTTGTTTTTTCTTTGCTTGTATCTGGCCTTGTATTGCTTTCCTCTATGTATGAATACAAGTATGAAAAATCAAAAAAAGAAAAAGAAATCCCTAACTCTGTTCTTGCGCGGCGGCCCCGATTCGCAGGTGTGGTCGACATGTCTGCTGGCGACGGCGGAGGCGGCGCCCTTCCCTCTGGCTCCTGCTCAAGCGGCGCTGCTTGCTCGACTCTGGTATGTGGTCTCGAGTTCAAATTGTACGATCTCGAGTCAACTTTGTATGTGGTCTGTGAGAGCCCAGCTAAAAACCTGAACGTTCCTCATTAACGCTGGCCGGCCGAATAGTAGTAGGTTGAAAACGAGTAAGCCCACCCAGCCAGCCAAAGACGACCGCGGCTCGAACACAAAAGCCCACTCAAGCAGAACTCCATCCCCCTCAGTATTCTATTCCTCATCATCGTCGTCGTCTCTCTCCGGCACTGACTTCTTCGAATCCTTCGCCCTCCTCTGCTCTCCCATATATAACTCATCGCGTCACTGCGATCTCGCGCTGGTGCTGGCACCTGGTAATCAGCACGAGCACCGCCGCCCCGTCGTGCTGCGCATTGGATTTGGGCTTCTCGGGTGAGGAGGGCTTTTGTTTCTTGTTCCTTTCATTGAGTAAGCTATTGGTTAGAATTTCAAGTTCTGGTAATTTGTGAAGACAACAACGACTCTGGTCGGAGGTAAGATGGGTCTTCTCTTGAATTTCGCGTTCCTAAGCTCAATTTCCTCAGTCCCCAAAGGAACGTGGTGTGGTCTAGAGCGGCATCCTCTCTGAGATCTCCGCGCAGGCTGCGGCCGTCCGGGTTTGGGGCTGCAAAGGCAAGGCGTTCCTCAGCTTTATCGCGCTAAACAGTCCCTCGATGCGGGTAAAATTGGGATTTTAGGGGCGTGCGGAAAGTGGAAAGTTAAAAACTTTATCGAGTCGCTCTCAGATTGGATCCAAGCGGTTTCTTCCTGTAACTGTTGAAAAAAATAGTCTGAGCTATGCAAGACCCCTTTGTGCTTGTTCAGTCTTTGGGGTTTGCGTGGTTCCAGATTGGATTCTGCTTTTCTGTGATCGATCTGGTTGATTGAGGAACTTAAACACCGTTTGTTTGACATATTTGAAAGGCTGAAGTTCCCATCGTGTGTTAGAAAAAGCTGGCCATAGAGTAAGGGCATGGACATGGCATTGCCAATTGTCAATGCCACCACGGCGGTGCTTGCTCGTGTCTCAGCTGCATTCAATGCCCCTCTTGCCGGGGCGGTTGTCTTCGGGGTTCACATCGATGGTAAGCCTGTTATATCCGTCAACTCATTTGATAATGGTGTTATTACAGTATTTTGACATTTTGAGGTGGTGTCATTTTTCAGGTCACTTGGTTGTGGAAGGACTTCTTATTGCGGTCATAGTGTTTCAGCTCTCCAGGAAGAGCTACAAACCTCCAAAGAAGCCACTTAGTGAAAAGGTAGGGTGGTTTTCTGTCCATTGTCCACTGTTTGATCATGTTCAAAAGTATTGGTTTTGGTCATCACTTCATGAAACATTTTGGTAAGACTTTGCATTTTTATCTCCGCAGGAGGTTGATGAGCTATGTGATGAATGGGAACCAGAACCTTTATGTCCTCCAATCAAAGACGGTGCTCGAATCGACCCACCAATCCTGGAAAGGTTTGTGCGATGGCATAGTTCTGAAGTTCTATCCCTACCTATTTACTAATTTCTACTGGTAGTTTTTTTCTTTTTATCTATTTCGCAATTACAATACAGCGTCAAGTGCGTGCACACCTATAAATGTTAGGAATATCTGCAAACAACCTAGCATAAAACATCTTATGTAATCCTTTGCCTCGGTTAATGTTAAGTATCTGTAGAAGAAATAAATAAGGGGAGAGAACCTCTCACAGAAGTACACACAGATGATATTAATTTGTTTCATTAAAGCTCAATATTGGTGGATAACATTCTAGAGATTTTTCTTGTATGTGGCTGTCAATCTATTCTAGATCCATTTTCTTAGGTCCATGGAGTATGAGATATTTACAACGTGAGAAAGTTATGATTACAGTACAGGATATGTGCAGTTGTTGGATATGTATAATCTGTCCTTTATTTGTGTGGGATCTAGAATCTGTCCTGACTTCTGAGGGTCATAATTAACACTGCTATATGTCTTCTATTTAACTATACAGTGCTGCTGGACCACATACGACCATTGATGGGAAAGAAGTTGTAAACTTTGCATCCGCAAACTACCTTGGTTTAATTGGCAACGAGAAAATTACTGTAAGAGTCGACTGTGATGTTTGACAGTATTACTATGTTTTCCAGAATATCTGATCAATGTGTGTGAATTGTAGGATTCTTGTGTTGGTTCTTTGGAGAAATATGGCGTTGGATCCTGTGGTCCACGTGGCTTTTATGGAACAATTGGTTTGTATATTCTCTGTTCATGTTCGCAGCCCATTACATCTATTGCAAATATGAAGGAGCTTACTTTATAAATGTGGAACACTTGCAGATGTGCACCTTGACTGTGAGGCCAAAATAGCCAACTTCCTGGGGACGCCGGACTCCATTCTGTATTCATATGGGATATCTACCATATTCAGTGTGATACCTGCCTTTTGTAAGAAAGGAGATATCATAGTGGCGTGAGTAAACCTTCCTTTTCCTCTTTCGAGAATAGATATATGAAATATAGCATGTTAGCTTTAGGCAGGCAAACATTTGTTCTTGCGTTTTCAATTTGACAGCTTATACCTGGATAGTACTTTGTGTTGAATATAATTTTTCCCAGTCTGAAGCAGTTTTCTATGTGCATTGCAGTGATGAGGGTGTTCACTGGGCAGTACAAAATGGTCTCTATCTCTCAAGAAGTACTGTTGTTTATTTCAAGCATAATGATATGGCTTCACTAGCTAGCACTTTGGAAAAACTTACTCGTGGAAACAAACGTACTGAGAAGGTTAGACGCTACATTGTTGTGGAATCTATTTACCAGGTATGCTTCCTTTTGTGATTGTTTTGTGTTGGATAAATGTAGGATTTTTATTATTTGTGGAGGTTTTCAATATTAATATTATCCTGATTGTAAACCCATGAAATATTTTAGATATAAACCTTCGGATGAAACCCCCTCTTGTGATGACTGCAGAATTCTGGTCAAATTGCCCCCTTGGATGAGATAATCAAATTGAAGGAGAAATATCGGTTCCGTGTTATTCTGGAGGAGAGCCATTCATTTGGTGTGCTTGGCAAGTCTGGACGTGGCCTTGCTGAACATTTTGGAGTTCCAGTGAGTGTTTGGTGTTTACTCCTAGTTTTAAAAAAGAAAATACTCTGCTGCAATACTGAAGAGTTTGATAGTTCTGCCCTTATTTTTTCTATTTCTGAAACTTTCTTATGTTGTGCAGATTGACAAAATTGATATTATCACTGCTGGAATGGGAAATGCACTAGCTACGGATGGTGGCTTTTGTACAGGAAGTGCCAGAGTTGTTGATCATCAGGTAGATGTAATTTCAGAGTGGTGAAACATCAGTTGAGATTATCAAAATTTGTGCTGTTAACCATTTTGCTTTCAATGATCAAGGAGTTCCATTTTTGCAGCGTCTAAGCAGCGCTGGTTATGTGTTCTCTGCCTCTCTGCCACCCTATCTTGCCAGTGCTGCAGTCTCTGCTGTAAACTACCTCGAGGAGAATCCTTCAGTTCTAGACAGCCTAAGGAGCAATGTTGCTCTTCTGCATAAAGGTTAAAGATGCTTCTCTTGGCATTTAACTACTACTATAGTTGTGGAACTAGATGTGCAACTCATGATACGTGCCTGCTACCTGTTGTATGGTCACCCACCTTGATGCCTTTTATATATTTGGTTGCAGGACTGTCAGGTACAACAGGGCTTGAAATATGTAGCCATGTTCTGTCACCTATCGTCTTCCTTAAGCTGAAGAAATCGAGGGGTTCTGTGGCCACTGACCTAGATCTTCTTGAAACGATTGCCGAGCAGGTAAAAGTTGGAATGGACTCCATGAGACTTCCAGATGCGATTAACATGAATTTTCATAATCACGTATCAACTCATCCTTTCTCCAACAGGCTTTGAAGGAGGATTCAGTTTTCATTGTGGCATCGAAGAGGTCAACTTTGGACAGGTGCAAGCTTCCAGTCGGAATCCGCCTGTTCATATCAGCGGGCCACACGGAATCAGACATCTCCAAAGTGTGTTCATCCTTGAAGAGGATTTCTGCTTCGGTCCTTTCAGATCGCGTTTGATCCCGGATTCCCTTCCAAGATGATGAGAGCGCTTCGTCTGCCCTGTGTGTGTGTACTCTAGTCTGAGTGTGGTTGGCAAATGTACATAACAGTTATGTACATTTCTAGATCTGATGAATCCCTGCTGTTGCTGAAAATTTTGTAAACGGATGGGGGCACTTGTGTTGTACTCCATGTTGTAAACTAGATATTTTTGTCGAGTGCCCTTGCATCTTGGTTACCTGAATGCACTTGCAATGCAATCGTGATTTTTCTCCGCAAATAATAGTGACATCCACTGTCCATGAACCGGATGGGCTCAGACTTTTCTACTCGGTGAATGGGGACGCACATGGATGGCACCGTGGACTGCTAGTGCTAGGCCGGGTCAAGCTGGTTTCCGCCGGGGCACGCGTCCGCGACGACAGCGACGCGGCGTGGTTCCGTCCACCGGGCGGCGTCGCCGTGCGCATGGGCCACGAGTTCGGCGGCGCCCGTCGCCCACGCCGCGGCGGCCGATAAAACGGCACCCCGTTTCCGCTGTTGGAAGATTCGGAACCGGTCTCGCTCCCGCGCATAGTGTCGCCGGTCGCCACCTCTCGGGCCGTTGTTGGCCGGTGCGTGCTCCGTCCACCTGGTCGCTGCCACGGGCAAGTGTGCACGCAAACAGCGCTCATCTTGTCCAGAAAAGGATGCGACGAACGATGCTAAAAATGGGAACGGGTAGTCGGGTACCAGTATCGACAAATTTGACCTATTCTTAAAATGTCAGATCAAAATAAACTGGTTCTTAAGGGTGGGCACATACGGTCTCACGGTCGGTCTTAACCGGTTTGGGTTAGTTCATGTTTTACACAAAACTGAAAATAAGAATTGAGTTTGTGAAGGAAATTGAACTAGCACCTATCAGCCGGTTTCCATGGTTTGGTATTTGCACACCCCTACTGGTTTTAAGTCAACTAGTGAAATGCCTGCCCGTGCGTTGCAACGGGCCGATGAAACACATTGGTAATTTATTTTTTACATGTTGTAAATTGGTTATTTTGTTCTCGTAAATAAGCGTTGTTAAAAGTTGTTAGATATGTAGGATTTTGATACCGATAGACAGATTAAATTTTCTGAACATTTTGATGTGTTGGAAACATTTTTTTTAATTACAGATCAAAAGTTATATATTATACAATTTTGTACATTTTAGGATTCGTTTTAAAAACATTTTTAGAACTCAAGTGTTGAATTATACGGCCGAAATGCATCTATGTATTTTGATCAAACAAAATAGACGCAAAAAAGGAAAAGTAATGAGACGAAATTAAACTACATGGTCAGAGCTTTGCATTGATGTAAAATTTGTTAAATTTGGAATTGTGGTTTGAAAGTTATGAATTTTCAAAGTTTAGTTTGTTCTATGTCTATTTAAACAAAAATTAGAAAACAGATTAATCTCGGCCGTCCGTTCCAACTTAAACGCACGCTCCAGATTCCCCCGTACCCCTTCGGTGGCGGTTTTTCAAAACGGTCCCTGCATTCTCGGTAAACTGCATATAAGTCAGTACCGCGTCTGCCCTGTGGACTGCGGGTTAGTTTTCCAGTTTGTCGGGGGGTTTTTTGAAAAATGGCGGGAACGAACCGTTACCCACTTAAGCGGTGGCAGTGGCTGCAATTTCCTCTAGCGCGCAGGGGCAAAAGCGGGAAAAAAAAATGACGGACGACGGAGGAAGCGATGCTTGCTTTAGTAGTAGGAGAGATTCACGAAAAGAAACTATTTGTATGGCTCTATACCTCGTGGCTTCATACTCTACAGTATGGCGCCCTAACCGAAGGAGCATGCTCTAAACCATGATGTCCCGGTCAAGGCCACTATGCTCATTAAGACCATGCATGGCTCCATGGACCGCGACATCATGTTTAAGACCATGACAACATGGACGGTGGCGCCATGTGGTAGAACACCATGCAAACAAATTAGTTTGTTAATTGATTCAATACAACGTTATTTTGTGTTGACCTTCGCGGAATACATCGATTTTGTCACCAATACCATATGGGACAGTGTTGTTGCGCCTTAGAGCAGGACCGGTGGCTGGCTGTAGATGACTTCCATGTCACTCGCCGCCTTCGCTCGTACAGTAGGTTAGCTTTTGGTTAGCTATTAGCTTAGTACTATTGTATATTTAACCATTTAATTATGGGCACGCGTCTGCGTGCGGGCTTCAAGTGAGCTATTGTTTCTCGTAACGAGCGTACCGTCCAGCGATAGATAGAGAGCCAGTTTTATTCTCTCTCCTTTTTTCTCTAACTTTCACCTAGGATTTTAATGATGTGACCAACTTTATAACCTGTTGAGTAAAACTTATTGTACTTGTTCTTAGATCCTCCTGTTAACCCCTGCTGGGGCGTTTGGTCGACATCCCTTTGGATTCGCCGGCTCGATGTGGCGGTGACGTCCGGAGCTGTCGTTTCGGTAGAAAATGTGGCAAAGATTTATGTAGACTAGGGTCGACGTCCATTGCGACGAGGTGACCAGGAATAATACGACCGGAGTACGCAGGATGTCAGCGTTTTCTTACTAGTACATTATTGTTTCTCACTGTGCCGGTCTTTGGCGGGCGCAAAAGGTTTCTTGTGTAGTTGGAGCTGATGGATAGTTCGGCACTCCAGCTACCACCGCACCTCCGGCTTCCCGGTCCAGATAGTATACAAACACACTCGGTTTGTCCACTTTGGATTAGTTCTCCGTACCAAATTCCCATAGTCTACGCGGTCAATACTGATAGTGTTGCATGGGCCATATAGGATGATGACAAATTGGACGTTCCTGTCTTGTGTACGCCTCTCCTTATGGTTCAGTTATTTCAGGTGAGTACACCGTTCAAAACTCTGCGAAATTATATGAGTGTGCCCCGTAATTAAGTAAAAATCATTTTTTAAGCGAAAGTCAAGAACTTTTTTGTAGGAATAAGAACTGTTTTCTAAGAAGACAATATATATCATTGTGAACGACGTGCTGAAACGAGTGTTGCCCTCATATTCAGCCATCACTGTGCTCTCTCAAGCAACTTTTTTTTTTTTGAAACGGGGGGCAAAAGCTTTGCCCCATATATTAATTAAGGAGAAGATTGCAAGAAAGCAATAAGTTTGTGACCGAACCAAAATTTACAAAGCGACTACTCTCGCGGCATTAAGTTGTCGTAAGGGCATCTTTGAATCGTAGGATAAAAAAATGCAGGAATAGAAAAAACAAATGAATCTGGTAGATTTGTCGGTGCAAAACAGATGATTGCAAGATACATGAACATGGCAGGAATAATCGTTTGAATGAAACACATAAAAAGTGTCTCGATCATACGTGAATGTGTCTTAGCAAGAGCTTTAAGTGGATGTTGAAAATCTTATGCAATTGACGCATAGGCATCCAATCCATAGGAGCTGCTGCACCATTCCTATAGTATAATCTAAAAGGCAGTGCATAGAAAAATTCTCAAGGATTAGAATCCTACACAAATCATCTGAAATTCACATGGCCTAAATGTGAACGCTAGCAAAATGGTTGAAGTAGCCAATGTAGTTAGTACGGTTCTGTGAGCAGTCATTTTCAATAATTGAATCTAGTGTCGGAGCAGTAGATCTGGATCACCATTACCGAGCTGCCACTTTGCGGGTGCCGTAGGACAGGGCCCGGAAAAGCAGAGGCAGTAGCAGGCCACATCCCGGCCACTCGCGCAAGGTCGCCGCATGTGGCGTTCGTTGGGGGCGCCATTAAGGTTAACAGCGTGATCTCGCTAGTACTAGGTCCCTTTCCCGCTTTCCCCTTGGTTGATCTATCGAATCGATCCATCCGTTCCCGCGGCCCGTCCCTTCGCTGGTATGAATTCCGCTGCCGTCCGTCCACGCGCGCGCGCTTTGTGCACTCGGTGTGGACGGCGCGGCGGGCGCCGCAGCGTCGCCCGTCGATCGATCTACCGATGCATTCGGGCACCCGTCGCTCTCCAGTGTAGTGGTAGTACGAGCTAGTGTACTGCTGACTGCTCACCTCGCAACTACCAACCGGCAACCGCGCCAGCTCCAAGCCGCGGGGCGGGAGAGCTATATATGCGCCGCGCGCTCAGCTATGTTGCTCCAGCTCCGTGGCGTGTAACTGATCTGTATATCGATACAACGACCCGACTTGTCCCGCTCGCCGGCAACTTGTTGTAGGGGCGATGGACCCGTACAAATACCTCAACATCCGCTTCAACCCCGACGGCTCGCTCACGCGCAACGGCGAGGCCAAGCTCCTCCCGCCCGCTCCGTCGGGGGAGCTCGTCACAGTCACCACCACCGTGAACGACGGTGACGACGCCGCCCCCACGCAGCATCGCATTGTCCATTCCACCGACGCGCCGCTCAACAGCGCCAACGGCACGAGCGTCCGCCTCTTCGTGCCGGGCGGCAGCGACACGGCACCCAGCGACGGCGGCAGGCTGCCGCTGATCCTCTACTTCCACGGCGGCGGCTACGTGCTCTTCCGCGCGGCCTCCGAGCCGTTCCACAACACCGCCGCGGTTCTGGCCGCCACTGTCCCGGCCGCCGTCGCCTCCGTGGACTACCGCCTCGCGCCCGAGCAGCGCCTCCCCGCCGCGTTCGACGACGCCGCCGACGCGGTCCGCTGGGTCCGTTCGTACGCCGCCGACTCGCCGGGCAGGCCGATCTTCATTATGGGCTGCCACAACGGCGCAAGCATCGCGTTCCGCGCCGCGCTGGCGGCGGTGGACGAGGGCGTGGAGCTGCGGGGATTGATACTGAACCAGGCGCACCACAGCGGCGTGGAGCGGACGGCGGCGGAGCAGGCGTCGGTGGACGACCGCGTCCTGCCGCTGCCGGCGAACGACCTCCTCTGGGATCTCGCGCTGCCCGTGGGCGCCGACCGGGACCACGAGTACTGTAATCCGGAGTCCATGCTGGCTGGCGTGAGCGCCGCGCGGCTGCGTAGGCTGCCGCCGTGCCTGGTGCTCGGCCGGAAGAAGGACCCGCCGAGGGACCGGCAGAGGGTTCTGGTGGCGGCGCTGCGCGAGGCCGGGGTGGATGTGGAGGCGCGGATGGACGGCGCCGGGTACCACGCGATGGAGCTGTTCAAGGCCAACTGCGCCGCGGAGTTCAACGCGCAGGTGGCGGACTTCGTCCGACGGCGCACCGGTGAGGGCTTCGACGTACACGCTGCGAGGAGCAGGCTGTGATCGATCCAGCGATCCAAGTAGAGGGTTGTTACTTTCAAGGGCTTTACTATATCAATCATATCTTCATCGCCGTGCTACGATTGATTGGCTGGGAGTCAGGAGCTAAGAGTCTACACGGAGACTTCAGTGCAGTGCCGAGCTAGTACTCTTTATCTCCACTTTTCGAATGGATTTGCCACGTCACTTTTTTCCTTTATGTTCTTTATCAAATTTAACCTACCGGCGGCAACTCGAGTATGCCATGTGCTTTTTACGATCGGCAAATCCTCGAAAAAACTGCCAGTCTTGCTTGTATGGCAATTGCACCGAGTACTTGGAGACTTTGAAATATCTAGCTTTTCTTTTGCAATGTTGAAACATATAGCTTCTTAGAGGTTGATCTGTAGCAACAAAATTTAGTGTAAATGCACGCTGTATATTCTGAACTGAGATGAAATTATGTACTCCCTGTGTTCCATAATATAAGCCGTTTTGGCTAACTGTTTTAGCTAGCCAAAACGACTTATATTGTGGAACAGATGAAGTAGTAACAGTATGATCCACTTAAGGTTGCAGATCCGGTTAAATACATGAATTGTCAGAAAAACGAGACAGGAAGAGAGCCACCACCCGCCGCCCTTGTCATCCAATGGATGGTTTGTATGTTGCGACCTCCCTTGTATTTATAATGTGTAGCACACGAGTACTTCTAGGTGCAATTAACACACTACCACTTCCAAGTACACATTGTAGAAAGTTGCAGATCCCTAATATTTTGTTATTGTATTACGGTGACTCTCATGGGGTATATAAAGAGATACAAGGAGGTAGGAAGACTTGGACTACAAAAAGGTTTAGGAGTCCTAATCTATATCCGACTCATACACATATTCTATTCTAACATTCCCCCTCAGTCGTAGCGGGAGTGAAACGGACGATTGCGACTGGATTTGAATCTTGCACTTTTGTCGTCTTCTCCCCTCCGTCATCATCAACTGCGTCTCTGATGGTCTCTCCTCTCTTCCCTCCCGCAGTCACAGCGGGAGTGGCGTGGACGCAAGTGACGACGCGAACGCTGTTGACTAGAGTTGTTGCCGATGAGTTGCGGTAGACGTTGCCCTTGACGTCGATGTCGAGGTAGCCGAGCTTGATGTAGCCATGGTCGAGGTAGTCGTGGTCGATGTAGTACTCGTCGTAGTTGTTGTAGCCGCAATGCCGGAGGCGCAAAAAATTGCGCGATTTTTATGACGGAGCTGCAGTTGTGGTTTTTAAGACGTTTTGCACCCTTAAGGGTACCGTCGAAGCCGACGTCTTGCACCTTGAGAGGTACCGTCGGGGGCGTCTTGCGGATGTCAGAGGACGCGATCGTAGGTGTGAGTCTACCAGTTTTGCCAAGACTGGAGGAACCTCACCGAGCACACAACGGTTTTGCCAGAACCGTATGCGCGGCTTTAGGGGCTTTCACAATAGTGATGCCGATTTTTTTTCTTCTTCTTGGTGCAGTCTTAGCCGTCGGACGCGGTCAATGCCGTCGTCGGTGTCGTATGGTGCCTTGCAGTAGTACTATCAGAGGGCGTGTGTCCATCTTTGTGGACGAGGTTGTAGCGGCGGCGGCGATGTGTTGACGAGGTTTGTTGATGAAGACCACGTTGATATAGACCTTGGCGATAATTTGTCGGCGATGTAGCAGCAGGCGTGATGTAGTACGTCAACTCGGAGGCGTCCCTCACGGCGACGATGGTGTAGATGCCTTGCTGCCGGAGAAGTTGAGGAAGATCCACACCGGCTTGTGTGTGGTTGACGTCGCTTCTCATAGATGTCGTAGCTTGGCGTAGTCGTACAGGTTGATGTCGTGGTTCGGCTCGATGTCAAGGTTCAGCTCGGTGTAGATGAAGTGCTCGATATAGCTGTAGAACTTGTTGCACGAATCAACGCAGAAGATGCAGTGGTGCCAGCCCGTATGATACCTGCAATCGAATATGTTGACGTGGTGCATCTTGGCTCGTGGACATGGACGTGTTCCCAGCTGCATGCAAGGAAGCAACACGCATGCTGCACATGCATGGAACTGCATGCAGCCTGGACATGCATGTGCCCCATGGGACTCGCGCGTCGTGGGCGGCCTCGGCGTGGGTTTGGCTTCTGCTCCGATCTTTGATGGCGGCGTGCTCGCGTCTAGAGTCCGACGCGCCACAGGAAGTTTAGATCGGGCCATCGCATGCGAGCGGGAGTTCGCCCTCCCGGACGGGGAAGATTCCGCGCTTCGGTTCGTCGTTGTAGAAGGGAGCCACCACAGATCGATCTGTACACCGGATTTGACGGTCGTCCGGATCAGGAGATTTATTTGGTGGCTAACTAGATCTAATCTATGGAATTGAAATTTCGAAATTGACTAATCTAATCTAAAGAACTGATTCGATCTTTGATCGAAACCGGGTGCCGCGCCCCCGAGGAGAAGAGATTAATCTCCCCGGGGGCGGCGCGATGCGGAAGGTGTTTAGAACCCTAAGATCGACGTCGTGAGACTAACCGCTCTGATACCATGTAGAAAGTTGCGGATCCCTAATATTTTGTTATTGTATTACGGTGACCCTCATGGGGTATATAAAGAGATACAAGGAGGTAGGAAGATTTGGACTACAAAAAGGTTTAGGAGTCCTAATCTATATCCGACTCATACACATATTCTATTCTAACACACATCGCGAGTACTTCAATGTTCAGTGTGTAAGCACTTCGTATACTTTCAAGTCCAGAGCGTGAGTATTTTCATGTGCAGTGCCTGTACTTCCAAGTGGAGGGCGTGAGTACTTTAAATTACATAATACTTCAGGCAGCATAGATAATAGTTCGTCGAAACATGTTAAAATGTGATCTAGTTTCGAATATCTACGTGAATAATGCAACGTCCAATCGTAATTTGGATCGATTCAAAAGATATTTCGTTTTGAAGTTTTGTTTCTCAAAATAAATGTAAAATCTAGAGTCTTCACACAACCAGACCCTCTCTTTGATCATCTCCACTTCTCCTCTTTTTGCGAGCATGAGACATCCCATAGTGGTCCACACGAAAGAAGAAGGTGAGAGGTTGCGAGAAGAGAAAGGAGTCGATCTTCCAACATGTCGGCATTTTTCTCGAGTTATCGCGTCGACTGATCGAGTTGCTCGGCCGTGTCTTCAATTTTATGGGGGACAACTAGCACTCAACCCCCATGGATTTCAACGACTCTCGACCAAACATGGTGGGTTTGGGCCTATGAGTGTGTGTATCAATTTTACTGGCGCTCTCTGGGGACATGAAGTGTACTCAGTAACACTAACGAGGAGGCTTCGTGAGAAGCGAGAAAATCGTTCTTTTTCAAAAAGGACAGAAAATCCATCTCGAAATTTGAATGAATCTATTCTTGTGATCGACGACAAAATAGATTTATACCTCAAACCCACAATCCTTGACGGGTTGACCTCATTTCATTATTTTGCCAACTACTCCCTCCGTCCACAAAAGGATGTCTCAACCTAACCCAAATTTGTATGTATCTAGACATAATTTAGTGTGTAGATACATACAAATTTAGTTTAGGTTGAGACATCCTTTTGTGAACGGAGGGAGTATCTATGTTCCATAATTTCTGTTGTGGTTTTAGTTCAATTTTGAACCAAAACCACGACAAGAATTATGAAGGGGAGGGAATAATACATAACCAAACTTAGACACGTTCCACTCCGCCAAATTCTCTACCAGCGAGCCCACTTATCCTACACCTCGCGTACACAAGAGGCCGTCTATGCACCCTTGCAAACCTGATCGATAACCTTCACATGTCATTTCGGCTCATAACAAATTCAAAGCTGCTCCTACTACTCAGGCTAGAGTCTTCAGCATTATAGAAGGACGTGTTGTAGGAGTAACCCATTGGGGGGGGGTTCAACACCATGAAACCATGTTGTTGACATGTAACAACGTCTGAGCGTGTTGTTGAGGCTTAAATCTTTGTTCCACTCGTGAAAGTGCTAAGTTATTTCAACGCCAAGGTATGGTGCGCTGCGTCATGGAGGATGATGTTGAGAAAAAATGATTAAATTTTGGTAAAAATTTGAAGAGAGGTCATTTGTAAGGTGATTATGGAAATACAGTGGTTGATTATCAATGCTTATTTCTATACCAGATGAGACATTTAAGCATCTTTCCCATAGAAACATGCACTCATGGTCAACCAAAAATTGGTATATTTTTTGTAAGAACTGCTCTAAACATTTTACATTATACATGGTCACAATACTTTTTGGAACTTCCACTAAACAACAATTTTGGCTTCAGTTTTACACTATGTCTTTATAATCCCTGATATTTGAACCAGACCTCTATAATCCCGGTCAACCATGGTTATTCGCTGGGTTTTTTAAATAGGATTCCGAGATAGCTGAGTTGGCTAGGGTAAGTTAATATTCTTGAGATAGGTTATTTCGTGCTGAATTTTCTGATAGATATAATCGTCATTTCTAACCCATAGGCAGAATTTAAAATCCCCTGACCCATCTTTCAGAAGAAGAAAAAAAATCCCCTGACCACAACGTTGCCAATGACTCAATGTGGCGGGGGAAGGCTACGGCCTACCACTCCGTCTCCGTGGGCTGGCATGCTTCGACGGGTTCGTCCCCAGTGCCCACCGCACGGACATAAACGAGGCCCAAACTCAAATCGGACGGACCACAAACGGCTGCTCCGCCTGGAAGAAGGACTTCAACTCGAAACCCTTCTCTTCTCTTCTCTTCTCACCCTGCCCTGCTTTTAAGCCGACACGCCCCCGCTCACCCCTCGGAACCGACCCAAATCAAACCCTACGTAGCCAGCAGCGGCGAGCCGCGAGCGCAGCAATGGGGCCCAGCACCGCCGACCTGGTGCTGAAGCCAGCGTGCGAGGCCTGCGGCAAGGCGTCCGACCTCTACGGCACAGCCTGCCGCCACGCCACCGTCTGCAGCTCCTGCGGCAAAGCCATGGCACGCGCCCGCTCGCCCTGCGCCGTCTGCGCCGCCCCCGTCACCAACCTCATCCGGGTACAGCCTGCCCTCCCGCGACCCGCGACCGCTCTAGGTTTCTAATTCCGTCATCAATGCCGTTGCCTCCGGTTTTGGGCCTCGTCGTCCCTGACTGTTCTGTTGTTCCGACGGCACTCTGCACGCAGGAGTACAATGTTCGGGTGGATACCACCGCGGAGAAGGCCCACTCCATAGGGAAATTCACCACCGGGTTGCCGCCCTTCTCGAAGAAGAAGATTGCGGGGAACCACTGGTCTCTTCGCAAGGATGGCCCCGAAGGACGACAGCTTATTGCCAGTATGCGGGTACTGGTCCCTGATCATGGTTCCTGATCATTAGTTTTTATGGTCCAACATGATATGCTGTCACGATTTTTTGGTGCTAATCCAACACGCAACAAGGAAGCTATGCTGAAATTTCTGCAATACTCGCTGTTCTGAGCAAACGTCTCCAATATAACTGTAGTCGTTGGCGACCAACTGATTATACATTAATTGTGCTACTAGATACCTATATTGGCACAAGTTGAGTTAATTTTGATCATCTAATGGCAAATGTACCTGCTAGGGGAACCCTTCTGCACTTTAATTGTTCCTACAATCCTGATAACTTTGCTATCATGTTGTTCCTGTAATCCTGTTTGACGACACATGTTTGACGAAACAGGAGAAATACCACAACAGAAAGCCATGGATATTGGAAGATGAAACAGGTGAATACCAGTACCAAAGCCAACTTGAGGCATCACAGTCTGCAACCGCCACATACTATTTGCTGATGATGCACGGCAAGGAGTTCCATGCTGTTCCTGCTGGTTCCTGGTACTCACAGTTTGCTTCTCTCCTTGTTTTCCCCATTTCACATCAACAATAATCACCACGAAAACCTAGTTACCGACAAGGGATAAGCTTCATGAAGGTGTAGACAGTCTGCAACTGCTACACTTGCATGTTTCAAAAATCAGTATCAGTAATTATGTGCTTGGAAGCCTCAAATAGAAAGTGCTCTCTTAATTACAATTTCCTGTGTCTTCTAGGTATAACTTCAGTAAAATTGCACAGTACAAACAACTGACTCTGGAAGAAGCTGAAGAGAAGATGAAAAGAAGGAGAAGCAACGCAACTGGGTATGAACGATGGATGATGAAGTCAGCTACACATGGAGCTGCTGCCTTTGGTTCAGATTTGAAGAACCTTGATGATGTAAAGGGCAAGGCGGCAGGTGGGGTCCAATCCAAGAAAGAAAACATTCATGAGGATGAGAATCCCGCTGTTAAAGGCGAGGAGGAAGAAGAAGAAGAGAGAGCTCCAAGGAAAAACGCTCGTGGGCTCACTACTAAGGGCGTGGATGAGGAGGAGGAGGAGGAAGGTGGAATAGAAGACTTTGATTTGGACTTTGACATTGAGATAGGTATGCAGATCAAATACTATCAATATCCCTTTTCGAGAATTCTCTTATTTGACCACCTTTATGCAGTATAGGAGATGCTGATTATGATTATTCGAAAGAGCTGTTCCATCACACAGTGGATTTTGTGCAACTAGTTACCACTGCACCCTGTTATTCAAAAATAAATTTCCATGTTACAAAAAAATTGAAAGGATTCATGGAAGTAAAAGTCATGCTTTATAAGGTGCATGATAATTTAAACATGTTACTGATTTCGTAAAGTGCTTTTTAAACATGTAGTGTCAACTAGCTGAAAATACTTTCCGTGCTCATTCATAGTTAAACACGAGAAAGAAAATACTTTCTTATACATGTGACAGTCCTCTGTAGTAGTCTTCTTAGCTGGAACCTGCTCTTTATCAGGTGATGACTGGGAGCATACAGAAACCTTCAGTGATGACGATGAGACTCCTGGTGTTGACCCAGACGAAAGACCTGATTTTGCTGATACCGAAACCCCCGCTCCACCAGAAATTAAGCAGGTGTGCTTGTGCTCACATCATCAGTTAATATGCTAGGCCTGCTGCAAATACTGCAATTATACTATTTATTAAATCTACAGATGCTGCTGCCTTCACCAGAATTGTTGATAAGTACATTTCTGATTGCAATACTATGTAGGATGATGACGAAAATGAACAAGAAGCAGGTGGTCTGAGCAAGTCTGGTAAGGAACTAAAAAAGCTGCTCCGTCGTGCTGAAGGACAAAGTGAATCTGATGACGATGACAACGAAGACACTGATGTAGTGATCACCACTCTTAAAACTTATATATAAAGTTCATGAGTTCCAGGTGCTTAAGCAGTTTTGTTGACTTGCTTTCATGTTTACTGTTATTCAACAGGAAGAGTCACCACCTCCAGTATTTGCTCCAAAACTGAAAGATGAATTCGAATGCGAACCACAGGAAAACAAACCTGCTAAACTAACAGCAACTGGACTTGCTATCTGCACTCCACCTATATCCAGATCCAATCATAAACGGAAATCGGGGGGCGATGATGCAAAAACTTCTAATGGTGCAGCTTTAAAATCACGGGGCGATGATGCAAAAGCTTCTAATGGTGCAGCGCTAAAGAAGCCAAAGAAAGAACCTGTATGTCATTTCTTCTATTTTCACGCTGAACATGTGAAATTTAAGTTTTAGTCATATTGTAACATTGCATTAATTTTTTCTGATTGTCCTAAATGTGGTACAGGAAACTAAGACATTGGTTGTCAAGGAGGAGCCACCCTCTTCCTTGGAACCTATTTCAAAAGTATTTGCTTCAGCAGGAAGTGACACAAATACATCGACAATAACAGAGGAGGAAATCAGGAGAGTACTTGTCGCCCCTATGGCACTACAAGATTTTTCCTCCAGATTTAAGCCTAGACTGAGAACTCAAGAGGTAAGCATACTGGCTTTGTGATGCGTTTTGCTCTGAAATATCGTGTTCTTAATAACTGTATGGTTTATGTCTTTCAATGCATGCACTCGGCCGATATTGTTATATGTGCCCTGTCAATGCGTGCATAGGATTTTTATGTCTTGTTACCCTCGAACTGTAGGACAAGGAACGTTTTCTTGACATTGTGAAGAGAATTACCAAAGCGGACAAGACCAAAGGCAGCAGATATATTTACCTTCGAAAGGAGCACAAATGAACAGACAGTTAACGCACCTGTATATGCCATTATACCCTTCTAGCATTGCATGCAATACTTGTGAAAACTGATGTAGAATACATCGGTGTATCTGGTTGCCCTTACTTGCCTGTCTATTCTTTTCATGCCAGCTTTTAACCGTGAAAGAGATTTTTGCTGGATCATTCATATCTTACATATGATTTGTAACTACAGTTTTGTGATGATATGGATCTAACAGTAACATTCTTTTATCCGAGGATAATGTGTTGAATAGAATGTGCAGCAACGATTTATTATTTAATATGTATTGCAGGACCGAACAATCATTTTTTTTCTGATTTATTAGTTTTGCCTGTCAATTCTTTTCATGCCATCAACTCTGTTTTTTCACTACTACACTCCTGCACTGGATAGTGGCGGCGTTCAAGAAATAGTTCATGATCATGTTATGCTCCAGTATTATTACAAATATCGATGCAATATAATGCATCATTTTTTTTTGTAATGGAGCGAGAGACCCCAGGTCACAATGATGAACCGATGAAAACAGGTCATAGACCAGGTGATGATAAATGAAATGTAATATTAATACATGTAACTTTGCTCATAAGTCCAGACAGACTGATTCTGTTATCTTTTTCTTCCCTGCTTTTGTCCGGATTTTTGTCCTGGGTGATTTGGATCGCGGCATAAATATTGAACGACTCAGCAAATAGCAGTGTAAGGGTTGAAAATTTGCAATATGGAAATCGGCACAACAAATTCCCTATTCGACTTAATTCTGTTAGCGTGCTGATCATTTCGTCATAGAAACAAAGAAACAATACCTGGGCAAAGGTGGATAAAGGAATCAAGCCACACAAATACTGTTTACCCAGTTCTATAAATCCTACTTGCACATCAGCACAGACTGAGGAAATGGAGAACACAAGGAGAAAAACTGTCAAAGGGGTCAAATAAACCCATCAAGTTGGATTTATATGTCAGCTGACAAAGTTTACATGCACAAGACACATAATATGTCTTCTAGACTGCTAACCAACTCAGACTTTTTTTTGCACAACCAGACTTTTCATAGTGTTCCTAACCAACTAAATACTGTCTTCAAAGAGTGGAAATTACCAGGTTCAAACAGCGCAACTCACATAATATACTGTACCTGAAGTTCTAGGCTCTTGCTTTGCTGTTCCAAAGTATGCCCACACCGGAGAGACCGAGAGGGAATGCTCTTTTTAGATAGCACAGTGGCATGCACGTGTTTATGTTCTAAACTGCTTGCACCAAGCCAGCCACTACCTAGAATATACTGGCCCGAGAAAAGTGATGGCGCCATCTCAATACAAAAAGAAATGAAAGGGATCTGCGAATATGGAAAGCTTAAAGTCGTCACACAAGTGGGGCACACCTGTTTAGGAGGAAATGGGTCATCAAACATCAGAAGAAAGCAGACAGCTCTCACAAGCCCCAGCAGAACACTACATTGAAACTCGAAAGCATCTACAAGCACAAAGAGAGAGGTTCCCAGTCCACAATATTCAGTGGTGGATCCAGGTATGGTCTTTTCTCCTCAAGTCGGATCAGCGGGAACCTATGGCTTCTGGGTGCAACCGGCTGCTCACAGTTGCTCAGGATTTTTACAGCCAAGTTACTTGGCGGCATATAAGTAAACTTCAGAATAGATAGTCGTTGTATGATGCTTTTCTTTAGATGGTTGATTTTGTATCAACCCTATGTGATACTTGAATTGCAATACTCTCACTTTTGGAAGTTCGTAATAAACGTTGTGTACTGTTGCATGTACTGATGCAGAGGCCGGGTCTAATTCCCCTTTTCGAAAAAAGTGGTCTTGCTAGTATCATCCATTATATTGTTATAATCATACCACTTACAAAACTATGACTGTATGTGATCAATGGAGATGGTTCTTCTAAAATTTGAACAGAAACTAGAACTGCTTTATCCATCAAGATTTTTAATACATCAATAGAGTAAATGTTTAGAGTGGGAATTTCTGTGCATGAATTACCAGACTACAATTATGATTAATGGGGCGCCATTCTTATCAAATTTGAACTGCCACTGCCACTGTTTCCTATCAAGATCTCAATCAATTGAATAGATAAATCAGGGTGGTGTACAAGAAGAAACAACCACAGGAATAGATAACTAACTACCGTTTTCATCTAACCAACAAACTGAACTCACCGGCCTTTCTTGCGGGATCTCAAAGGGAAACCACCAGGAGGCGATGGTGAGAATTCTATTGGGAGATGTGGTGGTTCACCCTCACCAGAGAGCATTTCAAGCACCTCTTCACTTGATGGGCGACGAGTTGGCGACATCTGGATACATAGGAGTGCAACGGTAATGCATAGCAGCGCCTGTTCACGGTTAACATCCAGGAGAGCAGAGTCTACCAGATCAAGCAAGCGGCCAACATGGGCGAGATGCCTTGCCCACGAAATGAGACTCGCCTTCTCAAACTCTGACATGGGTGAGGCTGTCACCTGGAGTGGGCGGCGTCCAGAGATAAGAACTAATAACAAAACACCAAAGCTGTAAATGTCACATTTCTCTGATAGAGGCCCACCACCACCGTATTCAGGAGCCACATAGCAGACAGTGCCACGCATGCTCGGTGTGCTGCTCACTGCTCCACCACTCTTGGGCACAAATTCTGCACTAGCCCAATCCCTGCTACTCATCCTTACACCGTCGATCCACCAATCAATGCTGCCATTGCCATTGCCATTGCTGCTCCTCCGACTCCAGCTTTTCATCATCCTCCACCTTGAATGTCCCTTCTCCTCTACATCACCATCCCTCTCCCACCACTGCATGCCAGTCATCACACCAGCATCACTCTTTGACTTAGCAAGTGCCCGCCGTTTTTGCTTCTTGGTGAGTTCCTCAGCATACTCCTCACGCCACCACTCCCGCGCCCTACGCTTTGGCTTCTTCTTCTCTGCTGAGGCTGTAGGAGCGGTTGTAGAAGCTCCTGCAATCCAATCATTCTTGGGTCTCTCCTTCTTGATCTCCGACCTAATCCATTCCATCACATAGTCCTTAACACCACCACCACCGCCGCCGCCGCCATTATCCTGACGCCACCACCAGTCATTCCTAGTTCCAGATGCTGCAGCAACTCCACCATTGCAGCTTCGACCATTAAATCCACTACCAACACTAGTCTTATCACAACCAGAAGTTGACGCTGCCTCTGCAAGCGAGGCCGTTGTGAACCCCTCATCATCCTCCAGTGACTTGGTGGCACCGTCTTCCCCATTGACTACAACAGCAGTCATGCTCTCGCCAGCCACTGATACGTCATCATGGCATACACCACCTGGAACTGAAATTTCATTCCCGGCCCCATTGTCCCCAAGCGCACCGCTCTTCAACTCATCATCTTCTTCTTCAGACTTGATCCGTGCGAGGCCAAAATCCGAGAGGCGAGCACGGAGATCACTATCCAGCAACACATTGCTCGGCTTGACATCCCCGTGGATCACCGGCGGATGCACAACGAAATGGAGATAATGGAGCGCGGCGGCGACGTCACGGGCGACGGCAAGCCGGCACGGCCACTCGGACACCAGCTCGGGGCACCTCTTCCCCAGCAGCGCGTCCTGGAGGGACCCGTTGGGCATGAGCTCGTACACGAGCATCATCCGGCGTCGGCACGGGTGCGCGGAGAGCGAGTAGGCGAAAGGCAGGAGGATGGAGCCGTGGCCGGAGCCGACGAGGAGGTGGGAGGCGAGTAGCACAAAAGGAGAGAGGATTAATGAGCGTTGTTATACATGTGGAAAATAAGGACATTAAATACTTTGGCGTGTTATCCCTCGAGCAACGTCTTGGGAGGAGCAGGGAATTTACTTTGGACAGACACACCATCACCATCATGTTCTTGGTGTACAGGATCATAAAGAAGTTATTGGTTACAGTTTTCTGAAAAATTTCAGATAAACAAATGAGCTTTGGTCGTCATGGCAGCGGGGTACCTGGAGTGTGCTACGAAGCATATCCTTCCCAGGATGTTGTATGAGATTAGGCGGTCTACTTGTTCTACATCGACGGCTTCCAAAAAACTTCTTCGGTTATTATTTATGGCTAACTGCCCTTTCATGTAATAAGGTCTTCCTGTCGACCTGTCTGAAGGTGTCCTAAGAGCTACCTGCATGCAAAACCTTGGCTAGGTAACTACAATGCTTTTCATTTTGTTTTTGTTGCTCTTCTTGTTTGACGGTAACTACCTGAAGAGAGAGAGAGAGAGATCACATGATTCATCTTTGTGCAAGTTGAGATGTTGGTTCATCGGTCATGATATGTGTGTGTTTGTGTTCTACATGCGGTTGATGTTAAACTGCGATTGGCAGTTCAAAATTCAAATGCTACCCTGGGGGTGAAAACGAGGCTAACACGTGACTTGAGATGGTCAAGTGCTGGCAGTAGGTAGGTATGAATCTTGTTGATTGTTTGTTACTGATTCGTGGCTCTTTCCTCCTTCTACTAGGAAACATATACATGTCAGGGTTCCTTCCCTAAAAAATGCTCCCTTTTCTGCTTGAAGGAAGAAGAAACGTGTGGGTTTCTGTTGAGGAAGGAGGGCTGCCTCGCAGTGGGGTAGTGGACGAGCAGGGGAACGAGGAAGCCGAAAGACAGAGAGACTGATGCTTTGCTATTTGCTGAATTGTTGTGTGCTGCTGCTTTGCCACGATAGTATGGCATAAATCGAGAGATTATGTTAGGTACTGCTTATGTTACTTCTTTGAAAATTTTGTTGATCCATGTACTGTGTGTAGTACTGTCAATGTATGAATTATGATTATTTTGGTTTCATAGATAATTATGAGCTATCATGTTCTTTATTTTTTAGCAATATAGTAGAGATAATTGAGTGCTGCTGCGTTGCTGAGGTAGTATGACAGAAATTGAGAGATAGCTCCTCCAATCCCCTCCAATCTGTCCCAGAAGCAGCAGCAGCTACCTACCAAGTCCGGTGATGAGAGATGGGGCGGTGTGTAGGAATGGGCATATTAACCCAAGTACCCAACTGAAAAAAAACTGAAGCTGAACAGACTGAAACCAAAGCTTCTGGTCACTAATTCAGGCATCATTTTTAAGGAACCAAAATTAATTTGGTCAACACGAGATTACTGTTGTATAGTTTCTTTATCGATTTACATTTTAATCTAGGTAGAATCTCATCATTTTTCAAATATTATATGGCTATCATTTTCTAAGCACATTCGTTTCCTGTGTATAATGTTTATACATGTGCGAGCAAAAACTTAAAACGTCCGTAGCAACGCACGGCTATTCAACTAGTCTATCTAATCTGCACCAGCGCAGCGAGGCGAGGGGATCCAATGCCTGCCATGTGGGACATGGAGGATACATACGGCCCACCGTCAGTGAGAAGGGATTGCGTCTTCGTAGTTGGGACGGGGTCAGAGAGCGAATTTAATGGAGGAGAAAGAGCAAAGGTCAAACGGCCAATGTAGGGCTGGCCTGGTCAAGAGCGACCACGATTTGCTGCGGTGGTTAGAGCATCTCCAAGCGCTAGTTGCCAAAATCGGCCCCAATCCGGACGTGTCTACGCACAGTGACCGAATAGGCCACAAGTCCTCCAAACCTAAGAGCATCTCCACTCGCGGCGCCCAAACGTCTTTGGGGCGTGCCGGACACAAAATCGCCCCCACTCGCGGCGCCCAAACGCGAATTCGGTCCGGCGTGGCCCAGTTTTGTGTCCGGCACGCCCAGCCCACGCCCTCAACTTGGGAGGCTTGGGGCGGCCCCGGACGGAAGGAAACGCGACGCCACGTCGGTCTCCGACGCGCGGGCCACGCCTGGCAGTGAGACGGCGATCGCAATAAGTGCCGGCTTCCCCCAATTCGTCCACAGAAATCACATTTCCCCGCCATCTCGCCCGCCAAAAGAAAGCCCTCGCGCCGCGCCGGCTCCATGGCGCCGCCGGCACCCACGGGAAGGCAGCGAAGGAGACGAAGGCGGCGGGGAAGACGCTGGGCGTCAAGCGCAAGGCCCCCCCGCCCAGGGAGAAGCCGGAGGAGATGAGTCAGGAGGATTGGGACCTCGACGTACTCCGGCGCCGATTGGACACGCAGAGCCGTGCCGGGCGCCGCGTGAAGGAGAATGAGAGGAAACGGCTCGGCACGGCGGCGCCATTGACGGCAAGGAAGATCGCCGCCATGAACAAGATCGTCGCAGCCTTGAACCAAGCATTCGCCTTGGGAGGAAGCCCAGAGAGCAGCGCCACTCTACGATGCAAGGTTGGCGGCTCGCCGTCGAATTCCTCCTTCTTCGCCGACAGCGCCGCCGCCACGCCTCGCACCAGGTTCTCCCCCGAGTACGGCGACAGCCAGCATCACGGCGGCTTCGACCCCAACGTCATCTTCCCTTCTTGTGGCCTGGATCTAAACCACCCCGTCGATCTGAATTCGCCGGCGATGCGGAGAGATCCCGCCGTCCAACCGGCCGCCGGTCGGAGCTTTCATTCGATGCGAGCAGGCGGCGAAGAAGAAGAAGGGCAGCCGCGGCATAATCTGGACGACCAAGGAAGACGAGTGCATGGTCGAATCATGGAAGGCCATTACTACCGGCGAGATCACCGGCACAAACCAGTCGAGCACCGCCTACTGGTCTTGGATCAAGGACGAGTTCGACGAGCGCCGGTTCACCAAGGACTTCTACAAGGTGAGCATGGTGCGCGGCCAAGGCGCCATCGAGCATAGGTGGCGCATCATCCAACGCCTCGTCAACAAGTTCCACGGCTGCCACGAGAACATCGTCGACCGGAAGAGAGCGGGAAGGGCCCGGCGGATCAGGTGACCGCCGGCTTGAGATCCCCTTGTTGTTTTGTTGCTTAAGTACAATTGTGATCGTCGTCGGCTTGCTTTGTTGTAGGTCATCGACGCCCTTGTGTTGTACAAATCCATCAACAAGGAGAAAGACTTCAAATTGATGCATTGCTACAAGCTTCTTCAAAGTTGTGAGAAATGGAAGGCACACCGGCGGACTTTGAACAAGAACGACCGCGCCGAGCTCAACGCCGATCCCCAAAACTCGGAGGGGCGGCCAATCGGGAACAAGAAGGCGAAAGCGGCCTTGGCAGCGGCGGCAAAGACGGACAGAGTGCAGTCGTCCATCGACAAGGTCCTCGCCGATGTTTGCTCCAACTCGAGCTTGAGGCGCGAGGAGAACAACGCAAGGTAGGCGACCTTGATGCAGAAGGCCGACGTCAAGATCAACCTCGAGCAGAAGAAAGCCGCCGTCAAGAAGAGGAGTCAGGACTTCATGATCTTGACGGCCGACGTCTCCAACTTGGACCCGCTGGCGAGGGCGGCGCACAACATGTATCGCGCCGCGATCCTGCAAGAGTTTGGGCTCGTTCCGCCCGAGAACGGCGCCGAGAACGGCACCGAGACCGGCCACGGCGCGGACGGCCAGGTCGACGATGACCCCGACATGATCGCTGATGACCCCGCATGATTCAGCCCGGCTATGGCTACGTGCCCCAGCCCAGTGACAACATCTAGATCGCGACGACGACGGCGGCGGCGACAAGCAGACGCCGGGAAAGCCCGGCGTATTTTGGCGACATATTTTGGCGTAGTGTATTTTGGCGGCACATTCGAATTTGCAAATTTGGGCGCCGTGAGTGGGGAGCGAGGGCGCCCAAATGCGCCAAGTAGTCCGGACGGCGCCCAAACGGCCTGTCCGGAAGGCGTTTGGGCGGCCGTTTGGGCGTCGCGAGTGAGATGCTCTAACCCTAAGGATGTCTCCAACGGGCGACGCAAACGGATACCGATTTGGTCCGGAATTTATCCGTTTGCGTCGCCGTCCGGCCGGGCGGACACAGAGCGGACAGTCTCATTTGGCAGGTGCACCCAACGGTGGATACCGACACAAACGGACACCAGCAGCTGAGTAGTACTAGTACTGGACGAGGTCACCGGCGGCGCGAAGTTCAGCTTGCTGCTTGCCGGAGACACCGGTTTGGAGCTCAAACGCGATGCAAGAGAGAGAGCAAAAGAACGCAATCAGCAGCACGGCTACACCAAGAAATTGCAGAGAAAATGCAAGCAACAGCGCAAGCAAAAGAACGCAATCAAAATCAAACATGCATGGCTGCTTCGAGGCCAACTAGTACTAGATGGAGGACACGGCCAGAGCTTGTAGGGAGGAGCAAGAAAAGAATCCCCTACGCCCAAGCATACGGATCGAGCTAGCTAGAATCCATCCAAGAATCCATCCTCGCAGCCGTGGTCTACAGCTGCGTGAGCTGTCGCCACGGCTCGATTCCTGGTGCTGCCGTCGCTTCCCGGCGCGGCGGAGGAGCGCTCGCAGCCATGGCACGCGGAGCTCCTGCCGGCGTCCTCCGCCTGGCCGTCGCTGTCGACGCGCAGGGAAGGAGAGATGCGAGGCTGTCCTCGCCGTGGGAGGGCAAGAGAGCGATGGAGACGGCGGATGTGGACGCCGGCGGCACCACGAGCTCTCTCCACGGCGGCGCGGCT
Organism: Poa pratensis; assembly: GCA_947311845.1. Taxonomy (NCBI): domain Eukaryota; kingdom Viridiplantae; phylum Streptophyta; class Magnoliopsida; order Poales; family Poaceae; genus Poa; species Poa pratensis. The sequence continues at coordinate 73,375,931 of CAMZMU010000033.1, forward strand.
CCGACGAGTGGAGCGAATGCGGTGGGGATTTCTGGAGAGAGTAGTGCGGTAGGTAGGAGGAGAGGGAGAGAGAAGAAGTGGAGGGCGTGGGGTGTTTCTTTGACTGATAGGTGGGTCTGGCAAGTGGTGGAGCGGACAGAGCCGGACGCGCGGACGCGTCCGTCCCGACGCATCCGTGGCCCAAATTTGGGCCAGAAATGCGTCGCGGCGGACAGAAAAACGGACCGCGGTCTGTTTGCGTCGCCCCGTTGGGCCGTGTTTTTGGCTAAGGATGACTCCAACGGGCCGACGCAAACGGACGCGTGTTTGGTCCGCGTTTTGTCCTTTTGGGTCGGCAAACGGACGCGCGTCCGGCCCAGGTCCGCCCCTTTCTGGCCACTGCACCCAACGGGCCGACGCATTGAGTCCGTCGCGGCCAGGGTTTTGAGGGTTTTGGAGCATTTTGATCATTTTCGCAATTTCGATCACATTTAATCATCTAAACAGCCAAATAAAACATAGATTGACACACTAAATCAACCATAGCATATTGCACCAAAAGAATATTGCCATGCCGGCATACAACACCAAAATCCGGGCCTCCTTGGCCATGTTTTTTCGGCCATCTAGGCCATTGTCCAACGCCGGCATGCAACATTTCTAAAACGACCGAGATGTGATCACTCTCGGTCCATGTAGTAACTTTGCTTCTTGAGATAGCAGGCCTTCTTCGTAGGGTGAAGGCTGAGAGATCCATGTCCATGATCCTGGCCTCCTCTTGGCAGGGCGAGATCAAGGTCCTTGCCCTTCACATCGGCCTCCTTTGCTCTTGCCTCGGCCTCCTTGGCCTCCTTGCCTCTTGCCTCGGTCTCCCTTGCTCGTGTCTGCGCATTTGCCTCCTTGATATCGAGCTTCTTCTTCTGCAATTCGAAGTAGAGCTTGGGTCTCGAGCTCGTCTTGGAAAACCGGCTCATCATCGATGTCGATCGCATCGTGGCCGGTGGGCGGAACTTCATCTTCTCCGGCGGCATAATCGTCATGGGCCTACATATTGTTTTCTCTGATCATGTCATGGAGGACGTCCTCCCCTTCCGCCTCCTCGTAGTACCTTGCGTCCCCCGGCGAGGGCCTGGGCATTTCGCCGAACAGGTTACGACCGTGGACGACAACAGTCGGCGGCGCCAGCGAGTGTCCGGCCAAGGGTGTAGCAGGTGCGTTGAGATCAAGGGAAGGTACCTCGATGGTGGCGGCGGGTGCGGATTCCCCTACCTCGGGTGAAACCCGCGGTGTGTTTCCCGACAGGTATCAGTACGCAGGCGAGGGAGCCGTCGCGGAAGTTCTTGACCTTGGCGGTCGGGGCGCCGAGCCATTGGAGCTGGCCCCCGCCGCCACGGCCACGGCCGCTCCAGCGGGCGGCACCATTCCAATGAGGAGGAGGGCAGCGGTGGCGGCCCTGTTCACGTGGTCAGATTCCTCGTCCTGGCTCTTCTCCTCGGCGGCGGTGACCCTGTCTTCCTTTAACCTCCTCCTCCGGGCGCCCCGCTTCTGGGTCTCTAGGCCCTCTGCTTTGGCGTGAGCTCCTTCTTTGGCTTCTTTGGAGATTCCGGCGCGAAATCGAGTTCGACCTCTGACGAGGTGTGGACTCGGCAAATCCCTGGGTTGTGTACCCCGGGTTGATTGAGGGGGAGAGAGATGAGCGCTGGTGATCACGACGGCTGACAAGCAAGGCGTTTACCCAGGTTCAGGCTCCCGGAGGATAACACCCTACTTCCTGCTTGTCTGGTTATTGATGGTGAGTTGTGGCTACAATGGCGAGATGACAATCTCGCTAGGGTTTGTGTGGCGGCTATGAGCGTACCCTCGAACGAGGGACCCTCCTAGCCTTTATATGGTAGGCTAGGTCTCGGGTGAACGGTGCTGATGGCACTTACAAGATAGGTATGAACCTCACCACCTAGTCAACTAACTTGGGCCGCAGGTGTCCTTGCTGGGCTTTCCTTGGGCTTTTATAGTCTTGGCGTGACCCAGGTACCTTCACCGTGGGATAGTCGGAGGGTAGCCCCACGACAGGAGCCCCCGAGTGCTTGGTCGAATCGTAGAGTCGGGCAAAGGACTCCTTTCGCCTGGGCACGCCTTCGAGTTCCTGAAAGGATCAAGTAAAATTAGTCGACTCCGGCCGTCCAGGGCTTATGGAGGATTCCTTAGTCAAACTGTCGACTCCAGGGTAAAATACTGTGAGTATGGCCTTAGTCGGTGATTTTTCGACTGCTATTGTTCTGAGTCACTCGGGAGCGCGAACAGCGCTCCCGATGGGAGTAGCCCCCGAGATTAAGCTGAATTGCTTGCAATTGAGGTTAAACTCAATTTTTCTTCAGTCGAAAAGCCTGCTCCCGATGGGAGTAAAGAGGGGACTCGACTTGGAGTCGCGACTGGCTTTGTGTGACTTACTGTGTATTCGGCCGGTTTGGCTTACTGCACGAGTTTGTTCAGCACTTGGAGCTTACTAAATGCTCTTGCACTCGAATGAAATGTTCGAGTTCTCAATCAGCTCGTTGGCTTACTGTACGAACTTATTCAGCTCTGAGAGCTTACTGAATCTTCTTGCACTCGAATGAACTGTTCGAGTTCTCCATCAGCCCGTTGGCTTACTTCCTACGCCTTCGTGGTTGACGTCAGTGCTGACGTTTTTGCTCACTCTGTGTCCGATGGGACGTGACAGTGCGGCCCACTGTCAGTATTGACTGGAGACAGCGGTTGCCGCTTTTTTCTGACCGTTGGGCGCGAAAATTTCGGTGTGATGATGGCGCCTTGATTCCCGCGCGTAGTGGGCGGCGTGGCCGTCGACGGTTGCTATCTCCGCGCGACACGTGGACGGCCAGATGATGTTGCGGAGAGCGGTTTCAGCAGGGATGGCCAGGATTGACTGACCGCGCGGTATATAATTTTCACCGCGGCGGTGAACAGTTCATCCATCCCCATTCCTTCATCGTCTCCACTGCTTCTGTTCCGCCATTGTTGCGCTGCGTGCTCTCTGTCAGCTTCTTCTTCACCCTCCATGAGCAAGGCCGCGATGAAGAGGGGGAAGGCTGCTGCTGGCGCCGTCGCCGCCGCCGAGGCGAGCGTGATGAAGAAGCCCGACGGCGACTGGGTCAAATCGTCGGTGAAGAAGGCCGACCTCGAGGCCCTCCGCGCGCAGGGCTGCTGCCGCCGGGAAAGGCGACGGTGCGCGCTCCTGGGAAAGAGGTATTCCCCGCTCCTCGCGAGGGGGAACGCGTTTGCTTCGTGGATTTCCTTCCGCGGGGTTTCGGGTTCCCCCTCCACGATTTCGTCCGTGGTCTCTTGTATGCTTATGGGATTCAGATCCACGATCTGACTCCCAATAGCGTCTTGAGCATCGCGAGCTATTTCGTGCTCTGCGAGTGCTTCCTGGGAATCGCGCCCAACTGGCTGCTGTGGAAGTCGCTATTCCTCGTGAGGAGGAACGTGGGGAAGAGCAAGCAGGTGTACCCAGTCGGCGGCTTCGGCATCCAGGTGCGTGGCGACACCTCCTACTTCCAGATGAAGAAGTCCGACTCCGTCCAGGGCTGGCGGAAGAAGTGGTTCTACATCAGGTGCGACCAAGCAGGGCTTCCTGAATTCGCGCTGATCGCGAGTTGCGGAAGACGAACGCGTGGGCGCACCCGCTGTCGAAGGAGGACAGGGAGGCGACTCAGCCCTTGCTGACGCTACTTCGTGGCCTTCTGAAGAGTCTCGGGCGCGAGACGGGTGGAATTCACCTCATCGCCACCTTCTTCAGGCTTCGGGTGCAGCCGCTGCGCAGTCGCGTCCACCCGATGTGGGCGCGTGAGGATGCTGGCAATGAGCTTGATGATGACGCAGTCGAGTCGAAGGTGAGGAGCATCACTAGTCTCCGAGCCGCTGACCCGTGCAACGTCAAGTGCCCAGTCGAGCCATATGGGCCTAATAATCCTGTGCCTGAGGTGAGCTTCGTTTGCTTTGTCTTGTATCTTCTTCTGTCGAATCCTTTTGCCTTACTCGAACGCTTCATTTTGCTGACAGGGTCGTTCGAGCTACGTCAGTCTCCTCCGTTGATGGAGAATGGACCTCATGAAGAGGCAGAGTTCCCTGAGACGAGGTTGATGACGATGAAGTTCCCTCCGCCACCTCTCCGAGTGAAGAGTTGGAGGAGGATGATGAAGACGAGGAGCCGCTGCGGAAGCGGCAGAGGCGAAAGGTGGCGACTCTGGTTCTGCCTCGTCGCCTGTGAAGGAGGCGGGTGTGAACGAGGAAGAGACGAGCGAGTCCTCTTCGGGTGCTAGGCACCCGAGTGACCTGGCTGAACCTTTGGTCGTGCCTCCACTCGGCTCTGCACCGCCGACCGAGTTCGCGAGGATGGCCTCCGTCTCCCTGGGAAGTGAAGATGATGTCGTCAGGTTAGTCGCATAACCATTGCTTTGTTTTTGTCGAGTGTGCTTTTTCACTTGCGGGTCCTTGAATTGAGTTTTCTTGTCACAGCGACCGTACTGGCGCTGCTGTTTCTTCCCCTCGTGAGATGGAGCACACTTCTGCTCCCATGATCGAGCAGACTGCGAGGACGACCGGAGAGGAGGCTCTGGCGGGTGACGTTTTGGCCTTGAAGGCTTCGACCTCCGCCATGCCAGAGAGGTCTGCTGATGCGACTCCGGTTGACGCTGGGCTGCTTGAGCATGTAAGTGTTCTTCGACTCCTTCTGCAAGATCTGTATCGGGTGCGCGTACAGCGCTCCCGATGGGAGTAGCCCCCGAAGATGCGCGTGACTAGAATAGTCGGGCGTAGATTGATGTCTTGTGTTTCCTGCAGCCATTTTATCGCCAGCAGATGGAGGGAGCCGCAGCCTTCGTTCGCATGGAGCAGGAGAGGGATCAGCTCCGCACTGCTCTGGAGCAAGCGAATAGTAAGTGTGAACCCTTGTGTTCGAGGGTGCTTCGACTGCCTTTATTGCTAACTTTGCTCCGTTGATCCGTAGGCGAGAAGGAGAGCATGAAGACGCGGGTCGCGGAGCTGGAGAAGTCGCTGGGTGAAGCCCAAGAGCGGGAACAAGCTCGGGATGCTCTGGAGAAGACCCAGGTCGACCGCTTGCTCGCACTCGCAGATGTTGTTGGAAGTAAGTTTTTCGGCTCAGTGCCTACTTTGCCTTTTTCGACTTCTGACGTCTTACGGGTGTGGATTTCTTTTGAACAGAGACTTGCGGAGGTGCTCCTCCAGAAGGGACTTCCAGCGAGAGTGTCGGCTTGGCGGAGGCTGTTGGCTTCGTCGACCGCGTCTGCGCGTATGCATCGGCAGCGCTGCAGCAGTCGACGGCGGCACTGCAGAAGTCGACGGAGGCCTTAGCGACTGTGCACCGGAGTATCTTTCCCAGCAAGCCGCCACCAGCTGCTGTTGACGCACTCGCGGCTCCATTCGAAGGCAATTCGAATGTCCTGGCGGACTTCACGCGCGCGCAGACGGTACGCGGCTCGAGCTCACTTTCCAGCTACTTCTTGGTCACCAAGTCGTAGGTGATTTTGAGAAGGTTGTCAGCGACTTCCCTCGGAAGCCTGATGGCAGGACCGCGTCCCTTAGCGGTGTGAAGGTGCAGGCGAGCCAGCTAGCTGCGAAGTTGGTCGCCACCTTCGAGAGGAGGATTGCCAAAGCTGCAGAGTTGGCTGCTAGGAAGAGCCGTTCCCAGTCGGAGTCTGTAGTGTAGACTTTTTCCTTTTAGGACTATGCTTCTGCTTTTGGGCTTGAGTCTGTAATGCACTTTATATTGTGCGAGTGAACATGCTGATGATGAAATGTGAATTCGCTCCCTCGGGGGTGCAGTCGCCGAGTCTTTTTTGATATCTGGCTTGGATGAATTATGTTGATTCTTTTCCTGGCTTGACGCTGTCAATTCTTGGCAGTCTGATATGGGCGAAGCTCCTGACGTTGCTGGAACGACTGGCGCGGACGATGAGGAGGACACCACTTCGGCTGCGCCTACTCGTCGCCGCCGTCAAGCTCCTCCAGCTCCTGTGCGAAGCGTAAATGACCAGAGAGTGATCACCTTCATGAGGAACAAGGTGGTTGAGCTCGAGTCGAAGCTGAAGAGTGCTGAGTTGGAGCTGGAGCGATTGAGGTCGCGGCCCGTTGCGCCGTTCTCCCAGCGTGAGAGTTTCTGCTTGGCGAGATGGACTTGATCAGTCGACAGCTGCAAGGTTGGCCTTCTAGCGTTTTTGCTTCGGCTTCTGTGTCTTCCTGCTATGCTTAATGCTTGGCCTTGATGCAGATGTGAACTCTGACTTGAAGGCTGAGCAGCTTCGAGTGGACGAGCGAGTAGAGAAAGAGGCCGCCGGTGACTCACCCGAAGCGCGCCAGTTTTGGTCGAACAAATCCAGAGGTAGTGTACTGGCACGAATGCTGGATCGCACCTGGCGGGCTGCTGTGCTCTTGGAAGGTTGCAGAAAAACCCTCTGGCAGATCAACAAGGTGTACTTTCCTCACAACGAGCAGCCGAATGGACTGACTGCGCTTCTGGAGAGGTTCCGTGAAGGGTGCGTTGAAGGAAGTCGTGCACGCTCAACTTGTTGCCGGGGCGAACGTGGCGTTGGCATACGTTCGACTGCACCGGCCTAATCTTCCATTGCACAAGGTGCTTGACGGCTTGCCTGGAGAGGGTGACTATGCCGATACTCTTGCGGCTGCACGCCAGATGATTCAGCAGGTCCAGAACTTTAGCGAGCACCTTGTAGGGCCACTTGATGCGCCAAAGGGCGAGCCTGTAGAATAAGAGCAGTAGAGTGCTGTTGCATAGCGTTAGCTTGTAAAAGAAATTTTTCCAAGTGGAAATATGAGTGTATGTATGTCGAGGTGGGGGTAGCCCCCGAGTTAGTAAATTGTATCTTGTAGACGTCTGTAAACCTGTATGGCGCAGCCCCCGAGCGGATCGAGTGCGGCCTAGGATTTTGAATTAACCTGTGCGGCGCAGCCCCGAGTGCTTCGAGTGCGGCCGAGGTGTATCGAGTCAGACTGTGCGGCGCAGCCCCCGAGTGCGTCGGGTGCGGCCTAGTACTTTGACTTGGACCTGTGCGGCGCAGCCCCCGGTGCTTCGGGTGACGGCCAAAGGTTTTGCGAGTGACCTGTATGGCGCAGCCCCCGAGTGCTTCGGGTGGCGACCTAGGTTTTCGAGTTGACCTGTATGGCGCAGCCCCCGAGTGCGTCGGGTGCGGCCTAGGTTTGACTTAGACCTGTGCGGCGCAGCCCCCGAGTGCTTCGGGTGACGGCCAAGGTTTTGCGAGTGACCTGTATGGCGCAGCCCCCGAGTGCTCGGGTGCGGCCTAGGTTTGAGTTAGACCTGTATGGCGCAGCCCCCGAGTGCGTCGGGTGCGGCCTAGGTTTGACTTAGACCTGTGGCGCAGCCCCCGAGTGCTTCGGGTGCGGCCTAGGTTTTGACTTGACCTGTATGGCGCAGCCCCCGAGTGCTTCGGGTGGCGGCCTAGGTTTTCGAGTTGACCTGTATGGCGCAGCCCCCGAGTGCGTCGGGTGCGGCCTAGGTTTGACTTAGACCTGTGCGGCGCAGCCCCCGAGTGCTTCGGGTGGCGGCCTAGGATTTTGAGTTGAACCTGTATGGCGCAGCCCCCGAGTGCGTCGGGTGACGGCCTAGGTTTATGTTGCTTTTTGACTAAAAAAGTAAAGGGGAGAGCTTGTTCCACAAATCACTTCATTGATTTTTGCGAGCAGGCCGCCTCATTAAAACCCTTCCAGTCCCCTCAGGTACCCTGGTAAGGGAAAGAGTGCGTCTGGAACCTGCCGCTTCTTGAGATAGTACACTTTGTTACAAGGGGGAGTCGATTAGGCGTAGAAGCGGCGCAGTTGCGCCACGTTCCACGGGTTGCTGCAGACTGTCCCTGTCTTCGAGTCCTTCAGGCGGTAAGCTCCGCCGCCAATTGCCTCTGTCACGATGTATGGACCTTCCCACGGGGAGGCTAGTTTGTGCACCTTCTTCTGTTTGAGGCGGAGGACAAGGTCTCCGGGGACGAACGCTCTGGGCCGCAGTCGCCGTCCGTGATAGTTGCGTAAGTCTTGCTGATACACGGCTGTGCGGGTAAGGGCGATGTCGCGTGCTTCGTCCAGGGTATCCATGTCATCCTCGAGTGCTTCTTCTGCCTCGGACTCGTCGTAGGCCACCACTCGGGGTGCATCGAACTTGATGTCGCATGGCATGACTGCTTCTGCGCCGTAGACCATGAAGAATGGCGTGTACTGAGTGGATCTGTTTGGCGTAGTGCGCAGGCTCCACAGCACAGACGGCAGCTCCTCAACCCAGGCGCCTGCGGCGCGCTTCAATGGTACTCGCAGGCGCTTCTTGATGCCCTTGCAGACTAAACCATTGGACTTTTCGACTTGCCCATTGGATTGCGGGTGCGAGACTGATGCGTAGTTGAGCTTGATGCCTTGTTCGGAGCAGAAGTCCTTGAATTCTTCGGCTGTGAAGTTCGTGCCGTTGTCGGTGATGATGCTGTTCGGCACCCGAACCTGAAGATGATGGACCTGATGAAGTTAACTGCTGAGGATGCAGTCGAACTTGTGATAGGCACGGCTTCGATCCACTTCGTGAACTTGTCGACTGCCACCAGAGATGCGTGTGTCCTCCTGGCGAGGACTTCTTGAGTGGACCCACCATGTCGAGCCCCCATTGAGCGAAGGGCCAGGCAAGTGGGATGGTCTTTAGTGCTGAAGCTGGTGCGTGCGGCTTGTTGGCGAACTCCTGGCAGCCGAGACATTTCCTCACGAGTTCTTCTGCGTCTTGCATTGCGGTGGGCCAGTAGAATCCGGCTCGTAAAGCTTTGGCCACTAAGGCACGACTGCTGGCGTGATGCCCGCAGTGCCTGTATGATTCGAGCAGGATGGCTTGACCGTCGACTGGATCAACGCACCTTTGCAGGACTCCTGAGATGCTTCGCTTGTATAGCTCCCCCTTGATGATGGTGAAGCCTTTCGAACGGCGAATAATGCGCTTGGCTTCGACTGAGTTGACTGGCAGTCTCTGGTGCAGCATGTACGCCAGATATGGGCTCGTCCAGGTGGGCTCGATGAGCAGAACCTCCATTGGCTCCTTCTCTTTGCCTGGCGGGTCGGCGGTGCTCGTTGATGGTGTGGAGGATCCGGGCGTGGGTCGAAGTTTGACAGACCGCTGCGTGATGCGCTCAAGGAAGACGCCGGGTGGCACCTGCGCCTTGTCTGAGCCCAGGTTGGCGAGGGCGTCGGCTTCCTCGTTGCTTTCGCGGCCGATGTGCCGCAACTCGCAGCCGTCGAAGGTGCCCTCCAGCTGGTTGTACAGGTCTCTGTAGGCGATCATGTTGTCGGCGATGGCGTCACAGGCCTTCATGGTTTGCTGCACGACGAGGTAGGAGTCGCCGTAGATCATGAGGTGAGTGGCGCCGCAGTTCTTGGCCATTCGCATGCCATGGATTAGGGCTTCGTACTCAGCCTCGTTGTTGGAGGGTGTTGGGAAGTCCATCTGTAGCACGTACTTCAGCTTGTCGCCTTTGGGGGAGATGAGGATGACTCCTGCCCCGGCTGATCTGAACTTTTTGGAGCCGTCGAAGTACATTGTCCATGCGTTGGACAGGTCGGGGACATCTGGCAGCTGGGCTCTATCCACTCGGTGGTGAATTCTGGGAGCACTTGGGCCTTGATTGACTTCGGGTGAGCGTATTTCAGCCCCCAGGGTCCTAGCTCGACGACCCACTTAGCGACTCGTCCTGTCGCGCATTGGTTGGTCAGGATGTCGGAGAGCCCGGAGGAGCTTACCACCGTGATCGGGTGCTCGGAGAAGTAATGGATTACTTTCCTTGAAGTCATGAAAACTCCGTAGGCCAGCTTCTGGTAGTGCGGGTAGCGCTGCTTGGACAGGGTCAACACCTCGCTAAGGTAGTAGACGGGTCGCTGAACAGGGTAACTGTGTCCTTCTTCTTCTCGTTCGACTACGAGTACCGTGCTGACCACCCTGTTTGTGGCTGACACGTAGAGGTATAGCGGCTCGTTCTCCAGTGGAGCCACCAGTACTGGGGAAGTCGTGAGTGTTTTCTTGAGTTGGTCGAACGCGACTTGCGCTTCTTCTGTCCACTCGAACTTGTCTGTCTTTTTCATCAGTTGGTAGAAAGGCAGGGCCTTTTCTCCCAACTTACTTATGAACCGGCTGAGAGCTGCGACTCGGCCGGCTAGGCGTTGCACCTCGTGAAGCTTGGTCGGTGCTGGCATTGCGAGTATGTTTTGCACCTTCTCAGGGTTGGCTTCGATTCCTCTTGCAGAGACGAGGTACCCAAGCAGTTCTCCGGCTGGCACGCCGAAGACACACTTGTCTGGGTTCAGCTTGATCTGATACTCGTCGAGGGCGGCGAAGACCTTGCGGAGGTCGGCGATGAGGGTGTCCTCCTTGCGGGTGGTGACGACGATGTCGTCGACGTAGACTTGGACGATCTGCCCGATGAGCCCTTTGAGGCATGCTTGCATTGTGCGCTGGTACGTGGCACCAGCGTTCTTCAACCCGAAGGGCATCGTCTGGTAGCAGAAAACGCCGTCGGGTGTGATGAATGCTGTCTTCTCCTCATCGTCGACGTTCAGTCTGATCTGCTGGTAACCTGAGTAGGCGTCCAGGAAGGACAGGCGTTCGCAGCCTGCAGTCGAGTCGATGATCTGATCTATCCGCGGGAGCGGGAAATGGTCCTTGGGGCAGCATTTGTTGAGGGCGGTGAAGTCGACGCACATGCGGAGTTTCTTCGTCTTCTTCTTCTCCACTAGGACTGGGTTGGCGACCCAGTCCGAGTCCTTGATCTCTCGGATGAACTTGGCATTCAGCAGTCGATCGATTTCTCTGCTGATTTCGTCTCGCTTGGGCCCGGAAAAGCGTCGCATGGCCTGTTTGACGGGTCTGGCGTCCTTGTGGACCTTTAAGGAGTGCTCGGCGAGGTTCCTGGGTATTCCTGGCATGTCAGAGGGTTGCCATGCGAAGATTCTCCAGTTCTCACGTAGAAACTCGACGAGCGCGCCTTCCTATGCGGGAGTCAGACTCGACGATACTTTGACCGTCTTGCTGGCGTCAGTCGGGTGGACCTGATGGGTCGTTGTGTCGTCAGCCGCGTTGAAGGCAGCGTCCTTGGCTGGTTTCTTGCGGGCTGGGAAGATGGTCTTGTCGTTGTCGACTGCCATTGCCTCGAAGTGCTCTTCGACTCCGAAGAATTCGGAGATCTTGCTGAACTCGCGGTCGCAGCTGTTGGAGCGGTCGAAGTCGCCGTGCACCGTGATGACGCCCTTGGGTCCAGGCATCTTGAGCATGAGGTAGGCGTAGTGAGGTACCGCCATGAATCTGGCGAAGGTTGGGCGCCCGAGTATCGCGTGGTACTGCGACTTCCAGTCGACTACCTCGAAGTCGATCGACTCCCTCTTGAAGTTTTCGGGTGTGCCGAAGATGACGTCGAGTGTGATCGTTCCCATGGGCGTGACTGCTTGCCCTGGTACTATGCCATGGAAGGTGGTCTCTGATGCCGCCAAGTCCGTCGTTGGTCTGTTTATCCTTCTGAGGGTGTCGGCAAAGATGATGTTAATGCCACTGCCTCCATCCATGAACACCTTTTTCAGGGTGTAATCTCCGATCAGAGCTTCGACTACCAGAGCGGCGTGCCCGGGTCGTGGTACTGCAGGCGGGTGATCTGCTCTGGAGAAGTGATTGGTGTCTCTGACCCTCTCAGGTAGTCGGGTACTGCAGGTGGACAGGTGATGGCTTGGAAAACTGGCGAGTGATAATCTTCTGGGTCCTGTTTGAGGGGCGCCCCTTCTGTATCATGTTGAGTTGTCCGCGTGCCGCTGGATATGCGTCCTGGATCACGGTGGGGCATCTTGCTGCTGCTGCTGCTGCAGAAAGGCTCCCGCCGCCTGTGCTGGATTGGCGACTGCGGGTGCTGCCTGGATGGCCAGCTGCGCGGCTGGCTGCGCTGCGGGTGCTGGAGTGACTATCTTCTGCATGGCTTCGTATATTTTGCGTGCCTTTCGACAGTCCTTCAACAGGTGGTTGGATCCCCACTTGCCCGTTTCCGGGTTCCTGAACATGTGGTGCCTGCAGGGTTGTTCCAGCTCTTCCGCTGGGCTTAGTGCGTTTCTGCCACTCGCGTTTATGGCCTCCGTCGCTGCGGTAGCTGCTGCCGCCGCTTCGGTTGTACTGCCCCTGGCTGTATTGGCGACTCTGGTCACCGCCGCTTCGACTGTACTGTGCATGGCTGTATTGGCGACTGCTGTCGCGCGCTTCATCCTCACGGGGGGTTTGGAATCCCGCCGCTACTAGCTCGATTGAGTCGTTGCCGTTGTAACGCGGCTTCTTCTTGTGGCGCCCTTCTCGCCAGTTGCTTGGTCCGGCTTCGTCCTTCGGGAGTAGTGTGAACTATTGCGGACCGAGTCCTCTCCGTCTGCCCACTGGTTTGCTATCTTCATGACCTCGATCATGTTTTTCGGCCGGAGCCTACCAAACTCCTCGCGGAGGTCGCGGCGGGAGACGCCGTGCATGAAGGCATCCATCACTCGGTCCTCCGAGGCGGTCTCCATGGTGTTGCGGAGCAAGGTCCAACGCTGGATGTATGACCGGAGCGGCTCGTCTCGTCCTTGCTTGCATGCTTGTAGCTCGACGAACGTCGTCGGTCTCGAGTACGTCCCCAGGAAGGATTTAACGAAGGCTTCCGCGAACTCGTCCCACGTCCTGAAGGCGTTCTTGGGTTGAGTGTTGAGCCACCCGCGTGCAGAGCCCGTGAGCATCAGCTGGATGTACTGCATGGCCGTAGTCGAAGTACCGCCCTGGCAGCTGCAGGCTATGAGGTAGTCTTCTAGCCAGAGTCTCGGGTCCTGCTTCCCGTCGTACTTGACTGCTTCTGCCGTGAGCTTGAAGCCCTTGGGCATTCTTGTGTCGCGTATGTTGAAGCTGAAGCATGCGGCGCCGCACGGCTCGTAGTCGCCGTCGTTGCGGTCGTAGTCGAAGTTGGACGTGCTGGTCGGCCGCTGGATGCGGCTGCGGTCTACCGTCCTTTGTGTGATGACGTTGCGGAGGTCTTCACCTGGCTGCGGTTGTCGCAGTTGTCTTGTCGCCGGGGCTGCGAGTGCTGCGGGCTCGTGGTCGCGGCGATCTCGATCTTCTCGCGCTTTTTCTGTCGGCGCCTTGTTTACCAGTGCGTCTTCGAGTGCCTTGATAGACATGATCTGCTGCTTGTGGAGGAGAGCGCGCGAGTCGCCCTCAGGCGGCTGTGTCAGCCGCAGGTATGTTTCGACTGCCATGAGTGCGGCTCCGGGTGTCTTGGGGACGGGTATTCCGTCTGCGTCTTCTATGTATGATGACTCGAGGTTGCGGGTGACTCTAGCGCGGTCGACCTCCGTCATCAGGGGCACGCGGGCTCTGTGGCGCCTTGCTCCTTGCGAGACCTCTGTTGAGGCAGTGAACGAGTAAGCGGCCCTCCTGGCGCTCGACGCGTCGGCCTCCTCCTTGCGTCGGAGGAGCTCGGCCTTCTCTGCGCGGAGTCGTTCGCCTTCCTTCCGCAGCAGGTACTGGACCGCCATAAGGTCCTCCCGGGGTGCATCCGGTGGGGGGTATGTGCCGTCCTCGACGTGCTTCAGGGCTTTGATTGCCATGTCGCGGGTGATGGTGAGTCGCGTCACCTGGTCCGGCATGACCACCTCCAGTGGGTATGCGGGTTCGTCGTCGTTGCCCTGCGGCCTCTGGCCGATCATGAAGACTTGCGCGGGGTAGATCTGGGCAGTGGGACGGGTGCTGCCACTGCTGCTTCCTTCGTCCGAGCCGTGCTCGGAGCTGAAAATGGGTGCGACGTGGTGGACACCACAGTCGCCGCCGAGGCTCCTTCCCTGGAGTTTCGCGACCTTCGCCGCGGACGTGAGGAGTGATGTCGCTGTCGTCGACGTGGGCGCGATTGGCTTGTTGACGATCTTGCGAGTCGATGGAGACGCGAGTGGCGTGGATGAGAACGGCGCGACCTTCGTTGCGCGCGAAGGCGTGGTCGACGTAGTCGAAGTTGATGCAGATCTTGGCCTTGCCAGCGACGCGATCGAGGTAGTCGAAGTAGACTCGATCCGCGTGGTGGTCGACGTAGTCGTAGCAGATGCGATCTCCGTGGTAGCCGGAGACGCTGTGGCGCGGCCGCGTTGGGCGCGATCTCTGCCGCAGCGGAGGCGGTCGGAGTAGTCGAGGCGGACGCGATCTTCTCAGCAGTCGAAGATGCTGTCGCCGCAGTCGCAGCAGATGCGATCTCCGCAGCAGGTGGGGGCGTGGTTGGCGCAGCCGCGGCAGATGCGGGTGCCACCACCGCAGGCGGTGCGATCGCCGTGGATCTGAGTACTCCACAGCTGTCTACGAAGTAGTGCATGGTACCGAAGGTGAGGCACATACCTACGTGCAGATCGGCGTACACCGAGCGGTGGGCCGGCGGGTGGAAGGTGTACTCGAAGGAGCCGAAGCAGATTGGCTCCTTGGTGATGCAGACGTCGGTCTTCAAAGTTGATGGAGCCGGTGCGACCATGGTTCCAGCGCTCGTTCTTTCCCACAGACGGCGCCAATTGACGAGGTGTGGACTCGGCAAATCCCTGGGTTGTGTACCCCGGGTTGATTGAGGGGGAGAGAGATGAGCGCTGGTGATCACGACGGCTGACAAGCAAGGCGTTTACCCAGGTTCAGGCTCCCGGAGGATAACACCCTACTTCCTGCTTGTCTGGTTATTGATGGTGAGTTGTGGCTACAATGGCGAGATGGCAATCTCGCTAGGGTTTGTGTGGCGGCTATGAGCGTACCCTAACGAGGACCCTCCTAGCCTTTATATGGTAGGCTAGGTCTCGGGTGAACGGTGCTGATGGCACTTACAAGATAGGTATGAACCTCACGACCTAGTCAACTAACTTGGGCCGCAGGTGTCCTTGCTGGGCTTTCCTTGGGCTTTTATAGTCTTGGCGTGACCCAGGTACCTTCACCGTGGGATAGTCGGAGGGTAGCCCCACGACAACCTCCTTCTCGAGGCCGACACAGCGGCGGAGTTGGCGGCGGCGGCTGGTTCGGCCATGGCTAGGGCAGGAGCTCGAGTGGGGTTTCGGGAGAGCGAAGGTCGGGACTGTGGATTTTGCCTCTGATGGGTGGGCTAGGGGCGTACTAGAGGAGGACAGAAGAGAGGTCCGCGCGCGTCCGCGGCCGACGCAAACCTGGCCCAAATTTGGGCCAAGAATGGGTCCTGGCGGATAGGAAAACGGACGCGCGGTCCGTTTGCGTCGCCGCATTGGGCCGTGTTTTTGGCTCACACGGACAGCCACGGACGCGGGCGGACTCGATGCATCGGCCCGTTGGAGTCATCCTAAAACCATACAATCCATGCACGTAGGAATTTTACGTAGATCATTTCCTTCATTCATCAAGTTCGGACATACTACATAGGAGCAACATATACAAACTACCAAAATAATCTTCTCTTCTGGCGGCAGAGTGGTCGACGGTGGCGGAGCTTACTATGGCACCTTCCCCTTCTCCTTCCCCTTCTCGTCTGCGCTGGGGCGGCGGGCGCGCTTGAAGATGGCGTACGGGTCGCCGCTGGAGCCGGAGGTGCCGCCGCTGCTCCTGGACCGCGCCGCCACGAGGCGGACATGGCGCGCCTGCTCGGAGGCGAGGCGGGCGGCCGCCGTATTCGCGTCCGTCGTCCGCTTGGACTCGGCGATGGCGACGTCGAACATCTCATTGTTCTTGCGGTGGCGGCGACGCGCGTCCGACTCCGCCGACGTCAAGGAGGCAGCGACGACCTCCGTTGGGATGTCCGCCTCATAGGCGCTCCTCACCACCGTGGCCGCCGCCGCTTGAGGGTCGGCGTTGCGGAGGAGGCGGAAGGCGCGGCCCTCCGTTTCTGGCACCCTTCGTGGAGGGGAAACCAGAATGAGGCGCCAGCCGCCGGAGCCATCCGGCAGCATCCTCCAACCAGGAGGTGCTTGGATGGGCGGGACGGCGGACGGGACGCCGACGCCGCCTTCCTCATGTGCGGCGGCGCCGAGCGCATCGGCGGGGAGAGGGACGGAGCCGCTGAGCGGCGGTACAGCTGTGCGGCCCCGCACCCCCTTGCGGCCACAGATCTACGCGGCGGAGCGCGGCTGCATTGCCCGCTTGCCGCCGGCGCCGCGTCCTTCAGCGACTCCTCAATGGCGAGGCGAAGGGCTAGCTCCTCCTCGTCGATGGGGGAGCCGAAGCCACCGGCGCCACAGCGCGGCGTGACTCCACCTCCGGCTCCAGGTCCTCCCAGTCAAACGAGTCCGACGGGGACATGGTGGCGATGCGGAAGAGTGGGAGGCGGGGAGATGGACGGTGGCGAAGCGGAGGAGGGGAAGGTGCGGAGGCGGAGGCGGAAATGGGGATAAATAGGGCCGGTGGGGAGTGGAGGAGGCCGCCTAGGACGCCGCACCGGAGAGTCCACCTCACCTTGGCAGTGCCGGTCAGCCTCCCTCCGCGTGGGCCCACGCTGTTAGTGACCAGGGGCCGGCCGCGTCCGGGCGCGTACACGCCGCCCCAATCCCACCCCACATATGGGCTGGGCTTGGGGACTGCCGGTCAGCCCGGTCGTTTGGGCTTGATATGGGGGGCGCGGTTGGGTGCCGTTTTTTGGGACAAATGTTGTCCGGGCGGACCGCCCGGACGTTTGGGGCCGGTTTGGGGGCCTCGGTTGGAGATGCTCTTAGGCCATGTACAATGCAAGGTGCTTAGTGAGGTGCTTACAAAAATAAACCAACCATTTTCGTAAGCATCAATGCTTAGTTCTATAGGAGAGGTGCATAGTTAAGCATTTCTCTTGTGTAAATAAGCACCGGTGCGTAACCAAAAACCGGTTTATTTTTCTTAGCACCTCCATAAGCACCTTGCATTGTACATGCCCTTAGAGCAACTCTAGCAGTAGCAGATACCGGTTAAGCCCCTCTACCCGGAAAAGTCCGGCCGATTTGGGGTACAGGCCGTTTTTTTCGGTCCGATCAGAAACAGGAAAACAGGCTGGCCCGGAAAAATTTATCCGGCCCCCAGGATAAGCGGCGCCTCGTCCATTATATCGCCGGGACGGAGGGGTCGATTCGGTACCAAAACCGCACCCCTCCGCCGCACCCAGCACAGCTCCGTCGCGACCCTCTCCCATCTCCGGCGAGCAAGGGGGTGCGGGTCTAGCCTCCTCTTCACTTCCCACCTACAGATCGATGGTCGGCTCGAGCCTGCGCAGCTCCGGCAGACGCAGAGGAGGCCGGGAGCCGCCGGAAGACGAGGCGGTGAGGAGGGCGGTCGAGAAGGCGGCCAAGCGTCGCTCAAATGTCTCGCGCTTGCGCGGCTCGTACAAGGCCCGCCGGTGGGCGGGGCTCCTGCCGCGTGACATCGGGGAGGGTAGCTCCTCCGGCAGCCGGAGGAGGAAGAGGGAGGAGCCAGCCGGCGAGTTCGAGGATGACTACCGCCTTCCGGAGCTGCCGCCGATTCCGGCGAGCGGGTGCCACGTCACCCGAGGCGGCCGCACCGGCACCTGCAGCCTCGACGTCCTCGTCGACGACGTGGCGCCGGCAAGGAAGCGGGCGGAGGAAGCCGACGCCAAGGTGCAGAGGATCGCCTCGTTGCGGCGGTGGTCGCGCAGGAGGTCGCAGCGGCCGTCCTCCGCATCGTCGAGCAGGAGGAGCTCTATGTCGACCCGTAGGTCGACGCCGACGCTGCCGCCGGGGGAGGACCAGCTGCCGCATCACCATCGCCGCCGCCGGGCTGTAGATCTAGGGTTTCTATTTTAATTTCAGTCGTAGTCTAGTTTAATTTCGCATCTAGTCTAGCTTAATTTCAGTTCTACTGCAATATCTAGTGTTCATATGTAAAAATTAACGCGCGAACTCGTCTATCGTCATCTGTTTAAATATCCGGATCCATTTTGCTGTTTCTATTCTGACGGAGATAAACTCGTACCGGACAATCATTATCCGGGGAACCGGACGGTTCCGAGTTTCCGGTATCTGTTATGCTAGAGTTGCTTTTAGCTGTAGCAACTGCCAACCGTGTAACAAAGAAACCCTCGGGCCTTTTTTTCTTTTGGAACAACGTTCTTCTTCCCATTTCATTCTAGCTACAGAGGCACAGAGCACTCGTGTTTGCAAGTGGTAGCTCGCCGGCACAGGAGCCGTGCTCCGTCGTAGCCCGTGGGGTAGATGGATCTCATCTTAGGCTTTGTTTGGTACTAGAGGTTTTGAGGGGGTTTGTGGGGATAATCCCCAGGGGGATTGGGTGAAACCCCTTCTTTCACCCAATCCCCATAATTCCCCTCCCAGTCCTCTTCCCTTTCAATCCCCTTCCCCAACTCAGTTTTTGATACACACGGATGATCCCAACCCTCTTGTACAAAGAAATAAAAATGTGATCTTTCCATCTCAAAGCCAACAACCGGTAAGTATTCACAGAAAAATATACATATTACATGACAAACAACCATGTTAGATAGATAACTTGCTTGAAATCCAAGGTACTAGTAAGGGTAACAACCAATATGTAACCAAGTAGATACTAGTAAGGAAAAAATATTCCATCCAGTGTTAATTAGTCAAACTGAACAACATCAGTATGTCAACCACAACAGGTATATACAAGTGGCAATGGCTGATATCTCGTCTCCAAAATGCATTACATTGGAGGATTTTGGATATCAAACATGAAACAGATTTTCAAGTGAAAGACTGGAGATCATGACAACATGTAGAACCAGCGTACTTCAATCTTTGACAATGGTTCATGGGATTCATGGATGTGCCTGGACCAACAGAGTAATACAATCCAAGTCAAATTCATCAAAATCAGAAAATAAAACAGAAAGAAGAACGAGAGGATGACGGGCAGCCAACTTAGACGGATTCAATCAAGCTGAATAAGAAATCTACTGCTAAATAATTCAATTGAATGTATCAGACACATCCCATACCAACTAGTTGTGTATTTGGAATGGAAAGATGTGAATGTACTGAAGCTAGCAAGAGGGTATTTTTTTTCCTATTACAGAAATGATCTTATGTTGTACATTCCGGCAGAACAAAATCTACAGATTCGTGCACACCATCTTGTTATGCATGCATTATTCTCACTTCTCAGTTTCATTACCATGCGACTCTTGAGCACAAATCTTAAATGAAAATCACCCGACCCCTAACCTAAACTATATAGATAAAATGTGAATATAAGGACGAATCCATCAGTTACATATTTTAGGAGTACAGTACAGGCTAGCAAAGACTAGGTGAATTTTCATGAATTTCAGTATAAACACTTAAGATAAAATTTCTCAGTTTTCAAGTACTGCTCCTCCTATTGACAGAAGACTAGACTAAGCCCCAGAAAACAAGGAAGCATCCAGTAAGCCCAAAAAAATTGACAAGAATTACAGGGCAAACATTAGGCACTCATGTAAAGTACTACTGCCGAAAAGAATAACATCAGGCACCGTACCAGATTATACAGGGGCTATTTTATTGCAGTATATTTACCCAAATATACAGAATTATATGTGTTTATGCACAACCAGCTTCAACCCAAATTGTTAGAAAAAAAAAGGACAAAAACTCTCTGAAAAAGATAGCCTTATGTTTCAATAAATCCTAGATTCTCGATGGAAAAAGCAAGAAGATTGTCACAGTTTAAATTTGACACACTGGGATTAAAGACATATTATGGTCCGAAGAGTTGTTAATTCAAATTCTAGAGTTTAGCTACTATCGATAGCATTATTCACAGGAGTCAAAACAAAAACATTTGTAACTACTGGAGTACCATTTACATCCCAATAAAACCAAGATGGACACAGCTGATTAAAACACCAAGATTTGGGGGCAACGGTGCTAGATCACACAGGCAAACCATAAAGCTTTCAGTTCAACCAAGAATCTACAATGATTCGAGCACCTAATCTCGGGAACCCATCTACACTCACATTGCCGCAGCTGATCTAGCTTAGCTGCCTGCAGTTAGAGAAGGACCAACAGAGAAGGATCCCAGGATGGAGTCACGACAAGTGGAAGCTGTCCAAGAAGAGGTGGAGCAGACCGGGCAAGAACTACTACTACTCCAACGCTGCCGCCGGAGCCATCACTAGCACCAGTGCCGAGCTGGGCTGAGCCGGAGCTACCCGGCCACCAGGGACGGCGGAAATCTGGGGCATGTTGGCGCGGCCGGAGGCTGCTGGAAATCGAAGAGAGGGTACGGGAGTTGTACCTGGCCACCTGGGAGAATCCAGCCTAGACGACGACGGCGGTGCCGCCTAGCGACGGGAGGAGCACGAGCCGGCACTTGCCTCGCGTCGCTTCCTCGGTCGATCCGCGAGGTAGGCCTAGCGGCGTGTAAACCACGTGGAAGGAAGGGGTTCGGGGAGGTTTGGCCGGGCTGGCCCAACCCCAACCCCGTGCACCAAACGGGCCACTCGGGAATTTCGGGGTTTTTTAGCCCCTAGGGGATAATCCCTTCTAACCCCGGCCCACCCCTGTGTACCAAACGAAGCCTTAATGACATTTTTTCCAGCCCGTGGAATATCATTAACGACTTGGCAAAAAAAAGGTTCTTTCTGTCAATGAGCCACTGTCCTTTACGGGAACAAGGAACCGTTGTCTTTTCATCTTTAAATAGTTTTTTTTTTGGATAAAGATCTTTAAAAATAGTTGAGTACTGCTCGTGTGTTACTACAAATTACAATCACTTTTGATTGATTGAGCACGTCAGTAAAGGTTGCTTCACCTTTTGTGGAAGTACTAGCTTTCTGTTAGCCGGTAAGGAATTAAGGTGCGCTTCCTTCGGTTAAGAAGATAGCATGGAACCAGGCTTTTGATACTCCAAGTGTTTTCTAGGGGACAAGACGAGTGAGAATGGGAAGTGATTTGGTGAACACTCAATCCCCATAAATACTCTTCCCCTACAATAAACTAGCATGGATTAGAATTTTTGTTTTAGGCAAAAATGAGGTGGTTGTTGTGGATATCTAGAGATTATCCTCTTTAATCCCCTAAAATACACTAGAAGTAAACAGACTAGTGCGAATTTTTCGGGATCTAGAATAATTCCCTCCAATCCCCTAAAATACACTAGAAGTAAACAAGGCCTAAATAGTAACTTCTTCTAAGAGTTGAGAGTTGATAAATTGGTGAATCGTACTTGGGTGCTTGTGGTTGTTTATGAAGTGGCACATGAGAAAGACAAATATCAGTTTTACGTAAGCGAGTGATATCCAAACCCTACCCATTTTAACCAAAAAATGGTGCGGGTCCACTCTCGATTTCCCGACCGGCCGTCCCTCTTCATTGTGATGCCACAACAAGGCACGGAGTCGGCAACTGTGCCACCAACCTCCGTCTTCCCCCTCTGTATCCACTCAGTTCTTTACTTCTTTAGCACCTGCGAGTCAGCTACAAGCATGAGTGTAGCAAACAGATGACAGGCCAGTAGAGAGTAGGAGAACATAACTATGTTGTGGTGGTGTAAGATAGGCTACAAAACATTGGGTACTATTTAACTATCCAATGAGTATTCGGTAGGTAAGGGTACCCACCGGTTGTGGGTGTAGGTAAAGTTTTATACCATGGGTAAGGGTATGGATAGAGTTTTGTACCGTGGTTACGGGTATGGGTAGAATTTTATACCCACGAATTATACGGTATGGGTATGGTATTGGTCCACCATAACCATTGCCATCCTAGGTATGGTATTGGTCCACCATACCCATTGCCATCCTTAATGGAGAGTGAATGTGAGAGGGGAACAAATAAGAAAGGAAAAATGGTAAATTTTACTATACCTTGAGGATTGGGAAATCCTTAAAATTTCAAAATTTTATATGCCGGCCAATTTGATAAGTGAGAAAATTTATGAAAAGAACCCTTTGAAGAATTATGAAGCAAACGAGTTATATTGGTCCAGCATGTCCACTGAAACCTAGTCACTAAAAGATGATAATAATATTAAGGGCTCCTTTGATTCATAAGATTGTCAAATGTTTGGTGTAGGATTGAAATCCTATGAGAATTTTTCATTCAAAGCCGTTTGATTCATAGGATTATACCCATAGGAATTTCGTATATGAATCTTGTAGTACAAATTTCATAGGAAAATAACATCATCTCCAAAAGAAATTCACTTTGCCTCCCGGGTGCATATGCTCCTGTTATTTTTTTCGAAATTAAAAAAAATATGAAAACACTTCGAAAAAATCTAAAAAAACTGGGCACAAAAATATACAAGTTCTTAACATTCGTGCAAAATTGCGGAAGGAAATGGTATTTTCCGTGGTCTGTGCAAAAAAGACAAAATATGTGATTTGGAAAATGTATTTTTAAATCTCATTTCGGTCACAGATTTTGTCTTTTTTGCACAGACCACAGAAAATGTTATTTGCTTCCGAAATTTTGCAAGAATTTTCAACACTTGTATATGTGTGTGCCCAATTTGTTTCAGATTTTTTCAAACGGTTTTCATATTTTTTTAATTTCGAAACATATAACAGGAAAAATTGAAAACGCCTCTCCCGATCTTCAAGCTTATGGAAAAATTCCTTCACCAATCAAATGAACTTTCTCTTCCCTTATGATTCAACAAGACATGCCGTACCAATTTTATGTGTTTGATATTGCTACACTTTCCCTTATCTATAAATCAAAGGAGCCCTTAGTATTATTATCATCTTTTAGTAACTAGGTTCCAGTGAACCTGGTAGACCAATATAAAGAAGTTTTTTTCCCACATAGTGGATAATGGAAAGAAAAGGGAAAACACCATTTTCAGTTCACATAAAGAAGATGAATTAATGAAAGATGATGAGAAAATTCTCGAGGATGCCTGTAAGAATTTATTTGATCATTCTGTTAATAATACTTTTTAACTTAACCCTGGTTTATGGGACAGTGATGGATTTTTTTGATGAGGATAATGAAATGCTTTGGAAACCTTTTGTGGAGATGAAATAGTATTATCTATTTTCAAACGGAGAAAAAAGTTGCCCCTACAACATGTCCCCACCTGTCAGAAGTGCATTAGCCCCGTTTCGTACTTTGGAATGTCGTTTCTCGAGTCGATCGAGCTCATCGATCACTAGGCAACCGGACGCGTCAAAACTAAATAAAAAGCGTGCGCGGATCCGACGTCCATGCAAAAGCAAGCGTGATCACAGCCATCTCCATCAATCGCGCGTTACTGCACGCGGAAAACTCGCCCCCAAACGGAGCGTTAGCGAACAGCAATAGAATTTGGATCGAGGATCCTACGATTTGTTCCCTTCCACCCCCTGTTCGCCATCCGGGCGATCGCCAGAGAGAAGAATGGGGTTCATATCAGGGATCATGATGGGACTCATCGCCGGCGTCGCCCTCATCGCCGGCTGGGCGCACGTCATGGCTCGCCGCGCCGCCAAACGCAGCGCCAAGGCAAGTGCACCTACGCATACTATAGATTGATCGATCCGTGCAGTCATCCGATGTTTGGACCGTTTCCGTTGATCCCTTGAAATCCTCTCGAAGATATGTTTAGGGTGGAGCCTCCGTTGAATTGCCAGAAAGATCCAGCCTTAATTAAGAACATTTGTTCCATGTTTTCCTGTTGATTCGTATTTGTGTTCTGCAAATGTTTTGATTGTTGACGTTGCAACTTGGGAATGAAAATTGGTCCAAGTCTTAAGTTTTTTCTGACGGTGATGCGCTGGAGTTGATTCATTCTGGAGCTCCTTTCAGTTTAATTTTTGTTCATTGTTGACGAAAGTACGAAACGACCTAGCAAATCAAAGTGTCGTTTCGTGTGTACATATTAGTTTGAGACAACTTCGAATAAAATTCACTTTGAAACAGGCTGCTGATGTCAATGTACTTGGGTCTCTCAACCGTGACGATGTCAAGAAAATATGTGGAGAAAATCTCCCACAATGGATTTCATTCCCGGAGTATGACCAGGTGAAGTACTACTTACTGTCACTCTTAATTTTCATGTGCCTGATGAATCATAACATCAAAATACGGACAAGCACACGCTCCACGGCTCCTTTTCGTCAGGCATTGTATGTGTGTGCGTCCACCTGTTGTACTCGGTGTTTCTCAAAACAAAGAATGATTTCCAAGAAAAATACATTTCTAATTCATACTAAGCAAGAATCAGAGCTCCAACTTTCAAAATATTCAAAACTTCATGGAAAATTACCTCAATATCATTGCAAATAGATACAAACCGGAAAATACCATCCAACCATGAGGATCACACGTGGTCCCGGGACTATGCCCCTGACACATTGGTGGGATTTTCCAACTCAGTTAGTTTGCTGTGGTACCAATTACCAAGGACTGTTTTCCTTGCAAAATATACTCATGTGTTGTTTTTCATGAAGTCGTGCCTTAGCATTTTGATTTTATTCTTCAGGTTAAATGGCTCAACCGACAATTAAGCAAGCTTTGGCCCTTTGTTGAGGAGGTACGCACAAGTAACTTCCCTATGTTCTTTCAGAAAAAGTGTTGGACATATTTCAATAGAATTACATTTCAAGCACTGAAACTACTTATGTTGTGGGAGTAAATAAGTCTTGTTCCCTCCCGTGGTCGCTCCCGCGAGTGACGGCGGGAGGAAACCCTAGCCACCGCTCCCGAGCGCCTCCCTCTCCCTCCCCTCCTCCTCGCCGAAGCCGGAGGGCGTCGCCGGACAAATCCCGGGCGGCGCTGGCGGCGGCGGGGCCTCCTCTCCCATCGTGTGGTGGTGGCGGCGCGGGCCGCATCTGCCGGCGGGGTGTGGCGCTGGTGTGGGGCGTGACGGCGTGGTGGCTGCGCGTCCATCCGCGAGCTCGTGGCAGCGGCGGCGTCCCCTGGCGCGGTTGCAGTGGGGGCGGCGCGAGCTCGGCCCGGCGGGGCTGGGAGAAGATGGAGGCGCGGGTACTGGGCTCTGTAGTCTCGGCGGCAAGCCTGGCCGGCGGTGGCGCTGCTGCTCACCGGCTTAGGGTGGAATCCGGGAGGTGTGGTGGGCAGTGCGGCCGTGGCCGCCTGACTCCCTCTCGAGCCCATCGTGCACCTCAGTTCCGACGTCGCCTATTGCCGAGGGGGCTGTAGGTCGACGGTCGGCGGGATGGGTCCCCGTTGAAGGTTCGATGCCTCCTTGTTGCGGTCCGACCATGTGTCTCTCGTCCTTCGCCTCAGGTCCGTTTGTGCAGAGTTGATACGCCGGGGCGGCGGCCCTGGATGGTGGGAACCTTGGTGGGTTGGCGGGCGAGTCCCTGGTTCTGGTGCTGCCGGGGCCATGGCCGTGAGGACGGCGTGGTGCCTGGTGAGCTGTGCTCCGTGGTAGTGGTACGGTGGCCGTCTCGGCGGCTCCCCTAGCCCTGTGTGGGAGGTGGAGAGGTCATGCCGAGGGGAAACCCTCGCCCAGGATGTGTCCTGGGCCGCGGCGTCCATGGACGTCGTCCCCTTCTTGAAGGCGTCGTTGTGGCGTTCCTCTCCCTCCTACGTGCTCCGGGTGAAAACCCAAAATCTCGGATCGGGCGGTGGCGGCGCTCTGCGTCGTGCTCTTCTTGAAGACGCCGCCTTGGAGCTCACGGTGGGTAGCTCTCCGGAGGTTGGGTGGCGGAGGCCTCGTCGGCGTGCTACCTTCGGCAAAGCTTGTATCTCGTTCTGCACTCCCGGCGTGTCTTGTTGGTTCTCCTTGGTGTGCCTCAGCGAGATGGTGCTCCGCTCGTGGCTGTTTCTGTTGACGTTTGGGCGGTTCTCGGCGGTGTGCAGTGTGTGTTGGTGAGCCGGCCTTGGCTCTAGGGCGATATTCGGCCCGACGACTTTGCTGTGTTGACGGTGTGCAGCGTGTGTCGGTGTGCCGGTCTGTCCTCGTGGGCGAGCTTCGGCCCAACACCTTTTCCCGCCCAGCGTGTTCTCAGCCTCATCAGAGTAGTTCTTAGGTGGTGTCCGCCTCGCCGGAGTTCCTCGGTTGTCCTGTATCTTGTGTGGGTGCGTGTAGTTCTTTGATGTAAGTTGGGTTCAGCACTTTGTACCCTTGTCGCCGTATCGGCGTTATTAATTTAACATTGGGCCTCTGGCCTTGTATCTAAAAAAAACTACTTATGTTTTTGTTCTTAACATAGGTTCTGATATGCAGTTGCATTTGGTTACAGGCAGCAACCATGGTCATCAGGACTCTGTGGAGCCTATACTCGACGAATACCGACCAGCAGGGATATCCTCACTGAAGTTCAGCAGACTCTCACTTGGAACTGTTCCGCCCAAAATTGAAGGTTGCAGAAACAAAGTGGCGCCAGTTCTTTTTTATAACAAGCTAGCAGTTAAGGATCTTCTCCTAAAGGCTTATGATGATGTCTGCTCCTGTGTTGTCCAGGCATTCGGGTTCAGAGCTTCAAGAAAGGTCAAATCACAATGGACATTGACTTCAAGTGGGGTGGGGATCCGAATATCATCCTTGCAGTTGAAACACTAGTTGCTTCACTCCCCATTCAGGTCAGCCTGACAAAACTCACCTAGCTTATATTTTTATGTAGGTTTTTAATTCTTATTTGCAAGTTGGAGAAGCATTTTAATTACACCGGATGAAAAAATCCCAATGTTTACTCTGCATGTATACAGTTCAAGAACCTCCAGGTGTTCACCATCATCCGTGTTGTCTTCCAATTGTCTGACGAGATACCTTGCATCTCCGCTGTTGTCATTGCTCTTCTGGCGGAGGTGTGCTCCTTACAGCAATCACTCTGCTACTATAAACTTTTTCCGTCATGTACTGAACATTACTGGTTGGCCGTGGTAAATGGTTTCTCTGCATAACTCGCAGCCAAAACCAAGAATCGACTATATACTGAAGGCGGTGGGTGGGAGCCTCACTGCGATACCAGGACTTTCAGACATGATCGACGTATACCACGAATTTCCCTTCACCCCCTTCTTGCTGCATGCACTATCTGTATAGAACGGATATGATAAGTGTTTGGTTTTTTTTCTGCTGTAGGACACCGTGGCATCATTGATCACTGACATGCTCCAATGGCCACACAGAATCGTGGTCCCACTAGGCGGAGTTGACGTGGACATAAGGTTCCATTATTTTCACAAAGCTTGATCATGAGTTGGATTATGTAGACAATATGTGATCTTAGAGTTGCTGGCTGAAAATGACATCTTGGCATGTTACCGTGCAGTGATCTGGAGCTGAAGCCCCATGGGAAGGTGACGGTGACCGTGGTGCGCGCGGAGTCGCTCAAGAACAAGGAGCTGATCGGCAAGTCCGACCCGTACGTGGTGCTCTTCATACGGCCCATGTTCAAGGAGAAGACCAGGGTGATCGACGACAACCTGAACCCGGAGTGGAACGAGACGTTCGAGCTCATCGCCGAGGACAAGGAGACGCAGCACATCATCCTCCAGGTGTTCGACGAGGACAACCTGAAGCAAGACAAGAGGCTGGGCGTCGCCAAGCTACCCCTGAGTGACCTGGAAATCGAGACCGTGCAGGAGATCAACCTGCAGCTGCTCTCGTCCCTGGACACCACCAAGGTCAAGGACAAGAAGGACAGAGGCGTGCTCACCCTCAAGGCATGCAAATTCATCTCTCCCCTCGACTCAAGTTTTATACTACATTGTTTTCGAACAAGAACTCGATCGAGCTGTGTATAAACTGATGCAGGTGCTGTACCATCCGTACACCAAGGAAGAGGCGCTGGAGCTGGAGAAGAGGGTGACGGAGGAGCGGCGGAAGACGAGGGAGGGGACGGGTGCCGTGAGCGGGGCCGCGGACGCAGCGAGCGGCGTGGCGTCCACGGTCACCAACGTGGCCGGCACGGGCGTCGCGGCGGGCGCAGCCGTGGCGGGGTCGGGCGTCAGCATGGCCGGGTCGGGCGTCGGGATGGTGGGTACAGGTATCGGCGAGTTCGGCAAGAGCATCACCAAGGCCGGCAAGTTCGTCGGCCGGACCGTTACGGGGCCATTCAGCAGCGCCAGGCGCAGTGCCAGCAGCGTCCCGACGATCGATGAGTAATTCATGCAACTGTGAGCTGAATTAGCAGATTTATCGTTTACTTGGTTTACTTAGTAAAATTAGTACTCCATTTACCGTTTCGTTGTTATCAGAAACATTTGCGAGGGCATTTCTTTAGTATGTTGAACGCTTCAAGGAATTAAATTATGTTTTCACTGATATCACATTATGTACTAAGAACTAATACGGCTCTACCACCCCAGATTTAAATATAACATATGCAGATACGTAGTATCTTTAAACAACATTAATTTCTGGGCCAACGATTATTACGTCATTTCTATAAACACCCATATATGTTACTCCCTCCGATCCATATTAGTGGGCATAGCTTTGTTTAAATTCATATGTATCTAGTTAAGTATTTAGACTAGATACATGTGTATCTAGACAAAGTTGTGCCCACTAATATGGATCGGAGGGAGTATTTGTGCGATATTATATTAGTAAACATAACTGTATTTTCTATATGATGTTAGATTAGTATGCGAGGTTAATGTCGATATCATATACTCCCTCCGTTCCTTAATATAAGGTGTCTAAGGTTTTGGCACGGATATTAAGACGCCAGTATTTTACATGTAGTGGACTAATTTTGTACTGAATTTTTTTGAGAAAAAGGAGTCCCTATTAGCCCCAAACTGAAAATAATCCGTCAAATTACTCCGTTCTAGATTGTGACTCGTTTTTTGATGAGTAAAATTATCTATAAATCGCAATACACCTTATATTTTAAAAAAATTCTTAAAACCTTAGGCACCTTATATCAAGAAACGGAGGGAGTATATAGTTACATAAGTCTTTCTATTTTGGTTGAAATAACAATAAGAGTTTCGAGTGTATCGACTTTTGTACGTTGAACGTTTCCCAGAAATGAAATTATGTTTTATGGATATCACGTTATGTGAGAAGAAATAGTATGGCTCTAACACCAACAAAAATGATATAGTAAAAAATATCACATACGTCGGCAATATCTTTAATTTCTGGGCCACGGATTATTGTGATTTGGGGTATACTCAATATCACCATTCATATGATCTTTTATGTTTTGAAATCATAATTAGAAATGTACATATTTAGAGAACTAATGTGTGGCTGTATGGCTAGAAGGGAGCTTGTATCTAATGAAAATATGACAACTGTGATATTTATTAGGATTCCACATTAGACCTGGATTTACCCTAGATCCTATCTAGCCTCCCATCATAGTTCCTCTTCATTCCTTTGTCATTTAGTATGCGCAACCATCATATTTTCCGTGATCGCTGTCGGTTCTAGGTCCACATATTATTTGATCCCTACTTTGTGCATGTCTCTATTTTTTAATATTAATTTTTAAAATGTTTTATCTTGATAATGTGTTGGTGATGATACTTATGAATTTATATTACTTAGGGTCTACACATAGTATAAAAAAGGATCCAACAAATCGACAATCAGAAGACTGGCGATTTTATAAGAATTTATATTATATCTTTGTTTTTTTAGTTTTACTATGACTTTGTCATACAATAAATTAGTTTGAGAATAGCATGATTATTTCTTGTGTTAGATATTTTATCAGTGTGATGTGCTCATATGGTCTAGATGCGTAGAGTTAACAAAATGAATAATTGAGAACCATGTTTTTATAAATAAACTGAAATTCATGAAGATTGTGTGTTTCTTATGTCGGTGTGGAACGTTTAAACTTTTAGTCTCATCACAGTAAGATGTGCAACCTTCTAAAGAATGTTTTTCATGAGTTTATTTTCAAGCCATTCATATACTCTTCTATGTTTTAAACTCAAAATTAAAAATATAGTTGTTTTAGAGAACCAACGTGTGGTTGGATATCTAGAAGGGTGGTTGTATTTCTAATCACCACATATCAACACCCTAACTTTTTTTACCACGTGTGTCTTATTAAGGGAGATTATCTTTTAAATGGAAGATGGTGTTCCTATCAATAGCTTAGTGGTGGCTTCGTCAATGTTGAAATTTTCCCGACTTTGGTCTTCAGTATAGCTAGTGTGATTGTGTGCCGGGATACGACGAATCCTTGAACATAATGTTTTCACTAAATTAATTATCAACTTTTTATTATCTATGTGTATGTTTTGTACTCAATAAATTAGATGTGTAATTATTTTGGAGAACCAATGTGTGGTTAGATAGGTAGGAAGGATCATGTAGTTATCTTGTCATTTTGGTCCACTCATGCAGAGACACATTGCACATATACTCCCTCTGTCCGAAAGTATTGACACAGATTTATCTAAATACAGATTTATTCGTGTCAAATATTTTCGGATGAAGAGAGTATATATTTGTATACTCAACTACTACTATAGAAGTAGTTTTCCTTTCTCAGAAAGAAAAGTAGTTAATTTCCTTTCTGTTTCCCATGCATGTACTGCCATGTTCTACCTGGAGCAGTAGGTTATTTTTGGATCGTAACATCTATTTTACTTTGGAGGAACAACTTGACACGATGCTATGCATTGTACACAAACGGTAAATACGTAATCAATACGGCGTGCATGTCTTCCGGCCGGAATCAATCGCTAGAGACCGTATCCAGTTGCTCATAGAAAAGATTGATTTTTCCTCCTGTTCTGTCCCCGTTGCTGCAGCGTTGTCTTCGGCGTCATAGTGGAGCAGAGAGCATTTGTCTAGGAGTACGTGCAGACGGTGGTCTGCACTGGTGACAGCTGGAAGATGGTGCACCTTGTGCTGGGTTCGTGGTTGGAGGCTGACGTTTCTGGTTCCCTACTCCGACGTCGTCGTGCGTGGGTGCCAGTGCTGAAGTTCGATGGCGTGTCCGGAGACATGCTGCCCCGGTCTGATTCTTTCAACGGCAATGGTTTGTCTTATGGCAAACTAGTTTGGAGGTCCGAAAAGCTGATGATCAGCGATGGAGCCGCGTCGAGCTCGGGTGAAGAGGTGATCTGTCTATTTTTTCCTTGGTGGCTGTTACGGTAGTGCCGAAGAAGATGGATAGGCGTTGGTTTGTCACATAGGTTTATCCTTTTTTTTCCAGATCTGTAAGATCGGTGTATACGTACTTTGTATCTCGTCTTTTATTTATCAATGAGAATCGTATTACCATGCAAAAAAAAATCGCTAGAGACCGTATCCGTATCCAGTTACTTTGGCTGACGTACGTGTTCAGCTGGTCCCTATGTTATTTTTTTTTTTGAGATTAAACGTGTCAAAGTGGCTTTTTTTTTAGATTAAACGTGTCAAAATGGCGGTTCTCAGAAAAAAATTGAACGTGTCAAATTGGATTATGCGGTTACATAACTATAAATCTCTTATTAAATCTTTGCCACATATTTTAGATCTAATTACTAAAATTAATTTAGATGATGTAGCTTAACGTGGTGGCTCTGTTAGACTTCCGTATATTGCTTTTAGTATATAATAGATAGATAGAATAGATATACATGGTTGCATAGTGGTAGTCTTTGATTTGTGTCTTCCGTATTAAGGCATCACCAAATGCTTTATATTCTCTCCGTCCAAAAATAAGTGTCTCATGTTTTTCCAAAAGTGGATGTATCCATACATGAAACATGTCTAGATACATCTATTTTTGGGCAAATTTGAGACACTTATTTTTGGACAGATGGAGTAATTGAAATTCATGAAGAAATTTCCATAGATATTTCTGTACAGATGGTAAGCGACAATGCAATCATTTTGTATTGTTACTTTATTGATGGATTTGAACCAAAGATTCGATGATGCACAAAATTTTATGAAACGGGTATACTCAGACAAATGAGAAGAGCAACCCAAGAAGTCAAAAGTGGGATAAGTGGGTAGATGGTCGGATGGATAAGTAGGATAGTATAAATTAGATGGTCCCCACCTATTTTTTCTACCCCACTTATCTCCTTTGATCCACTTTTACATCCCTCAACCCATGCAAGACAATTAACTTATAAATATCAACCTTTGCACTTTCTTGGTAAATTTTCTAATTGGGGTCTATCTCATCGGAAGTTCTAATTTTCTCAATCACCCAATCCATTAAAATTTCACCCGACATACCTTCAAGTATCTACCAAGTTGACCGGTTTCCGAGACCTTTGAGTCCGGAAATATGTTGTTGCAATATTTGCACTGACCTTGCACTAATCATCCATCAATGTATATGGGCTCAACATCCTTCTAGATGATATAGGTCAACTTTTAGATGATAACATTGTTATACTCCCTCCGTTCCACCATGTAAGATGGTCTAGCTCGCTCACATGTTGGTTAGGTGCAAACCCAAATAAGTGTACATACACATTAAAACATGTCCACATACATCTAGATACATGTGAATATGGACAAAGTTAAAACATCTTATACTCTCTCCGTTCCACAATATAAGATGTTTTAGTCTTTTTTCACATGCACATGCACACACATGTATCTAGACACGTTTAAGTGCATGTTTCCATTTTTTCATATGAATTTAGACATGAATGCTTAACAACTAAAACATCTTACATTGTGGAACGAAGGGAGTATTTAGGAACGGAGGGAGTACTTGTTATACTACCAGTGATAGGGGCTCAACATCGATGTATATGGGCTCAACATCCTTCTAGATGATAGGAGCATCTAGTTCGCATATAAACCATAACTTATACAAAAAAATAGACTAAATGATGAAAATCCGTAGATTATTACATACTACTAATGTATATAACAACGGCAATTACTTGCAGTTACTTGTATGTTTAAGATCACTTTGAATTATTTTCACACAATCACACAGTACGACATCACCCATCTATAACTATGGCAATTACGGTAACAAACATTATTCCATGAGTGAAAGTAGAGTTTGGACCACATGGCTCATGCTTGGTCGGTTGCGCCGCTCCTCTTCCACACATGATACTGCCATCTTAAGCACCATGATAACTTGTGAATGGTTAAATTCCCCATCCAGTTTGTAGTCAACAAACTCCATAAGCCATGAGTGATCATCGCTTGCTAACTTCTCTTTGACAGTCTCAGTAGAGCATCGAACGGCCATTTCCACCTCCTTCTTGCCCTGAACAACCCATTCGGAGACCCGAATCCCCTTCACCAACTCAAGTAGCACTACTCCATAACTGTAAACATCAACCTTACCAGTGATTGGAAGATTTAGAGCCCATTCTGGGGCAATGTACCCTCTAGTTCCATGCACCTTTGACAGCATTTGTGAGCTTGATTCTCGTTTTAGCAGCTGCACGACTCCAAAATCTGCAATCTTGGGCTCAAAGTCTTTATCTAACAATATGTTCTCTGGTTTGACATCACAGTGCACTATCCATTCAAGACACTCATGGTGGAGATAGGCTAGTCCTTTTGCTACCCCAAGTGCAATATTGTACCTTTGGTGCCATTGGAGCACAGGAAAAAATCCCTCATGATCAAACAGAACTCTGTCCAAAGAACCATTTTCAATGAACTCGGAAACCAAGAGCTTGTGGGTCTTCTCGGCACAAAATCCCCAGATTCTGATCAGATTCAAATGATAAATTCTTCCTATAACACTTAACTCGGACCTGAACTCCTGGTCTCCTTGGATGACATCATTTAGCTTCTTCACTGCGACCTTCCTTTCATCATCGAGGACACCTTGTAAACTGCTCCAGATCCTCCACTGCCCAGCTCTTGTTGGAAATAATTGGTTGCTTTCTGTAACTCCTTGTAGCTAAACATTCGGAACTGGCTAGAAATTATCATGTAGCCTACATCATCTGTATTCTCGGGTCTTTTGTCCCATTTGTAAACGACACAGCAACCGCCAATGATTAGAACTACTTCAACGACAAGCAGTGTCAATGCAGAAGAGAGGAAGGAGCCAAACTTGAACTTGAAAGTACCACCCTGGGCCAAATGTGATGAAGGGTATGCCTCTTTCTCGGCGTCGGCGAGATTGCAAGCATGGTCCGGCCCATAAGCTAATTGTTGTGAAGAAGACATTTTCTTGGTTTTGGCAACTTTCACATAGATGAAATTATCAAAGGATGACAACATCTTGCCATTGAAAAGAAATATCTTCAAAAAACAAGTGCCCTGTCCTCTTTTGTAACCAAAAGCCTGGCAATCTACACTGTCCAAGCATTTATTTCTACAATCAAATATTGACGCTGGAGTAAATATGTCAAAGTCATACCCGTAGAAGTCAGTTGAGTCGAGTCTCACGAATGAGAGATCTTCGTTTGCCCCCTTGCTTCCTCCTTTTTTGGCTGTTATGTTTACCTTGCGGCTACACCCCTTGCTCCAGTCGCCTGGGTCATTCACTTTGAAGCCCTCGAGACAAGAACAATACTGGAACTCTGTTGTGAAAAATTTGCAGAGGCTGTTTTCGCCACATAGACCATGTATGTCGCAGACTATATCAAGTGCCACCCAAGAAATCGACCAATTACCGCTGCTCTCGTCTAGGCTATACAACCTAAGGTTGCCATCGTAGTCCAGAGTCAATCTCCTCATGACCCTCTCATCACCAAGATCAGACGCTTCGAAGCTAAGCTGGTCGCTAGCTAAAAAGTGGCCTTTCTGATCCAGAACCCCAGATCGTGTACTGTTATAGGTAGTCCTAGAATTTTGCAACGAGGTTTTGTAAGGATCTGGCCAATATATGCTACTGGTCTCAGGGCCATTGTAAATAAGCTTCAGGACGTTGTCACTGTCATAGTAAAAGGTATATAACCCTGAGTAAAGTAAACCCCTAGCTGATGCAGATACCAGGTTTGCACTCCGAGTCAACGGCTGCAATGGCAGAAGTGTGTCGGTCGGCGAGTCGAAGCTCCTCCAGAGGTGCCGGCCGCCCGGATCCATGACGACGAGGTTGCCGGTGTTGAGAAGCTCTGCGTGGCTGGCACCAGTCGCACTTGTGTTGGTGCTCCAGATCACCGCGTCGTTGTAGTCGAGGAGGACCAAGCTCCCGTCTTTCTGGAAGGTGAGGCTGGACCCTTTGCCGTTCACCGGAGCGTCACGGTTGGCTGTCCAAGCCACGGTCTTCTCCGACGAGCCGGAGAACCAGATGGAGAATGTGAAGGCGTTGGTGGCAACCTTGTAGAGGCCACATGCAAAGGCGCCGTTGGGCGACACCAGGATGGTGATACTGGTGTCGTCCTTGGTGGAGATGGAGGAACCTCTAGCAAGGACGCTGCTAGTGCTACGATCGTTTGCAAGGGCAGTGGAGAGTATGAGAAGGAAGGAGATGCATGCGTTGAAAATGCAGACATCTCTCATGTTCTTGTTAATTAACAGTACCCAGAGTACCAGAGACACAGCAAGGCAGCTTTGCTATATATATCATGTACCTAACCTCCGCCGCGGAGCAAGACGCAACAATCGTACAGTGTCTTATTCCTCAAGTGGTTTGCATTTGGACAGTCTAGCACGGCAATGTTAGATATGTCATATATATATGTGGCCGCCTTGAGTAATCCAGCTCTACGGAAGGTGACATCGGATAATAAAATCCGAAAGAGCGACGAGAGCTAGCTAGAAGCCGAATTCAGCCGGTATGACCGGATGTGCATATCTTTGCCAAGTGGAGCAACAGTATCGTGGAATAGTCCATTAGCGGGGCTCGTGCTCGAGAACATTAACGCCTCGTACTATATCTTCGTTGATCTTGGCTCCGTTTCAACTCGTTTTAAGTGTTAACTAATATCTTTAGTCTCTTTTCCATGGCGACTGCAGCAGGCTTCCAGATGACCAGATCACCGCCCGGCCGCCGGGATAGTACACAGTCTCCATCGCTAGCAGGCTTCCAGATAGTCGAGCAAGTATAACAGGCATATTTAATTAGTTTTGGGCAATGTAGCGTTGCAAGACTAATTTACGGCTTTCACTGTCAAGTTGTAGCTGAATCAAATAAATCAATCCATCGCTGTTTTCAATCCACTATGCCATTTTATGTCCTGAAGGCGGTCTAGTTGCCAAATGATGGGCGTCTTGCTAGTTAAATCTTACGGTTTTCAATTGGACAATGATTTATTTATTTTTGACGGAAGGCAGCAAGCACTGCTCCATTTTCATTAAGAGGAAACCGGGACAAATGCCGGCGAAGTTACAGACAAACACAAGAAAGAAAATATAATCTAGAACAACAACATGTAGAAGAACATGACAGAACGCACCAGCCCCGTAGGAAGGGTTTTCAACACTTGTCATCTTCCGATTAACGTTGGACGCTAGTGCGCAAGGGGCTTCACCGTCGACGAAAAGCTTCAATCAGCCGAGATTAGCCACGATGGTATTGGAGCAACCGAAGGGCAACATCGCCGAGTCCACACCCGGACGAAGGGCCATGCAAGCTTTCAGTTAGGCAGTTCTTGGTTCTTTCACGGACCAACTAGCTACTGACAGTGACCAGCGTTTGCGTGACTAGCTAGGTGTGAGCGAAGAAAAGGAATAACATAACCTTTGCCGAGTATAATCTTGATTTTGCCGAGTGCCTGAGACACTCATGCATAATATCTAAATCCTCTGGTATTGGTGCTTCATATTGGAAGGCAATTTTCATAGCATATTACGATTGTTTACTTCTGTTTTAAGAAAGCAGAAACTTTATTAGCATGTCCTCTACACCAACTAATGATGCACACAACCAATTATCCCCTCGAACGGTTTGGCGAAACCGTGATGCATTTCGTTTTCTTGCGGACCAGAAGTAACGGACCAGGAAAAGAGAGGGACATAGGAGAAAACAATATACTTTTCTTTTGGAAATAAAATGAAGATTTTCGATCCTCTTCTGTGGTTGCATCATCTATAAACATGATGGCGTACATCATGAAAATGATGATGCTATCTGACCTGCAGAAATATATATATATAGCAATGTGTTCCTGTTTTCTTTTCTTCTCTACAACAGCATGAAAAAGATGATGCGATTCGAGAGATGGTTGACAGGAGCCATAGGAGATGCTCCAACAAATGGTGAAGCTAGCCATGCCTTGATGAAACTAAGGCTCAAATGGCTTGGCGTTTCCCTCCCTGCAATGTTCCATGTGTTCACATCCTCGCCCGTACTTGTTGCCGACAGCGTCGTTGGAACGCAAAAGCACGGGCCTGCCGGGCACGTGGTCGGTGCGCATGGCATCGTAGTTGATTAGATCAAGGTTGTGGGAGGCGGCCTCTTGGACGGCGATCAGGAGGAGGAGAGCCACGAGCGACGCGCCCAGCATGGTCGTCGAGCGCAGACTAGCTTTGGCCATGTTGAATTGGATGGGGACTCTGCTCCTTTGTTTCTTGGTGTCTCGAGAAGACATTCCGAGGGCTAGTATATATATATATATATATACACGGACATCCACTTCTAATTATGGTGCTTCCCGCATGTGGGTTGAGAGATGGGATGAGGAGAGGGAGTCAGGGGGGTACGGTGCTTTACTTAGGGCCACAACGGGAGTACAAAAATAGCTTAGCGGAAAAGTTCGTACAATATGCAGTTTAATAAATTTCCGCCCGTTCTCATTAGTATGCAGTGTCCATGTTTTGGTACTCCCTCCGTTTACAATTAGTTTGCGTTCTCGGTTTAGTCAAAGTCAAACTTTATAAAGATTGACCAAATATATAAGATAAAATATAAATATTTACAATAAATTTTAATATTATTAGAATCTTTATAAGAAATATTTTCATTTTATATATATTACATAATTATAG
This sequence comes from Poa pratensis, assembly GCA_947311845.1. Classification (NCBI taxonomy): domain Eukaryota; kingdom Viridiplantae; phylum Streptophyta; class Magnoliopsida; order Poales; family Poaceae; genus Poa; species Poa pratensis. The sequence continues at coordinate 73,413,618 of CAMZMU010000033.1, forward strand.
ATATTGATATTTTTCGTATATACTTGGTCAAACTTTTAAAAGTTTGACTTCGAAAAAACCTAGAACGCGAACTAAATAAAAATAGAGAGAGTACAATATTTCTATTAGGAAATAGACTGTTGTCCGTTTACAATTAGTTTGTGTTCTCGGTTTAGTCAAAGTCAAACTTTATAAAGATTGACCAAATATATAAGATAAAATATAAATATTTACAATAAATTTTAATATTATTAGAATCTTTATAAGATATATTTTCATTTTATATATATTACATAATTATAGATATTGATATTTTTTCGTATATACTTGGTCAAACTTTTTAAAGTTTGACTTCGAAAAAACCTAGAACGCGAACTAAATAAAAATAGAGAGAGTACAATATTTCTATTAGGAAATAGACTGTTGTCTGGTAATTAACTCGATTTCATGTGTGCGGCTTCAGTAATGATTTGGTAGCATGTCATGGGTTCTGCTTTTGCGATCCGAAATTAGCTGCACACACTGACACACACGTTTCCCTTTTCTAATTTGTTGCGTTCAGTGTTGCTCATATTAAAAAGTTGCACATTTTCCCCAGTTGCTACTTGCTACTGCTGATGTTCAAAACAATTCCACATCTCGCTAAAAAAAAGATTCCACGTCTTTCTATTCTGGCAAAGATTAGGCTGGCCAGTCTTGTCCTATCATTTCCGACAGAATGTTTAGTACTCGTTCTTCTCGGAAAGAAAACAAAGGCTAAATACAATTATAGGCCATGTACAGGAGAAACACAGACACTCATGCCACCTGACCACTCTTTTCAAGAGCGGAGATTTCGTGCTCCTGTGAACTCACTATTTTAAGAAAATCAAAAATTATATTTAGAAGTTTTTAAAAATCTGAAACAAATCACGCATGTTCTCAATGATATAGCCTACAAATATGCAAAACCTCAATGCAAAATACTTCACGTTTGCAATTTGGTTGTTTGTGGTGTGCTCAATGTGCATACCGCACATGTCACCGCCACATTACGAGCAGGCTCGGCCTCCTGCTCGTGCGTCGGGTGTGCCTCCAATTCCATTGGGGCACAAAAAAAATACTTCACGTTTTGAGCTACACAAAAATGACAAATGTACAGATTTAATTAAAGTGAACAATGTATAGTTTCAAATCTTTAACTTTTGTCAATTTTGTGCAGTCCATAATACAAAACATTTCGCGATGTGATTATGCACGCTTATAATATACATCATTGACAACATGTGGATTCTGATTTTTTTGAAACTTTTAAATATATTTTTAAAATTGTGGGATCACTGGAACTCAAGAGTCAAAATGACTTTCCGTATTATGCTGCACAAGTTGCAAGAATCCCTTCGATGATAAAAGAAAGTGTGCTTCACATTTACAATAACCACAATGGAAATAACCTTTTATTACATGCTTATTTATATCCAGAATACACAGCGCCCAAACGGCAACCACGAGTGCAAAACTCGTTATTAGCATTACACCGAAATAAGGGTGATGCCACAAGAGTCTTGTTGCCAACCCTCAACAAAAAAAAATACCTATCCGTGTAATCCACATCTAAAGAAAAAATGATGCTGAGCGTCCCTTGCTTGAACAAGGAGCTGGAGTTTTATGATTTTTCCGTGACAAATAATGATTGTTCTGGCAACAAACGCCACCCCAACATTACAAAGGCTACAATAAATATACGAATTTGGACGAGCTCACTCTTCTTCATCACTTATCAGTGCAAACGAAAATGGCGCGAACTTGTAACCATCGCCCTCATAGAACTTGTTCTGGTACTCCACCCAATGAAGCCTCAAGGCATGAAGGAATGCGCTTAGGGTCTCCATAACAAGCAACACACCCACAGTTGCGAAGATGAAGATGACGACACCAATAGCGAGGATAAAATGTTGTTGTACCTACAACAATGCACAGTGAGAAAAACGACGACGAGGACGATGATTATGATGATGATGAGCACAGAGAGACTTGCTTACCCCAAAGTGAGAAGGAGTACTTTATCATAGAACACAGTGGACAACTCCGAGTGCGCAAGACTGCAGGGAGATTACTTGTTAGTAGCGAGTGAGAGCATGTCTAAAGATTGGCTACCATTAGAATGAAATGGTGAAACTGTGCTTAATGTCCAGCAGTACCTGAGAGCCCAGAGGCGAAGATATGAAGCAGTATTTGAGACTGCACCAAGTACAAACTCAATTGTATGGATCAGCTGGTGAACAAAAACTTCACTGAACTCGAACTCCTCGTGGTGGTTTGACTCTTCGTGATGTACCCCCAACTCTGCTTCCACTGATTCATCTGCACCCTCAAGCATGGCGTATTGGTGTCCTTGATGCCTCTGTCAAATACCAAACAGAAAATTTCAGTAGGAAAGTAAATTTGAATTGTGGAAACGGTAAGAGAATTATTAAAACTCCATATAAAACATACTCGCTCGTGTTCCCACTTCAAGAAAAATGGCTTTGGAATCAGCATCCATGGAACAGCTATCAGAGCAATCACAAGCAGAGTCTGCTGCACATACTTCTGGTAAGGAAATAGCTCGTTCTCTCCCATATCATCTGTGGGGCTGAGGAACATATATATCATAACATGGTACAGATCTGCTTTTGAGCCTGTGCACCACTTGATGATGATAAGCATGGACAGATAGCCAAATAAGCTGTTCAAGAAGAGCAGCTGGGGAACGAACTGGTAGCTGTTACAAAAAAAAAAACAGTAAGCATAATTTAGGAGCTGCATCACAAGCTACGGAAGGATCAACCGCTTCTTTACAGAAACAATAGACCCTCATCTAAAATTAGGATATCATAAGCAAGTAGACGGCAGGATGAACTTACAACACATTAACATTGTTCTTGAAGAATTTTGCATTAAAGTAACTCATCATAATTCCAAGGTTCATTTGTGAAACCCCAAGAAGAATTGACATTTTCATCTTCAGAGAGTTGAGAAACGGCAGCTCGCTACGACTCCCATGCCACACAGGGTCCACGCCAAAAGGGTATGTATCCCTTACCTTAATTAATCCTTCAGTGGTAGCATCACTAATAGCCAAAAAAAGACGATCAAGAAACAATATATAACTTCTTTAGAACGACAAATTGTAGGAGATTCCTTTTGCTTACCCACAAGAAGCATCACGGCATGCATAGGCTGATTTAGCAAAAAGCTCAAATGGAACGGAGAAAAATTCATTGTATATAAATCCGGTGTAGATTGAGAAAAGTGCCATCATCATAATGATATAGCGTCCTCCAAACATCATCTCCATTATGTCTCCAAGTTTCTGTATTCCAAATCAATCATAAAGAGTATAAGAAAGGAGCTTCTATCACTAAACAATTAATGAAACGTTTGGGCCTCCGAGAATATAAATACTTGTGCTAGACTCTTCCGCATCATGATTATATGTTCCAACAGAATGAAGACTAAAATAATAGTGTAGTAAAGATACAGGTACGTTTACCAAATTGTAAAAGACTAGTGAGCATACCTGTGAAGCAAATTTCTTCTCTCGGATTATCAGATAGAGTGTTGCAAGTAGTAAGCAAATTCCATGACCCCAATCCCCAAACATGACAGCAAATAAGAAAGGAAACGTGACAACAGTAAATACACCAGGATTTGCTTCTTGATACTTGGCTACCCTGTATCAGATGTAAGATAAAGTTAGCACTTACAGAACATCACATTTGACCCGAACCAAAGTAACACGAAGAACTCTTATTCAGTTCTCACAAGCAGTCCATGTTTTTTTAATTCAAAGAAAATGAACTGTTAAGATTCCAGGAACAAAGAGATAAGCTGCAGAAATTTCCCTTACAAGATTCTCTCCAAAAACAAAAGGTAAAACACACAATTTTAAAAGGAAGATACCAACGCTTCTTTGATTAACATGCATATGATGATAGTTTGTTTAGGTCAAGAGGGAGCAAATCTCCCGACTAAGAGTGACAACTTGCTTGGGACAAAAAGCTCTGTTGTTGTTCTTGACCAAGAGAGACGACTAGCCCGAGGAATGTTTTCATTTATAGACCAATAATGGAGAAAGGATATATGGAGACAGCATATGAATATCAAGTATAGGACAGTCAGATTGATTGTACTCTCGAGAACATACCCATATGCATCAACAATTTCCTGGAAGGCGGAAGTAAATTTGTTTGTCTGGAAATATGTTGGGGAGATTCTTTTGTGTTAAGAACTTGAAAAATTGAGCCAACTTGGGATTTGCTCTCAAGAGTAGCACGCTGAAGCGCATCCTGAATCTGCAAAAAAAGATATGTTGTAAATCATGCAGCCCACGAAGAGAAACCAGAGAATCAGGGAGGCAGGCACAATAACATAATCAAGCATCAGGCTGGGAGTGAACTTTGTTACCTGACTAGTTGCGAAAACTGGACTCCAACCCTCACCAACTAAGCATTTCTTCGTCACATCGACGCTCAACATGTTTAAAGTGTGGTAGATTGATTTTTCCTTCTTTGTCTGGAAGATTTGAGTGCTAATTAGCAATTAATGATGGAAAAAATATATAACTCCGCCACACACTACTAAAATAACAACCAAACTACATGCAACACTTTTAGTCTTCAAAAATAGAGCTCATCAAGTGCAGGTACAAGCAATAGAAGCTCACCAAATGGTTCCAGTGCTCAAAGTCAGATGCAATAGATTTAAGTATACTGTCACGTTGAGTCAATCCCATGTCAATTGTTTCCTTCAACTCCTTTACCTTTCCAGATACCTGCACGGTACATGCTTTATCTTTAGAGGCTGGAATAAGTAGCAGTGTAGCGCATAACAACAAGGCTCTCCTAATGATATCCAGCTTAAGGTCAAACGAGAATGAAATGACAGCAAATCATTTTCAGTATCACCAACAACTAAGATTCGAAAGACCAACATAAGGTATCAATATTTGAGTTGATTAAGAAATTTTAGTATGGCATTAAAATAACATTACTGCAATAGCAACAGCACAGGAGGTTACACAAGTTTGTATCACATTCAAAACATGATATCTACTGCACAGAACTTTTCTCAACTGCTGACCTCCTCACAAGAAGACATAACTACTACCTGGAAAGGCTCTATACAAATGCTGATCAACAAAAAACAATTTCAACGTAGAACAATAGCAAATAGCATATGTCCAAGTGCTGACCTCCGCAAGAGTATGCAATTGTTTAGACAGGTCATCGGGAAAAGGGTAACGGTTTGCACGAAAAGCATCACATATCTTCAGAATTTTCGCTTTTGCTCTCTCCCCAGAATAGAATACGACGAATGTATTTTTAGAAACCTGCATCATATTTAAAAGGCATCAGATAAGTGTGTTTTGAACAATAATAAGTGCAACCTCAGGCATTGGAAAGAATAAAAAAATCTATAAGCAGCTCAATTCTCAGTAACAATCATCATGGGACACTAAATCCATAATGCACTATTAAATTGTGATTATAAAAAACAAGTTTTTCAAGCATTCTGAGCTTGCTTTTCCATTTTGTACAGACAAATGAACAGTTACACTCTGATCATTTAAAGAATGTACTTTCTTCATCAGTGCACAAACTCAAGGGGAAATACTAACAAAATATCAAGTTGTAACACTCAGATGGATATTGATATTGCAAGTAACAAGCAAACTAAATGAGTGCTGTAAAAACCGTAATAGCAACCTTTTCTCCGGATTGTGGATCAGTGACAAGTTCATCAACAGATTCTTGTCTGAGCAAAATGTTGCCCCTTGTGGCACGGAATAAGATACGTTCAAAAGCCATTGCCTTCTCCTTTGGCACAAGACCACTCAAAGAACCAAGTTTTACTTGTTTTGATGCATCTGTTAACACATCCTGCAAATATGATCAACAATACATCAGTGATCAGTAAGAGAAAAGAAGAAGAAAAAAGGGGCAAGGCAGGATGTTGTTTCTGAGAGAATATTTTACCTGCTCCAGCAGAGGACTCTCCAGTGAAGTCTCACCAGACTGATTTGCTTCCAGTTCCGTCTGTTGTGCTGCAGCACTTCTTTGAGCCGAATAGAAAAACTGACCAGCCTGAAAGTTAAAGGGAAACTTAGAAGAAACACGAGAATGGGAAAGTGGGATACAAATTTTCATGTTCATATTTAAAGAGATGACATGACAGCTAATCCACCTCTCAACACAACATCCACACACAGAAATGATCCTGCTAACAATTTACCTCTCAGGCCTCCGAGGTGAGGTGTGTTGAACATTATTTTAGTATGTCAAAAAGATACTACTGCTGATTCAATTACCGTCATGAGAATTTACTATGTTAGAGCACAAACCAAGATTGGTTAGTGTAAAACATTTAGAAGGACAAATAGTGCTAAGAGGGACACCTTTCGATACTTGGGATCAATGCTGCAAAGCAATAGTGGTATGATGAGGATGTTAGCCAAAGAATCAAAGCAGGGTGGATGGAGTGGTGAAAAGCATCTGACAAGGTCCCTCAAAACTTACAAGGTAAGTTCTAGGACAGCAATAAAACCTGCGACACTATATGGAGCAGAATGTTGACGCACTAAAAGACAACACAGCCAACAAATGCATGTCACAAAAATGCGCATGCTAAGGTCATTGTGTGGCCATGCAAGAAAGGACCGAATTAGGAAAGAGGTATTATGTGATAGGGTAGGGATGGCAGCAATAAAAGAGAAGCTTGTTCAACACAACTAAGGTGGTTTGGACATATCAAACAGAGCCTTCTGAAGCACCAGTGAGTAGTGGAATTCTAAAGGGTAGAGATAATACTAAGAGGGGCACGGGCCAAACAAAGTTGACATGGAAAGAGGCGGTAAAAAGGACTTGAAGGATTGGACGGCACATGATAGACTGCATGGAAATCAGCAAATCCACATCCTGGAACCTTAATTTACTTTTCTTGTACTTTGTGTTTTTTCTCTGATTTTTTGTTACCAATTTTTTTTGTTGGGCTTAATCTCTAGCCTACCCCAACTTGCTTGGTACGAAAGGCTTTGTTGTTGTTATTGTATTTATGACACATTTAACTTTATAAACTAAAGTTCAAGTAATTTTGAGCTGAGATGACAATAGTAGATATAGAAAATACTTGTGCAAAACAAGTACATGATGCAAATATCCAAATGTGTGCAGGAAAAAAAATACTTTAGGGCTAATTAGCTATACCTTTTCAAGAACAATACCGTACTCCAGCAGTTCGTTGTAGGTCCGTTGTAACTTGTCATCGTTTGCATTGACTTCAATTAGTTCAGCTTCTAGTTCTCCAAGCCTTATCTGTTACTCGAGAAATATTAAAAAGATGAACTTAATAATTGGCACATGATGAGTATCTCAGTCATTGGCATACCTCGATGTCATCAAAATCCAGAGGAGTTTCGGTTGATTGCATGGGAGCAATTTGTATGCCAGCCTTGGACATTTGTTCTTTAAAAAATCTCAGTTTGCGAGCCATTTCACCAGTCCTTTTGATCTGCACAAGAAATAAAGTCAGAATAGCAAAGAAAACCGCATCAGACACATCACATGGATATACATACTCTCGTGGATATTACAAAACAGATAGATATGCATGTCAATTGGGCAGAGTATGATTTGCACAAACTGAACAACTGCTATTGAAAAGCATTTGAGCAGATATAGCAAAACATAAATTTAGAAAAATGGTTGACAAAGATAAGCAAAGTACCTGGGCAGCGAATGTCCGTTGAAAGGGGCTCTTGTCTGCATTGAGCTGGAGGAAGGAAAAAAAAACGATTGTAAGATTAACAGCAAATGAAGCAGCCAAAAGTAAACAAGCAGCACATAGAACAGTTCCTAAGCCTCAAAACAAACCAGCAGATTTCATGATCTACTAATCAAGTGCAATTTCATGTTTGTTAATCGCAAGGTGGGGAATTCCGTGGAACCAATGCAATGCAAATCAACAGATCACAATTGTCATAGACAAGTGTTATACTAGTTATATGCGGCAAACTGTCTCAGCTCCCCAAATTTGCAATGTCATCCGTAAACCGCCGCCCATTCGCAGAGAATCGGGAGCACGTAACCTTAGCAAGCTCAGATCGGCACATCGGGACAGGCCCCAGCCAGATCCTCCACGGAAACCGGACAGACAGCTAAAATTCAAATTTACGGGAGGAGCGGACGGGGGGCTTACGTCCTTGAACTGGATGAGTCCCAGCTCGCCGAGATTGGAGACGGCGAGGTGCGCGGACTCGGTGGGGATGATGATCTGCAGGAGCTGCATCTCCTCCGACCGCATCAGATCCATCGAGGGCAAGCAGCCCCCTCCGCCACGCGGCATGGCGTGGGCGGGCGCAGGGTCGTCCTTCTCCTCTCCGGCGGGCGAAGGAGACTTGGGCGTCGATCGGTTTCGCTCGCGTCGTGCGGAGCAGGGAGGGTAGGAGAGGAGGAGGAGGATGAGACAGGCGGGGTCTTGTCGACCATGTGCTATTATGCGGAGACGTGGCTGGGCGGGGAGGAGGAGACGTGACGGGCCCAGGTGTCAGAGGAGACGGAGCAGTTTGTGAAGTGATTTGTTATTTTCGGAAACCAGTTCACGTGTTGTGATTGGAGGAGGAGTTCGCGATTGTTTTCAGATCAGAGCAGGAAGGGTCTGTGGTTTCGCGGCCGTGGAAGGAGTGTGAGGCTGACGGGTGGGGTCAGTTAAGTTTTGTCGGTTCAGTCTTGATCTACGATCGTCGGGGAGGACCGCACGCAGGAGGTGGATTTATTGTAAACTTTTTTCTTTTCGGAAAGCATTTTGGCTCCGAGATCCAATGCTCTCTCCGTTTTAAATTTTTGAAAATCATATTTATGAATTTCAACAAATTTTGAAAAAAATCCATGTAGCCATTGATGTTTCCCACAAACGTGCAAAATATTAATTTTAAATACTTTATATTATGGGCTACACAAAAATAAAAAATCTGACAAAACTTATAGATTTGAATAGATGCATACTTAGACCCACACCTTTTTTTGTGTGTAATTTGGAATACAAAGTATTTGAAGTTGATGTTTTACACGTTAGTGGGATATACTATTAGCTACACCCGGATTTTTTTCATAATTTTTCGAAACACATGAATATGGTTTTTGATTTTTTTAAAAAAAAAATTGGCAGAAGCACTGGAACTCAGGAGTCAAAAATCTCCGCTTTTCTCTTTTTATAAAATTAAATTATCTAGAAGCAGTCATAGAGAAAGAAACACTCTTTCTTGAGTAAGTAGGTGGGCCATAATCTTTTAATGGGCTTCCACTTGAGCTTCCAGTGATTGTAGCCCATTCAATGTCGGAATTAATCTTTAGGTCCATTTAGACTGGGAATATGATCCATTTTGCATTCAATCGTTACGATTAAATCGGAATCTGCGGTGCATGGTGTCACAGTTCGATCTATTCACGTATCCACAGTGCCTCCCCCTTCTCTCTCCTCACCCGCGGACACAATCAACAAACAAACACCATCCAATGTAACTCACAAATATGATCATCTCAACTAAATTTTATTATTTAAATCTTTACTAATAAGGTATGAATAGATGATGGGGGTGGTTTATACGTCGTCTCACCCAAACTCACCTCCTAGAAAGACACCCCAGGAAACAGTCGTCTGGAAAAACCTACTCTTGTTTATGGCTAGTTTTGATTATCTCATGATACGTGAGAAACATATATACCAACTTTGTAATATATTATGTCATAATTTCATATATTTGCATCATATTACGAGTTTTTTTTTGAAAGCCCACGTATATTCAACATAATACCACGTACATTGTACATAGTACAGAAACGAACAACAGCACTGCATACGCAGGGGATTCAGAGCTCAAGCAAACCACAGCATCACCTCCTGCGTCGACGACGAAGGCCGCCGTCCTCCTTCTCACCGCGCCCCGAGAGCACCTTTCTTGTTGAAGACCGCCGCAAGGCCCGTCCGCCGCGCAGCGGCGGAGCTTGTGCCGATGAACGAGCACGGCGAGTGCCCTCCCGCTCCATCTTCTCCACCTTGCCGAAGCCGACAGGATCCGCCGGGCAAGCCCGGCCCTGAGTTCCAGCCGCCAGATCCGCCGCCAGCACGGATCCGACGGGAGGCCGACAGACTCGAGCACCACGCCGAGCCTCGAGCCTCCGCAAGTCGAGCGCGACGACGACGAGCTCCCAGGAGCCCCTCCGCCGGAGAAGATCGCCCCGACACCAAAACACCCGCCGCCAGCAGCACCTCCTCCAAAGCAACGCCGGCGGGGTATCCACCCTATCCTACCATATATACAAGCCGGAGCCGGGGATCCCCCACTCTCCCGCCGCCGAGGCGGCCGACGGAGGAGAGGAATCCCGCGGCTCAGCGGCGAGCACGCGGTGGATCGGCCGAGATCGCCCAAAAATCGCCTTTCGCCTCTCTGCTACAGTGGCGGGAGAGGAGAGGATAAGGTCCATCATCATATTACGAGTTGCAGCCACTAGTTTTAATGATAATTGGTTTATTTGGGTTATAACTCTAGAAAATATTTAACTCTATTTTTCGGATTTTTTTTTTCATTTCAGGAACCTTCTGTGACTCAAACGGACCTGATATTTTTTGGCACGTCAATATGTATGGAAAACAAAGATTTTGACATGGAGATGAAGTATAGACAAGACAAGAGGCTCTAGATAGCCACCTAGACCTGCTCTTTCCTCGCACATATGTAGTTGCCTAATTGAAAACAAAATATATGAAACAAATGTCATGTTTTGAAGATCTCATGGTAAGCACAACGGTTTTAATAGATCATAAAATTAAGTATTTTGTTCGATTTTCAATTTTTGAGTTAAATAATTACGGGGGCTAATGCTAACTATTTCTTTTGCTAATATGACGTCTAGTTATCTTCCCCTTGCGCAGCCTTTTTTGATACAGTACTTTAAAAAAACATGAAATAATTATTTACAGTTTACCACCATAAAAAGCAGTTATCTAGTGCTTCTATAGAAAACATAATATTCCCTTGTCCTTCATTTTTAAATTTCAAGCAGGGTGTTAATTATAAGTAACTAGTTTAATATATTAATATTTACTTATCATAGTGATGCATAATTGTTATAACTCAAAAAATGCTCTGAGATAGAAAAACGACTTTTCAACTCGAACTATACCCCACTTTCAACCAATAACTCTAAAATCATTTCGGTTGTGATCTCAGTTCAAATTGTTATTTTTTCACTATCGTGTCAGAACCACATTGATGTCATTTTTCAAAGTTATGTTAATTTACAATTTCGATTCTATGTCTAGCATTTTATGTGAAATCTATTGATGAGAATGGTGGAGTTTGTTCAAAGATTATGTATTTATAGTGGTTTCCTTTGCATGGCAATGACATATTGGACACATATAGCATGCACGTAATATAACACACGTATGTGAAACTACCCAACGATTAAGGATCACTTTCACAGTTCGAGACTATCATTTGAAGAAGCTTAGTTTTCATAATTAACTATTTTTTTATAAAGGGAATATATTAATATAGCGAAGATATCAATTACACCCAGAATCTGCACCAACAAGCTGTCGAAAGACAAGACGGATGCACACAACCAAGAAAAAATAAAAAGGAGAGAAATAGAAAACAAAGACCCATCGAGGTGATGAAACACACGCAACAACAACACTCTAAGCACCACCGAAGACAACACCCGAAACTCAGGAAATATTCTCCAAAAACGACGCCTCCACGAAGGAAACAAAACACAAGCGTTGTCGTCGCCCGATCAAAGATATTGAGTTTTCACCCGTGAAGAAAGGTAAAAAAATATACCCGTGAGAGCTGAATTTGTACCCAGGTCCAACTCATATGTTTGCTAGTACTCATGTGCAAAAATCTATGGATAAAAGAAACACTTCAAATCCAGATCTAATGGGCTGGATATCCACGGGTGCCCGTATTGACATCCCTAGGCTAGCTCTTCAACCATGTTAATTAAACCTGCCTGTATTTGCTACCTCTGAAACTATGATCGTTTTCTCAACTCCAGAAGCAAAATTGCCACGATAATTGTTTAGCAAAAAGGAATTCTTCAATATATTTTTTTGAAACTTAAAACCCCCATATATTAGGTCAGCAAGCCGCCTCATTAAAAACCTTCCAGTCCCCTAAGGTACCCTGGTAAGGAAAAGAGTGCGTCTGAAACTTGCTGTCTTTAAGCATCCACAATCGTTACATCGTTTATCAGTTTGCCAAGAATAAAGCTAGGGGGTTCATCGACCCAATTACAAGATTTTCTATCAACAAAACAGAGCCTAGCTAATTCATGGGCAACTTCATTTGCTTCCCTCGGACAATGATTAAAGGACACTCTTCCAATTTGAGCTGCAAGATCGACACAATCAGCAAAAACTGCCGAGGAATCACCCCACCACGCTTCTTGACCCGAGCAAGCTTCAATAACTTCTAAGGAATCTGATTCTGCCACCACGTCATTGCACCCAAAGCGATTAGCAAGGGCTAAACCCTCCTTCATAGCTACAGCCTCTGCTGCAGCGGTTGAGGCAACATTAGGAATATATGTAGTAGTGGCTGCAACAAATCTTCCTTGAAAATCTCGAAGCACCGCTCCCGCAGATCATGCAAAAACATCAGCGTGGAAAGACCCATCAACATTTACCTTTAACTGTCGAGGGTTTGGACGAACCCATTTCTTTGTCGAGGGGGTCGGTCTACTCGCAGCTTTCGCTGCATTGGCGGTTATGCTCAGCACAAACATTCGACAATGTGACATAGGAGGTACTGTCTCATTATGCATGTATCGGCGACGGATCCACCAGAGGTACCAGCACGCCACCGCAATTGTCTCCCTCGATCCAATGAATTCAACGCCCGGGGTATCCCATTCTCCCATCGAAGGAGGTACTCCAGGACCACAGAGCCAGCACGATCTACCCCTGCAGCTTCATCAATTACCGAACTTAGCCCCAACAGTTGCCACATCTCTTGTGCAGTAGGGCAAGAGAATAGAAGATGAGAGATGTCTTCAGCTGCCAAATGGCATCTCTTCTATAAAGTCTCGTGGTCTACCCGCCATTCCCCCCCGGTTGCCCCGATCGATCATTTCTGTGCGTTTGATTGCGTTTGAAGCATTGGTGTTTTAACTGTGGCCGTTAGATGCAGTCAATTGTTTTGTTACTATTCGACTGAGGGGCACAGTCCATGACAGCTGGGGCCAAATTTCGCTGGGCCAGACTTGTCAGCCGACCGTGTATGCGCGCGCGGCAGTGACTTGTCTGTTCGCCGCGGCGAAAAGGCTTTTTTACTGTGCGCAGCCAGACAAAACCAGAGCCCGGGTGAAACCCTAGAGCCAATCCTCGCTCGCGCCTCTCCTCGCCAATCCCCTCCCGAGTCTCCTTCCCCAGCTCGTCTCGCGCCGCCGCCGCCGCACGCCGTGTTGTCGCTCTCGACTCCGTCCTCCCAGCAGCCTCTGTCACCTCACCCGCGCCATCTGCGCGGCGAGCGGACGGAGTCAGAAGGGATAGCCGCGGTGGGTGGGAGGAGGCGATGCAGGAGCTCGTCTCGGAGGAGGGCGGCGACGCATACGGTGTGCTGGGAGCCAACGGAGTCGGACGGGGTCGCCGCCTACTCGAGCGATGCGGGCCGACGGCGCGTGGTGCAGGTGGTGGCCGACCGCGCGTACAAAATCCACGCGGAGGAGCAGGACGTCAAGGCGGCCGGTGGTGGGAAAGGACACGGGAGGAGGAGGACACTGGAGGTGGAGGGCAAGCAGGGATGGGAGCCGCCACGCGCAGCCGCTATGGCGCCCTTCCCGCTGAGCGCCACGCCGGCGACCAAGCACAAATTCCTGTTCGTGCTTCACCTCCAGCGATTCCCCCTTTAGCTTTCTCTTGCTTGCAGGTGCGTGGAGCTCCTCGTGGACGTCACCTGCAGCAACGGATCCAGGTAAATGCTAGGTCTCTGCTTGGATTATTGTCTCCTATCCCCTTTGCCACTTAAGATATGCAGATGGATCTGATACCTGCAGAGCTTAAACAGGCGTTCTTCACTTCGGTGGTTCGAAATCTTGCCTTCTTATCGCTATTTTCTCTGCTATATTCTAGATGGACTGCATCCCGCTTTCGGCTCTTCGTGTTGGTCATCAGAGACGATGGATTCCCCGAGCCAGGGACAGTTCCTGTTCGTGCTTCACATCCACCAGAGCAGAACTATGTTTTCTATGTTCTTCCTTGTGGCTGGACCATACAAGGTTCTTCATCTGATTCCTCCCGCTCTAATTTAATTTTTATTTTGCATCTAGGGTTGGGTGTCCAGGAGATTCGCCGATGGCAACAATGGCTTCTGTAGGTGTGCCTAAGGTCTCTTTCCCTCTCTTCTTGTGGGTATTTTCATATGCCCTATTTTTATTCCCCATTCTTAGAGGTATATTGTGCTTGGACAATGACAATCTTAATTGTTTTGAGGTTGCTGTGATCTATTGTTGATGGGGATTAAGTACTCTTGGTGGGGATTAAGTATTGTACTGATGTATCTGATATTTTAATGATCTAACTATACTCAGCACATGATATTGATTTATTTTGACAGGAAAATGAACATGATATTGATTATTTCCGTGCAACATGTATGTTTCTGTGCGAGTGTGATCGAGTTTTGTATTAATTCGAAATGCTATGTAACCTACAGATGAAGGGTGGCAAATTCGGCAACCACAAGTCCATCGGCCACCAGGTGATCCATTCTAACATTTGGTATATATAACATTTGGTATATATAATATGCTTTCTACTCCTTTCGGTACTGAAATGTACAAATGGATTCTAAATAGAAGCCGCAAGAAAAGGAACGATTAAAACTTCCATACATTCTCCATTGCTATTAATCCAACCTGCTTATTAGAAATATTACGTGCTAGGATTAACAGAAGTCTTGCCTCACGTCATGCTATGCTTCTCTGTAATGATAGAACCTATATATTCAGTTATTATGATCTACCATAGTTAACTCAGTACCATTTCTTGTGCATCTGTATATGTTATATATTCCATTCAACTTTAAGTATAACAATATTTATGCCTGATTTACAACTTATTCAGGTTTTCTTAGTTGATCTTCTCGCTGCTAATGTTGGAAGAAATCAGTAGGCTTCATAAATTAAGCAATTCGTGAATAATTTGTACACATTATTAGTCCGCTGAATACCTTGGTTCTTGTCTGAAAATAAGCTATTGTTGGGTTTAACATTCTCAGACAAAATAAAAAGTATAACAATGTTGTTGTATTTATGTTTTAGCTTTATCAGATAATGGCTGTGTAATATTTGCATCATATTCTACTTCCTCGTTTATCAGATATCATAGATTTGCTTTAGTTATGAGAAACTATCTTTTTTCTTGCAGTGCCTTTTTTTGAATGGTACTTTTGCTAAGAATGAAATCCTGCTTCAGGCAACGATCTTTATTGCTGAGAATATTTCTCAAGGAGAGGTAATACTGATCCCCTGCCTTTTCTCTGTTCTAAACATCTTGCTTTTCTTGCTAACTTATATTGTACCGTTACATTGTTTGTTCAAGGAACAGCTCCAACAACATGTGCATGTGCACACGATGGAAAACCTTTCTTGGCTTGCTGAATGCTAGAGCATGGAGCTGGAGCGAGCATGTTTACAGCCTCTTACAGGTAGAACAAGAACACTGCTTACTTTTGAAGACTTTGTGAATTCACGCTAAATGTAAATTTGATGCAGGATTCTTTTTTTCTCATTTCTCACTTATCAGTTTAGGGCTTCATTGTCTCTTAAGTTATCATTTATTTTGTCATTTCTTTGCACTGGGTCATGCTTGATCCATGATAACAAGTACAATATGTATCGAATAATTAGTTTTCATGTTCTTCATTTCTTGCTACAAGAGATGATATATTTTCCATCCGGGCAAAGTGTTTTCCACACATTTGGACTCGCTACCTGATCTATACTTAAGGTGGGACTGTAATTGTATAGAATTCGATTCCAGTAGTGATAAATAAGTGAAATGAGGAGCAGCTGTTGTTTTATTTCTTTCTTTCAATCTGACAGAAGAAACAAACCTTTTATATCTTGTTCCAGCTAATCAACGTCTTCCACAATCAAGGGTATTGCTCTTAGGATTAATGAAAATTGTAGGAAGGTTGGCATTTAATCATTTAAAATTATATATGTAGGAGTTGTCTATTCTTCTAGATCTAGAGGTCCTAAATCTGTGCATAGGTGTGACTTTTGTGTACCCTCCATTCGGATGCTATTAACAATGATTAATTTTGCCCCCTTTTGTGTACCCTCCTTCTTTACCCCCCCATAAGGTTCAGGCCACGGAAGTTGTAGAGATATCATCGAAGGTTATGCTTGACGCTATGTTGGCCTCCCATCAGGTTCACCAGTAAGGGCTACTCTCACTCTGACCTTCTACCTCAGCTATGTTGTGTCACTGTTTATCCGTTAAGCCGTGATCAGGGGTATATATAAATATAGAAGTTTCGTTGTTTTCATCCAGTTCAGTCACTGGCCGAATCAGTTTCAGAAGATACAATTCAGATTGAATGTTGTGTTTGCTACTGTATAAGTTAGTGATACTTCTTTTCTATATGCTCCTTAGAAGTGAAGAGGGTTAATTTATTGCTCTTCACTTCAAACATGTTCTTTCTCAGGTATGGTTTGGTTCTTCAGGCTTTAGATTTAAACATGGCAAATAGAATTGTCCATGGTCCCTAGCAGAAGATAGGTCAAACATAAATTGCATTGGATGTCTGGTCTTGAGCATATGCATTATTTACTTACGCTACATATCTATGGCAGCGTCCTTTTGCTTTTACCGTTAGATTGGACCAAAGTTGTTGGTCCCTGTTCAGTTCCTTCAGTCCCCTCTCCACTGAACATTGGGCACATGAAAACTACCAGCGTATGCGCAGAGAGGACAGAGGGGTTCTCATATTTGATAGTATTTCTTAAGAAATAGGATCGCACTGATAAATTCAAATTTGTAGGTGGAGTCTAATTTGTTCTCCTTCTCTGTAATTTCAACGACGCCAACATTAGGTAGCCAGCTGACCTACTGTTCCTTGTTTTAGGGATTCACGTGCTCATTCATCTTGGATTTTTATTCAGGGGCTGCTCACCACAACTGTGTGACCTTCATGCAAGTTTCCACGTTTTTGTGATCCATTGTTGATATTTCTGACCTCTATTGTTTACTTTAAATTTGTTCCCTATTGTCTGCATGTTGTCCAATTTGTAGTCCTAGACAAATAAATGCATTTACCTGCTGCCTTTTTGTCACCATGACATACATAAGTCTACTACCTTTTCTTCTATATATTTTGTTCCGGTTGCGATCCATGGTTTTGGAAGTACCACTATTGGTGTCAATAAATCCATGGGTGATATATGCTCTCCCTATCTATTTTTTTCTTGTATAAATCTATGGTTTTCCTTTGTTCTGTTGTGATCCGTGGATCTGGAAATATTACTATTGGTGTAACAAAAGTCCTTCGATCTAAAAATGATGTCAATCAGTCAAGAGTATATGGTCTTTGCTTTCGACAATTATTACTGAGAATATTTGTGATTGAAGGTGTACTGGCGTAAATATATCCGATTTTGATCTTATTTTTCAGCGTAGAAATTATTCTGTCTTACTCTCTGTTGGCCAACTATCACTTTGTTAGGCATAGAAGGACCATATGCCTTCGTGTTTTGCTGACGACAATGATGACCTGATTCAAATTATGGATGACTTCTATAATATAACTCATGTGCTCTATGAAGATTTGTACTGCCTATACAAAACCAAGCTAATTAAAGGAGTATCCACAAAGTAGATCTAAATGAATACAAATAAATTTAATTACTTTTCACCAATAAATAAAGCGTGTGGCAACAATGTAGTAGTTGCATCCGGCAGTTGCGCAGTCGCGCAACGGGTCATCTAGCTTCAGGGCAGAACATGGTGGTAGTGAACCTGGTGGACAGCTTGCTTTGCTTACTTATAGTGGTGTTTGACAAAAACAGCATGCACTGGTGCTACATACTTATTAGCTTGATCTTTGGATTTTCAGGGAGAAGTTGGTGGGCAAACTCTCGAAGGAGTTGAAATAACATGAGAAGAAGCGAAGTTTCAGGTTATACACCTCACAGCAAAGCACTTTTTATTGGTTACGGTTCACATTTAAATTATTGTCCTAAAGAAACTGTATTTTTGTTTCTTAGATGCTGGATTGACTGTGTGTACCTTGCTTTTGGTGACGAACTGTGGGTGTTGATTTCTAATATGAACTGAAATATTATCGCTGCTTTGCATTTGAGGTGTGCCTACTGAATATAGGTGGCATAAATGCATTTCTGATCTTATTCAATAAGATTTTCTTGTTTGATTTAGTTAGCTTACATGCTGTATATCTGAATTAAGTTACTGTTATTCAAAATTTGTTTATTGTTCTAATATAGTTCTTCTTTCATTAGGTCTTCTAGAAGAGAACGAAAGGAAGTCTCTGTTATAATGATAGATTTGGAAGTATCTGCATGGTGAGAGCACTTAATTATTTGTTGAGGCTACATCAGAGGAGTAGTGCTGAAAAGAGTACCTTGAATTTTTTGCTGGCTGTTTATCTATTTCAGGTATTGAAATATTTTGTACCTTGCTATTGGCGACGAACTGTGGGGCCGCTGATTTCTTATATGTATTGAAATATTATCATTGCTTTACATTTGAGGTGTGCCTACTGAATATAGGTGGCATAAATGCATTTCTTAATCAATAAGATTTTTCCATGTTTGATTTGGTTACTTCACATGTATAGCTGAATTAAGTTATTGTTGTTCTAAATTTGTTTATTGTTCTAATATAGTGCTTATTTATTATGTCTTCTAGAAGAGAACAAAGAGAAGTCTCTGATATAATGATAGATTCAAAAGTATCTCAATGATGGCAGCACTTGATTATTTGTTGAGGCTACATCAGAGAATGATTAGTGTTGAAGCTCAACTGTCGCAGAAGCTCTTCACCACGCCGGCGTGCTCGTTGTGGTCATCCAGATCCCAACAATTTGTGGGGAAAGGTGCTCTGCCAGAGCCATCTCCAGCACCTCGCAGGTATACACGCTCTTTCTTGTCACTTTGTTTTTTCTTGGTCTGGTGTGTGTGCAAGCACGCGATAGAGAAACAAAGGGAGATGTGAAAATGTGGGGATTGGCCAATGATACATAGCTGTTAAATGTTCTGCTTGGTGTTGTTAGATTACTAAAAAGAACAGCTCTATATAGCTAGAGCTGTTATGCACCCGTCACTGAAAGAAACTGGTCCAAAATTAGGTGGTACGAACACTATCGTAGAATTTTGTCCAACGATGTTTTTTCTCTTTTGGTCCAGCGATGTGTTTTCTCTTTTGTAGCATTTGCATCAACAAAGAAACTGTAGTATGTGTTCTGGCTCCCTAAAGAGATCTCCTGGTTCGTAAACAAAATTGAATTAGGCTGATATTAAACTTTTTGCCAGAAATCTCTCAGCGTGTTTATCTATACATATTCAGTTTACTTTTTTAAATTCTGTAGTTTCTAGCATATCTTTGCTGCTGTAACGAGTTATAGATAGTACATCCTTTCTCTGCATGCGTTTCTTTTGGCAGGCCACTGCCTCGCCCACTTGGATCTATGATTCTCAACTGTTGACTTGCTATGATACTCCAATGTTCTTGATTAAGTGTTCATGATTTTCTCTGAATTGCCAATGTGAAGAGTCTTATTTTACACACTTCTTTATTTATCAAAACCATTTTTTTCATTGAGTATTGCAGGACTTGGGAAAGATGTTGGTAATTGTATAGAGTATCTGTACCTAATCATATATTTGGTCCATGTATAAATAGGGCGTTGAGATAAATATGGAAATGTTTTATTCTCTGTTAGCTTCTGTTGTGCACAAAATTTCCTTCTTTTCCTTTCCAATTTGTATTTGATATCTGCCTATGTCTGAACTATGTCGACGCATGCCTGCTTATTTACATAGTGCAAGTGCAACGTTCAAATTTCCACTGTTTCTGAAACGGTCAACTCAAACATGGAAATGAAACGATTCTTTTTGTTTAGGTACATAACTTTCGGCATGAAATGGTGTCAGTGCTTCATACAAAGTTTGGCTGCTTGAAGCTCACATTTTCTATTGTAGGGATGTACTGTCTGAAATGTATTCAGTTCTTGTCTACTACTGCATTCAGGTATTCACACAAGGCTGGGACAAAATCCACTGCTTGAGAGATATCATTGGGAAAAAACCTACATGGTAAGAACTAAGAAGAGATGTATATGCTTTAATTGTGCAGTGTTTCTAGGTACAACAGTCTCCTTTTCTTTTTGTGAAGTACTCTTTGCTTCCAATCAAACTTTTCAAGCATTCCCATTTAATGACTGTAAACTTAGCAATGGTCATGATACATTTGTGTTAAAAATCAATATCATTTTTATGAAATCAATAAATTTTATTTTACATGATTAAGTTGAGGCCATTCCTGAACGCGCAATTTTAGATGGTATAAGAAGGGGATATTTTCTGAATGCCTCGTTAAAAACAGGAGCGAAAGAGAGAACATACAACTCTATATGTTATTATCCTTATATATGAATCAAATGATCTGCAGCATGCAAATAGCATAGGACATGATTGTTTACACATTCCTATTTGGCATATTCATAGTCGATGTCTGCCCCTTCTTAATCATGAGGGCAGTATCAGTAACATGCAACTTCTCTAAATTATTGGCTTTCTCTAAATTATTGGCTTGCAGACTCCGCCGGTAGCCATGTTCCTGGCCTGCTCGCTGGCGACGCCTCCTCTTCCGTCTCCCAAAATAGAGCAGCCGGGGAATCAGGCGTGAAACGGTGGCGGGTCAGCGCGTACTCCCTTGGCGTCTCTCTCAGTCGATCTACCGGTGCTTGTATTCCTCTCCTATTCATGTAATCTCCACTGTCATGGAACATCCAGCGAATCTTGCACCAAGCATTTGCGAGCACTAATGGTTATGTGTGCACAAGCCTGGAGCTTCAGATGAGGACACACTGTAGTTTATATCTTTTATCATTTATGCACAAATCATGTGATGTTGTTGTATGGGTTTCTATATGGTGTAAGTTAAACGATGTGACCGTTTACAAAGAGTTTGTGTGCACAAGCCTGGAGCTTCAGATGAGGACACACTGCAGTTTTATATCTTTTATCATTTATGCACAAATCATGTGATGTTGTTGTCTTTATGTGTGCACAAGCCTGGAGCTTCATATGAGGACACACTGCAGTTTTATATCTTTTATCATTTATGCACAAATCATGTGATGCTGTTGTATGGGTTTCTATATGGTGTAAGTTAAACGATGTGACAGTTTACAAAGAGTTGATGCGCACTGCTGGTTATTAAGGTCATTTGAGAGTTTGGTTATAAACATACTCATATATCTGTGACTTTAAGAACGTGACATAGCTGATGCACTAGATCATTTGCTTTCAGTTTGATTGTTTTGATGATGAAGTTTCTTTGTATTGTTGGCTGGTTTAGAATTTGTACATGGAGCTTGTTTTTTTGAAAATTTGAAATCGACATTTTTAAGTTTCCAAAAATCACGAAAAAAAATCCTGGATTTAGGTATTGTTGAGATCTCAATCATACAAATTTCAAATCCAAATTCGTTATAGTTTGGTTTGTAAAAAAAGACAAATCGGGGAAATTTCAAATTTTTGAAACTGTGTATTCTTCCTCACTCAGATCCACCCGTTTGTCTTTTTTGTGCAGCCAAAATACAACGTATTTGGACTTGAAAATTTGCATGATTGTAGATCTACACAATATCTACATCTGGAAATTGTTTCGTGATTTTTGGAAACTTAAAAATCCATGTATCTGCATGTAGTTAGTAGGTCTATATAGTTTGCTACCTGACGATTCTTAGAGACAAGTGAAAATGAATGACAATATCTTCCCGAAACCGGCTTCATTTCAATCGAACGATGGGCATTAAACTACAAAGATCATATGACAAAAATATGGTCTTCCTTCCGGCGGTCGCGTAGTTGTGCAACGGGTCGTCGCCCGTGTAAAGGACGAGGAGTGGAGAACCCTTTTTGTGTCAGCTTATTCTATGTGCTTTATGTCTCTGATCTAATTAGATGCTAAATTTTGTTTCATGTGGTTGCATGTGGATGTGCTACTACTTTGTTGGATGGTGCCTTATTTTTTATGTATATACCGACTGTTCATGGGTGTTGTTGAGCGAGTGTCGAGTGGAAGTTTTTTGTTTCATTTTTTGCGGTGGTCAAAATATGCTAAAGTTCAGTTTGAACTGTTTTGTTTTCAGCTATTCTACATGTTCAGTGAGCGTCTTTTTTCTGACCCTCGACAATTACCTACCTAAAACCGGCTTATTAATTTCAATCAAATGGTCGGTTAGACGACATGATTCAGATTATGGATGTGACTTCTATAATATAACTCATGTGCTATATGAAGATTCGTAATGGCCATACAAAACCAAGCTAATTGAAGTAGTATCCACACAAAATAGAGCTAAATGAAAACAAATAAAATGAAATATTTTTCACCAACAAATAAAGTGTATGCCAACAATGTAGTCTTTGCATCCGGCAGTTGCGCAGTCGCGCAACGGGTCATCTAGTACGGGGAATTCTTCAATTGATTAGACGCAAACCGTGGAAATCAAACTCATACTCCATGCACAAAGTGAGAGCGCAACGAGTGTCTGACAAGGAGACTCAACATGCTGGTTCCATAAAAACAAGACACAACATACGGTTAGAAGATCCATGTGTCGAGACCACCCATGGACCATGGCGTCACCGTCACAATTGAGATATTTCTGACGAGCACTGTTCACCAATGGATGCATGCTACATTAACTGAAGATACCCAAAGTGTAACAGTCTCGCGCGTGCCAATTCAGCAGATGGATCAGCGATCAACCCAGCTGGTCTGCCGCAATCCAAGCGTAGAGCTTTGAGAGGCTACCAAACTTCCAGAATGCATGGATAATGTTCATATCCGAAAAGACCAAGCCTGGCCACGAATGCCTGCTCTCCCGGATATCCTGTCCATCTTTTCTTATCCTCAGGCACAAAGCCAAAATGCAGAGGGCGTGTGTGAAAAGCCTAGCTTACCCCTTGACCAACTGTAAGTTATGACTAATTTAATAGTGGTCATTGTTCTTAGAGATCGAGGGGACGACCACTTTTAAAGCTTAAGAGCTTGTTTTGGAATATATAAATGAAAAAATCACATGAAACGAATTTAAACAAAAGCCCCGCATTCGAAACAGGCCTTAGCAGCATGCACAACACCTTGCATTGCATTGCATTGCACATTTGCACTTGACAGTCTAAAGTGCCTTAAAATGCATGGCATACTATTTTTGTTGCATATTCAGAATTCAGACCGATATACTGAATTCACACAGTTGACAGACTGGCCGTAAACTGTGCAACGGTACCGGATAATTACCATTTAGCTAGCTTCCAAGCAGCCAAAAATGACGCGCGTGCTTCAGATATCCCGGATGCCAAGGTCGTCTCCGTCTACAACATGATCTTTTTCAGCTTCATTGGACTGATTAAGAACCCATGGGATGAGAAGGAGAGCCAGCCAGTTCTACTCAGCCTCTAGCTTGGCAATGGCCGCGACGGTGTGGAGTCTGCGCGTGTTCTGCTGCTTCCCCTGATCACCGTGCGTGCGTGCTGAAGCATCTGCTGCGGTTGCGCTGCGCCGTTATATAGAAGCTGTAATTAGCTCAGGTTCAGGGACGAGGTTCCTCTGATCTGCGCCCAGGTACAAGATTCCCCCCATTCCATGCATATGCAGGCTTTTGGTTTTACACATACGTTATGATCGTTGGCTTTGTGACATCTTATTTGTCTACCAGTTCTTCATCTTTACCATCTCACGCATGCAGACATGCAGATCTGGTATCTCAATTAGTACTTGTGTGATTGTGTCCATCAATCTGTGTAATTTTGCTTCTTTCTTCTTTCTCCTATTTTGATCCATCACTAAACACAACACATCTGACCTGTTTTGAAAAACACATCTGACCTATTTTGAAATAGTTGCGATCCTTGTTATTGTCTACCTATTGAGGTGAATGTCGAGTGGAATTTTGTGAGGGAGGAGTTTGTCACATGCACAATATGCATGCACGATTACCAGATGATAAGTAGGCCCCCGTGCTCGCACTTCGCCGCCTATAGCGAGTCTCCCACCCTCATCTCTTGATCCGCTAAGCTGCCATTAGATTGCCCAGCTGATAAATATCATATCCACCTCCGAATAGCTAACATCTTGTACACACCCTCGTTCTGCAGGCTTTCACCTAGCTTTACATTCGTACAAAACAGTTTTGATCGATCTCTTTTGTAAGCGTCGCATCGTCTACACTACTTCAGTATGTATCTTGAACTATCTAGTAGCCATTGTTACATGCGATCGGACATGCAGCGATCATTTCTAACACGTAATTTAACATCTTGATTTTGCCATGCAGCTACAAAAACTCCAGGAAGCATCGAAAATTGTGAGCTAGCATTAGCAATGGACAACCACCAGCTGCCCTACACCACCCAGCCCCCGGCAACCGGCGCGGCCGGAGCGCCGGTGGCAGGCGTGCCTGGGCCGCCGCCGGTGCCGCACCACCACCTGCTCCAGCAGCAGCAGGCCCAACTGCAGGCGTTCTGGGCGTACCAGCGGCAGGAGGCGGAGCGCGCATCGGCGTCGGACTTCAAGAATCACCAGCTCCCGCTGGCCCGCATCAAGAAGATCATGAAGGCGGACGAGGACGTGCGAATGATCTCCGCGGAGGCGCCCGTCCTCTTCGCCAAGGCCTGCGAGCTCTTCATCCTCGAGCTCACCATCCGCTCCTGGCTCCACGCCGAGGAGAACAAGCGCCGCACCCTCCAGCGTAACGACGTAGCTGCCGCCATCGCGCGCACCGACGTCTTCGACTTCCTCGTGGACATCGTGCCAAGGGAGGAGGCCAAAGAGGAGCCGGGCAGCGCAGCCCTCGGGTTCGCCTCTGCCGGAGGGGTCGGCGCAGGGGGGCAAGCGGCCGGGCTTCCATACTACTATCCGCCGATGGGGCAGCCGGCGGCGCCGATGATGCCGGCCTGGCATGTTCCGGCGTGGGACCCGGCGTGGCAGCAGGGAGGGGCGGACGTGGATCAGGGCGCCGGGAGCTTCGGCGAGGAAGGGCAAGGGTATACGGCGGGTCATGGTGGTTCAGCTGGCTTCCCTCCGGGACCTCCAAGTTCCGAGTGATCGCTGCCAGGCCATAGCTATTTTACCACGGCACACCAGGGGGGAAATAAACAAGAAGAAGCGATGTGTAATTTTGTAACAAAATTTGTAAATTATGACATGTTTTGACTCTTGCGCGTCAATTAAAGGCACTAACGAGCAGTTAATTATCATGTCTGCTTGTTTGCTTAAAAACTGTGGTGGTTTCGGTGTTCTAGATTTAGAAACTATGAACAAGAGCCTGTGATGCAAGTGACTTTGAAAACTTCAAAACTCTTAGGCCCTGTTTGGATACGGAGTTCAAGCCAAACTTGTTTTCCCTTAACTCATATAACTGTCTTGTTATAGATGATAGGCAATAAAACGATGAAAAAAAAATCAACACAGGAAATCGGTTTTGGCTCGTAGCTATAGATGCACCCACTACGAAAAAACATATTTTAAAATGTTAAAATATTTCAAACAGAAGTTTCTGATAAAGTTTCATGAGGAAAAACATTTTGTGTGGCCTGTGTAAAAAGAAAAGTTTCGGTGTTCCAAAATGATTTTTAGAGATTTTTTGTCCTTTTTATACAGGTCACAAAAAATGTTTTTTTTCATGAAACTTTTTGTGCAGGGACATATAGTGTTCGGATATACACTCGAAATTTTTGTTAGAATTTTTTGACATTCTGAAATGCATTTAAACTGCATTTTCCATAAGAGGTGCAGCCAGTCCTATGAGCCAAAACATTGTGTCCGATCAACACAGGGGCCACAAGATTTTAACGTGAAAAAATCATTTCAATGAGAAGGATAAAAATAATGGGTGCCAACCAACAAAACCTTACTATTTAGGAAGAGGTTACAACGCCGTGGATTGACAACTGATTCGACTTTTCCCGTGCGGTATATATAGTGGTGATTACCCAGGTCGGTAACGTTTAACCTTTATATGAATATCCTTATTTTGAATCACAACAAAATAAACATGTCTAAAAAACTAAAATCCTATTTAGGTAGGGTACACAAAATGTGGTAAAACCGGATTTCCATAAAGTCAAGAAAGTATGTTTTGGCAAAAACGAGTATAATCGGTCTTTGTACATCATATAATACAGGAGCAAGGCAGGGGTAGAAGATTTCACCGCACATGAAGGCGTACGTAGACCTAGTTAAGTCGGTGGTTGGGTCCTGTGAGTTCCATCTTTTGTTCTGAGCGCTCCCCCGCTACAAATTGCAGTCAAGATTTTTTTTCCTCGACAAAACTACAACAAGACAGGACATTGTCTTTAGCGAGAATGACCGTCCTCATTATTCTCAAACATAACCCACATGTTTTTTTATAATTATGTG
The DNA here is from genome assembly GCA_947311845.1 of Poa pratensis. Lineage (NCBI taxonomy): Eukaryota > Viridiplantae > Streptophyta > Magnoliopsida > Poales > Poaceae > Poa > Poa pratensis. The sequence continues at coordinate 73,440,300 of CAMZMU010000033.1, forward strand.
TGCATCGATTTTCCAAGCCGAGTATTTATCACTCATGTAATAGTGAAAACGTTTGTATTGAATTGCACAATCAAGAACTTTGGAATTATGTATGTATCACTCACAGTGAGCTTACATTACATTTAGCTCCTCCTTGAGGATATTTGACAATTATAAGTTTTTAGGATAACTCCAACGGATATAGATAATCTATTTCAATACCGAAATTAGTTATTGATTTGAATACCATGCCACAACTTTGACAAGTATTTATCATCCCTTCTGATGAATTTATTATATAAGTCAAGAAAACGTTGAACACTAATGTATCATCTAAAGGAGACATATATATAACAAGTCAAATATTTACATACCCTTATGTTTTCTAATTTAAGTGTTTTCCATCTGTCGAGGTATGTGCTTACTTGGTTAAGATCCACTTGTATGTATAGTGTACGTAAGTACCTCCACCATATCATTTAAAGTCAAATTCATAAGTGATTGTTAATGTTATAGTTGAGAGCAAAGATATGCAGCATTTATGAGAACCCATGTTCTAGCTAGATGAGCATACAAGATACGTACTAGTAGTATTTTTAAGATGTTGGGAACCGATGCAACGATTAGTTCCTCTCAGGTCAAATGGTGTAAGTTTCAGTTTTTTCTTAGAGAAAGTTTTCTGTTAACAACTACTCCCTCCATTGTCTAGATACATCCGTGTTTGGACAAACCCAAGTCAAGTAATTTGGAACGGAGGGATTATATTACATTGATCCAAAGATGGATATATTTATTACTCTAGGGCATAAGGCTGCTAGTACAAAAAGTTTATATATAATAATGAGAGGAAAATTTACCTTTACATGCTACAATTTTTTCTAATTTCTATATTGAAATGTAAAAAATGATTCGTTGGATGGGCAGAGCCAAAAACTGATTTCTCGGTACTATCTTAGAATTAGAGACTTTTTAAGAACATCAGGCTAGCTCTTCAACCCTCTGGATCGAAGTGTCTGATATTTGTTAAATCTGAGACTCTAATCAATCAGGCCATGTGAGATATTTCTGAGGAGCACTCCTTACCGTTGGATGGTTACATTAACCGAAGAACCCCAGGTGTGCACCCCTTGATAGTACTGTAGGAGCTACAGCTCGGGCACATCCAGGAGACGGGTCAGCGACCCAGCTGATCCGCCCTAATCCAAGCGTGGAGTTTTGAGAGGCTACCAAACTTCCAGAATGGATAATACCCATATCCGAAAGACCAAGCCCTGGCCACGAGGTGAGGAGCGGGTGTGTGTCCTGCTGCTTCCCCTGATCACGCAGGAAGCAGCAGCTTCCAACGGGCGGCTTAGCTATGGCCATGGCCACCACCTCCTCGCGGCTCACCTCCACCTTCTCCTCCACGCCATGCTCGCCCACCACCATGGCGGCGCTTCCGCGGCAGCGAAGGCGTGGCGCGCGGTACCCGCGTATTCAGGCCATCGACCTCGACCAGAACACGGTGCGCCAAAAGGCCACAATGCCCAGCTCGACCACTTCTCTGGAGGTTCGCACTCGGAGTTTTAACGCGCGTTTTCTTGGTGGCTTCAGATTGTGGCTATAGTGGTCGGCGTCGTCAGCGTCGGCGCCGGGATAGGCATCCCGATTTTCTACGAGAATCAAATCGATAATTCCGTAAGTGCTTGTTGTTATTACTCAATCCAGTATGCAGCGGCTCCTTTCGCGCGAACAAGCAGTTGTTGAACAATTAGTTTGTTGAAATGAAGTTTCTCTTTTCTTGGGGGAGATTTCTGAACTAAATCTAGGAGTAGCATTTTAGAAACAGGCTGAGGAGCCTAGCTCAATTGACTCTGCCCTTGCTATTTGGTCCAAATGATTTTGCTTTCCATCAATGCAGGCAAAGAGGGACAACAAGCAGCCGTGCTTCCCCTGCAGCGGGTCTGGCGCGCGTACGTGATTATGCCCTTTGATTTCTGTCCTAATTTATTCAAATTTACCTTACTTAACCTTTTCTTCTGCGCATGCTTGAATGGAGTTTAATGTTGGTCACAATGTGCATGGTACACTACTATCAAAGTGTACAAATCCTATTGTCTCCGAAACGATTACTTTTGAAACTTCCTGATCTCCTCGTTGATTTTCCAGAGGTATGCAGGTTCTGCACCGGAGCAGGCACTGTTACTGTAGTAATTGGCAGTGGTGAATCAGAAGTATCAAAGTGTGTCAACTGCGATGGCATTGGCTCGTTGACATGCACCACATGCCAAGGTAGCGGCATTCAACCACGCTATCTTGACCGCAGGTAATGGGTTGCTCCCCAAAATGTTTTCATGTATGCATCATGCGTCTGTCTGTGGAATGACCATGCTTTTAACAACTTCCGAATTTCGGTCTGCTACTGTTGAATTACCAAAACGATATTATGATTACCATGTCATAATTAGTTGAAGATATCTTTGATGTAGAGATGACAAAGTTGCTTAACTGCAGGTGGACCAAGTGTTTGTCACATTATCTAGAAACTTGTCATGCGGAGGCATTGCTTTTTATGCTAAGTATATATCGAATATGTTTGTTTCTGCTGTAGAAAATATAATATGTTATTTCCTGTAGCGCCAATATTTTGGCTAGGTGGTGATACCCCGAATATATAAATGGATGTAGCTTGAACCAAATAAATGTCTCATGGTTTCTTTATTTTGTCGACTAACCAGGGAGTTCAAGGATGATGATGATTGAAGGATTTCATTGCTGGCTAACGACAGTATGGTAAGGAATTTGATCTGAGAATGATTCTACATACTCGGTGGAGGTGTATCCGTCTGGATTGATCTGATCGTTTTGTATCGTGTTATTGTTCCTTTTTGGGGTAAATATGTAACAATGTATGCACACTCTCTTGACTTTTGGAAATCACTGTCACTGTCTGATCAAAGAGAATTGTTTTGTTGAACACATTTTTGATATATATATATATATATGTCGTAATCTTGTTCGTTTTAGATTACAAGTCAACAACTGACTCTGCCTTGTTTAACTAATCACATATTGAGTAGCCAAGTTGTATGCCTTTGGGAACGCGTACCCCTAGCAGAATTTCAAAATTATATACATTGTTCACAAAATTATAAAGTTGGGTTGGGTGCATCAAGGCAGAGGCCGATGCTTTGTTCCCTTTTTCGAAAAAACAAAGAACCACCTGAAGTGTTGATCATGAGATTATAACTAGATGCCTTGCTGATCACAAAGAGCGCCCGGACTTAGCTCTGCGTCCTCAGTCCCATGCCTCGAAATGACAAGTTCCTACACCGTCTTGGTAACAACTGTAATTCCTCCGCCGTTGACCCATCGCTTATCGTCTTGGTAAGAATTGGAAGCTCGACCACACATTCACGACCAAAGCTTATTTTGAAAATTCTGGTAGTATATTGTAACTATTTTTTGTAAACTGTAATTGATAACAAAGCGTTGCAAATGTTCAAACCTGGGCAATGACGTGACGAGTACCATTTTTTCACTTTGCCTCTTTGCTAACAAGGTTCATGTCCTGTGTATGACGAGATGGAATCGAAGTAGCCAGATGGGTGATAGTTCTTTGTCCGGTTGGTCGTTATACCTTCTCGCCATGTCACCCTTGTCGCCCCAACTGGTGTCGTCCCCAACGACGGCGAGGTGAAGCCGCTGCGGATTCAGTGGACCTGATCACGTTTCAGATTTTCAGCCAAGTGTCCTTTTGCAAACTCCAGGGACTTGCTTGTATTTCTTTGACTCCTTTTGTGCAACGTGTTGTACTCTTTATTTTTATTTGTGAATAAAATCTCGGGACAGGATAAATCTCAGAGCCTTCAAGGATGCACAACGTACTCCCTCCGACCCGAATTACCGTTCGCGGTGGTTTTTTTTTGCGAAAACCCCCCTGCTCTTTTTCACCTGAAGTCACACATCCTCCCCCCAACCTCTCCCCCGTCTCGTGCACGCTCTGCTCTTCCCCGGACGGCGTCACCTGCTCCGTCCCTCCTCTGGACCGCGCCGCCTGCTCTACCTTCCTCCTCGTCTCCCCGCCTTTCTTTCACGAACCAGAACCCAAGGACGAGGGAGATCGAAGACGAAATCGATTCCTTTTTCCCCCAAGATCCTAACTTTGCCGCTGTGCGTCGGTGTGCGTCGGTGGCGACCTCACCTCACTCCCACCACCGCCACAAAGCTGTGGCTGCGGATCGCCAAGGGGATGGCGCCGCCGGGCCGCGGGCCGCTGGAGGGAACATCCAACGAGGGAGCGTGGGGAAAAACCATGGGCGGCAAGCGGAGTTGACCTCCGGCGACCTAGTCGAGGAGGTGCGTGGCGGCAGCCGGCCTCGTCACCTTCCTCACCTGCTTCTTCCCCTACCTCGCCGACTGGGAGGCCGTCAGGTACCTCCTCTTCGCCGAGGCCGACCCGCTCGTGGCCGCGCGCATCGTCATCAAGGACCGCGACACCAGGTGCTTCCGCCCCGGCTCCACCGCCACGAGCGGCGCCTCAAGCTTGCCCTCAGGTGCGCCATGGTGGCCGCCAAGAACCCGCAGCTCGCCGACGCGTGGCTCTCGCTGAGCTCGTCCCTCGACAAGGCCGTCTCCCTCCTCTGCGTGAGCTCTGGGCCAAGTTCGATGCCGCCACTGGTATGGCCACCAAACCACCTGCTGATGTTGCTTTACTGTAATACTGCCTGTCAGCTATTCATTTCAATGAGCTTAGACATGGATTCAGAATATTTAGAGTTGTGTGAGCTTTTGTTGTTTTACATGGTATGCTAAGCTTAAGCAAAGAATGAAGGCTAGAATGATAACTTGATGTATCTTGCTTGAAACGAAATCAGGATACTCCACTCTGAATGAGCTAAGATATGGCTTCAGAATGTTTATGGAGGGTTTGAGAGATATCATTTGTGCATGATTATTTGTCTTTAGAACCAATATACTCCTTGTGTACCATGCTTATAATTTACAATTGTTTGCTCTAGTATTACAAGTCTTGATATAGGATGTTTAAACTACTAGCCTAACTAGCACTTGTATAATTGTGTCTCATCTGGAAACATTCTTTTGCTATCTCAGCTGGACATGTTTTACTACTCCCTGTCGGTTGGACATGTTTTACTACTCCCTGTCAATTGTTTTGATTCCCATCCTTATGTGGTATGCCATTTGCAGAGTATCAATGCTCGTGTTAGATCAGATGGTAATTCAGCCCGAGGAACTGAAGGAGGAATGATGTTTTGGAGCAGATGCCTAGGAAAGAAATGGTGAGCTTGCTGCACCTCGCATTTTAATTCGGGAAATATGATATGCAATGTGGCAGTGTCTTTCTAATCTTGCCAGAACATTATGAATCAGTTGTTACTCATTGCTTGCTACTTGCAATTTTTAGTTTCTTATCATCTACATTGACAAACTTTGTGAGATATTAAACAGCTTACTGTACCTATGAAATGCAATGTCAGATTACAGGTTTGTCATAACCCATGTTTCAGTCAGATTAGCTTGTGTATACTGAAACACTAACTAGCTTATGAAATGAAATGTCAGGAACACTAACTAGCCTTGGAAATGCAGTTGTATTTAGTACAGGTCTGGATTAACTTTAGTTTCATCGTATTCCTGAAACTGAACATGTTGTTTGCCTCTGTAAAGTGAGCAGGGACTGAATCACATGATCAAAGCGACACTATCCGCAAGTAATGTTGTAGAGGACATTGTCAAGATGGTCAGCAGCTACTCCACGGCTTGGGTCACGATTCACAGGGGGAAATGGGTCAGCAGCTACTCCTTACCTCCTCGTCGGTCGCTTGGCGAGCTCCTGCGCGTCCACCGCGGGAAGGCTTGACGGCTCCTGCGCCACCTCCGCGGGCACAACGGGAGGGCAACGTCCCGGACCAGGGCGGCGAGGGCACGGTCGGGGCAGCAGAAGGCGCGGCTGCTTGGAGTGGCCGGTGGTTGCGTAGTCCCCGCGGCGGCAGAGGTCGGACCCAGCGTCTGGGCCAGTCGTCCCGACGGAGGCGTCGCGCGGCGATGTGAAGGGGAAGCGGCCGCGATGGGAAGGGGAAGCGGCCGGCGGCGGGAGCCCTCCGAGGGAGCCTCCCAACTGTGGGCGGAGCCGCCGTGGACTAGCTCTCTCCGGCGAGCTGCGGACGGCAGCGGTCCGCCCCGCGAGGAAGACACCTGCGATTGGACTTGATTCTAAAACATTTCGAACTGGCGGGGGGTTTTTGTAAACAATAATTATAACACTGGTCCGCCCAGTAATTCGGGTCGGAGGGAGTACATTTTTTTTTTTGAGAAACCGTACAAATGAGTGTTCGTGGACTCATGCGCTTTCAAGCCGCAAATAGTCGTGGCCGCAGGGCCCAGTCAGAGGCCCAAAATACACTTTCGGACAGAACAAGGCGACCCTGCCGCCGCCGCCCGCGTGTTCCCTGCGCCGACGGCCAATCCCGGCTGGTTAGTTCCCGGTCCGAGACCGCTTCGGCCCCTAGTCTCCTGTTTAGCTGCGCCGCCGATGGCCCCCGAGCAGACGTCGGACAAGAAGCCGCCGCCGGAGAAAAGGCCGCGCTCCCGAAGGTGGTCACGCTCAACAAGGCCCTCAAGCTGGTGAGCTCTGCATCATCCGCCACTCGCTTCTTCCTCCTCCTTACTCTCCCTGTGCCTCCTGGCAAAAAGGTGTTCGATGCAGCTCATCTGTGCTTAGGTTAGGAGCACATAGGATGTTATTTCAGTTTAGGAGATTACTAGGACTTGGAAGACCGGATGCTCTGCGCCGAGAAGCATCCGCGGCCATGGCCACAGTAGCGGCGGAAGGATCAAAATTCTGGTATGGCAAAGTCGACACCATAGGCTGAAGAGTATATGCACAAAATTGGAGAATAGCCATATGAAAAAAATCAAGAAGAAGTATATGCAAAATTTTAGGTTATGAGCAATATATTTTTTGCTCACTAACGAGAATCCAGTTACAGCTATATACCCTGTGACATTCACTACCACATATTACTGAGCTTAAACTGAACCTAGAGAACAAACTCATAAGAACTTGCTGCTAGACTGAGGTATGGGGGATGCCAGTGTTCGCTCTAACGGCTCCTTCACCCTGCATGGCCATGAGCCCATGATGGTGTATAGGTTCTCCTTAGCGTATTTGTTAAGTGTTCGATGGAATGTATAGTGTCATACTCACCCATTTCATATGTTATTCTCAGGCCCAGACATGGGTTGACAAAATGAGTGGGACGGAGCCAGGTGAATTGAACGATAAGGATTTTGAGGGTCGACCATCGGGGTATCATTCATTAGTGCTTCTTTTTAGTATTTGTTCCTCGATAGTTTGTTCTAAGAGGCTGACAAATTTGTTTTAGGCTTGGTCTTGGTGCTAAAGTCGCACCTAATGCGAAGCGTGCAACTCCCACTGATCCGGTTGAGAGGAGATTGCTCGGAAAGGTGAATACGCAGAAGAGAAAGTCTGCGGAGGAAGAGAAAAGAAATACTGAGGAGGTGAATGAGGCGAGCGATGATGATAGCGATGAGCCTCAAGGTAGAACCACTGCTTGTAGCAAGAAGAGGGAACTGCCTTCTCTTACTTCAGCGCCGTTACGGAAGAAGGCCAAGTGACAGTTTGTATGCATGAAGCATCTGAATATTCAGATATGGCTTGTTGTTCTAGTCAAAGTTTTACAATCCCCTAGGCTGGTTCTATGACCATGTACTGCTTACACCCTACAACGTGTATTTGCTAAATGTAAAGGCATAGCTGTGCTGGATATATCTAATGCGTATTGGCAATTCAATTTGGAAGTCCAAGTGTCATCCTTAAGTGCAGTAGAGCCTGTTTTTCCATTTGATTCCCTGAAATTTTTCCTCCACCTATTCCAACTTCTTTCAAACTTGTACTTACTTTACATCTCTTAGAATTTTATTTTTGTTCACTAAATTAGTTTAAATGTTACCTTATTTTAAGGGGACTATTTTATTCTTAACTTTCTCGATGCTATATGTTTAAAGGTGAATCCAGTACATCGAGTTAATCATTTGTTGTTATGGCTGTTTTGAGGAACACCGTTATTTAAGTTTAAAGACATTATAAATTGCAATATGTGATATGTTCTGCAGGTGATTGTTCTTTCGTAATGGAAAAATGGTTTTCTGCTTGTCTTGTCTTATTTGAACCCACGTGGAAATGAAGGACGGATGGGTCCTTCAAAGTAGACATCTCCTACAGGTTAGTAGTTTCCGCGCCATCTTGATGCAGTATGGCCGTGGCTGGGATACAACGGATCTAAGAGATACAGTACAAGAGGAATACATTGGTGGATGGTTGTATTATGGCTAGCAGTGCAGGGTTTTTAAATGTTTTGAGTTTTGTCATAATACAAGTGTCAGGCTTCAAGTCAACGAATGAGTGCATATGCCACTTTGTGCAAGACTAACCCCAGTAAATATCAAAAGTTCCAAATACAAACTTTTTGTAAGTATTCTCATAAATAATTTATTTTCTTGTGTTTGTAAGGTGCCCAACATCCTGGTATCTCTTTACTGTTTAATTAATGCATTTTTCTGTATTGTTCACAGCAGAAGTGATGGAAAATGAATGACTTCTCCAGATGGCAATATCCAGACAAGCTAGATCAGGTGAGTAGTGACAAGACCATATGAACTTATTGCAAAATCTTAGGTGCAGGCCTACATAAAACAGCAAATAGGGGAACAAGGAGGGATGTCTAGTTAAGGAAATTGGGAGTCCATCACCGGTACACTTCGCAGTTCAAACCGATGTTCATTCATCATTACAATACAATACTGATCTGACGCCTGCACAAGCTGCTTCAGCTTTGACATGTTCGACTACAATGTTGTTCCCAAACAAGCGGAGAGTCATTTTGACTCCCGAGCTCCAGTGATCCGATTGTTAAAAACAATCAAAAAATATATTACAAGCTTCGAAAAATCTGGATATAGTCAATGTTGTATCCTATAAGCATGCAAAATCACAACACGAAATTCATTGTTTATGACAAGCAGTTCACATAACCAGACGGTAATGGTCAAGGTGCAGAACACAAACTAAACAAATTTGATACGACAAGCAGTTCGGCAGTTTCAGCTATGATCGTATGCTGCTAGCACACCCCTGCAGTTGAAGTGTTCAACCTCTGTTTATTCATCATTACAATACAACAGAATGTAAAGTACAGTGCTCTCTCAATGCCGAATGGGCCTGGCTGCAACGATTCAAGCTGTTTCACTAGTCCAGATGACGATACTGAATTGACGCCTCTGCTTCAGCTTTGGCATTGTCACACGAGAACCACTAAACTGTTCGCACTAATAATGTCCGCAACGAGCCCTATAACCTGACCTGGTCCAGTGGGGATCACAAATGGGCTCAACTTCGATCATGCTCCATAGAAGAAGAAAAGACAGCTGAATTTCTTCACCGTTGGCTAACCATGTTTTGCTCAGTGTGCCAACAGATAACATCACTGTATGGCAAATCTCCCCCGAATATGTCCAAGGCGCTGCCGACAGTGACATCGACCCGACTTTTGCCTGCTTGCTTTATCCTCTCCAGGTCGTCCATTGTTGACACACCCCCAGCATATGTTGTCGGTATCTAGAGAGCCAAAGACAAATTAGAGGCGCATGTTGAGTACACTAACCATACAGAGTCATAAAAAATTGACTATGTTTTATTCTAGATGATCAAAAACATCTAGAATAAAACAGTCAATTAAATTTCATATCGAAATGCATTTAAATCACTAAAATCAAGCATGGAAAGATGGCTTCAACTTGTTACACATCATTCGCTCAGTTGCTTTACAGAAAAATGTACACGGTATTTTGTTTTCGTTTCCTTTGGGTGGGTGGCAAGTGAAAAGTGATTGATTTGTTAATGGCACACCAATTAGATAAAAAAGTACAAGATGAAGTCACTGTGAGAAAACAAATGATAAAGGGATTTAAAAAGGGGGCAAAACAGAACAGGAAACTCGAACTTAAACTAATGCATCAAGTATAGAACTGTACATACAGGTGAATGACGTCCCAACAGCGCCACAAGTTCCTCATCAATTCCTAACCTGCAGTTCATATACTAGCTTAAATTAGACTACTTGTGCTCAAAAAACTTTTGCACTGACAAACATGGATAAATAAAAAGTGCACTGCTAAAGAGTCACAAGTAACTCATACACTTATAAAAAAAGAGGGAACTGTAACTAAACACATAAAGAAGTATAAACAGTTCCTGCCTGCAAATAAAAGTGTATTTGGTTGTGGGATGCTGCTGAATGGGATGGGATTGTCCTTGTACCGCAATGATAGATTTTGCTCAATAGTATGAATCAGCATCTATGACGGATATCAACAAAATAAATGGATGAATTTTCTCTAGGACCAATCTCATAGATGTACCCCTTGGTCCAATCAACCACGCAAACCATAACTTCATCCTTCAATGTGTCTTACATATGAAAATCAAATGCACGCACACGGATCTGTGCAGATTAAATTAGTTCTGAAAGTCGATAAACTAAGGCACACACACCATCACATAAATTATTGATTTATGGGAAATTAAATGGCAAAGACACTTATATCCCATCAAGGGTGACTACACTAAACCATCTCAACAAAAGAAGTAATAATTGATAGAAAAATATACAGTTCACCTTTTGCCCTCCACATCAACTCCATGAACTAAGAACTCATCCGCGTATGCAGCAAGATGTTCTAATGTTGGCCCATCCACAAAAACATCGCTGAACTTCTGCCATCTGTCAGTGACAATGGCATATCTGCCATCCTAACCAGAAATATTTTGGTTAGATAATCTGAAGATAGAAAGAGCTACCAATAAATAACAGTAGCCATCGGAAACGATTGTGTTCCACTCTCAAGTTTATTATTTATGCAGTGAGCTTATCGATGTTCCCTGTAACTGTTTCATTTGGGCAAGGCAATGCAACATGCCTGGATGAAGAGGGGCAACAGACCATGTTTCTTCTAGAACATTTCATAGTTTCTTATGAAATTCAAAAGTTGAACCACAAGAAAGCAGCATCGTAAATTTGCACATTAACATACTAACGTTTGAACACAAGGTTATTCCCGTACCTTTTTTCGACAACTAAGATCCAAAACAAGCCTTTGTTTCCCAACAAGCTCCACAAGTTGCGTCAGCCTTTCAATGTTCATTTTGCCATCACTAAACACATACTGCATAGAAGACTCAAATACATAAGTTACAAATATTCAACTAATGAATTGTCTTAAGAAAACTGATTAGCAACCCAACTAGATGGGAAATGTTTCCAGGCCCTGAGAAGCAGGTGCCAACCAGCTAGTTCCAAAAAAAAAAATACAATCATTTTCAACTTCAAAAAACATGTTACAACTAAAGCTGGCTTTTAGGGAGTCTTTGCATCAAGAAAAGCAATCAGATTGGCAATAGAGTAGCCAAAAATGTGACAAAAATAACATTTACAAGGTGAAGAAGATAATTTGTAACAGTTGTGTGTAAGTGATTACCAATAGACCTATAGGTAACCTTGCTCTGGCATCATTTTAGGTTTAGAGAAAAAACAATATCGATATTGAAGAAGAAAAAATCACAAATTGTTCAAACAAGAGATGAATAAGTGGGAAATATGATGTGGGCTAATCTTACTCCATAAGGTAATGCACATATATACATTTAAAAAACAGAGGTAATCAAAGCTTTCATGCCATCCTTTCTTGGACTTGTACAGAAACCTTCTTTTTCTATCAACGCATTGAAACACAATGCTTTTCTGTTAAAAAAAACGCAATGCTTTTTGCTGATTAAGGTAAGACATTGCATGAACACGTAAAAAGAGGTTTTATGGCATGAAGAAAAATATAACGGAAATATACACAAAACTAGAGCATAAAAACGTACAGAAGTTACAATCACGTGGCTTGCCCCTTCATTAAGGTAAGACATTGCATTCTCCAAATTTATTCCACCTCCAACTTGCAAACCACCTAGTATTATGATAGCCCAGGTTTATGACATTACATCAACTTGATGGTATCTCATTGCTTAAATGGAAACAAACAGTAAAGTAGATAAATCAGATCGTTGTGCTGTTGCTGATTTGAATAGCTGAATGACACAAAAATGTATATCCATAATTAACTTGAGAAGCTAATTTCAGAGAACTAATAAATTTAAAGATTTAAGGTGAAGTTCTTGGTTGCAAACTAATTATAATGCATATGCTTATCTTTACTAGTCACAAATCTGTGCTATGAGCTGATTTAACGGGACCGATGCCGTTCATTTCGAACTCGAGATTGGCGCCATGAATTCTCATTAAGCTGACTAACACTAACCACGTAGAAGAGTCTTCCCTAATAATGGAGTGTGGACTGTACATGCTTCGCACATGCACACTCCCAAGAATAAAATTGATGGCAATAGTCTTCGACCAGATATGGGGCTCGTGCAAGTTGCAATAAGGACAAAATTCAGTATGTAGTCTCAAAGAAGGCTTACCAGATATTAAGTTGAACTGAAGTTAATAGACTATCACTCTATCAGCAACAAATCTATGCTGCTGGTGAATATTGTGAACCAAATATGCACAAGCGGTTCACTGCTTGAGATGTGTGTCACATATTATGAAGTTGCACACCATGGTTACTTTCAACAGAAAGAACTCTTCATCGAACTTAAATGCTACCTCACATAGGTTCTCAAATAGAACGTTTTATTGTTTAGCTATCAATATATAAAACATAAGTAACCGTATAAAAATCCAGATTCCCCAAAAGGTGACAAAATACAGAATGAAAATGCGGCTTTACTCCAAAGAAATATCATAAATAACATTGAACAACAAACTATCATGCACAGTTATACACTTATACATGAAGAAAACAAAATGAATAACACTGTTTCAGGCAACAACTAATAACTAGATAAAATATTCTCACCAGGATATGCATGTAGTGCTTCCAGGGAAGCAGAGCGGCTCGCGTCGTCTCCACCAAGCATTATGACATGTCCACCAACAAGTCCATCTTCTTTATAAACATTCGCAAATTCTGCTGCAGACTTGTCCGATTCAAAGTTCGTCACTAGTGCTGTGCCATCATCTGTTGCATCCCGGAGAGTGGAGGCAACAATCTGTTTAACTTTCCCCTAGGAGTTTGTAAAAACAAGATTATCAGATAAAAATACTGTTCATTAGGTGTCTAAATTTTAATGATTGCAAAGCGATGGTGTAGCTGTACAAATAAATGTACTGGTCCAAGAGTCTTGGCTAATTCTAGCACTAGTGGTCTACTACTTGTGAATCATACCACAACCAAATCTAACGGTGAGCACAGTTTGCTAGTTCTAGCTACCCATGAAAAACTGGGCATCGATCTGCAATCCTGTCAGAGTAACAAACAACTACTGATCACAACGGGGCAAGTGTTCCGTTCCAACTCACCTTGTGAATGTCGATACATGGCCTGAAGCTAACGGCGCACACAACTGCACGACCTCCTGCCAAAACGCACGGAAAATCTCATAATCCCCCAGACAAGAGTAACAATACATCTCAAGCCAGAGAGGGATTCGAAAGGCAATAACATACTTGGCGCGCCGGGTTGCGCCGGGGGCAGCGAGACCCGCGATCTCGCCCAGCGTGACTTGGGCGCCGCGCACAGTGGCTGTGGAAGCCTCGACGCCATCCGGGAGTTCATCGACGGCGCGGCGGGGGTGTCTGTTCAAGCGGTGAGAGGCCACCCTCAAAACTCTGAACCGTGAAAGCTAGGTTTTCCTCACCGGCCCGCAGACTGATCCGCATCCTCTTCTATCGTTGGCGCGAAGGAAGATTCAGCCCCCGAACCGTCGCCGCCGCCACCGCTTTCTCTTCCCCCACTCTGGCCATCGTGCGCCCTACCCCATCATTGCCATGAGCTCCTCCGACCCGTACCTGGTGACCGTCCCGGTCGGGACGACGCCATCGACAGATCCAGCCGGCCGGGCAGAGCTCGGCACCGCCGCCGCCGCCGCTGCTCCTCCATTGGCGCAGACGAAGCGGAGAAGGCTGGGGACCGCAGGCGCGGCCCAAATCTTACTTGCGGCTACCGGCGCCGCCGCCGCTGCCGCGGGCACTCCCGCCGCTGCCCCTGCCGCGGGCGCCGCCGCCGCTGCCGCTGCTACTCCCGCTGCTACTCCCGCCGCTGCCGCGGGCGCCGCCGCAGCTCCGAAGAAGAGGGCGCCCGTCCGGAAGGTCAGGGTCAGCGCCGCCGCTGCTGCAGACGAACCTACGCCCGCGAATGTCTTCGGGACCGAAAGGTAACAAACCACCCTCCGCCGCCTATTTGTGAAATTATGCTTGCTACTACCGAAATTGTTCTTCCAAATTGCAGCACGCAAGCTTTCATGGACATGCTTGGGTCGGTTCAGATCAACAACTCTCCGCTCGGCAATTTCGGCTACAACGAGGCCGACGGTGGCGTCGATGGTGGTGCGGGCGAAGAAGACAACGAGGTCGAGGAGGTGGAGGGGACAACACTTTCCCGGAGAGGTACGAATTACACCGTTTTGGAGGACCAAACATTGATCCGTGCTTGGGAGAGTATTTCTCTCGATGCAACTCACGGCAATGATCAAACAAAGGATCGGTATTGGCAAAGAGTGGAGGACAAGTTCTTCCAACTCATGCTACGCAATGGCCGAACGGTGCCTCGGACCTTTCGATCACTACAAGGCCGTTGGGAAACGATCAAAACAACATGTTCCCGGTGGAGTGGATGTTTGCAACAAGTGATTAATGCTCCTCCGAGTGGTACCGTAGAGGGTGATTGGGTGAGTGAAATAACCATTGCTATTGTTCACCGTTAGTATATGTAACCATTGCTATTGTTCACCATTGGTACATGTAACCATTGTAGGAGCGCATTGCAAGAGAGAGGTTCATGGACATGCCCGCATCCAAGAAGAAGCCATTTGTCCTTGATCATTGTTGGAAAATTCTCCAACATAGCGAGAAATGGAAGTTGAGGGACCAAGAGCCAAAAAAACGGGGAAATACGTGTTGAGGATGACTCCGATGATGATCAAGGTGGGAGGAACAAGAACAAGCCCGAAGGCAACAAGAAAGCCAAGGAAAGAGTGGCGAAGCAACTTGAGGCACAAAGCTTGAGAGAGAAGCTTGACGAAATGGTGAAATCCAATGAGACCATGGTGGCCAAGACATTGGAGGCAAAGCACCAATTGGCCGAGAAGAAAGCTCAAGAGAAGAAAGAAAAGTGGGAACTACTCCGTGAAGAAGGGAAACGCAAGGCCGAGATTGAGGCTATAAGAGCCTCGGCGGAGGAGAACAAGTCCGTGGCCAAGCTCTTGGCCGAGGAGAACAAGATCATGATGATGAATAGAAGTGAAATAGATTAAGTCACCTTGGAGTGGCATGACATCGCAAGGAAGGAGATATTGCATCGAAGGAAACAAGCGATGCTAAAAGCTAGCGGTGGTGGTGCTGTCGGCGGTGGTGGTGGTGGTGATGCATCCGGCGGTGGTGGAGGTGATGGTGATGGTGGTGGCTTGGTGTAAGGTCTCTCGATGATGCGAATGGCCTTTTGGAAGCAATTTTTTGGTCATACCAAAGGGAAACTATGTTAATTGCCGTCTTTTGATTCAAGAAACTATATTACTTGCTATATTAATGTCGAATTTGTGAGCAATTTGACATACTTTGATATTCATGTCTACTTCATGTTTTGCATATGCAGTTTCTGAACGAGGCGCGGCGGAGCAGAAACCGCCGACCCTTAAAACTCTTTTATGGGTTCGCGTTTTGCGGGTACTGCTAGAGATGCTCTCAGACCGAACCAAGGAGCACTATGACGGTGAGAGTGTCGGACGCCGTCACATCCGACGGTTTGGATGCGGCTGGCTCAGATCTGACGGCCCTGAGAGGCTATTACTCCCGCATATACTCCCGCAGCTCCCCAAGCGAGACACAGCATCTCTAGCAGTACCTATATCTTGGCACCGGGTATATCCGGTTGACTGGAAAATACTTTTCCGGTACTGCACGACACGTGACAGAACAAATATAGCAAGTGTACAGGATATTCAAATCTTAGAGTAAACTGCAAGTTCGCGCGAGAATTGGACGAAGCAAGTATGTTCAACACTACGATAGAGCTGAAATTAAGTTTGATACAACTGAAATTAAACTAGATTTAATACAAAAATTAAAACTCTAGATCTAGGGTGAGCTTCTACGGCGGCGATCTTCTCCGGAGGTGTCGCCGATCTCCGCGGAGGCACGTCGGCATAGGTGTCGACCTACGGGTCGATGTCGAGCTCGTCCTTCTCGGCGATGGCGCGCAACGCCACCGCCAGCTCCTGCTCGTCGACCGCCTTCACCAGGCGCTCCTCGGCACCGGGAGCTCGGGCCTCTAACGCCGCCGTCACGGCGGCGACCTCCTCCTCGGCTCTGCGGACACGTCCGTAAGCCAGCAGTAGCACCTCCTCGAAGCGGTCAAAGGGGACGACCGGCCTTCGGGTGCGCGCGTCCTCCCGCCCTTCTTCTCGGCTGCCCTCCTCGCCGCCTCGTCTTCCGGCGGCCCCCGGCCTCCTCCACGCCCGCTGGAGCTACGCAAGCTCGAGCCAGCCATGGATCTGTAGGTGGGAAGTGGAGAGGAGGCGAGATGCGGCGCGGATTACTCGCCGGAGATGGTGCTAGGTCGCGGTGGAGCGGTGCTATGTGCGGCGGAGGGGTGCGGTTTTGGTACTGCATCGACCCATCCGTCCCCCTAATATAGCGGTCGAGGCGCCGCTTATCCAGCGGCCCGGATAAAATTTTCGGGGCCGTGGGCTTATTCCGCATCTAATCGGGCATGGAAAACGGTATGTACCCGATATCGGCCGTAGTTTTCCGGGCCGAGGGGCTTATTGGGCATCTGCTAGAGATGCTCTTTTAGGGCATCTCCAGCCGTTGTGCCCCGCCCCCCCCCCCCCCCCCAAGGCCGAAAACGGCGCTATTTTGGCCCGCCTGGGGGGGCAACGGCGCTATTTGACGCCCTGGGGGCGGCGTTATCCCAGTCGCCGAACCCAGGCCGGCCCCCAACCGGCGATTTTCGCCCAAATTTGACATACAAAATTGCATAAACATTTCGGCATACAAATCACACACAAATAGTTCAACATACAAATCCACACACAAATAGTTCAACAATGCAAGTAAATAGAACAAATAAAACTAGGCATCGACAATCCTCGTCGTCGGAGTCCATGGCTGGGCGGACAAAACGCCGAACACCTAGCGGGCGAGGTGGGCGCGAGCCTTCCCGAAAACCTTCCTTGCGGCTAGATCACGGCGAAGGGACGAGGAGAGGCCGGCGGCGTGGATTGGGCGAGAAGGTGGGCTTCCTAGCTGCTTGTATGCAGCGGAGGTGGGAGGGGTGGTGCCGGCGGCGACATGGCGGCGACGCGACGGGACAGAGGAAAAGGCGAGGCGGGGGGGGGGGGGGGGGTGGGGAAATGCGCTATCTCGCCGATAGTGCTGGCCCACGCGCGCTTTCACCCTCCAGGCGGTACCCAATGGGCTGGGTCTGGCCTGGGAGCGCCGGCGCTATTTTTGGCCGAAACGGCGCTATTTGGGCTCCTGGGGCCGACTGGGAAGATTTCGGCGCTATTTGGCCGAAACGGCGCTATTTCGGCTCCTGGGGCGCTAGGGGGACGGCTGGAGATGCCCATAGAGCATCTCCAACAGACGCGCAACAAGCCGGCGCGCTAAAAAAAATTGCAGCGCCAAAATTGCGTTTTTGCGCGTGCCGCGCCTGTTTTGCTTTAGCAGCCGCGCTATATTTAGCGTGGCGCGGGGGCATAGTTTTTGCTCCAGCAGCGGCGCTAAAATTCCAGCGTGCGCCCAGCACAAACAACATATGTACTAGTTGCGCCAGAACATGATCAAAAAATACAAAATAAATATACTGAAAATAGCAATATATTGAACTCGAGTCGACTACACGAACACACGAACACAAACTTAGAACTACGAACTAAAACTTAACTAGAACTAAACTTAACTAGAACTTTTAGAACTAGAACTACGAACTGCGCCGGCGCGATTTAGAACTCGTCGTCGGAGGAGAAGATGTCGTCCTCGGAGTTGGTGTCGTCCGAGATGTCATCCTGCAGCGCGTTCCACCTCTCGTCGTCTTCGGGCCAGTTGGCTTGGCCTGCCAACAGTTCCGCCTCCGCACGCGCCTTCGCCACCTGCCGCGCCTCTCGGTCCTCACGGCGCTCGGCCCGCTCGGCCGCCTGGGTGTTCCAGAAGTCCATCTCCTCTCTCGCCTCGCGTGGGTGGTTCCGGTACCAGTCGTTGACGGCGCGCTGGTCCCGGTCCTCGACTAGGCGGAGCGTCGCACGGAGGCGGTGTTCGCGGCGGTCGTCGGCGGTGACGAGGCCCTGTTCGCCGCCTCCTGCGCGTTGCGGCAGTCCTGGAAGTTCATGCTCCGGCGCGAGCGGTTGAGCCTCCACGCCGCCGCGGTCGCGTACGTCCCAAGTGGGACGCGGCTATCGCCGGACCGGATCTCCGCGTAGAACGTCCCGTTGGCGCGCGGGCGGACGCCGCGATACCCGGACTGGCTCGTGCGGCGCGGAGGCATGGTGGCGACGGCGGATTGCGAGTGGTGGCGCGAGCGGCGGCGGGATTCCGAGCGGTGGCGCAAGCAGTGGGAGGGGAGGGGAAAAGCGGTTGGGGACGCGTGGAGTGAGCGCGTGCTGGCCGCGGGGCGGGATATTTAACGCGAAACGTAGCGCGTTGGCCAGCGCGCGCTTCTGTTTTTCAAGCACGCGCTTTTTTCCCGCGTCTGCTGGAGCGCGCGAAATGGCCCCGCGCGGGGGAAAATTCTGTTATATGGCACGCGCTCCGTTTCCGGCATCGAGGGCACCTGCTGACCTGCAGGTAGGTAGGGTTCCGTTAATCCTACCCTCCTCCGGTTCGCTGAACCCTAGGGCTAGGAAGGCTGAGGTCGAAGGATTTTCTCGCAGCGGGCAGCACGGGTTCGTGGTGGCGATCACGGGGGTGGAGGACATCGGCAAGGGGCTCATCCGGGAGGGCACGAGCTTCGTCACCTTCCCCGTCAAGTACCAGTGCGTCGTCTTCCGCCCCTTCAAGGGCGAGATCCTCGAGGCCGTCGTCACCATGGTCAACAAGGTGCTGGATTTTACTGCCCTTTTATTTATCCACAGGCGTGATCGATGTGCCTCAGTGCCCCGTTTACTGAATTTCGACTGTTCATCTTGCTGCTGGTTCTGCAGATGGGATTCTTCGCAGAGGCTGGGCCTGTGCAGATCTTCGTGTCTAATCATGTGAGTGACTTGTGTGCTTTTAGCTGGAGCTGCTGTGTCAAATTGGTGGAGTGAACCATTGAACTTCAGAATTATCTGTGTGGTTGATAGTTCGGTACAAGCTCTTACATCTGATTTGATTATGCTGCGGACTCAAATGGTGCCGGTTCATGTAAAAACTAATAGTGCTCATTTGTCCGTCTGATTAACATGCTTGTTATGGTGATAAGGTACAGTATAAAGTTCTCGCTGACCTTGCACATTCTGGCTTACTGGGTGTGTTATTCTGTTTTTACATGCAGTTGATCCCTGACGATATGGAGTTTCAATCTGGTGATGTGCCAAACTACACAACTTCTGATGGATCGGTATGCTTCTTTTTGTATAAGTGGTTCCTAGTGTTCTCCTCGTGGGTAACTACTAGCCAAGTGTCACATGCATTACTACGGACTTCACCAGTACATTCATGCTTAAAAAGTTAAAATATTTATTTAGACTAACGAGTATCCATTTCAACATTTATATTCTGTAAGCATATCAAATTTACTTTGGCTTTTGCTTTCTAAAGATGGTGATGTTTGTTTAGAGTTGCATAAGAGGTTGTTCGGCTCTATGAAAAATTAAAGCAACAAGAACATCACATGTCATATGAATAACTATATAATTTGCTAAAAAAATAAAGGAATGCTTTTTTACTTTGTTGAGGGTTGCACGGAAGGTTTTTGGTTCGGGGAGAAATAAAGGAAAGAAACAAAATCCACAAGAAAAATATGGGATAAGAAGGCCCACGAGTCCTTGTATTTTCTTTTGTGTGAATGAGCGAAGTGAGCAAGTACCACTGCCTCCGCTACTGCCATCATAAACTCCCTTTTATATTACAGTACACTACTGGCAGGTCATGAAATGTCCGCTTGTTGTTTTGCTCTTTTGGAGCATCTCAGAAAAATTGCGTGTGCTTCTACTTGTTCTTTTTAGCATCTAACTGTGTGTTCTGCATGCTGTATGAAATAATGAATGGTTGCTGCATACATGACTAGGTATATAGAAATAATCTTTCAAAAAAGAATATGATTAGGTACTGGGTGTCATTATGAGATAGAAACAGATTATTCTGTTGAAAACAATTTGCTTTATTCTAAGTGGGAATTGCTTGTTTGTCTGGTTCAGGTGAAAATTCAGAAAGAAAGTGAGGTTCGTTTGAAGATTATAGGCACCCGTGTTGATGCAACAGAAATTGTAAGTCTGTTACCCTTTCTTCTACGGAAGTTTCTGAATTGGTAGTGGTCAGTCTTCTCTAGAATTTTGAGGTAGGACCTATGTGAGTAACTACCAATGTTATTGATATTGATTGTTGACTTTTTTCGCAAAAAAAAACGATTTTTGACTTGATCTAATTTCATATGCAGTACCATTGAGATCATTGCATATACTTTTTACTGTCTCTAATTGTCTATGAAGAGGCATGCCTAGTTTTTTTGGGCAAATAGATTAATCAGTCCAAGAAGATACCAGCATATATGACTATGATTTTAGATAGATAAATGGTGCCTATGTAGTGTGGTGTAAAATTTGAAGTGTCCTTTCTTCTACCATATGTTGTAACTACCCGAGGTATATAACTTATAGTCCAATCCTGTTTGAATTCATATGAGATGTTTTGCAAAAAAGTTGGATAAGACTTACCATACCAGATACTCCCTCCATCTGGATTTGTAAGGCCTCTGGACTTTTGAGCCTAATAAATAGGATCAAAATTTGAGGGGCCTTACAAACCTGGATGGAGTACCAAAAACAGATAATTTATCATGAAGCTACAGTTTGCATGTTTGTATCAATCCTCTGACAAGTCTTAAGTTGTGTGATGTGCAATTTTCTTATGGTTTGTTCCTTTTCTGTATCAGTTCTGCATCGGCACGATAAAACATGACTATCTGGGTATTATCAGTGATCCTGTTGCGGCATCTTAAATGATCCAGACAAGACTGCAGCCTTGTCATACTCTTCAACTTCAACATCCTGATATATTGCAACGTTGAATTCCAGAAGCCCTCAAGGAAGGTTGCAAGGGGACTGGGTCATGTATTATCATAACTAGGATCTTTTTTAACCGTAGTTGATGAGCCACTGTAGTGAACACTTCGGTTAATCTATTGGAATTCAAGTCACAGTTATTTTTGTCCTGTCCGTCCACTCGAACCAAAGGCCATCGGAGTCGAAGAGCTTGGACGGCAAACTGTTTTCCAATTTACTTTATTTTTCCCTCCCGAAACTTTGTCTCTTCCCGCCCACAAAATCGCCTGCACAAACTTCATTGTTCGTTTTCATACTGTTTGCACGGTGTTGCACAAAATTTGTGCTGCAGGCTCACTGTTGGACGGAAATGATAATCAGGTCTCTTAACGAGCCTAACATTCGATGATCGTGCAGTGGTTGGCGGGAACCAGGCTGCCGGTGTGGTGCGGTCATTCGATCTCGTTTTGTTCGCAGGCTATAGATCAGATATATGGCCGAGAAGTTTTAAGAGTTCGGTACCACAGGATCGTCTCGGACCCTCCAAAAAAACTTGCGAGAATCAAATTTCAAAAAAATTCCATTTAAAGTTAATTACATCTGGACCAAATTTATATCTGATCAGACCTTTATTTTGACAGTTTAACACTTGCTGAATGTATTATTTCTCAAGGCACAAGGGCTCTATACATAGAACTGGATTGGTTCATACAAAAGTATTCCCTCCGTTCCAAATTAGACGACTTCCATTTGTTTATATGTAGATGTATCTAGACATGTTACAAGTATAGATATATCCACATTTGCACAAATGGAAGTCATCTAATTTAGAACGGAGGGAGTAGATAACAAAGTCCTCATCCTCAAGAAAAACTCAACAGCTAAATCAGGATCTATACATACAAAGTTGATATGCCTCCCATGGGCTACAATCAGCCAAGTACCGGAGTACGTTGTACCTAACACTATCACAAGAAACCTTCTGCAGAAACCTACACTTTTCATGCAAGTTGTTAAACATTCATCTAAAACAGGTCGCCCCATATCTACGCAGCTGCATTGGCCTCTCTACTGAGCCCGCTGGACTAAACAGCTTCAGTGGAAAAATCTTCGACGGCACCGTGCCGACCCCATCTCCTCATACTCTGATTTCGTGACGCACATCGCCGCGAAGTCAGGGCTGGACGCCAAGATGGATCCTCCTCTCCAGGCACCGAGAATCGGGCTAGCACAAAGCAGCACAACGTTAGTGCTGTCCACGTATACGTGCATGAGCACGAGGGTGTGAGCAAGAAAGAGGGAGAAGCATAAAAAGCGGGGGTACATACTTCTCTTGAGGGATTATCTTCACATGGTAGTCCTCAGGCACGAGAGGCCGAAGTTCTCTTTGCCTATCCATACAAACGACATGATGTCAGTGCGTCAGGGAAATAACAACACCGGTCTCTCTTGTGATGAAGAAAGAAACGGCTTACAGTCTTTCAGCGAATCGAGGGAACAAGATGCTTCCACCTGTCAAGATGATGCTGGAAAACAACCCAACACGTGTGAACATGAGTCACACAATCGAATCAGATATCAAGATAGGGTCAGGCAGATCACCAAATACCTCTCATAAAGCACAGGTTGAATATATGGATGGCAGGCTTGCACAGCACGAACTATACACTCAGCAAGACCAGCTTGATTCATGCCTACAAAAAAAAGTACCAACATTCATACTTCTCACCCTTCCCGAAGTTGGTAAAAATGGCATTCACTATATTAGAAAGATAAACTAATGAAGCTATGAAGCAGCAGTCAATGCCAGTCAACATTAACCTAATGGTCACCGAGCTTATATATATGATACAGGTGTTGCCTTTTCTTATGGATATAGGTTAAATCTATTCACACAATCCAAAATACATCCAAGCTTATATTGGGTGTGTAAGTCGATATGGATTTGGGGCTGCTCAATCGCATGCCTCCTCTATTTCATTGATACATTATATAGGCACATATACACGGTGATCAACTTCTGTTACAAGTCAGGTTGGATACAAACCGTCATGCATACTAGGTATGTTAGAACTATCTATGGCAGTTGATCGGCCGGCCGTATAACTCTCCAACACGCCCCCACAGTCCGAACCGGGGATAGCATCCACGTGAAGACTGGATCGGAACTCATAAAACAGTGCAGTTGGGAGGCCCTTCGTGAAGATGTCAGCATATTGCGACGATGAAGGAACATGCAGAACGCGAACAGCACCAAGAGCCACCTTCTCTCGGACAAAATGAATATCAAGCTCAATGTGTTTGGTCCTGCGATGTTGTACGGGGTTGTGGGCAAGGTAGACGGCGCTCACATTATCACAGAATACGACGGTAGCACTGCAGACGGGGCGATGAAGTTCCTGAAGCAGCTGACGGACCCAACATGATTCAGCGACGACGGCCGCAACAGCTCGGTACTCGGCTTCCGCACTTGAGCGGGAAACTGTGTTTTGCCTCCTAGAAGACCATGATATCAAATTGTCACCAAAAAACATGCAAAATCCGGAAGTGGAGCGTCTGGTATCGGGGCAGCCAGCCCAATCGGCATCGGAGTAGGCAACAAGGTTTTGAGAGGAAGAGGAATGGAGTGTCAGACCAAGATCAAGAGTGCCTTTGAGGTAGCACAAAATACGCTTGAGGAAGGAAAGATGAGGCTCACGAGGATCATGCATGTGAAGGCACACTTGTTGGACAGCATAGGCAATATCTGGTCGAGTGAGAGTGGCGTATTGAAGAGCACCAGCAAGACTGCGATAGAAAGAAGGATCAGAAACAGGAGAACCGGTGGTGGCAGACAGTTTGGCTTTTGTGTCAACGGGAGTAGAAACACTGTTGCAATCACTCATGCCAGCTCGAGATAGAATGTCTAGAATATATTGTCGTTGAGAGAGATGCAAACCTGTAGGTGTACGAGAGACTGAAATACCAAGAAAATGATGCAACGAGCCAAGATCCTTCATAGCAAATTCTTTACTGAATGAGTTAATGATCGAAGAAAGGGCAGTGGAAGATGAGGCAGTGAGTATAATATCATCCACATATAGAAGTAAGTAAGCAGTGGTCTGGTCTTTGTGTAAAATAAACAAGGAAGCATCAGATTTGGATTCTACGAAACCTACAGAACGAGCAAAGGTGGCGAAACGTTGGAACCATGCACGGGGAGCTTGTTTGAGACCGTACAACGACTTATGCAACCGACAAACATAGTCAGGATAACGAGGATCAATGAATCCGGATGGCTGCTGGCTATAAACAACCTCATCAAGATAGCCATGAAGAAATGCATTTTTCACATCAAGTTGATGGATCGGCCAAGAGAAAGAAAGAGCAATGGAGAGAACTAAACGAATAGTAGCGGGCTTAACAACCGGACTGAAAGTCTCATCATAGTCCACACCGGGTTGTTGAGAAAATCCACGAACGACCCAACGAGCTTTGTGTCGAGCGAGAGAGTCATCAGAGTTATATTTATGACGAAAAATCCACTTGCCGCTGACAATGTTAGCACCTGGAGGACTGGGAACAAGAGACCAGGTCTTGTTGATGGTTAGGGCATCATATTCTTCCTGCATGGCATTACGCCACGAAGGATCACGAAGGGCCGTAAGATAGTTGTGTGGTATGGGAGAAGAGACAACAGCAGAAAGGTTGAGGCGGTCGATCGGTGGTGGTAGGCGACCGGTGATTGAACGAGTACGATGTATAGGTACTGGAATTGGAGTTTCAGGTGGTGCATTTGGTGGGCTGGTAGTAGAGCTGGACGGAGGGCTTGCTTGCATGGCTGTAAGAGAAGGTGGGCTGGGAGTGGGTTGCGAGCTAGCTGGAGTAGCTGAGCTGCGTGGTGTAGTAGGGCTAGCTGGAGAGGGTGGGCTGTCAGGTGTATGCATGCGGATCTCGGGAGTTGCAGAAGTTAGTGATCGACGTGAGAGGTTCAGTGGGAACGGTGGGGTTGGTTCAGGTTCTGATGGTGGTGTAGAGGGCTTGGTAGAGGATGGTGGGGTATATGGAAAAGTGGTCTCATAAAAAACAACGTGTCGTGATATGATAATGCGGCGTGTAGTGAGGTCGAGGCAACGATAACCTTTATGGCGAGGTGGATATCCGAGAAATATACATTTGATCGAGCGAGGAGAAAGTTTATTTGGAGTGGTGGCGGAGGTGTTGGGATAACAAAGACATCCGAAGACACGAAGATCATTGTAGGGTGGTGTTATACCGAATAGAGTTGTATATGGTGTTGAGAAGTTGACGGCGGATGAAGGACAGATGTTTATAAGATATGTTGCGGTGTAGAGAGCTTCAGCCCAAAAGGTGGATGGTAGGGAGGCTTGGAATAAGAGGGTACGGATGACATCATTGGTGGTGCGAATGGCACGTTCAGCCTTGCCATTTTGCTGGGAGGTATGAGGACAAGAGAAACGAAGAAGGAGACCATGAGAGGCACAAAAGGTATCGAGGATTCTCCTCCATTGTCGCATTGGATAGCTAGTATGGGCAGGTTAAACTGAGTGGAAACAAAAATATGAAAGGCGGTGAGGGTGGCATAAACTTTAGATTTCTTGCGAAGAGAGAAACTCCAAAAATAATGGGAAAAATCATCCACAATGATAAGATAATAACAAAGCCCAGAGGTGCTAGGAACAGGGATGTCCAAAGATCACAATGTAATAACTGAAAGGGTCGAACAGTGTATGTTTTTTAATCATAAAACGGTAGCCTAACATGTTTTCCTAGCTGACATGCATGACAAAGCGACGGCCGATCTTTATTATACGAGATAAGTTGCGATTGGTGAAGACGCGACATGGTGTGGTGGCCAGGATGTCCAAGGCGGCGGTGCCAAAGCGATGAGGAGGTGGTGGTGATGAGGGCTTCAGCGGGTGTAGAACGACATAGTGGGTAGAGCGGTCCAGAACTATTGCAGCGGAGGATTACGGTCCTGGAAGGAAGCGCCTTCACGGAAAAACCAAAGGGGTCAAATTCGATGGTGCAAAAGTTGTCAGTTGTAAATTGTCGAACCGAAATAAGATTTTTGATGATTTTTGGAACGATGAGAATATTATTAAGAAAGAGAGATCGGCTGGAGGAGGGGAGTGTGGTGGAACCAGTATATGTGACAGGAATAGTTTGGCCATTACCGACCGTGACAATTTGAGAAGAGGGTTTTAGGGAGGAGAGAGTACCATGATCAGATGCCATATGGGAGGAAGCGCCAGTATCCATAAACCACTCCTGATTCCCTGGAAGATGCATGTTGTTGAGGGCCGTCAGAAGAGCTGGGTCGAGCTGCTGTTGATATTCGTTGTAGGTTGGTGTCGGTGGAGCCGGGGCGACGCCGTGTGAGTGCGGGCCTGTGCCGTAAGCCGCATACGCCTGCGGGGGTGCAGCGCCGGGGCGTGGGCCAGGGGCACGCCACGGACGAGGCTGCCAGGGAGCTGGAGACGGCTGCTGCTGCAGCTGCGCGCGCGTCGGAAGGCCTGTCCATGGATTGAACATCCACGGCTCGTTGCGGCCGCGTCCGCGACCGCCGCGACCACACCCACGAGTGTTGGTGAAGTTTCCGCGGCTGCCGCTGTTTGTGGAGGAGCCGAAGGAGCCAGCGGTTCCGTTGTTGGAGCCGTAGGAGCGCTGGTCGTCGGAGCTGCGTCCGCCCCCGGAAGGTGAAGCGCGTTCACCGCCCGCGCTGGGCATGATGCTATTGCCGCTCGCCCATAGAGCAGTGGAAGCAGCGTTCCTTGCATCGGTCTTCTTCTGAGCTTCTTCGAGCACAAGCGCCGATCGCATTTGGAGGAAGGATGGAAACGGAACTTGAAAGGGAATAAAGGACCGTAGATGGGAAAACTGCTCGTTTAGACCACGAAGGACAGTTAGAACCAGAGTCTCGTCGGAGACTGCTTGGCCGACATCGGCGAGGGCGTCGGCGAGGGACTTGAGCTTGGCGCAGTATTCATGCACCGTCATGTCGCCCTGCGGTGTGTTGCGGAACTCGGCGTCAAGGGCGAGAGCGCGACTCTTCTTGTTGTCGCGGAACAGGTTGTCGATGGCGTCCCAG
The DNA here is from genome assembly GCA_947311845.1 of Poa pratensis. NCBI lineage: Eukaryota > Viridiplantae > Streptophyta > Magnoliopsida > Poales > Poaceae > Poa > Poa pratensis. The sequence goes on from CAMZMU010000033.1 coordinate 73,467,737, forward strand.
ACCTGCCGCACCGAGGAGCCTGGTGCCATGATCATGCCGAACAGCTCCAGCGAGATGGACCCGTAAATCCAGTTCAGCACGGTGAAGTCGTCGCGACCCCAATCGGAGGTGGGCGAGATATCAGGCGGCGAGGCGTCACCAACGACGTGAGAGGTGAGCCCATAGCGGCTGAGGGCGACGAGAAAGAGCTCGTGCCACTGTGCATAGTTCGAGTCCTTGACATCCAGGGTGATGGGTACGCAGGTTTTGATGGAGTGAACATAGGTGGATGGGCAGGGTGAGAGGATTCGGTGGTTTGCTTGAGTGTTTCCATGGTGGCTGGAGGAGAGAGTTCTGGGATGGTGTTGTTTTTGGTCGTAGCAGCAGTTTCGGCTTGGCGGGCGAGTTCGGACTCCCGCGCGTTGAGTTCTTCCTCCCGTTGCTTGAGTTTGGCTGCAAGAGCTTTGAGCTCGTCGGGGGACATGTCGCCCATGGTGGAGAAGGAGGCTGGCTAGGGTTTTGGGGAAGGATTAGAGATTGGTTTGCTAGGGTTCAGGAGGAAGAGGACCGACCGGTGTCTGATACCATGTAAGTCGATATGGATTTGGGGCTGCTCAATCGCATGCCTCCTCTATTTCATTGATACATTATATAGGCGATACAACTTCACTGAACTGGATCAGACAGCAATTGAGCCTCGTCGTGAGCAGCGATGTGTCTCACGCGAAGGGTGCCTGTGGCGACAGGCGACGCGCGAGGCGACTGGGTCGGGGCGCCGGAACCTAGCCGTGGCGGCCGCTGCCGGAGCCGGCGCAAGGGGCGCCGGGCTCTGGCGGACCGTGCCGTGGCCGAGGGCGGCCCGGCAGGTGCCATGGAGGAGGAGCTGGTGGCCTCCGACGGCGAAGTGGAGCTGTGTGGTGCACCGCGGGGGGTGGTGACGTTGGGCGAGTTCTGGCCGCCGGTGCTGCGGGATCTGTCGCGCGGAGGGGTCCAGGGGGACCTCGCGCCGCAGATAGCGTCCTCGCCGGCCGCTACTTCGCCGGAGTCGGTGTTGGTGTGGGCGCCAGATTCGTTCTCTGAGTTCCCATCGTTGTCCTCGCCAGGGGGCGGGTCTCAGCGTGCGCGGCTGGGCACAGGGGTGCTGGCGGCCGGGAGGTTTTTGGTGGGCTCGCTGGCGGTGCCGCTGCTGGGGGAGCCGGTGGACGCGCCGCCGCCGCCATTGGTTCGGGTGCAGGAAGGGTCTGAATCGCTAGGGTTTGCTTCGGGGAGGCAGTCAGTGCCAATGGGCCGAGATGTGGGCCGTGGTCCTGGGGAGGTCGTGGCCCATGTGCGGTGCCAGCCCTCGGTTCAGCTGGTGGGCCTTGGAAGGGACTATGGGCCACCGTGCGGGTTGCAGGATGCACGACGCGTGGACAGCGCTGCTGATCGAACGGTGGTGACGGGGAAGGGCTCCCGCCGCCACCTTCTTAACTGGGTCTGGCTCCCTTCCGGAACCCTAGATCTCACTCTAGGGTTTCCAGCCACCAAGAGAGACGTGAAGCGAAACAAGTCCAGAGCCAAAGTCTTCGTCGCGCCGTCGCTTCTCTCGGGCGCCGCCACTCCGTTCCTCGTAGAGATGGCTCGCGACTGGAACGGCAGCAGCAGTGGTTGGCGCGGGGGCGCGAGCATCGGTGAAGGTGGCAGTCATGGGCAAGGAGGCCCGGTCGGTGGCGGCGGTGGGGGCCGTCGCTACGACGCGGAGGACCTCAGAGCTAAACTGAACAGAGAGCAGGAGGAGCACAGAAGGCAGCAGCGCGAGCGTGATGGGGACAACTTCCGCCACCGTGATGATGGGAGATTTGGAGGCAACCGGGCGGGGCGCGGGGCGGATGACCGGATGGGCAGGGGCCCCGACAACCGCTACCGCTCTCCGCCGCGTCTCGGCCCCAGGGGTGGGGATCCCCCTCGGGGCGCTGGGTACAAGAGGCCACGGCCTCCGCCGCCGCAGCCAGGGCCTCCGCAGAACGCGCCGACGGGTGGGGCCCCGTCGGAGGCGGATCTGTCTCAAGTTACTTGCTACAACTGTGGAAATCAAGGGCACATCCAGTCCAACTGCACCGAGAAGCCGTTCTGTGCCAAATGTAAGAAGGTGGGTCACCCGGCGAAGCTCTGCACAGCGCCATCGGCCCCAGGGTGGGCGGGTTTTGGCATTGAAGGACGAGGGTTTGTTTTCGTTGATGAAGATAAGGCGGAGCCGGAGAGGAATCCTCGTAACGAGGCAACAGTCAAGATTGAATCCTCTAGCCTCTCAGACCTGATGGTGGAAGACGAGTTCAAAGACTTGGTTCAAGATAACTGGGACTGGCAAGTGAAGCAACTATCTGAGCACACCTTCTCGTTGGTGTTCCCCTCGAAGGAGCTGCTGCGGATGGCTACCCGTGGGGGCGGGCTCTGCCTCCCGACCTCTGAATGCAGGGCGGTGGTCACGGAATCTTGTGTGGAACCGCTGCACGACGAAACGCTGACGGTGACTTGGATCAAATTGCATGGTGTCCCGGCGGCGTGGCGGGTGGAATCCAGGCTACTGGCGGGTACCTTGGAGCTGGGAAGACCTTTGGAAGTGGACATCGCTTCGCTGCAACCCAAGGAGGGGCCTGTCCGCATGCGCTTCGCGTGCCGGACTCCGGTTCAACTTCAAAGCCACATCTCTTTGTTCGTTAACCTTAAAGGGTTTAAGGTTCGCGTAGAGCGTGAGTTTGGTGACAACGGGAAGGGCCCGGCGCCACCCTCTCCTCCTCCTTTCAAGAAGCACGACAAGGATCATGATAAAGACAAGGACTGCTCTAGGGACCTGAGTTCTGATGACGAAGAGTGGGAGGATCGCAACCCCAAGAAGGCCAGGTCAAGCAAGAGCAGATCGCCGGTGAACAATTCTGGGAAAGGGGGGGCCATCACCAGGCAGCGGTCTCTGCCCCTCCTAAGGAACAACCTATTGTGATTTCTCAGTATGGCTCGTTCCTTCCGCCTTTCAGTGCTGCCTTGAAGTTGCCAGCAGTTGGCCTGCAGTCCCAAGTGCTTGCTTCTCCATCTCCTTAGCCAGTGGGCATCCGGCGGCCTCGGAAGGCGGCGCAACAGTGGAGCAACTGCTCGTAACCCCGGTCAAGCATCTGGAAGTGGACTCTCTGCAGGCTGCTGAGTTAAGGAGCAAGAGCAACCAGGATAGGACAGCTAGGAAGCTGGCGCTGCTGGAGGAGGGATCGGGGGACTCGAAGTCGGAGGCTGCGCGGGATGCGGGGCTTGCTCTGGACGCGTCGGCCAGGGCCTTCTCTGCCCCGGTTGCTCGGGCGCCCCGCAGCCGGCCTGCTTCGGTTGAGGTGACTAGGAAGAGCGAGCGGGGCAAAGGCGAGACGGAGGGGCCGGTTCTCGCCCGCGCGCTACTCCGCACTCAGAAGAAAAACAACCCAGGTAACTCACCCATCTCTAAGTTTGCTATTCTCCAAGACCGTCCTGTTCTTGATTTTCTGCAAGTGGCTAGGGATAGTTGCGTTGTTTTAGATCCAACAGGCGGTGCTCCCGAACAGGTGGTTTCGATGATTCAAGCAAGAGAATTGGTCCAGGCTGAGCTGGCCTTGAAAGCTGCTCAACTAGAGTTAGAAAAGAAAGAAAAAGAGAGGAGGGACAAAGAACAGAAAGAGAAGGAGAACTCTACACAGGGAGTGGCGCAGACATTGGTTCAAGGGGAACCAGGGTCCAGTGCTGCCGCCAGCGCCGACGAAAATATCCTATCACCAGGAGGGCCTGGTGAGACCTTTGCCTTCACGGCCTCAGGGGAGGTCGTGAAGCCTCCAGTGAAGAAATCTAGAAAGAGGGCGGTCAAGACTTCGGTCCCAGTGGAACGACGCATGCTAACCCGCCTAGCACGGGCTAAGGGAGTGGTTTCCTAATGCGTGTTCTTTTCTGGAACATTAGAGGGTTCGGGGTGCGGGGACGCCGAACTCTTCTTAAAGACTATCTCCGCAAGCATCACATCGACGTTGTCATTCTCCTAGAACGATTACACTGATAACGAGCTTCAGAGCCTTGAGATAGGGGACAAGTTCTTTTGGAGCTGGTTACCGGCGAATGGGCATTCAGGGGGCATTTTGCTGGGCATTAGGGACAGCCTCTTTGAGGTAGGGGCGTGTGAGAAAGGTCAGAGCTTCATCTGCGCGTCAGCCTTACACAGACCATCTGGTATGATTATGGACATAATTGGGGTTTATGGTCCAGCGGATCATGCCAGATCAAGCTCCTTTCTAGACGAACTGTCTTCCAAGATTGCCAGTTGCTCCCATCCCATTCTCATGGGCGGCGATTTCAACCTGATCCGATCGGCGGATGATAAGAATAATGATAGGGTGAACTGGGCCCGTATTGACTTGTTCAACGCTCACATTGGGTTGTGGGCGCTTAAAGAACTTCCGCGCACGGGTGCGCGGTACACCTGGTCCAATAAACAATTAAATCCGGTCCGTTGCGTTCTTGACAGAGTGTTCATCTCGCCTGAGATTGACGTCCGTTTTCCGACGTGCTCCCTGGTGGCTGAAACAAGCCTGGGCTCTGACCATACCCCACTTATCTTTGACTCGGGAGAGGGCTCCCTGGTCCGTAGCAATAGATTTTTCTTCGAAACAGGCTGGTTTGAATTGGAAAACTTCAACTCCATTTTGCTTTGCAAATGGAACCACTTGGCGTCGGTGGTAGGTGGGAGAGATATTGTTGATTGGTGGAGTTTCATGAGCTCCAGCCTGCGCCAGTTCCTTCGGGGGTGGAGTCGTAACCTAGGCAAGGGTGCCAAGGCGATGAAGGACTCCATCCTTCTGCAGATTAAAAACCTTGACTTGCGTGCTGACTCGGATGGGTTGGACGAGGAAGATTGGGCTTTCCGTCTCCACCTTGAAGAGCAACTGCTTGACATCTTGAAGATGGAGGAAGAATATTGGAGGCAGAGAGGTAGAGTTCGGTGGGCACTCCAGGGGGATGCCAACACGGGCTATTTCCACGCGATTGCCAACGGGCGGCGACGCAAATGTCTTATCACGTCCCTCTCTACCCCTGACGGCCCAATTTCGGACAAGATGGCTCTTCAAGATCACATATACAACTTTTACAGAGCGCTGATGGGCTCAGAGGCCCCTCGGTTTTGCGGCCTCGCCACGAACACCTGGGGTGGGGAGAGGTGCGTCTCGCCTGCAGAAAATTTGAGCCTAGCGCTAACTTATTCAGAAGCGGAGTTGGAAGCTTTAGTGATGTCTTTGAAGTCAGATACGGCGCCTGGACCGGATGGGTTCCCGGTTCTATTCTTCAAGCGTTGTTGGGGTTTGGTGAAACACGGGGTCCTTCACATCCTCAATGACTTCATTTTGGGCAGGATCGATATTGCCAGATTGAACTTCGGGGTGCTGTCTCTGATTCCTAAGGTTCAGGGGGCTGACCAGATCTCTCAGTTCCGTCCGATTGCTTTAATCAACGTCATCTTCAAAATTGTTTCCAAGGCCTTTGCAACGCGCCTAGACCCGATTGCCAACAGGATTATTAGCCCCAACCAGACTGCATTTATTAAGGCCGCTTCATTCTTGATGGCGCTTTGGCTTTGCAAGAAATTGTCCATGAGTTGAAACAGAAGAAGCTAGGTGGTATTCTGTTTAAAATCGACTTTGAAAAGGCCTATGATAGGGTAAATTGGGACTTTCTCACGGAAGTCCTGCGTCGGAAGGGGTTCGATGCAGGCATTATTCACAGACTCATGCAGCTGGTCCGGGGGGTCAGACTGCCATTTCGATCAACGGTGAGATGGGCCCGTTTTTCCGCAACAAGAGAGGGGTGCGCCAAGGCGACCCGTTGTCTCCCCTCCTTTTCAACTTTGTTGCGGAGGCACTGTCGGCAATGCTCTCAGCGGCCTCTGCAACCGGACACATCCAGGGGGTTGTGCCGCACCTTATTCCGGGGGGAGTGTCTCACCTTCAATATGCCGACGACACGCTGATTCTGATTCAGGATAACGATCTGGGGATCGCTAATCTGAAATTCCTCCTGATGTGTTTTGAAGAAATGTCCGGGTTGAGAATCAACTATCACAAGAGTGAGGTCATAGTAATGGGTAAACCGCGTGAGCACCGCCAAAGGGTGGCGGATATGCTCAACTGTAAATTGGGCTCGTTCCCATTTACCTACTTGGGTCTTCCTGTGGCTGACAGAAAACTTACTATTGACCAATGGAACTTTTTGGTTCTGAAATTAGCTGCCAGAGTGGAGCCCTGGGCGGGGAGGTTCTTGTCCTCCGGGGGGAGGCTCATCCTCTCCAACTCGTGTCTCGCCAACCTCCCAATGTTTGCCATGGGGCTCTTCCTGCTGCAAGATGGTGTGCATGCAAAACTAGACTCTCATAGGGCTCGGTTCTATTGGGAAGGTTCGGGCCCCAAAAGGAAATACCACCTCCTCAATTGGCCGGCAGTGTGTCGCCCGAAGGAGTTCGGAGGCTTAGGGATTGTCAATTCCAAACTCATGAACAAAGCTTTGATGCTAAAATGGATCTGGAAACTCTACCAGGATGAGGACAGTTTGTGGGCCAGGTTAATTAGGGCCAAGTATTTGGTTAACAACGACATCTTCGCAAGCTCGAGTCGGGGTGGCTCGCAGTTTTGGAGGAGTCTGGGAAAAATCAAGCACCTCTTCAAGTTAGGTGCTCGACACGCGGTGCGCAACGGGCAGCGTACTCTTTTTTGGACCGATTGTTGGCATGGGACCGGCAAACTCAAAGACAGGTTCCCTCTCATCTTTGCGGTCTGTGATAACCATCAGATTTCGGTGGCCTCGGTGGTCAGTAACTCCATTCGTCTTCGCCGCTCCTTATCTGAGGCGGGTAGAGCTCAATGGGAGGAGTTGTTACAGTTGGTTGACCAGATTCACCTTTCGGAGGGGTTGGACTCGGTCTCCTGGTCTTTGGAAGAGTCGGGCCATTTCACGGTAGCCTCAATGTATGCGAAACTGGCCCAAGGGGCTTCCGTTGCTTACTTCCGTGATGTGTGGGCGGCGAAGCTTCCTCTGAAAATTAAGATTTTTTCTTGGCAGTTGATCTTAGACAGGCTACCTTCGGGTCAAGTTCTCGCTTCGAGGCAGGGGCCTTCGGACGGGTTCTGCGCTCTCTGTGGCGCGGCGGAGGACGCGTCACATATGTTCTTTTCGTGTTCCTTAGCAAAGTTTTCGTGGAGTGTGTTGCGCCAACTTCTTGGGAATCGCTGGTGTCCGGCTAATTTTGCGCAATTCTTCGCCATCCTTAGTGGTTTGTCGGGTCAAACGCGTAGGGTGGTGTGGTCCCTGTTTGTTGCGCAATCTTGGGCCCTTTGGAACATTCGCAACAAGCTCTCCATCGAGCGCAGGATTATTAAGCACCCTGCTGATGTGATCTACAAAACTCTTATCTTTTTGCAGTTGTGGTGTCTAAACGCCAAGGACAAGGATCGGCCAAGGCTCGCGACGCTGGTCGGCAAGTTAAAGCTGTTATATACAGCAAATCGACCGAGGAGGAGTCCGAGTAGCCGGAGTGGGTGATTTCTTTACTGCTGCTGGGGTGGCTCCCCTGTCAGCCTTTTGCCTTAGTGGCTGTTGATCTAGTACTGTCGTCTCTTATGGCTAAGCTGTATGCCGCAGCATGTAATCAACTATGTGTGAACTTTGTGGTCTTATTAATTTAAGGCTGGGCACTTGTGCCTTGTATCTAAAAATACATTATATAGGCACATATACACGGTGATCAACTTCTGTTACAAGTCAGGTTGGATACAAACCGTCATGCATACTAGGTATGTTAGAACTATCTATGGCAGTTGATCGGCCGGCCGTATAACTCTCCAACAGGGTGGAGAAACTAGAAACCGAAGAACATACAACTATGTCATGTTTCGTAGTGACCGTAGGAAATTCAAAGCCAATGGTTGTAAGGTCCCAATGCAGTGGAAGCTGTCATCATTTTATACGCATTTTGTCAGCTATTCTGGAACGCCAAAAAATCATATCCCTATCTAGCATCAGAAAGATTATTATATTTGTTAAGTCTGGTACAGAAATCATTTTCGTTAAGGATGAGAAATTAAAATTAGGTGCTCATCTTTTCCGATAGCCAAGGAGGCTCGCTAGGACACCAGTAGGGGCAAGTTCTCACAAATAAGGTTAAGAAGTGTAGTGGAACAGATGAAGAAAGTATACGGGAATCTAGATGTGACACTAACCGAGATCAATTGGATGAAAAAGCATCTCTGGGACAAGGAACCTTTCGTTGGTCAAGGCAAATTCCTGCAGAATGAAAATTCCTTTAGATTATACCAAGTAACATTTTACATGTAACAAAAGTAGAGGGTGTTACATTTTGACTTAATTCAGGCTTCTTTTTATCCTCGAACTTGTTTGTGTCACTGTCACCATCCTTTTGATCCAATTCTCCCTCGGCAGGCAGATAACAGTATCGACGTGCTTCATTCATATCTCTGACAAACCCTTTCTTGGACGTTATGCCATCAGGGAGAATGTAAGAACATCTGAATGGGTTGTCCTTAAATGATAACCTGAAATAATTGTGCATCATGCTGTTCAGAGATTTGAGTAACTAATAGACAACCGTAGTGTTAGAGTTATTGATCAACAAGACAGTGAAAAACTGGTGAAAAAACACAATGACATTATGCTGTGCAAATTTACCTACACTAGATAGGATTAAAAGAGACAGAGTGAGAGCTGCCGAAACAGTGTGATCAAATTATTTGGATCTCAAACATAGATGGGCAGACACTCTCAGATGATTTAAACCAATCACCAACTACTAAATCAATGACGTAAGAACTAATAAGAATATCTTTGTTCAGCTTTTTTTTGACGGTTTAAGGCAGGAGCACTGCCGATTCAAATTAGAAGAGGGAAAACCCAGAGTTACATGTTATAGAGACCACAACACCCAGCGGGACTACTCCCTAGTTGCTAATTCGAAAAGATCGCGCTAACTCCGCAACAGCAACCGGAGTAGCAGATACCCTCTGAAATACACAACGGTTCCTTTCTTTCCAGATGTTCCAGATTACATACAATCTTTGTTCAGCTCCAGGGGCCAATTTGAAAGTTTCAAATTCTTCAACGAATTAGACTTCCCCAGATAACAGACCCCCAGCATTCATTATTACTCAGAGCTCAATAATGAGACACAACAACCAACTATTCATAGAACAAAGGATCAGTCTTTCCTTGTTATATATTCTCAATAGAATAACCAAATATTTGACCATTTAACTATACCCTAGTCATATTCAAAATCGAAGTACATGGTTGATCTTGCATTTGCTTATCTTTATTTTTTTCTCACAAGGAAATGTTAAGTTTGCTCTCTGGCAACTGAAACTAACTCATGGTCATAAATTTGTTTAGGTCAAGGAACAATATTTATAACCATACTTCCCAAACATATTTTAAGCTAGTGTATGAGTGTGTGTGCCTATAGTGTACAGTCAGATACGTTTTGTTTGAAGCTTTTCATAACCAAGACCACTCTACTACAAGTCTACAACCTATCTAGCCAAGTACCCAGGCATTTGAAGCTAATAAGCAGTTGTTGTTTCAAACAGAGTAAACTTAGGGTTAACCTTCAGCAAGAAAAAATATGCAGCGTAAATTTATTTTGAAGATGCAGCATTTAGTTCCATAGGTACCAGTCTATCAGCACATCTGGTTACATTGCTTGCTCAAACAACTCATCGACAGTTCAAATTACAAAAGACATTCATAGCTGGTCTTTCCATATGAAGGTCATCATTTTAAATTTAATTTGACATTTGATCACATTCCAACTTAAAAAAAAACAAAGAAAAAGCTATAATTCAATATATCCATATGAGGTGCGGGTGACGAGGAAGGCAGCATACCTGGCGAGGCGGAGATCACGAGGGACATCAAGGGATACAAAGCATAGCTTTTCCTTTGCATCATCAATGAGGAGGGTCTCATCCATGACATTAAGGGACCGGTATGAAACTAGCTCCTTGAGGTAGTTCGTGAGGGCCTTGCCACCAAGGTCCATGCGCCGCACAGCGTAATTCAGGGTAAAGTTCTGAAAGACAGGGGATGCATGGGTGAAAGAGAAGCCGCAGTCAACAACGAGGCTACACTGGCCACCAAAGAGCGACGGCTGGCGGCTGGCCTCGTAAAGGTGGACAAGGGAAGGCGTGTCGGCAACACAGAGAGAATTGAAGCAAAACTCCTCAAACACAAGCTCGTTAGTAGCATGCTGCAGTCCAGGAGGGTTGAACTGCGGCTCCACCAGCAGCAAGGATGAGCTCGCCGGATCCACCTGGAGCAGGTTGCGAAGGACCCGTTCCCACACCTCCCGCTGCACCTCCGTGTTGATGAGGTAGCCGCGATCAATAGAACGCCTCAGCGTCATGCCAGTCACATCGACATCCTGCGCCTGCAGCTGGTCGGCGGCTAGCCATTTTTTCGAATTTGCACTGGTGCCAGGGGACTTAGCTATACAGTTGGGAACGACGGCGATCGGGTACTTGTCCCCGCCAAAACCAGCCTTGAGAAGACCGCCCCCGTTGTCTATCACCACCACACCTGATCCACCGTCATTTAAGATCCCTCCGCTTCTCCCTTATACAGCTGTGACCCAAGCCACTATACTTAAATTTTAGAGCGGTCCTGCATAAAGAAAAAAAAAAGGGATCGATTTGGTAAATTGCTCAAAACTGTGGACAGATATTCCATGTATTCAGCACATGTATTAGCAACAGATATGATTAGGGAAATCTGACATAATGCTTGGGCAGACTTGGCTCAAGCGCAACATGACAATAGCAAATCCTGTAGACGGTGAGGAAGGGGTCTACCAAAACATAGCAACTAGCAAACCATGAAGTTGTACTCGTGTAAGAAGGACAATAGCTACAGCACAAGCAAGGATGGACAAATTTACCCATGTAAAATGCACACGAATCAGCGATAGACATGATACATCTGGCATAGTACTTAAGGCAGACGTGGCTCAAGTCCAACGTGACAAGAAAAACACTTTAGACACTAGACAACTTCCTATAGCGATATGGCAAATCATTGTCGCCGGTGAGAAACTCTACAAGGGTTCTACCCAACATAGCAACTACTCAGTAGAAAACATACCATGAAGCTTTGCTCATGTAAGCAGTTGAATATAGCTCTATGAACATCTACTTTTTTTTTTTAACACCAGCTACACCAAAAGCAAGAAAGAAAAGAATCGTGCACCTGCAGATAGTGCCTTCGCAGCCTGAATCCTAGAACCCAATCTTGTGCCAGAGCCAGGGTCTACATTTCGGCATCTGGTTGCAAATAAGCCACAGGCTACAGATACCAAATAAGGCTCGGCTTTGATCCAGAATCGTTCACAACACCGGCTACATCCTATATGGTGCAAGAAGTGCCGCAAACCCGCAATGTGTACCAATCTAAACCCGGTTATTAGAGGAGCTAAAACAGGGGGGGAACCCCACAGTGTATGTAGACAGACAACAGAGTCACAATGAATGAAAGGTGGTGGGCCAGGAGCGCGGAAGCCAGTGGGATTCGAGGAGCAGCGAAGAAGATGCGTATGTGGAGGAGCATGGAGAGGGTGGCTTGGGTTTGTCCAGAGAGAGACGGAAGCCCTTCACCTACCGCCGCCGTTCTTGCCGGCCGATCTAGTGTTTCAGACGCGGCTCACGGGAGGGGACACAGGGCCGCACTCGGGCCGGACGGAGGAGGAGGACACGGAGAGAGAGAGAGAGAGAGAGAGAGAGAGAGAGAGGATGGCGGGGAGAGATAGATGTAGAGCAGGGACAGGGAGAGGGAACCTACCGCCGGTCGCCGCCGCCGGTTTGTGTCCAGCAGCTCGACCTATCGCCCGAGCGAGCGAGGACGCGGAGCAGAAGGCGAGCGAGCGAAGCGGTACGCGGGGCAGGGGCCAGGGGGCGCTGCGTTTCCGAGCCAAAGAGATCGGAAAGTTTGGTCGAGGGGTGGAGGTGCGCGCGGGCGGGCCTCGCTCGGAATTGGAGCATGTTTGCAGGGCCAAATACCCAGACCACACCAATAGCTGAATTTGGTTTGCCAATTCCAAATTGACGATTCAATTCGAACATCCAAACACAGCATTACCGGATTCAAGCAGCTGTACGAAACTTTCAGATAAGATTGTGATTGTACAACAATGTGTTTAGGAATGAGTGCTATTTCAGAGTTCAAGTTTAGATATTATTCCATCTCCAATCGGGGCGCCCAAACGGCCGCCCAAAGGCCTTTGGAGCGTGCCGGACAGAAATCGGCTCCCACTCGCGGCGACCAAACGCGAAAATGGTCCGGCGCGGCCTAGTTTTCTGTCCGGCACGCCCAGCCCACACTCTCATCTTGAGGAGTACTCGGGGGGCCCCGGACGGAACGAAGCGCGCTGCCATGTATGCCTCCGACGCGCGGGCCACGCCTGTCATTGAGACACGGACTATATGTCTCGTCGTTTTCTCTTCTGATTTATTTCTGCCGGCTTTCCTCGTCGCCACGATCTGGAACGCTGCCGGCTCCATCTTCCCCCGATTCGCACCAGTTGGACGTCGTCAGCGCCGCCTTTGGCTACCTTTCCCCCGCCCCTCGCAGTTCGCCGCGCCTTTGACTTCCGACCCGCCGGCAATCGACGACTACGGCACCGGCGACCTCCCGTGACCCGCCCTGCCTGCAAGGTGTTCGGCGGAATTACTGGTACGCCTGTTTTTCGACATAATTGATGGTACGCCGGCGATCGGGCCATTGATCGATCCCCTTTGCATTGTAGATGGATAGCGACGACGAGTTGATGGCCGCGATGCTGTTGGAAGAAGAAGAAGCCATCGCCGAGGAGGAAGATGAGAATGTAGCGATCCTCGCATGTCTTCTACAACTTCAAGCCGATGAGGCCGCCGCTGCCGCACCAAAACGAGAAGGCTCGTCGTTCGGAAGGAAGAAGACCAAGCTGAGGCAGAGAATGGAAGGTCATTGCATGCTAGGCTCTGATTACTTTGCCGATGTTCCAGTCGCCACCGCCAAGAATTTTCGTCGATGCTTTCGGATGAACCGTGGATTGGTCAACGACATCATGCATGCTTTGAGGGAGTATGATCCATGCTTCAAGTTGAAGAAGGACGCTGTGGGAATGATTGGTTTCTCATCCATCCAAAAGTGTAATGCTGCCATGAGAATGCTTGCATATGGAGCACCTGCAGATGTTGTAGATGACTACCTACGCATGTCAGAGTCCACAGTTATCAAGTCGATGTACATGTTCTGCAGGCGGTGGTTGCTGTGTTTGGCCCGCACTATTTGAGATGACCAAATGAAGAAGAAACAGCTCGGATCATGGAAGAGAATGCAGCAAGAGGATTTCCTGTGATGCTTGGAAGCATAGACTGTATGCATTGGAGCTGGAAGAACTGTCCATTTGGTTGGCAAGGATTATACAAAGGAGGCTACAAAGAATATTGCAGTGTGGTACTTGAAGCTGTGGCCGATCATGAACTATGGATTTGGCACGCATTTTTCGGCATGGCAGGATCACACAATGACATCAATGTGTTGCAGCGCTCTCCTGTGTTCGCGAAGCTCGTTGAAGGCCATGCTCCACCTGTCAACTATGAGATCAATGGCCACCAGTACAACAAAGGGTACTACCTAGCCGATGGCATCTATCCAAGGTGGGCGACGTTTGTGAAGAGCATCCCAAACCTCGTGGCAACAAAGTTTGTCATTTTACCGGTGAACAAGAGAGTGCAAGGAAGGATGTCGAGCGGGCATTTGGAGTGCTGTAGCAAAAGTTTGCTATCGTTCGGTACCCTGCTCTGACATGGTCGAATGAACAAATGTGGGAGGTGATGAATGCGTGTGTGATCCTGCACAACATGATCATCGAGAGTGAGCGCGATAATCCGGTGCATGATCATATGCCATATGACTTTCAGGGTCCTCTCGCAGAGGTTGATCACGATGTGCCGGCAGATTTCGCTGATTTTCTCTCAATGCATATGGAGATTCGTGATGAAAATACTCATCATGCACTCCAAACTGATCTAGTGGAGCATTTGTGGGCGCGACGGGGCATGGCACCGGCAAACCCGGAAGAGCAAGATGTTTGAGCTGTAATTTTGTTTTTAGCTAATGTGGAAATTTATTTTATGTGTTTGAACTATAAAACATTTATGTATGTTTGATTTTTATTTGTCAAAATATTTAAATTTAGCTAAAAAACCAATCTGGGAATCCGGTTTGGACGCTGGGGAGCGACGGCGCACAAAGCCAGCGACTAGTCCGGACAGCGCCCAAACGGCCTGTCCGGAAGGCGTTTGGGTGCCCATTTGACATTTGGGCGCTCATTTGGGGGCCGCGAGTAGAGGTGCTCTTAGCTCGCCAAGCCACTTATCTCATGTCCGCCGATGGTAATCGTTGGCAATCAGATCATGGCTAAATTAGACTGCAGTACAAGTCAATGGTATCGAGTGCAGTGAATGTACGTTTCATAACATGATTTGAATGACGCTCATGGGACAGTGATACGTATATATTTGAGGAGGTTGTTCCTTCTTACAACACTGTACTAACAAGCACCTTTGACTTTGTGGTACAGCCTTTTTCTCCCGGGCACCAATGATCACTCCAACAACAACAACAACAACAACAACAACAACAACAACAAAGCCTTTTTTCCCAAACAAGTTGGGGTAGGCTAGAGTTGAAACCCATAAGATCTCGAAACCAGGTCATGGTTCTGGCACATGGATAGCTAACTTCCACGCAGCCCTATCCATGGCTAGTTCTTTGGTGATATTCCAATCCTTCAGATCTCTCTTAACAGACTCCTCCCATGTCAAGTTTGGCCTACCACGACCCCTCTTAACATTCTCATCCCGCTTTATCCGTCCGGTATGCAATGGCGCTTCCGGAGGCCTACGTTCTATATGACCAAACCATCTTAGACGGTGTTGGACAACCTTCTCTTCAATTGGTGCTACCCCAACTCTCTCACGTATATCATCATTCCTAACCCGGTCCTTTCTTGTGTGGCCACATATCCATCTCAACATGCGCATCTCCGCTACACCTAACTGTTGGATATGTCGTCTCTTGGTCGGCCAACATTCTGCGCCATACAACATCGCAGGTCGAATCGCCGTCCTATAGAACTTGCCTTTTAGCTTTTGTGGCACTTTCCTATCACAGAGGACGCCAGAAGCTTGGCGCCACTTCATCCAACCAGCTTTGATTCGATGACTCACATCTTCATCGATATCACCATCCTTCTGGAGCATAGACCCCAAATATCGGAAGGTGTCTTTCTCAGGTACCACCTGTCCATCAAGCCTAACCT
Source organism: Poa pratensis (assembly GCA_947311845.1). Classification (NCBI taxonomy): domain Eukaryota; kingdom Viridiplantae; phylum Streptophyta; class Magnoliopsida; order Poales; family Poaceae; genus Poa; species Poa pratensis. The sequence goes on from CAMZMU010000033.1 coordinate 73,483,110, forward strand.
CTTCCTCCTCGTGCCTAGTAGTACTGAAACTGCACCTCATGTACTCAGTTTTGGTTCTACTAAGCCTAAAACCTTTCGATTCTAGAGTCCGCCTCCACAGCTCTAACTTTCTATTAACCCCCGCCCGACTATCGTCAATTAGCACCACATCATCCGCAAAGAGCATACACCATGGGATATCTCCTTGTATATCCCCTGTGACCTCATCCATCACCAAAGTAAAGAGATAAGGGCTCAAAGCTGACCCCTGGTGCAGTCCTATTTTAATTGGAAAGTCATCGGTGTCGCCATCACTTGTTCGAACACTTGTCACAACATTATCATACATATCCTTAATGAGGGTAATGTACTTTGTTGGGACTTTGTGTTTCTCCAAGGCCCACCACATGACATTCCGTGGTATCTTATCATACGCCTTCTCCAAGTCAATGAACACCATATGAAGATCCTTCTTCTTCTCCCTGTATCTCTCCATAAGTTGTCGTACCAAGAAGATGGCTTCCATGGTAGACCTCCCAGGCATGAAACCAAATTGATTTTTGGTCACGCTTGTCAATCTTCTTAAACGGTGCTCAATGACTCTCTCCCATAGCTTCATTGTATGGCTCATCAACTTGATTCCACGGTAATTAGTGCAACTTTGAACATCCCCCTTGTTCTTGAAGATTGGCACTAATGTACTCCGCCTCCATTCTTCGGGCATCTTGTTTGACCGAAAAATGAGGTTGAAAAGTTTAGTTAGCCATACTATCGCTATGTCTCCAAGGCCTCTCCACACCTCGATGGGGATACCATCAGGGCCCATTGCCTTGCCTCCTTTCATCCTCTTCAAAGTCTCCCTAACCTCAGCCTCCTGGATACGCCGCACAAAGCGTCGGCTGGTATCATCGGAGGAATCGTCTAGCTCAATGGTAGAGCTCTCATTCTCTCCATTGAACAGGTCGTCGAAGTACTCTCGCCATCTACGCTTGATCTCTTCGTCCTTCACGAGGAGTTGATCCGCTCCGTCCTTTATGCATTTGACTTGGTTGACATCCCTCGTCTTCCTTTCTCTCGTCTTCGCCATCTTATAGATGTCTCTTTCGCCTTCCTTCGTGTTTAGACGCTGGTAGAGGTCCTCATACGCCCGACCCCTTGCCTCGCTCACCGCTCGCTTTGCGGCCTTCTTTGCCCCCTTGTATATCTCCATGTTGGTTGCGCTCCTGTCCAGGTATAGGCGTCTGAAACAGTCCTTCTTCTCCTTAATAGCCTTCTGGACCTCAACGTTCCACCACCAGGTATCCTTAGCATCCCTTCTACTTCCCCTGGTCACCCCAAACTCCTCTGATGCAATCTTCCGAATGCAAGTCGCCATCCTCATCCACATACTGTTTGCATCGCCTCCTTCCTCCCAAGGGCCCTCCTTAAAAACCCTCTCCTTAAAAGCTTGAGCTGCCTCTCCCTTTAACTTCCACCACTTTGTTCTAGCAACTTTTGGGCGCTTATCCCGCTGGACACGAATCCAAAAACGGAAGTCAGCCACCACCAGCTTATGTTGATGGACAACACTCTCTCCAGGTATCGCCTTACAATCAAGGCAAGCGCGTCTATCTTCTCTTCGAGAGAGGACAAAATCAATCTGGCTAGAGTGTTGGCCACTACTGAAAGTCACTAGGTGGGATTCTCTCTTTCTAAAGAGGGTGTTAGCTACGACCATGTCGTAGGCTAGGGCGAAGCTTAAGACATCCTCCCCTTCTTGGTTCCTGATGCCATAGCCAAAGCCCCCATGCACCCCTTCAAAACCTGTGTTAGATGTACCCACATGGCCATTGAGGTCTCCTCCTATGAAGAGCTTCTCACCAGTAGGTACTCTCCTAACCAAGTCCTCGAGACCTTCCCAGAACTCTCTCTTGGTGCTCTCGTTGTGGCCTACTTGCGGGGCATACGCGCTGATAACATTGAGAACAAGTCCCCAACAACCAGCTTGACTAGGATAATCCGGTCTCCTTGCCTCTTGACGTCCACTACTCCATCCTTGAGGCTCTTGTTGATCAAGATGCCTACCCCATTTTTGTTTGAGGTTGTCCCCGTGTACCACAGCTTAAAGCCGGTATCCTCCACCTCCTTCGCCTTCTGTCCCTTCCATTTGGTCTCTTGGACACATAGGACATCAACACGCCTCCTTATCGCCGTATCAACTAACTCCCGTAACTTGCCCGTCAGGGACCCTACGTTCCAGCTACCTAAGCGGATCCTCCTAGGCTCGGCTAACTTCCTTACCCTCCGCACTCGTCGAGTCAAATGCGAAGACCCTTGCTCATTTTTCACTACACCCGGGCGTCGATGCAGCGCGCCACTAAGGATGCGACGACCCGATCCTTGCTCACTTATCACCGTATCCAGATCAAGATACGGCGCGCCACCAAGGGGGTGGCGGCCCGGCCCTTGCCCATTTGACACCACACCCGGGTTCCGATATGGCGCGTCGCTAAGAGGGTTACGCCCCAACGAAGTTCTTTTGGGTTTCATCTCCATAAGAGTGGCTGGGTTTTTTCCGTTGGCTTGCCAAGCCTATCACAACCCTCCTCCTTTATCCGGGCTTGGGACCGGCTATGTTGAGCCAACATAGGCGGAGTTACCAATGATCACTCCAATTTAAAAAATTCGAAAATCATATTTATGAGATTCGAAAAATTCTGAAAATATCTCCGGGTGTAGCTAATAGTATATTCCACACGAACGTGTAAAATTTCAACTCTAAATACTTTGTATTTTGAGCTATAAAAATGACAAATTATGGATCTAAATATGTCTATTTTCAAATCTCTAAGTTTTACCAGATTTTGTTATTTTTGTACAGCCCATAATTTAAAGTATTTCAAACTCAAATTTTGCACGTTTATGGGATACACCATTAACTACACCCGTGATTTTTTTCAGAATTTTTAAAACTCAAAAATATAATTTTCGAAAAATTTAAATGGAGGGAACACTGGAACTCAGGAGCAAATAACACTTTCCGCTTTGACTTGGACTACTGTAAGCTTCCCATGATAAGCGTCCACATAGATTGTTCCCCTACAATGTACTAAGAGCATCTCCAACAGACGCTGGATAGGCCGGCGCGCTAAAATTCTTTTAAAGCGCCGAATTAGCGTTTTAGCGCGCGGGGATGGTTTTCCTGACGCTGGATAATTTAACGCGCGGGTAGGCAGCTATTCCAGGCGCGCTAAAATAGCACGCCGCAAACAAGTTTTTAAGACAAGCGACTGAAAAACAGATCAAACAAATAGGTAAAAATAAACTGAAAAGGCAGTTCATCTAGTTCATACTGAAAATAAACCCCTAAATCTACTCCTCGTCTTCGTCCTCGTCGGAGGTGGTGTCGTCGGTGGAGGTGGTGAGATCCTCCCACCTGGGATCATCCTCAGCCCAGGTGGTGTGGCCGTAGAGCTGCGCCTCGGCCGCGGCCTTGCGCGCCCGCTTGTCGGCCCTCACCTCCGCCTGCTCTGCCCTCCTCTCCGTACAGCCTTAATGATTTATGGTGACCCACCACTGGAGCACTTTCATGCTTGTGTTAGGTGTTAAGCAATCTATATAAAGTAGATTGAAAGCCCAAAATAATTGTAAGTAGTTAAACGAGCCTGCATAATTAACTTGGCTTTGTCTATTTAACTTCTTCATACATGAAGATGACCCCAAACTAATATAGTGCATGATTATCGGACGAGACTAGATACAAGGACTCGAGCTTTCACCTAAGTGCATCTATCATTTGCACATTACGATTGCTCAGCTTTTATTAACCACCAAAAGATAGAAATATATACTCGTCTGCATGTTGGTTGTGTGAATTATTTTTCAAAAGCCTTAGTCTGTAGTGAAAATCCTTTGTTGCGCAAAATGCAATTTCAAATAGTTCAAATCCGCCATCCTACACGATTTGTTTTGAAACGTTTGGAATGAAAACCATTTGAAATAGAGGGCTTGAGATGACAAGGTTTCATCGAAGACGGTATTCGAACCGTATGAGATGGACGTGCATTGAAGATTATTAATTTGAACTTGAAAACTGTTCAGGGTTGAGTTTTCTATTGGCAGGAAAATCATGTGAACCCCTTCAGCGCCTTTATCTGTACCGACGAGGAAGAACCTTGGTCATCGGGTGTGTGCCTCGCCCTTTGAGTTGGAGCATGATCCCATATTTTTGCTTCCTCCAACATTGCCATAGGAGAGTTGGAGCAAGACGATACCGTTTGTTTTCTTTCTAAACTAGTCAAAGTGTACGTGCAACACACGTCTCCATTAGTGCATGCAACTATATCAATCATGAACTCTCAAGGCTGCAAATAGCAACATAAATTGTACAACTACATTGTCCATGGTACATTTCACAAAAAACAATATGACAATTTGTATCGATACAAAATAATTTCTCTCTTTAATTCTGAAGTTATATCTACTCTGTCTCCAACTTGTTCTTACCAAATTTGAAGAAAATTGTGACCACACATAACACAAAAATCGTTACTGTTTGGGAAGAATTTATCATCAACATAACCATATTCTTTGCTCAAGTTCATTTATGCTCATACGGTAAGCAAACTCTCTTGAGGAACAATTCATCGACATATTGGGACAAAATTTTCTGTGAAATGGCATAATCTAGAGTTGATAAATTTCACGGTAGGGGAGTAGCACCTTTATCGACTGAACGATGTGATGCATAGAGAGTTGACAGGCGCTGCCAATTTGAATTGCAGGGGTGATCTTAACAACAGAGACCTGATGCAGAACGATATGAAATTAGGATAAAGAAAACTTTCCCTTCCTTGCATTAAGAATTAAGAAGAATTGATGGAGGCATTATCTACAACACATGGAAGATCAGAGAAGAATTTGTTATCTGATTTTGCAAGAACCAATAGAATCAAAAGAATAAGAGACAACTAATATAGTTTCAAGACCTCACAACTCGGTTTGCATCATCTGCTCTGTAAGCAAATGCATACTCCCTACGTAGATAATAATTTGGTCTCTTTAATTTGCCAAAACGAAAATGGCTTAGGCGATACAGCCAGAATAAATATAGACCAAGATAGGCAGATAATAATTTGATCTCTTTAATTTGCAAAAAAAAAAAAGATAAATCGAGAAGTTAGGATGAAGACCTCTGCTCCCCATCACGGGCACGGATTGGCTGACTTTGTGGAGCACAAAGTCAGGTGACTTTGGGTCGCTGACACGTGGATCCCACCATAAAGGCAGCCAGCCAAAGTCAGCAAATCTCAATCGCCCCATCACCTACCTCTTCCTTGCATCCCATGGCTGTATGCCTGTACCTCTTCGCCCCGTCAACATAGCCTCTGATCCCCACTTCCTTCATGCCTCCACATCAAGCCCTGGACGCATCCCTACAATACATCAACATCGGCAGCACCCTCTAGCCTCCAAGGCGTGCCGATCCAGAGTCTAAATGCGTTGGCTCGGAGGTACTCGGAGACACGTAGATGCCGAGTTACAGTCATGGCAAACCACGGGCTGGTCCTAGGGGAACCGGAGGCGCGCGTGGGAACCAACACCACGGCGAGAAGCCGACCAACCGATGGGGCGGCGCGTGAGATTTCGAGAAGAGGCGCGGGAGACCGACTGAAGAGAATCAGTTGGGACGTGTTTAGTTCATTAGTTGCCCACGGGCTCTCGAAACGCCGTGTTTCAGCCTGTTTTCGGTTTGTTTGGTTTCCTGACCCGTTCCATCCCTGCTGAGCAAGCCTTGGAGTCCGTGAAAAGCTCACGTGGGGTGACATCGGATGTCTCTCCATGTATGTAAACTTTGTTCTCCTCACCTCCCTTAAACTTCTCCACTCAGTGCCTCTCTAATCTACCCAAATATTGCTCAAATCAAAATAAAGTGTACATGAAAAAATATGCGCGCCGACGAGTGGTTCCATTTTTAAGCTCAGTTTCGAGTTTTGTCGACTGTAGCTTCTCAAATCTGCACCGATGTTTGCCCCTTTTTTGGACGAATTTTGTCAAATTCATCGCACTCGGTCGACCGTTTGAGATACCCTTTGACGTGTAGCTTCATCTCAACGTTCCGCACAACTTTCATGTTGCAAGATTTCCGATTCGACGGCCGTATACGAGCAGATCTTGTGTTGTATGTATGTACATATTTAGACTGTAGGTAACAGTATGTTCTTCAACCTCTGTCACCGCCGCTGCCTGAACTCCACCGTCGCCGCTGCTGCTAGGTGTGTTTCGTGGCTTGGTGTAGGTATTCTTCAGCTAGTCGACATCTTCGCCGCTCACTCGACGTCGCTCGTAACCATGGAATTCGCCGTCGCTGCAGCGTTTATTAGGCTGCCTTGGTGTACGTGCGTGAACTGACCGCACACCGCCGCCGTCCCGGCACCACCGCTGTGCCACGCCGTTGTCCTGCTCGCCGCCATTCATGGTGTTGTGATGGTGTCAGTGGCGGAGCTTCATGGGGGAGAAATGGGCCGCCGCCCCCCAGCCCACGAAGAAATTGACTAGTTTGTACATATATTTAGCCCATTTGTCAACAAAAAACCAGCCCAAAATTCAATGTTTAGCCCCCCCAGCCCATTTGCCCCACCAGGAATTTGGCCCAAGCTCCGCCACTGGATGGTGTGAGGTAAGTCTACCACATGGACCGAGGTAAGAGTACACGAAACACAGATGAACACCAAACGCCGTGCTAAAAAATCTTGCACACAGCCGAACGGGCCTAGCCAGAACATTGTTGGCAACGAAACTACATGCACAACATGGCTCAAGTCGCGTTTTTCCAGGGCCAGACCCTAGGGAGCCACGGATGCAAAGTGCCCAAAAATCATGCGAGCAACCAAACACGCCCTTGGGTTCTCGACCGTCACGCAGGCAAAAGCAGTGGTCGCTCGAATCCTTCCCTAGGCCTGAAATTCCCTCCTCGCGCCTGGCCAACTCGTCGGTGGCTCGTCCATCCGATGGCACGCCGAGATCACGTGCGACGGTCCTGCCCCCAAACGGCTAACCTTACTGACCGCCGGCGCCCAGGTCTTCTGCCTCCACGCGAACCTTGCCGACGGCCACATCGGCGCACATGTCTTCGGCCTCCTAGGCAACGCCGATTTCTGCCAGTAGAGGTTCGATGAGCCCTAGCCGATGAATTTTGCGGAGCTTGTAGATCCCTTCTTCTTCCTAAACGGGTCAAGGATTACGTGTTGGGCAGCACCACGATTGTTCTAGCAGAGTTCGTATCGGAAGACAGAGAGAAGGAGAGAGGGGCGATGTGAGCGAAGGGAGGTAGTCGATGCTTGGCTGGGCTAATTTTGCTTGCTGGGCTGATCGTGGCCTCTGTGTCGATCGTGGCCGATCGGAATTGGTTCCCAATTTTGGTTTAATAGTACATCCCAATAAAGGACGGCCACTTGATTCTGATCTGAATTGCTACCATCGGAATCTGGACGCTTGCGACCCGGTCAAAATTGTTTGGTGCTCGACATCGGGATAATCTGGATTGTTAATCGAAAATTGAACGAATGTATCCCAACATGTTTGCTCTTTTAATAATAGTATAGATAACCACCCGACTACAGGGGACCGATCAATTTATATGAAGGAGAGAGATAGTAGTTTTTTTAGTAGAAAAAAGATAGGTTTGAGGGCTAGGGCATGTGGCTTGAATCAAGTTCCTCTTTAGTTATTGGGATTTTACGGCCAGGTTTCTTGTAAAGTGTTTCTACAATGCTTAACCTACTAGAAGAAAAGGACGCGCGCTGCCGCGTCGTCTATAGTATGATGGAAAATAGATAAACAAACAACTTTTTAGTGAAACATATATAAAAGACGGTAACAATAATGGGAATATAGTATCATTGCCTCACTCTCTTGCAAAACAATCACTTAGATCCTCATATACACATAGAAGAATAGAGAAGGGTGCAGTTGTAGCACGGTTAGTAGTACACTACTCAACAAAGAGAATATGCTGTCAGATAAAAATTCTTAAACACGGCATGTAATTATTTAGACAATCAGGATACGCTCACAATTATAAAAATATCATGCAAGTAAAATTGTGTAGATCAACAAAAAAAGTGAGCAAAGTTCCGACAATTTCTATACAATGTATGATATAATGAACATTGTATTCTCGAGAGATATATTAGCAAAGATTTGATTAGCCACCGAGATCCTACAGTCCAGGTCTCCGATTTTATAATAATGAAATCAGTTAGACCTATCTAACATAAATTATCCAAAAATCAGTAAAAGTGTTTATAGCTCCGCACTCACCACATATCCTTTTAAAAAATATCGAAATGGCATGTCTAGGTTTCAATTTTTTGAAATAAAACATACAACCATGTGTACGTTTTCTACATACTCTAAAAGTTTTATACAAAATTATTTTGTATTTTGGGCTACACAAAAAAGAGAAATTTGAGGGAAATGAAGCTATTTTTCCTTTTTCACAACCACAATTTTCTCTTTTCAGTAGCTGGGAGTACCATTATGTCAGCGTAAATTTGGTAGATACGTACAAAATATGTGTATATATCAAAAAATCATACTTAATTTTAATATTCGAGTGCTGTGAACTATAAATAACCAAATAAGAGCAAAGTGGGGTCCACCATGGTGTGGTATTACTGCTCCACCGGAAGATATGTGGGAGAAAGGAGAGAGGACACCAATTATAGAGAGCTTCGTAATAAAAACATGTGTATATATCAAACATAAATTTCTTCATACTTAAATTTAATACATGAGAGTTGTGAACTATAAAGTAAGAGCTAAGTGGGGTCCATAGTGGTGAGGTGTCGCTGCTCCATCGGAGAACATGTGGAACCAAGGATAGGGTAGAGAGTTTAGTATTTGTAAAATATGTGTATATATTAAGCATACTTTTTTCATACTTAATTTTATTACTATAAAGTAATACCTAAATGGGGTCCACAATGGTCCATTATTTTATTATTTGAGAGTTGTGATAAGGTAATACCTAAGTAGGGACCACCATGATGAGGTGTCGCTGTTCCATTGGAGGACATCTGAGAGCAAGGAGAGGCCACCAATTTTAGGGAGCTTAGTATTTTGTAGAGATTGCACTCTGCATATAGAAAACCCATCTAGTGTAAGTTGCATCAAGTGATGGTCTCAAATTAATTAACCTCAGACGTAAGGATCTCGCGGAAACGTCTCAGACGAGGAGCCTGTTACCTGAGCTTTTGTATCAACGGCTGTTTGAAAAGCTTCATGTAAATTTTTATCTAGATTTTTCTTTAAAATAATAATAATAATAATAAATGCCGCCGGCGACTGTACGAGGCGATCAGGCGTTCCAGAGGCGAATAGGTTTTCCTCCCGGCCGCCGGCGACGCTGTTGGTCTTCTGCGCCTCCGATGGCCTTCTAGGCCTTCGAGGGGCGGCGGACCCCGGCCTCTCGCCGGCAGGAGGGTTCCTGTTTGTTGTTTCATCTAGTTTTTGTATCTTCGTCCGGATGGTGAAGTGGTGGCTACATTCCGGTGTCAGAATAAGGTACTCCCCGCCCTGTCCCGCTCCGATGGTGCGTCTAGCGCTAGCGTTGTGTGTCCGGCGGATCTCCTGGATCTTGTCCGTTTTCGTGTTCATCCTGTGGTTGCAGGTCAGATTAGTCCGATCTACTATTCTCATCTTTGGCGATGGTTGCTGCTCTGGTGCGCTGGCCCTTTGGGGTCTTAGCACGACGACTTCCCGTCTGTCTACTACAACAACCTCTCCTACGACAAGCTTTGTCTGACTCCTGTGAAGGAGTGTTTGTAGTCGTCGCTAGGTGGTCGAATGACCTATCTGTAATTTTTATTATTTTTTGTGTCTTTTGTCGGTGATATTTTTCGCAAAAAAAATATAATAAATCTGCATGGCAGGGAGATTGCAGCAATCACGAGCATCAATACATCAGTGAGTAATTAAGTCGGTTAGGTTGATGACGTACTAAGGAACAAACCAGCCTAAATGCTAATGAAACATATCGATGTCGGTGGCATCCATGACGTTGTGGTGAGTAGCATCACTTAAACCACATGTCCCCTCACCTACCCATCACGATCCCAAAGGTCCATGTCTATCGAGCAAAAAATGATGAGCACCAGAACGTACAGATGAGGGAAAAGGACGCATAGCAGCCCGCTGTGACTCTCCTGCTATAAAGAAAGTGGAATCTGTATAGTAGATGGTCACTGCTCACTCCTAGCCCGCACCTAATACGTTGCACGTTGGACTCGTATACTATCCATGCAAAATAGTCCATGCCATTGCTGTATCATGCCATGAATCGTCACATCGGCCAGTAAGATGATTGTTCAGCTAGCTGATGATTTCTTTCTTGAATAACCCAAGGCCACCAAAGGTTGCTAGATTTAGCACTGACGGAGGAAGCAAACATCATCCCATTCATGCATGGGATTCCATCCAAAAACCAAAACGTGCTCACGTGCACCCTTTTGTCTGTGTCGCAACATGCAATGCATTGGCAGCACACTGGAGTGAAGTCCCGTGCCACCCTCCCAATTTCCCAAACGAAGAAGAACAAGCCATATTTCCTTCACCCAGCAGACAATCCCAGCCATTAACTTATCCTGGGAACAGACGGTACATGTGTTAGTTGCGGCTGGATTTGATTGGCGACGTGAAGCGCGCATGTGCAGGCACACGGGTGTGGTCACGTCCCGGTACTTATCCTGGCGGCACGTATGTGTGCAGATCGATCGATCGACCGCCAACAACCGGTGTGTCCCTGCTGTCTGTCCGGCGTACGGCCGCATCTATCTCTGATCTACGCCAAAGGCCAAAGCCCTCTCTCTGCTCTGTTTACCAATCACTCTACCGGCTCCCTCGCTTAACCACTTTGGCACCTAGGGTGAGGAGAGCTTTTTAGCCTTTTGCGGATCAGATGTATGTAGTGCAAGGTTAAAGGTGGTAAAGCAAGCATGAGCACCTCCCTCCTCCATGTGTTGCTTGGATTGGATCCCATGCAACAGATCATCACTTGAAAATGCTTGAGGTGAGATTGGTACCATGATTGGTCACACCATTATCAGCTCAAGATGGGTGGAACCACATCTGATGAATGATTTCTTGTTTTCTTGAGAAAGGATCTGAATAATTATGAAAATGATTAATCGGGGGCAATCAATCATTAAGATATGATGATACCCCTGCTAGCTCTTGAAGCATGATGATGCTACGCCACCAATAAACGGGTGAATTATTATCTCAGGCTCAACTGGTACATCACCCTTTTATTTCCCCTTGATTTCTTCTGCAGACGAATTTGAATTTGTCTCCTGGAAAGTTTCAGAGTTACCACGAACAGGCCGGCGGACTGCCAACGGCTGGATAAGAAAGGTGCGTGCGGGGAGAATGAAGTACAATCTCGTGGTATAATGCCCGAGTATACAAGTACACATCGTTGAATTTTATTGCTTACCCAAGAGAGCGAGACAGGGGACATTAACAACTTGTTAAACAAAGTGTCTCAGGTACATCCACTTATAATACCCTGCCTGCTAAAATATTAAGGAAACTTTGAAGAGAGAGGGACAGACAGGGTCGCGAGTTGGTTAGAGTGGGAGGCGGAGCCGACGGCGGACGTGCTCTCCTCGCCTCGTCTCCGGCTCTCTCTCCCTCTCCGCATTCCCGCATTACGGGTATATTTAGCCGCCGCAGAGGACGGATATAGCCTAGAGGGGGGAGGCGCGAGCAACCGGCCGTCTCCACCGTCTCGCGTGGAACCCCGTCGCCTCCCGTCCAGATCCCTCTTCACCCAGGTTTTTCCTTGCGGTTTCTCTGATTCTTGCGGTTTCCTTTCGGTGCTGGCCATGTCGTCTGATTTATCTTCTGGATCTGGCTGCGCGCAGACGCTCGGACAAGATGATGGGCGGCTTCGTCTCCAGGATCCTCCTGTAAGCGCCGCTGAATCTTTGAAATGTGGTCCTGCCGGTTTTGGCATTTTCAGTGTGGAAACTGACTGAGGGCATGGGTGTGCAGTTTTGTTCTGATTTTCCTTCAAATCGGATGCATGGGTGTCCATTCCATTCGGAAGGCCTAGCGTGTTTTTCTTGGTTTCTTTCGTCAGTAACACTATATGTTTCTTGGAAAAAAAAAAAACAAATCGGAAGATGCCTTCCTTTCTGTCGATATGTCAACCTTCTTCCCCGGCGTGAAATGGGGGCCTGACGCATTCAAAAATTCTGTTTTACATGTTTATTGGTCTCGAGGTCGAGGAGCATGGGAGTAAATTTTCAATGCATTGCACAACGGTCAAATGTTCTCTTCGCTTATTCTTATGCACATGGATTCTTTTTTTTTTAAGATTCTTGTCTGGTAACCAATATATAAAAACGCTTAGCATCGGATAGTGCGATTGTTGTTTTCACACATCGATTTAATTTGGTTTTCCACAAGTTAATTTCAAAGTCAGTTGTCAGGCTTGATTTGATCAAAAAAATTAACCAACATTACGTCATCTGACATCTTTTTAATTCATGATCTGCCTCCGTTTTAGGCCTTGTTGTGTGTGCGTCTGGTAAAAGGTCTAGTTCTTTCATGGAAGTTCCTTGAAAATTTTGGCCCTTGAAGGATGCTGAGATGCTCAAAATCAGTTCATTGTCAAAATGGCTCCCTTTTGTTGATAATTCTAGAGTAGAGCAAATAATAATAATATTTTCCTTTGTAAGTCAAAATTACTTGATAAGAAACACGTGAGAAAGTACTTGGTAAGAAAGCATGACATTATGTTCATGGCATGGATTCGCACAAAGATCTAACATTTCATTCCTCTTCTGGTGTTTGATATGCATTTTGCATGTAGGTTGGTTTTTGGCTACGCCTATCCTGCATATGAGTGCTACAAGACTGTTGAACTCAACAAACCTGAGATTGAGCAGCTCATATTTTGGTGTCAGTACTGGTAAGGTGGTTTCTTCAATTCTATGGTCAGAAGTTCACCACATTTGCCAAGATACATAATTTTGAAAGCTTTGTTTTGTTTCTTGTGTCTAGGATTTTAGTTGCTCTCATGACAGTTTTGGAGAGGTTTGGGGATTTGACAATATCATGGTAAGACTACCGAAGGTGGCATTCATATCATCAGTTCTGTTAACAGTCCCTAACATTAATTTCATCGTGCATGTGCTCCTCTTGAAGGCTACCATTCTACTCAGAAGCAAAGTTGTTGTTCTTTATATACTTGTGGTACCCTAGGACAAAGGTGCTCGATCTGTCCCTTGCAACTTCTGTATTGCAGATTTTGATGCATGTTTGACTGATGTGTTTATTCATTGCAGGGAACTACCTACATTTATGGCACTTTCTTTAAGCCATATATTGCACAACATGAGAACGAAATCGACCGTAATATACTTGAGTTGAGAACTCGGGCCAGCGATGTAGTTGTCGTTTATTTCCAGAAGGCTGCTTCTGTAGGACAAAATACCTTCTTTGATGTTCTGAAGTATGTTGCTTCACAGTCACCATCTCAGAAATTAAAGCAACAACGTTCTCAGGTGAGAATTGTAGAGACTGTATTGTGCTTCTGTCAGGCAAAGCTATTTACTATTGAACCAATTGATGTTTTTTTACCTGGGAATGTTCAATACTACGATGCTTATGATGCTTATGCAGTTACCAAAGCTCAAGTTTCTGTAGCGCTTCTCAATCAATTCTGACATATACTCGTCAGTTATACTTCTATGCATGATGCCTTTACTGCCCATCCATATGATATTGTTGAAGTTCTGATTTGTGGAAAAAGTTTCTATGTGCAGTTATTCTTAGTCGAATAATCAATAATGTACTGGTGCATTGGTTATTATATATGTGAATAAAATCCACTTTGAATGTTTTTGCCATAAATAGAGGAACATAGAAAGAACATATTTTGCATTAAATCTTTAATCCACAGCCCTTGAAATGGTATGAAGTACTATAAGCATCAATGCTTGTCATCACTGAACATCTATTGCATAAATTTTGAACTGAGGTTAAATATGCAAGCATGTTACCCTGAGAAGTTGATGCCACCTTGTTAGTAGTTGGTACAGTCCTCAAGCTAAACTGTATGATGATATCTCATCTCAAAATCCCTTCATGACTTGCTAGGCCTTCTTTTTTTCTGTTTTGTTCATTGCCTGATAAAAAATGCAGTTCATCATGTTATATGATGCTATTACACCTAACATTAGTTGAGGTATATTATCTCTGTTCCGTGATAATACAGAGACAACTTAAGTATTTTGGTACCGCAAGTACATCTAAGTTTACAGATACTATTTGTGAGTACTAAATTACTGAGTAGTTTAGCAACAGTTAAACCTTCTCTACAACTTTGTAAAACACGTGTCTCTTTTGGAATCAATATTGGTGAGTGCAAACTATTGCAATGATATTCTAGAATGATGCGGAAGGTGCAGGAGCATCATTTCTCTCAAGGTTAAGTATGCTGATTTTACAATGCTCATGGGGCAAGTGAGCAGAGCGTAGTGTATGGTGGCTAACCTTCGGTGTAAAATTTGCACTGAACTACAGTTTTATCCATCTAACATATTCAGAACCTATCATATGCTTAAATGTTCAAAGCCTCTTTCATTATCCCTATTTGGTGGTAATGTGCTAGCATACTTTCATTGTACCTCTCGTGAATTCAGAAGTGTTTACAGTTTCATGCCTGCCAAATGCCTAAACTGTAGCTTCATTTCAAATCAGAAGCCTGATAATATCTTAAGGACCAGTTTGCATTTTGTTGTGCTGTGTTGTGTTGTATTTTGAACTGCTACGGAGAAGGTCGTCACAAGTCTATGTTTTCTTTGCCAATTGGTTTGGTTGTCCTCTGGCATTTCATCAGATATGTCAGTAATGCACTTATAACCGCCTTCAAGTTGCATTAACTAATTCACAATCCACATGATATATGTTTGTGCTTTATATTACAAAAATTCAGATGCAGTTATATTGAATATTTTATTTCCTTCAGGAGCCACAACAGCAGCAACCACAAGCCCAGGTACAGCAGCAGCAGCAACCACAAAAACAAGGACCGCCTGTTATGCGCAGAGCAGCATCTATTGCTGCTCGTCAAGCAGCGATGGCGCAGCAATCTCAGGAGACCAAGCCTGTTTCCCCCAAGATAAAGCGTCAAGCATCTGCAAAAGCTGGTCCAGTGGCATCCGCGAAACTCGTCACCTCTACATCTATGACAAAATCTGATGAGAGCACAAAGAAAGCTGAGGTGAAACCTGCTGCTGAGCTAGTGCCTGCTCCAGTTGCTGACGCCGATGTACCAAAGCCTGAGCCTAGGGTTCAGACACCACCACCTGAAGCCGAAGGCGTGGATGACATGGCCGTCGATGAGGCTGACGATGCTGCAGAGGACGCCGAAGAGCTTGATCCTGCAGTGGAGGAGGAGACTGTAATGGAGGAGACCATCCGCGTGACACGTGCCAAGCTAAGGAGGCGCGCTGCCGCCGAGGCCTCTGCGTGAAATTAGCCGTGAACCATTCTTTCCTTGCACATTGTGTTGCTCTTTTTTCCCGAGTTTTAGATTGTCACGAGTTGTTTGTTGGGGATGATATCTGTTGGTCCAATCGATCGTTATTCTGTTTCAGAGTTGGCATCTGTTCCTTTCTTCTTGTGGTTCTCGCTAGCCGTTTCTGTGCTTGGAAGTTGTAAATAACGCTGGGCATATGTATATACAGATTGTTGGCATGTGCTATCTATGAATGCATCTATCTTAGTTCTCGAGACATCCCATGGGTCATGCCTCTTCTGTGTTACTGACTAGGTAGGTAGGGACTGCTGGAAATGCATCTATCTTAGTTCGCATTCTCCTAGCGGCAATTGATTTCCGGTTATATGTAAACATTGAAACTTTAATGCTGGAAATGGCTACTCAAAATGGAAATTATCCATGTGTTCCTGCCGTGCAGTACAGTTGAATATGCTGTGCACATGTCCACAAATTAGGAATGCCGGCACCTTGATAGGCCGGTGGCTCGGCACAGTGCTAAAACTGTAGAACAACCATACAAAAGTTTAGTAACTAAAGCAATGGAAGTAAAGTTCAGTGTAGGCAACAAACACCACTTAAGGATGCTTCTAGGACAAGCAAAACGAACCTTGGATGTAGGCTTCACAATGCTGACACGTGTGATCGATTGGTCACATCGTCACTTGTGGAAGAAACTGAAAGTAGAGAAGACGAGTGCTTTAGCAACACACTTTCGCCGTCTTTCTGAATCTAGCAAAGCGTTGATGATGCCTAGTGACAGATGTAGATACAATGGTGTTTCAGGAAGGTATGAAACCTCTCCAACTATATGTATTTATTCATGTTGGTACTGATCCGTAAATAGCTAGCTCCTCTGCGCTACGAATTGCTTGATGCGGAAATATTAGACCATATGCGGATGGATCAACTTAACTTTGGCATATAATAAGAGGCTAGGTGTGGCCGGTATCTTCGTGGGCCTTGCTTAGAAGCTAAAATTAGCTCAGTCGACCGGGCATATGTCAACTGCTAAAGCTAAGCTAGCGGGAGGAAATGTCAAGAGAGGCGGAAGAGTTCCTTTTCTTTGCTCTCTTTCTTTTTAGCGAGCGTTAGCAGCTAGCTAGCCTCGTCTTTTGTGGAACGCTTCATTATCCCGCCCAAGAAAACTCTTTGCTTCGCAGCTGTGCACAGCCACAGATGGAACGGCCGGTCGCCGTCGCTTTTTGGCCATCGATCATGCCCGCCCGGCCACCACCATCGATCGATCGTGACCCGCGCCGACCATGATATGATATATGCCTTCTCCCACCGGAGAAGGAACCAGCCAGCGCTCAAAACAAACAGGTCAATCGATCAATCTATCTAAGCTTAGAATAACTAAACAAACAACCCCGACGCTTTCACATCTAAACAATCAGGTGAAAGAGCGTGCGTGCGTGCTTGCGTCGTCGTGATCGATCCCACTGTTTCGCCGCGCGATTTTTGTCCGTCGTCAGCTGTAGGCGAAATCACGGGGGGTGGAACAAGTGGCTGCCGTCCTCCGGGAGCGGACGTGTGTCCTGTGCCGTGCGTGCTTGCACGCGCGTTATCTTCCCGCCGCCGACAACCCCCAACCTTTCCCCGCCCTGTTCCTTTCCCTCCCCTTGTGCTTTCTCCTTTCCCGGCCGGCTCTCCCGCGCCCAGCAGAACCAAACGCCGAGACGCCAAGCCGAGTACTGCTCCTATATCTGCGAGTGGGAAACAAGGCCGCGGCGGTCGGTGCAACTTTTCCTCGCGGTTCGTAGTTACACGTCAGTGCTAGGTGCTATATATACATAGAGGGCGGGAGCAATGGAGAGGAGCTGGTTTGGGTGGAGGAAGACGAGGAAGGGTGGTGGTGGGAAGGAGGATCAGACGAAGGTGGTGGTGGACGGGTCGGGGATACGGGACCTGGTCGAGGACAGGGAGGCGTTCGGCATGTTCGCCGACAGCAAGTTCACACAGCTCGACGCCGACGGCGACGGCAGGCTCTCCGTGCGGGAGCTGCAGCCCGCCGTGGCCGACATCGGCGCCGCGCTCGGGCTGCCCGCGCAGGGCTCCTCGCCCAACGCCGACCACATCTACTCCGAGGTTCGTACAGCTAACCATAACAGGCGAGGCAGACGCTAAGTTCCGTCCCTGACTGCAACTGAAATGGGTCCAAACTAAGCCTAACAGTTGTAAGCTCTATGGTGTGTGCTCAGTGCGGTAATTTGTCAGTAGCTTTTATATTACCTTAAATTTCCATGTGAAGATCGCTTGACCCATGAGTCTCAACAGCAAGGTTGACAACTTCACTGAGCTTTCAGTTAAAAAACTCCTGCCCAGTCTAAACAGAATTCACATTTTTGGTTCAGTTTCAGCCAAAACTCAAACCATTACTTTGGTCCTTTGTCTACTTGTAAACCGAAACTGGTTACTCTTCTTTGAGCAAGCATCAAGCTTTTCTCAGAATCCGAAGGAGCAAATCCACCGGTGGATTATCATAAGACTGCATCATCCTGATCAACCAAGTAGCACAACCAATATGGTTTTGGACTTTGGTGTTGTTTCTGTGATGTTACCAGTTTGTAACTAAGGATGATTTTGGTGTTATCCTATATCGCATAAGAATATAGGACGGTGATAGGGACATACTATAGCTTAGAGGTCAGGGATAAAAACGAGGATACAATAACTCTGGCTGCTGGCCGGTATACTTTGCACTTAGCAGATGGTGGTACTATTAGTAGTCGGTGTCCTTTTCGCTATTCAATCTCCTACACTAAAGCGTTAGCCACTGAAGATTTTTAGAAGAGAATGCAGGATTCAGGTTTGCCCACAAGTCCGTGTCGAGATGCCCTGAACCTCAGTTCAAGCACGCTATTGGAGATTTTGAGCAGAACCTAAGACGTCACGATCCAAAAATCTATCAGGGCATCGATCATTTACGATAAAACCATCAATCTCTTTCAAAACAGAAGCCCGTCGATCTATCTGATATACACCGCCGGTGGTGGCCAGCAATATGGCTGTGCCCGTGAGCTAGTGGAATGCACTGTTCATGATCAAGACCATTTTGTGCCTGAATTCATATAATATCAGTTAGTTGCCAAGCAATTTCAGACAGATAAACAGGAACGTCGATGGAGACTGCCCTGATTTTGAGTTTGGTAAACTATACTAAACCAAAAATCTTTTTTTTGTAAGATAGATACACCGGAATTTGCATAATCACGGTTGCTAAGTTCAGCTTCAGACGAAATCATCAATGGAGACCTTCTAAGACCGTAACAGACCTTCTTTCGAAACGTTTGATGTCTCCACTGGTTATGAACAACATGAGTGAAGTTCAGGCACTGACTTCTTTGTTTGCTTTGTTGGGTCTGTTCGCAGACCACTACTGGTTGGATATTTGCATGAAAGGCACAATGTCACTGTCTTACACATAGCACAAACCTGAATGTGCAGGCAATGAGCGAGCTCACCCATGGTCATGGGAGCCAAGAGGAGGTGAACAGGGCAGAGTTCCAAGAGGTCCTGTCCGACATCCTCCTTGGCATGGCGGCCGGGCTCAAGAAGGACCCGATCGTGATATTGCGCATCGACGGCGAGGACCTGAGGGACTTCGTGTCTAGTCCCAGATACGAACCGGCAGCTGCTGCCATCTTCTCACAGGTTGGCTCTGAAGATGCCTCTCTCCGTCAATGCCTGCTGACTGCCGTTCAGCAGCTCCGTGTCGACCATGGAATGCCCCCGCTGCTGACCCTTGGGTAAGTGAATGAATAAATACTCCCACTGTGTTTATCTTGTCTGGTGTCTGAACACAAATGTAAGATTTGTGTGACACTACCAGATTGTAGACAACGTCGTGGAACCGGCGTTGAAGCAACTGCCCGTCAATCAGCTTGAGCAGCCGGCATCCATGGACGTCTTCTTGAAGCAGCTCAAGGAGGTCCTGGGCAACATCGCAGAACGGCTTCAGGACCAGCCTGTGATCGTGGCGCACACGGAGAGCACCTTCGACGGGAGCGGCGTCAAGAGGCTGCTGGCAAACAAGTTCGAGCTGGACAAGGTAGTACATCATCAAAACTGGGTCCGTCGATTCTTGCGTATAGTTTTCAGTGTTTGGTTTGGTCGGTGGCAGCACTACTGATGGTATATGATGGTGTGTGTGCTAGCTGTTGGATTCTGTGTGGAGAGATGTACCGACAGAAGGCGAGAAGAAAGCGTCCAAGGAGTATCTGCGAGTGGCGCTCGATAAGATGGCTGATGCAGCAAGCTTACCACCTCATGGCGCTGTCAACCAGGTTCTAATACTTCTGCTATAGCCAGCACGAGACTTCCAGGTGACGATGCCGTGATCTGATTGGAATTGCGCATCATTTTGATGGCTTTGAACGTGACTCAGGTGGATGCCGTAGTGAACGAGGCTCTGAAAAAGGTTGATGCGGAGGACGAAAAGGCGGTAGATGAAGCTGAATTCAAGAAACTACTGACGGAGGTCCTTGGGTCCGTGATGCTGCAGCTGAACAGCGAACCGGTCTTCTTCTCCACCAGCACCGTCGTCCACGAGTCACTGTCCAGTTCGTCCACCCAGTAAAGGAGTAAGCACGCGAAAAGGGTAAATATGAGAGTGGGCTATGAAGCCTCTCCGTAAGCAGCGCCTGTTGTGATGGTGTTTTTTTATCTGATCACGGCATTCATGCTTTCCTTGGTTGCAACCTGACGATGCAGCGGTGCATTTCGTCAAGTTTGTTCGCCTGGTTGATGTATAAGTTTGGAATAAGGCTTCAATACATTGTCAATGGGAAATGACAATAGTTCGTGATTTGTATTGGTTAGCTACATTTGGCTTTGATTAACAAAATGCTTTCGTAAACGGTGATGTGCCAGAAGGCCAATCCACGAAGGTTCATAGTAAAAATCTGTATGTCAGCTTGACAACCTCTAACCAATAGCATTTCAAGCCAAAAAGAATCAATGCGCAAGTACTGGAAGATGTAGAACAGAGTACTGCTTCACCTCAACAATTTTGCAACGGATGTTCACACGCATCATGGCATCAGTGCATGGAAGGAGAAATGTTCTCATCGTTTCCTAAGATTGTCCTGATCTAGCATAATGTCAATGATAAACAAATGACATGTCTTGTTTATCAGATACCTACCTAGAGGTCTTTTGCTTCTTGGTCTTCGTCTTAGGAGGCATGAAGTCGTCCTCATCGTCATCTATGTCACTAGATGCCTTCTTTCTCTTCTGTGATGTGGTTTTTCCAGCGCTAGGCATGAAGTCATCCCCATCGTCATCTGTGTCACTAGATGCCTTCCTTTTCTTCTGTGATGTGGTTTTTCCAGCGCTCTTTGTAGCTGAGCTGGTTTTCTTATCGCATAACAATGGTACCTTCTTGGTTGGAGAACTTGCCCTTCTCTGTGTAGAGAGTAGTTTGACTGGTGACTTCAGTTTCTGACTCTGTTTCTTCTGAAACACCTTTCTAGCCTCATCCTCTGGGAGCAAACCCCATTCCATCAACCTATGCACACATCCAAAGCATTGCTCAAGATATTAATTTGCTTACATCCGAGGAAATAGTATTGTATGCGTACAATGTACACACCTTGGACATAAATGGATAACACATTCAAGCACAAGCTACAAGTAACTAGTACCAGAATAAAACATTATGCCAATGTATGATTTGATTAGGGATGACAGGAAAGTGGAAACTAGCTGAAAAGCAGCGAGGTTTGTTAACCTAAACTGGTGAAACATGGTCCCATTTCTGACTCATGACACTCATGTTAACCAAAGATAAAGGACCTCAGATGTAAGCAGCGGAACTAATTTCGTAAAGAAATATCTAAGAGGCACAAGGCCGAAGTACACAAGCAATAAACCTACACAAACAACACCCAGATAACATATGCTAGAAAGTTCTTATATGGAACCTGTACCTGGCAGATTGTGAAAAACAGACTAGGTTAGGATTTCAGTAAGCTACCACTACAGCAAGTTTGGCTAGTACAAGAAATAGGTACATGTTGCATAGATGCGGTATCTCACCAGATTGCAGCCATTTCACTATCTGGCACCTGCTCGTAGAGCGATTCATAAAATATCCTCAATGGATCCCTCTGCAACAAAGTAAAAAAATTATACCTCATATGAATGGCATCAGAACATATCAGGTGGGAAATGTCATAACTGTCATACTTCAGGCGGAGGATCATGTTTCTGCCCTGGCAATTCATACACCTTTCTCTCCTTCTTCACCTTCTTTAAATCTTCTTTCATACCATCTTCTTTCTTTATTTTCTTTTCCTCCTTCAAGGAATCAACTAAATAATTTAGCAACTAAACAGCACAACATAAATAACGAAAATGGCATACCTTGATATCATGCTGATCTTTTGGTTTCTTAGCCTTGGAGGTCTTAGTGACAGCTGGACTTCTTTTCTGCGATTTTGGCTGAAAATTTCGAACCCACTAACCTCAACAACAGAATCAACAGAATAAATCTGGAAAAAGAGGAGAACAATTGCAACCTTGCGGTCGTCATCAGAACCAGTTTCTTCTTTCTTAACTTTAGAAGCCTTTGGCTTGCTGCTGGGAGTGTTTTTCTGCTTCCCGTTTTCCTAAAAGACACAGCAACGTTATCTTTGTACAAGACAAGCATGATTAGGAGAACCGGGTAAACTAAAGCCAATAGATCTCAGTTGAAGGCGATTTTGCAATGAGATAAGAAAATGCATGATTCACTGTTCGCAGCTTGACCACTCTCCCATGTTTTTTTTTGTAACTGAAACAACCTATGTGGCCGCGTCCAACTCTAAGGGCTCCTTTCATTCATAGGATAGGATACGTGTAGAAAGCTACGCTGCACGGATACGTGGTCTTGAGCTTGTGTCCGTGTCCGATACCATACCTGATACGGATTCCACTCGAATACCAGTTCGATACGTACCGGCGAGGTATCCCTAAATAAACCATTTAAAAAAATGTTGTATACCGTTTGGATACGTATCGGCCCAAAACAGACACGGTCCAGCCAGGTAAGTCACGATGTCCTAATTCATCCAGTGCACTCTCGGTCATTTTCACTCCCCCGACCACGACCACATCCCTAACCTAGCCACCTCTCTCGGCCGCCCAGATCGAGCAGCCAGCGACGACCCTGCCATCCGTCTCCGGCCGTCCGGCGACCGAGCACTGCAGCAAGCCGCAAGCAGCTCCCGCCTCCCCGTTTACAGGGCCGCACTGTGCATCATATTTCTTTATAATTTACAGGCCCGCCTTTCAACTTTGCAAGAAACCCACACTATCAAGAAGCATTTGACTGTAGTTTATAGCTACTAAATTTATTTATTACAGGGCTGCTATTCTTCTGTAGTTTATAGCTACCAAATTTATTTATTTATTGATTTACAAAAATATCAAAACGTATCCTCGTATCGACGCATTTTCAAAATGTCGTATCCCCGTATCCGTATCGGTGCCGCGTAGGTAGAAAAAGGAATCTTATAGGATTGAGATGCATGTCTAATTGAATCCTGTGGTAATAGGATTTTCTTTTGTGTGTGGTGAAGGAATTTTCCATGAGATTAGACCTCATGTTATTTTGCTATGAAGTTTACACTATAAAATTCCTATGGAATTTTTCCGATGGGATATGATCCTATGAATCAAACGGTTTCCGAACGAAAATTTCCATAGGATTTTAGTCCTACACAAATCCTTTAAAAATCCCATGAATGGACTGGCCAATGTGTTTGCCAATCCTCACTAACGACAAAAGGTTCATAAGAAATGTGAGGATAATACTGGAATAAGAGGAGAATAATTGCAACCTTGTAGTCATTATCAGAGCCGGTTTCTTCTTTCTTAACTTTAGAAACCTTTGGCTTACTATTGGGGGTGCTTTTCTGCTTCCATTTCCCTACAAGATACAGCAATGTCATTTTTATAGAAGGCATAAAAGTTTGGAAGAAACCAGTAAACTAAA
Source organism: Poa pratensis (assembly GCA_947311845.1). Lineage (NCBI taxonomy): Eukaryota > Viridiplantae > Streptophyta > Magnoliopsida > Poales > Poaceae > Poa > Poa pratensis. The sequence continues at coordinate 73,506,620 of CAMZMU010000033.1, forward strand.
GCCAATACATCACAGTCGAAGATAATTTCACAATGGGATAAAAAAAATGCACGGATCTATGTTCGCAACTTAAATATTGGGCAATGCGTTTTACGAATCCTCAGTTACAACAAAAGGCTCATGGAACAAATGCCTAAATATCAACAAAAAGATGGGCCAATAAACAGAAAATATCCCAAAAGATCCGAATCAAACCTTCTTGCCCCGAGAACGCGAACCCGGGTTGTACTCATCTTCGTCGTCTTCTTCGTCGTCGTCATCCTCATCCTCGTCCTCATCCTCGTCCTCGCCCATTAATTCCTTCTTCATACCCCCATTGCTCGCTTTTCTGGCCCGAGCTTGTGCGAGCGGAGTGTTATCCGCATCGTCCTCCTCCTCCTTGGCCTTGGAGGCACTCGCTTTCTTCTTGCCGCGAGAGATCGCCAGCGGCACGTTGTCTTGGTCGTCGTCATCCTCCTCCTCCTCCTTCTTGGGCGGATTCTGCACGGCGCCGTCTTCCCCAGCCATTGCTGCGGTGGGGCGAGGGTTTCGGCCTTTTGCGGTTAGTTCTAGGGGAATGGGAAGAGACCCAAGCTGCTGGAGAAGAGGGGCAACGAAAGAGGATGAAGACCGGGGGGAAGGAAGGATGCCCTCACCAGCGCAGGCGGTCGGGCGGCGGCGCTGGGGATCGGCCGATGGGGAGGGGACGAGGCAGAGGCGGCGCTCGCGGTGGTGCCTTGTGTTGTGTGGTTCGCACAAAGGAAGGGAAAGAGCCGAAGGGGTTCAGCAATCCTGGATGACAAAAGGCCAGTACTAGGCCGGGCTTCCCAGAGCGAAACTATTATTCAAGTTGGGCCATATACACACGGGCTTCGTTTGGCTGGGCAGCTACAAGTTATGAAATTCTCAACAACAAAAAAACTAAAAGTTTATGAACATCCTAACTTGCAACTCTAAGAAAAACATTACGTAAAATGGATTGCCCAATTTTAAGGATATGATTTGAAAGGTTCACAAACACAAGGATGTAGACAAGATTTGGATTGTTGGCTCAATCCTACGTTCTCATTGGAAAGGTTCAGGCACAAGAGTTTGAATACTACAAAGGTCTCTGCCATCAAGGCCTGTCTATGCCTCATTAAACTAGGACACCAAGTTCATTCCCAACCATTAAGACTATACCTTCACACAAAGTAGGTGATTTCTAGGTCCATAAACATTTTGTATCATTCATAAATTTTAAAGTCTTCCAAGTGAAACCTAACACTCTAGGAGGCACAACACCCTCCACGAGTAACATGTATTTATTGCCTTCAATTCGATCTCGGCCTCTTACAGTTTTTTATAAATCAACCTCTCCCTAAAGGTATTTAGATTTGAGTAGAATGAGCAAGAGCTCACAACCACAAAGCACAAGGGATGGAGGTCCAAATAATTTCTCTCACTCAACTTCCTCATCCTTCCCACGGGGTAGGAGAGCATATATATAGATGGATATCCGACAATCGGACAAAGAAGTAACACACTAGGAAGTTCTGAAAAACATAATGGAGAACCAGACACACACAAATTTTGAACGGTCAAAGAAGAAAATCATGTTTACTAAAAAGTTTTCACGAAGTATCTAGTGATATTGTGCCGTTCTGAAATACCTCATGAACCACGACACCTCGGAGGTGAAAGGATCGGTATGACACCTAGAGGGGGGGTGAATAGGTGCTACTCCAATTTTAGTCTTTTTCAAATTAGGCTTGATACAAAAGTTAAATTCTCTATATATGCACCTACGGTGAATTTACCTATATGACAAGCTAGCAACTAAGCACGATATAATAAGGCGGTAAACAAGGATAGAGGTAACCGAAGTCAAAGCACGCGGAGACACGGATGTAATCCCGAGTTCCTCCTTTTTAGGGGAGTACGTCTCGTTGAAGAGGTGTGAACCAACACAATGGTTCAACGGCCACAAAGGCCTCACCCTCTTCTCCGGTGAACCGCACCACAAAGGTTTGGTTCACTTCAACTATCGGAAACCTTCGAGGCGGAGTCCGGAGCCTTTACAACAACGACTTGGGGCACAACCCACAAAGGATTGGGGGCTCCTAAACAGCTACAATCTGTCACAAAGACAATCAAGTGAGTACAATAGGGGGCTAGGTTTTCCTAGTGGAAACCCTAGCTAATGGTCCCTCAAGTGAATGAGGGGGAAATGAAGAACGGCTTGGTGAAGATGTAGATCGGGGCCTTCTCCTTCAATCCTCCAAAGATCAACGAGATTGGGTGGAGGATTGGGAGATCTAGTGATTCTTGAGCTTGTAATAATGGTGGACTTCTATTTCAGTCGAGCTGAGCTTCTTGGAGAAGAAGCAGTCTTTATATAGGGGTCCCTGAAAATCCAACCGTTATGTGCAGAAAAACTGCACAACGGTACTACCGCTGGGACAGCGGTACTACCGCTGCCTGCTTCCCTGCGGTACCTAGTGCACTGCAGAACCCAGCTGCAGCGGTACCTCGCAGAGGTACCGAAGTTGCCAGGCAGAGCGGTAGTACCGCGGCACTGCCCAGTAGTACCGCTGGGATCGTTCGATAAAAAAGAAGGAACCCAGCGGTAGTACGAGGCAACTACCGCGGGTACCGTAACCAATACAGAGAGCAAAAACGGCCTAGCGGTACCCCTGGCGGTACCACCAGCGGTAGTACCGCTGGCTGAAGCCAGCGGTACCACACGGTACTACCGCCAGGAGGAGTACCAGCTGTGCTGCAGGAGTCCCGCTCCAGGTGGAGCGGTACTACCGCTGCGACAGCGGTACTACCGCCAGACACAGAAATGCTCACTGTGCTGATTTCCAGGGAAACAAGCTCCACAAGACATAATGTATCAACAAGATTTATCTGCAATTGTCAAGCGCACATTAGTCCTGATAATGTGTTGTCATTAGACTCCAAAAAAGATTTAAGAGCAAGTATGCTCTTTCAATCTCCCCCTTTTTGGAGTATGATGACAACACATTAAAAAGGTTCACAAAATATAGGCGGGCTCCCCCTAACTATATGCATTAGTAGAATTTTGCGTTTGAATGCAAAATGCATATAGGTTAGGATCAACACTCCCCCTAGATTTTATAAACCGGCAAGTTTATTGAAACAAACAATAAAGCACAACTTGCACAACGGTAAGACATGAGATAATAGCACATAAAGTCCACATAGTCTTACAATAATTTAAGGTCCACATGTCTTACCCCATGAGTTCAACGAAAGTAAAACGAGATACAAGAGGTGCACAAGCGAACAAACACCAAAACGAGAAAAACAAGCTTGTGCCCTCAACCATGCAACTCCCCCGGACAACCTAATAGAACCATCTCCCCCTTGGCATCATGACACCAAAAAGGGAGAGGCATAGCTAACGTCCCAAGTGGAAGTCACTCTTCATCGGAGGTGGAGGCTGCAGCAACGTCGTCACTTTTATCGGCTGAATCTGAACCATCCTCAACACTTGCATCACCCTCCTCACCATCCTCAGCATCATCATCCTCAGAAGCTTCAGCATGAGCAGCGGAGCGACCAATCTGAGTGCGAGACCAAGGGATATCTGGCTGAGAAGAGGATGCATCATCCTGAAAATCATAGTCCACCCAAGTGCGACGGGGTTTGAGCCACTCATCTTCTGCAGTAATTCTATCCTGAGATCCGGCCTTAACCGGAACGCCTAAATGCTCAAAACGCTGACGGTTGAGTTGACGCTCTTGCTTGTTCCTCTCATGTTCTTTATAGGCCCTCTTGTCAGCATCATCTATACGGCAAAAGATGGTTTTTACAGCACCAGCCAGCCACTTCTTGAACCCTTTGTCTTGAGCATTTGCCTTGGGGGGAAGTTCAAACAAGGGATCCTCCTCATCATCATCGGAACTTTCTTGTTCAGCGGGAATAAGTGGATGAAGATGTTTCTTTATGCTCAGCTCCTTGACCTTGTGGTCGGTGGGATCCTCCTCATTGTCCAAACGAGCCAACGGAAGCTTCTTCTTGGCCCACGTGGAAATGATCAATTGCATAATGTGAGCACCAAATATAGAAGGTTGCCTTTTCATCACCACAGCATACATTTCATGCCATATGATGTCCATCACATCCAGCTTCTTGCCTTGCCCAACCATGATAGAGGATTCAAACATAAGATCAATGAGTTTGCCATGGATTTGGTCAAAGTTTCCCACACGAGGCATAACGGTGTTGCGATAGATCCGATGCATGATGTCCCAAACCTTTAGCAAATTCTTTTGGAACCCCACCATGGCACGTCCTTGGATGTACAAGTCAAAGAGAACCTCGTGCTTCATCGGATTTGAGTTATAGTTGATGCAAAAGAATTGTTGCTGAGCCTCTTCATTCAACACAAACCCATTTTCAGCCAACCCAAGAAGAGAAGCAAAATCAGCCCATGTGGCCTGGTGGCTCTAGGTTAATAGTGCCAGAAACAATTGCTTGTACGTCACACGTCAGTTGGGAACCCCAAGAGGAAGGTATGATGAGTGCAGCAGTAAGTTTTCCCTCAGTATGAAACCAAGGTTTAATCGGACCAGTAGGAAAACGAGGTTTGCTTCGAAGGTGTTGGTGGAGGAGTGTAGTGCGGCGCAACACCAGGGATTCCGGTGCCAACGTGGAACCTGCACAGCACAATCAAACTACTTTGCCCCAACTTAACAGTGAGGTTGTCAATCTCACCGGCTTGCTGAAAACAAAGGGTTAAACGTATCGAATGGAAAATGATGTTTGTTTGCATAAAACAGTAGAGAACAATGATTGCAGTAGATTGTATTTCAGATGTAAAAGAATGGACTGGGGTCCACAGTTCACTAGTGGTGTCTCTCCAATAAGATAACTAACATGCTGGGTAAACAAATTACAGCTGGGCAATTGACAATTGATAAGTGCATATAACATGCATGTGTGAGCTGTGGTGTCTACTATGAGATTCATTTGGGCATTACGACAAAGTACATAGACCGCTATCCAGCATGCATCTATGCCTAAATAGTCCACTTTCCGGTTAACATCCGTACCCCTTCCAGTATTAAGTTGCAAGCAACAGACAATTGCATTAAGTAATGTGCGTAATGTAAACAATACATTCATCCTTGAATAAAGCATTGCTGTTTTACCCCTAGTGGCAACAACACATCTACAACCTTAGAACTTGCTGTCACTATCCCAGGTTAAATAGAGGTTGAACCCAACTATCATGCATAAATACCCCCTCTTGGAGTTACAAGTATTCACGTGGCCAAGGCTTCAACAAGTAACGGAGAGCATGCAAGATAACAAATGACATAGACATGATAATATAATATTCAGCTCCACATAGGTATCAATATAAGTCAGATCCCAGCAAACACAACATGTAGCATTACAATAAGATGATCTTGATCATGATAGGCAGCTCACAAGATCTAAACATGATGGCACAAGTGGAGAAGACAACCATCTAGCTACTGCTATGGACCCATAGTCCAAGGATGAACTACTCACGCATCACTCCGGAGGCGGGCATGGCGATGTAGGGCCCTCCGGCGATGATTCCCCTCTCCGGCAGGGTGCCGGGAAGAGCTTCAGGAACCCCCCGAGTTAGGGTTGACGACGACGGCGGCAGCGAATATGTTCTGGATGAAAGGCTCGGTGTTTTAGGGTTTTCGCGTCTCGGGGAATAAATAGGCGAAGGGGCGATGTCGGCGGACCCCCGAGGGGCCCAAACCACCTCCAGGCGCGGCTGGGCCCACTGCCGCGCCACCTGGTGGTTTGCCCACCTCGTGGCGAGTCTTCGTCTCTCCTTCGGACTCCGTGTACGTGCTGGAAAAATAGGGACCTGGCCTTTTGTTTCGTGCAATTCCGAGAATATTTCCAGAAGTAACTTTCTGAAACCAAAAACAGCAGAAAACAGGGAACTGGCACTGTGGCATCTTGTTAATAGGTTAGTCCCAGAAAATGCATAAAAGTGATACGAAGTGTATATAAAACATGTAGCAAATGGTATAATATAAGCATGGAACAGCAGAAATTATGGATACGTTGGAGACGTATCATGGCCTCAAGAACCTCATCTTTTGACATCCATTTAATCCGTCTTGGCTCATCCGCGAAGAAGTGAACGGTGGCAAAGAATTGCATGACAAGGTGATCGTTGAAATTCTGCTGCAGCCCAATATAGTCATAGATCCCAAACTCTTTGCAAATCTCAATAGCATCGCCAAAATACCCAAGGTGCTTCTCCATGTGATCGGTGTCAATGCAAAACTGTTCACAAACCTTGGTCTTGTGCTTGGGAAGGACTTCATAAAAGATCTTCTCTTGAAACAGATTGTGGAACCCCGGAGTGGTGTAAGTACGGAGCTTAGGAGTGGCATAGGGGTTCATCCTTCTTTCTTTGACAAAATCCCTTGATGACATGAGTTTGAGCGACTTGCTCTGAGCAGCTCTGAGCTTTGCAGCATTTGACTTCTGACGGCGAGTGGTCTTTTCAGGCAAAACTTCAGGCTCTTCATCTTCGTCAGCTAGGTCTTTGCCTGAACGAGCACGCTTAGCAGCCCGCTTGGTGTGACTCCCACTAGCCTTCTTACCAGCACCTGTGATAGCATAGGAGGATAGCAGGGAGATAAGTATTGCCAAAAACATCGAGACCAAACGAAAAGAATCCAGATTGCACAGTTCTGGAAAATGCCAGTTCCAGCGGTAGTACCGCTGGTCCACCGGTAGTACCGTGGAGCGGTAGTACCGCCACGAGGGCGGTAGTACCGCTACCACCAGATCTAGCGGTTGACTTTACGGTACATGCTCGATCTATGGAATCTTCCAACCAAACTTCGCAAGAAGGATCCTAAACAAAGCACCAACTCGTTCCTACAACTTCTACCACAAGAACTACGGAAAACCTAACTCCATTGCATCTCAACGAATCAACTAGGTTGAGAGATAGGAGAGAGAAATTACCGGAGCTCATCGTGGAGGAGAGGAGGAAGGAGATGGTCCTTGAGCTTCCTCTGGCCGGAGAGGGGCTATCCAGGCCGGAGTAGGGCTCCCCGGCGAAGAATCCTGGCGGCGGCGGCAGCGGGGGGCGGTTTTCGAAGGAGAGGGTCGGGGGTGGAGGGGATAGAAAAGAAACTACCCCTCCACGCCCAACTTAACCTCTGGTGAAAACGCACCCAGCGGTAGTACCGCTGACCCAGCGGTAGTACCGCCCGCACTGGTACTTACGGTAGCCAGCGGTGGTACCGTTCCTGGGAAGGAACGGTAGTACCGCTGAGCTGCCGGTAGTACCGCTACCTGGTACTATTGACTTCCAGCAAAAAATTCTGGGAATTCAACGGTAGTACCGGGTACCTGGTGACTACGATACCGCTCGAGGGACTGCTGTGCCTGGAAACTCCAGGCAACGGTAGTACCGCGAGGGCACCGATAGTACCGGGCACTTTTGCCACGAAACTTCGACGGGTTGGTCACAAAGATTTTTGCAAAAAGAGAGAGATGTTTTTAAGGTGTACGGCATTGGCTTAGGATAGAGAAAGTAACTGGGGGAAGAGAGACAACCCAAGTTTGCAAGAATCAAAGATAAAGGCCAAACTTGGTGCTCTCCACAAAACGCAAAAGAGGTCTAAAAAAATACCCAAATAAGATCAAATAAGATCAACTCCTCAAAAGGAGGAGGGCGGTGGCCTAGGCCACCATGTATGAGTATATGTGGTGTGACACCGCGAAGATATATCTTGGGTTCACCGCCACTACTCGTCATTTAAGCTCATCATTCATAAAATGAACAAAATAGAGACAAAATGAGTTCTTACTATCGGCATAATGGGGGGAGGGATAGTCCAATGGATTAGGACCGCACTCCCCCTATGTCCATGCCTACACCTAAACCAAACATATAGCTAAGAAATAGGTGTGTATGCAAGATATTCAAGCGACGCTCCCCGAATCGATGATATTTAGCTCATGCCTCAAATAAGTGAACCTTGCTTCATCAAGTGGCTTCGTGAACATATCGGCAAGTTGGATCTTCGTGGGAATATAGCCAAGCTCAATGTCACCCCGGTTGATGTGATCACGGATGAAGTGATAGCGAATCTCAATATGCTTCGTTCTTGAGTGCTCCACCGGGTTGTGGCCAATCTTGATAGCACTTTCATTGTCGCATAAAAGAGGCACTTTGTCACAATGGACACCGTATTCCTTTAAAGTTTGCCTCATCCACAACAATTGAGTGCAACAACTAGCGGCCGCCACATACTCGGCTTCGGTGGTGGAGAGAGATATGCAATTTTGCTTCTTAGAAGACCAACTCACCAAGGACCTACCAAGGAATTGGCAAGCCCGGAAGTTGATTTCCTATCATCCTTGCAACCGGCCCAATCCGAATCCGTGTAACCGGCAAGAGAGAAAGTTGAGCCTTTAGGATACCACAAACCAAACCTTGGGGTATGAACTAAATATCGAAAGATTCGAAGAACCGCCGTTTGGTGGCTTTCTTTGGGAGCCGCTTGGTACCTTGCACACACTCCTACACTCAACACAATATCGGGTCTAGATGCACAAAGATAAAGCAAAGAACCAATCATAGAGCGATAGAGTTTTGATCAACATCCTTATCTTTACCCTTTGGATTAAGTTCAAGATGACACTTGGTGTCCATAGGAAACTTCTTCTCTTTAGCATTTTGCATCTTGAACCTCTTGAGCATGTCTTGGATATATTTGGCTTGAGAGATGAAGGTCCCTCCACTCAATTGCTTGATCTCAAAACCAAGGAAGTACTTCAACTCTCCCATCATGGACATCTCGAACCTATCGGTCATAAGCTTTGAAAATTCATCATTAAAAGCTTTGTTAGAAGAGCCAAATATGATATCATCAACATAAAGTTGGCATATGAAAAGCTCCCCTTTAACCCTCTTGGTAAAAAGAGTGGGATCGATTTGCCCCACTTCAAAGCCACGGTCTACCAATAGCTCTCTTAGGTGCTCATACCAAGCACGAGGTGCTTGTTTGAGACCATAGAGCGCCTTATCAAGTTTGTAGACATGGTTAGGGAAGTGTGGGTCCTCAAATCCCGGAGGTTGCTTAACATATACCAACTCCTTTAAAGGACCATTAAGAAAGGCACTTTTCACATCCATTTGTTGCAACTTGAAATTATGATGTGATGCATATGCAAGAAGGATACGGATGGACTCAAGGCGAGCCACGGGAGCATAGGTCTCTCCAAAATCAATGCCTTCAACTTGAGAGTACCCTTGAGCTACCAATCTTGCCTTGTTCCTCACAACCATTCCATGCTCATCTTGCTTGTTCTTGAATATCCACTTGGTGCCTATAACATTGAGGCAATCTTTTGGCTTCTCCACTAGATTCCACACTTTGTTGCGCTTGAAGTTATTGAGCTCTTCATGCATGGCTTCCAACCAATCCGGATCTTCAAGAGCTTCAAAGACTTTCTTTGGTTCCACCATAGAGATGTGGCTTGATGTTCATTAAATTTGCCAATTGTTTTCTTGTGGTGACCTTGTTCTTGACATTAACAATGATATTTTCTAGATGAAGACTCTTTCTTCTCCAATCCTTTTTGACTCTTGCTACACGACGGGTTTCGATATCCTCATTGATGCGAGGAATTTCGCTTGATCATCTTGATCATTTGAGTCCCCGTCTTGACCGGAGTGTTGACCTTGATCATCTTGAAGCACATCTTCAACAAAGGAAGGAGAGGGTTGATCTTGGTCATGACCTTGGCTAGCATCAACAATAGGAGAACTTGGTTCTTGCATAGCAACATGGTCAACATGAGGAGGGTCTTGAACTTGTTCTTGGGTAGGTGCATCATTTGCTTCCATAGAAGGTGCAACTTCAACTTGTGATGATGGAGTCTCCACATGAGTGGAGCTAGGACTTGCTTGAGGAGGCTCATGATGGATTTCAATGGGGCGATGGAAACCAACCCATTCTTCTTATTGCATCTTGAGGTTCCTCATTATCTACATCACAAACATGAAATTGCGCCACTTGGGAGCCGTCATTCTCATCGAACCTCACATCACAAGATTCTATGACTTTCCCAACGGTCTTGTCATAGACTCTATAGGTGTGAGATTCGGCACCGTACCAACAAAAACACCCTCTAAAGCTTTAGATTCAAATTTAGACAAACGAACACTTTTGTTCTTATAGAAACACTTACAACCAAATACTCGGTAGTAGGAGACATTGGGCTTGTTGCCGGTGAGCATCTCATAAGATGTAAACTTCTTGCCAACACGAAAGAATAACCGGTTAGATGAGTGACACGCCGTGGAGATAGCCTCGGCCCATAAGAATAGCGGAGACTTAAACTCCGCCAACATAGACCTTGCCATATCCATGAGAGTCCGGTTCTTCCTTTCGGCTACACCATTTTGTTGAGGGGTATATGCAGCGGAATATTGATGACGAATCCCCTCTTCACTAAGAAACTCATTTAAGGTGTAGTTCTTGAACTCGGAGCCATTATCACTCCTAATGACCAAAATAGGGACATTGTATTGGCGTTGAACAATATTGGAAAAGTCGATGACGGCTTGTTGGGTCATCCTTCGTCTTGAAGAAATAAACCCAAGTAAATCTTGAATAGTCATCAACAATCACCAAACAATATTTCTTCCCACCAAGACTAGGTTGAGGCACGGCACCAAAGAGATCAACATGAAGAAGTTCCAATATCCTCTTGATGAAATATGGTCTTGCCCGGATGGGGAGAATCATGCATCTTTCCTTCAACACAAGCCCTACAAAGACGATCTCTAGAAAAAGAAACATTGTCTTTTAGTCCAAGAATGTGGCCACCCTTGTGAAGACTTTGCAAAGTTCTCATGTTGACATGGGACAAGCGGCGATGCCACAACCACCCCACGTCGGCCTTTCCGAATAGGCATATTGCTTGAGTGTTGGTAGACCCCGAAAAGTCTACCACAAACAACTCATTTTCAACATACCCAACGAACATGACCTTTAGAGTCTTGCTCCTCAAGAGTACCACCATATCAATAGTAAAATGGACATCAAAGTTCATCTTATTAAGAGCACGAACGGACATAAGATTGTAACCTAGAGACTCAACAAGCATGACATTTACAAGGGTGATATCCCTTGCAACTACCACCTTGCCGAGACTCTTTACCTCGGCCTTTGACTTGTCACCATAAGAGACGGATGAGTTATTTAGATTTGGTCTCAACTCCGTCATAATCTCCTTGCTTCCGGTCATATGACTAGTGCATCCACTATCAACCACCCATTTCGATCCACCGGAAGCATAGTCCTACAAGAAATCATTGCTTGGATTTAGGTACCCATTTCTCAATGGGTCCTCTTTGGTTAGCAACAAGGGTCTTAGGACCCAAATAGAGTAATCAATGTAACCATCATATGGACCAACATATTGAGCATAAACATCCCCATAATAATCAACATAAAGAATATAGTTGGGGTTGTTATGCCCCGCAAAGTCACTACGAGTGGTCTTGCCCCTTGTGGCACTACCACCGCAATGGAAATCTTGGCTTGTGCGGGCTTGGTCTTGATCTTCTTGTTGTTGCCCACTTTCTTCTTGGGCTCGGCTACATAACCAAGACCCTCCTTCCCTTTGTGTGGTTTTTGCTCAAATAAGTAAGCAATACCCTTATCTTTACCTTTGGGAATAGAGGTCTTGGCACTAACATTTTCTTCAATAACATTTTCATGAACACGAGGAAGAATAGATATGCTAGTTGAGCTAGATTTAGAAAGTTGAGTTTGAAGTTGCTCATGAGACTTGACTAAAAGGGAGTGAGTTGTTTCCAAGGCCTTGTGAGCCTTGTCAAGCTTCTCCATATCCTCAAGAAGTCTAGCATTAGCAACCCCAAGTTCAACTTTCTCCTTTTTAAGCACTTTATATTTAGCAAAGACATGATCTCTATCCTTAATGATTTTATTAATGATATCATCATTTTTAGCATCAAGAGACTCAAGTCTTTCCTCAAGAGAACATCTTTCTTCACTCTCTTCATCAAGAGAGGCATTCAAGGATGCTACGGAAGCATTCAAAGAGGCAATGGTGAGAGAATCCTCTCTCTCAATCTTACTCTTTTCTTGAAGAAGTTCTTCGGCCGCACATAGTTGTCTCATGAGAGACTCAACATGTTCCTTAGCTTCACCTTGCAAGTTAGTCATGAAAGTATCGAAGCAACAAGTTCTTCTTAATCACAAGACTAGATTGATCACTCATTTCATGCATAGTCTTGGGAGAAGAGATGATACCTCGGTGACATTAGCCATGAGGCAACGAGCGTTGTTGGTGGAGAAGTTCTCATTGGGGGATTCAAAGAGAGAAGATGATGAAGTTGATACAATAGCCAATGCGGCTACCTCTTTAGTAGGTGCATCTTCATCTTCGGAATCACTTGTGGCATATTCTTCTTGTGCCACCAACACAATTCTTGGTGCCTTCTTGAAGAAAGGCTTCCTTGGTCTTGCGGGCTTCTTTTGGATCAACTTGAATGGTCCTTGGGGATGAGCTTCCCACCATTTTGCTCTCGGTTCTCATAAGGACACTCTCTTATGTAGTGGTTCTTGTCATGACAATTGTAGCACGTCTTCCACTTTGAGGCTAGCTCTTTCTTCCCACTTGAGTTGTTCTCTTTATCAACCTTGGCTTTAGCTTTTGCCGGGTCTTGCCAAAACTCTCTTGTGGCAAGAGCTATATGACCATTTAGAGCCGGTTCAAGATCATTTGGAGCAATGTTGCTTGGGCACGCTTCAACCTCATCAAGACATACCACCTTGGCCTTCAAAGCAAGTGAGGGGCCTTGTTTCATCCCCATGGCCCTAGCACGGTTATCTTCGGCATTCTTGGTGGCAACCTTGGAGGCTTGCACTTCTTGCATAACTTCATTGGATGTCATTTCGTTGTAGTTGTGTCTTCCTTGAATGGACTTCACTCGATGGGCTCGAAGGCAAGAGAGCATTCACATACTTCCTCTTGACATAAGCATCATCCACATAGGTTGCCCCCACATCAAAGAAGGCCTTTGCAAGAGTCTTGAGTCTTCCATACATGTCTTCATGATTCTCATTGTCAAACATGTAGAAGCCTTCGGCATCATTGCTCAAAGACTCATATCGGTTTCTCTTCATGCTTTCATTCCCAAGAAATGCAACCTCAAGACAATTCCAAGCTTCTTTGGCGGTGGTGGCATTGAGAACATAATGCTTGTCACTTTCACCACTGAAAGTTCAATCATATGGAGTGCGGAGGCATTGAGTTGCTTTTCGGCAAATTCTCTTCTTGTCACATTGCTTGGATCCGCAACCTTGTACCATCTTCAATGATCCTCCAAGCTCGATAGAGGCACTGTTAATATGAGATTTCATTGAGCGTTGCCAACTAGCAAAGCTAATGCATTAAGCTTAGGTGGAGGACCAATGGGGTTTATGCGGGTGGTGATAGGTGGGTCGATAGGGTACCATCCCGGAACGGTATGGTACTCTTCCTTCCCATCTTCATGCTTGGTAGGAGGTGGAGGAGTTGGTTTAGATCCGGAGGTGGTTTCCACCCCCTTCTCATTTTTATAGAAGGCATAAAAGTTTGGAAGAAACCAGTAAACTAAAGCCAATACATCACAGTCGAAGATAATTTCACAATGGGATAAAAAAAATGCACGGATCTATGTTCGCAACTTAAATATTGGGCAATGCGTTTTACGAATCCTCAGTTACAACAAAAGGCTCATGGAACAAATGCCTAAATATCAACAAAAAGATGGGCCAATAAACAGAAAATATCCCAAAAGATCCGAATCAAACCTTCTTGCCCCGAGAACGCGAACCCGGGTTGTACTCATCTTCGTCGTCTTCTTCGTCGTCGTCATCCTCATCCTCGTCCTCATCCTCGTCCTCGCCCATTAATTCCTTCTTCATACCCCCATTGCTCGCTTTTCTGGCCCGAGCTTGTGCGAGCGGAGTGTTATCCGCATCGTCCTCCTCCTCCTTGGCCTTGGAGGCACTCGCTTTCTTCTTGCCGCGAGAGATCGCCAGCGGCACGTTGTCTTGGTCGTCGTCATCCTCCTCCTCCTCCTTCTTGGGCGGATTCTGCACGGCGCCGTCTTCCCCAGCCATTGCTGCGGTGGGGCGAGGGTTTCGGCCTTTTGCGGTTAGTTCTAGGGGAATGGGAAGAGACCCAAGCTGCTGGAGAAGAGGGGCAACGAAAGAGGATGAAGACCGGGGGGAAGGAAGGATGCCCTCACCAGCGCAGGCGGTCGGGCGGCGGCGCTGGGGATCGGCCGATGGGGAGGGGACGAGGCAGAGGCGGCGCTCGCGGTGGTGCCTTGTGTTGTGTGGTTCGCACAAAGGAAGGGAAAGAGCCGAAGGGGTTCAGCAATCCTGGATGACAAAAGGCCAGTACTAGGCCGGGCTTCCCAGAGCGAAACTATTATTCAAGTTGGGCCATATACACACGGGCTTCGTTTGGCTGGGCAGCTACAAGTTATGAAATTCTCAACAACAAAAAAACTAAAAGTTTATGAACATCCTAACTTGCAACTCTAAGAAAAACATTACGTAAAATGGATTGCCCAATTTTAAGGATATGATTTGAAAGGTTCACAAACACAAGGATGTAGACAAGATTTGGATTGTTGGCTCAATCCTACGTTCTCATTGGAAAGGTTCAGGCACAAGAGTTTGAATACTACAAAGGTCTCTGCCATCAAGGCCTGTCTATGCCTCATTAAACTAGGACACCAAGTTCATTCCCAACCATTAAGACTATACCTTCACACAAAGTAGGTGATTTCTAGGTCCATAAACATTTTGTATCATTCATAAATTTTAAAGTCTTCCAAGTGAAACCTAACACTCTAGGAGGCACAACACCCTCCACGAGTAACATGTATTTATTGCCTTCAATTCGATCTCGGCCTCTTACAGTTTTTTATAAATCAACCTCTCCCTAAAGGTATTTAGATTTGAGTAGAATGAGCAAGAGCTCACAACCACAAAGCACAAGGGGTGGAGGTCCAAATAATTTCTCTCACTCAACTTCCTCATCCTTCCCACGGGTAGGAGAGCATATATATAGATGGATATCCGACAATCGGACAAAGAAGTAACACACTAGGAAGTTCTGAAAAACATAATGGAGAACCAGACACACACAAATTTTGAACGGTCAAAGAAGAAAATCATGTTTACTAAAAAGTTTTCACGAAGTATCTAGTGATATTGTGCCGTTCTGAAATACCTCATGAACCACGACACCTCGGAGGTGAAAGGATCGGTATGACACCTAGAGGGGGGGGGGAATAGGTGCTACTCCAATTTTAGTCTTTTTCAAATTAGGCTTGATACAAAAGGTAAATTCTCTATATATGCACCTACGGTGAATTTACCTATATGACAAGCTAGCAACTAAGCACGATATAATAAGGCGGTAAACAAGGATAGAGGTAACCGAAGTCAAAGCACGCGGAGACACGGATGTAATCCCGAGTTCCTCCTTTTTAGGGGAGTACGTCTCGTTGGAGAGGTGTGAACCAACACAATGGTTCAACGGCCACAAAGGCCTCACCCTCTTCTCCGTGAACCGCACCACAAAGGTTTGGT
The DNA here is from genome assembly GCA_947311845.1 of Poa pratensis. Classification (NCBI taxonomy): domain Eukaryota; kingdom Viridiplantae; phylum Streptophyta; class Magnoliopsida; order Poales; family Poaceae; genus Poa; species Poa pratensis. The sequence goes on from CAMZMU010000033.1 coordinate 73,522,258, forward strand.
TCACTTCAACTATCGGAAACCTTCGAGGCGGAGTCCGGAGCCTTTACAACAACGACTTGGGGCACAACCCACAAAGGATTGGGGGCTCCCAAACAGCTACAATCTGTCACAAAGACAATCAAGTGAGTACAATAGGGGGCTAGGTTTTCCTAGTGGAAACCCTAGCTAATGGTCCCTCAAGTGAATGAGGGGGAAATGAAGAACGGCTTGGTGAAGATGTAGATCGGGGCCTTCTCCTTCAATCCTCCAAAGATCAACGAGATTGGGTGGAGGGATTGGGAGATCTAGTGATTCTTGAGCTTGTAATAATGGTGGACTTCTATTTCAGTCGAGCTGAGCTTCTTGGAGAAGAAGCAGTCTTTATATAGGGGTCCCTGAAAAATCCAACCGTTATGTGCAGAAAAACTGCACAGCGGTACTACCGCTGGGACAGCGGTACTACCGCTGCCTGCTTCCCTGCGGTACCTAGTGCACTGCAGAACCCAGCTGCAGCGGTACCTCGCAGAGGTACCGAAGTTGCCATGCAGAGCGGTAGTACCGCGGCACTGCCCGGTAGTACCGCTGGGATCGTTCGATAAAAAAGAAGGAACCCAGCGGTAGTACGAGGCAACTACCGCGGGGTACCGTAACCAATACAGAGAGCAAAAACGGCCTAGCGGTACCCCTGGCGGTACCACCAGCGGTACCACACGGTACTACCGCCAGGAGGAGTACCAGCTGTGCTGCAGGAGTCCCGCTCCTGGTGGAGCGGTACTACCGCTGCGACAGCGGTACTACCGCCAGACACAGAAATGCTCACTGTGCTGATTTCCAGGGAAACAAGCTCCACAAGACATAATGTATCAACAAGATTTATCTGCAATTGTCAAGCGCACATTAGTCCTGATAATGTGTTGTCATTAGACTCCAAAAAAGATTTAAGAGCAAGTATGCTCTTTCAGGAGGTCCATGGCATGAACATTAAAAGGTTCTAGATGAAAAACGTAAGATTGTATCCTCGATGATATAATACTTGTTAGATCCGGACAAAATGTATTCCAAAGTTCCATACCTAAGATAATTATTAAGTCAAGGCTCGAAGGGTTCCGGAGAATCGTCTATTGCTAGTTTTAAGATACAGACTCAAAGTCACCACACTGAACAACACACGCTGATAGTTCTAGGAACTAAGATCAATGAATCCAGATCCACAATTAGGTTTTACTGGACAACTCTTGTCTCACTTTAGTCGGAGGTACCAGTAGTTCCACAAAGATACAATATTTAGGGAGGAAGAGATGTTCAAGATTGGATCTTCTAAGGATATGGCCTTATAGATGTTTCTTTTCTCACATAGACCCTTCTTTCTCCTATAACCAGACTAGTTCCACTCAGAGCTCAAACTCCATCTTACTCCCACCCCCGAGAACTCTCCCAATGCTACACATGATCAAGTATCATCCATTGCCATGTCGGTAAAAACATGGTATGTCACTGTAATTAAGAATGAGAGAGGTGATATCAGTATCGTGCTAAGATATTGTATCATGGCATACAAAACGAAAGAAAATGTGAAATAGATCTCATCACATATTTGCATTGAGATTTCACAAATGAACGAATAAGATGACACTAAGAAACTTGTATATAAAGGTTTTGATGGTTAAAACCCTAGAGCCAACAAGACACCTTTTAAATTCTTCCCCTTTACTCTTCTCTGTCAAGAGGCCAGCAATCTCCATGTCAGATTCAGGGTTAAAACTCTTTGCAAAGAACACTTGACTAACAGCTAGAGCTAGTATAGCTTGATAGGAAATGACACAGAGTTACAACAACATGGATGTAGAAGATCCGAAGCTCGATTTCACTTTCCCTGACTTTAGGCCTAAATCAAGGGAAAATGAATGATCCACGAGCACTTGCCACCCTATTATTGGGCAGTAGAATACTTGACTGGACGTCTAGACAGCCAGAAAGCTCCATTTTCAGGTTCTGAGTAGAGTCTTTTTTTTTTGGCACTGAGGTTCTGACTTCTGAGTAGAGTATTCGACGGCTCGTTACACGTGTTACTCGTCCCTGCACCACGTACGTGGGATCAGCAGCGGGTAAATTACTCCATATCTCCATATGTCGGCATATAAATATGTTAAGAAAGAAAATCAGAAGAGATCATGTACCCAAACATGCTTGATGTCCACTGTCTTATGTATTGATACCTGAAGAGGACGTCGTCGAATCCTTCCAACGTGGAGCACTCGATCGACATACTCCATGATTAATCCCGTGCTACGTAAAGCGGTTACATAGCCACACAAAAAGTCTACACGCACCAATTTTTTCCTTCAGTATTCGTTACTACGCGCGCACACGGGCAGAGAATACAAGAGCCGCGCGCGCCACACCACGTTAGCAGTTGTACGCCCCTATCCCCACCACCTCCTCACTCCCGCGGCCTTTCCCCCACCTCTCCCCCTCCTTCCCCACCGCGCAAGCCAAGAATCAGCCAGCCAGCAGCCATGTCGTACTACGACCGGCGGGGGGAGTCGTCGATCGTGGAGGCGTTCACGCTGTCGCCGCTGCCCTACCCGGTGATCCTGATCCTGGGCATGGTGGCGCTGCTGCTGGGGGTGTCGTGGTTCTTCACGTACGAGGACTTCATCGAGGAGGCCTCGGAGCAGTTCAGCTGGATCCTCCTCGGCGTGCCCATCGCGCTCGTGCTCATCATCAAGTGGATCTCCTCCGTCGACAGCTTCGAGGGCTACTTCGGGTTCTACCCCACCGAGAGGCGCTGGGGAGGCGGCGGAGGGTACCAGGGCGCCCCCTCCGAGGGCAGCTCCCCCTGGGGCGTCGCCATGGTCGTCGTGCTCCTGCTCGTCCTCGCCAGCTACCACTCTACCTTCACGGACATGTGGAAGCCCTGAAATCCCGCCCGATACGCTCGTCGATCCTGTACCTTGTACGTACGTGTGTGTAATTCTATCATATACACACCTGCTTCCAGGCGGTTGCTGCAGCTCCACGTATCTGTACATAGATGAAAGGTTCTGCCAGCTAGCTAAAAGGTATATAGAGAGCTCGAGTATTAGTGTCTGTACTGGTTCTTGTTCTGGTTTTGTATACTGAATCAATAGGTTTCTGGCTTGGTTCTTGTTGGGGAATTTGCTCGATCTACTTCACCTTTTATACTCAATCATTCGGACGATTTTGAAAATAGAAGCACTTAGCCAGATGATCTATGTTGCGAGCATGAAGCTACGAGGCACTGGCGCCTGATGTGGTGCACTAATTCAGGTCTTCCTTTCAGATTCTCTGCCCTTTTTACCTAAAAATAGGCTCCGTTCTTCGTTCTTCAAACTTATATCTTCGTCTCCAATTGCAGCCTACGCAGTTGTCGGTGGTGGGTGTGTGGTGGGGTGGTGGTGGTGGTGGTGGTGGTGGGGGGGGGGGGGGGGGGGGGGTGTTAATCATGCATAGAGATAGAATCTGTTCAAAGGAAGATACGGACAGTAGGTAGATGAGCCACGAAAGGAGCATGGACTATTGGACTGGAGAGTTCTATGCGGCGAGCAATGATCATGACACTTGTCCGTATCTTATAGAGAGCTACGTATCTCTGCCCACAACCTTGTCTTCTTGTACACCCGGGGCTTGCTTGGAAGAACGGGTACGCCACTCCGACGAACATGGGAACACTTGTGCATATATGAATTCAGCATGGTCCACAAATACCTTATGAAAAAGGCAAAGGATCCAGGAAAACGTGCAGATAGCTAGCAATGAGATTGCACAATCATGTTATTTATATTTCCAAATATATCTTCAGGGTTTTATGGTGTCTTCCATTATACAGCCGATGCCCGGCCTCCATTTTTTATCGTAAGTTCGTAACCCTTCTGTCGACAACGAAATTCCCTTTCCGCGCCTCGTTTTCTAGCCTAGCTGTGCTGCATCAGCACTTCAGCAGGATGTTGCTGCACCCTGTTTTTTTTTTTATGTGTGTAGCTTCAGTGCGCACCAATCATCAAGGCAGGCTTTTCGGGATAGGAAGAAAAGAATGGATCGTTGCCGGCCGGTGTGGTTGTTGCTGGCTTGCTGCAGTGGCAGTGTTGGTCACAAAGATCACGCGAATCTCTAGACCTGGAAATGCAGTCCCTTTAGGATCAACATGATTCCTCTGTCTTTGATCGATGCTTCTTTGCGCGTGGCTTCTTTTGGTGAAGACGCAGGTAGTGACGTGGTACGCACAAATCTTTTGTTGAAAGTGTCCACTAATTCCCCTCCGGAAACTACACACGGCCTATTTGAAAAGAAAATACTTCCGATGAGGGTCTATGTCCGGTGCGCCCCGGAATGGACATGGACATCCGTTTTGGATATTTTTCTTTATTTCGGCCTATTTTCATATTGCCTAGTTTCAGATTTAAATATTTAGCACAAGAACATAACAAACATGTAAATATCAAAAAAAAATGTTTTACCACAAGTTCGCAATTCAAATTAAGCCGCACCGGTTATCCATCAAATTATCGTAACTATCACAAACGACACCCCCTTCGAGCTCCATGGCGATGGCTGGAGCTTTTTCACTGACTCCACTGCCGAGCATGGCAGCATCGGTCGATGGCAGCAAGTCTGCTCCTTACTCTTTTTTAAATTGTGTTATGCATCCTTCTACAACCCCGGTTGTTGTAAGAATCCTCTAACTCTTGATCTAGTAGCTTATAGTTGTGAGCATGTGCTAAATATGTGGTAGATTTGGATGGATTCGCTGACCTTCTATCAGGATGTGGTTGATTTCATTCATGCTTACCATGGTTGTTAAGTAGATTGTCTAAATTGTTTGTGTAGTGTGTGGGTTTGGATGTGGTTAGATGATATGTTGTTAGAATGTGGTTGATTGTGATTCATGCTTAGCATTATTCATTGTTTGACATCGTGGCGCCTAACTCTTATGCTCTGTATGCTCACTCAGTGTTGCATGACATTGTGTCTGAGAATCCCCTTGTCTCACATGGTGCGTGAGAATCCTTGCATAGCATGGTACATGAGAATACAATCCCGCTTCAAGCGGTTGCACTTGGTCATAAGCCTTACATGACATGGTCACCTTCTCGGTCACTCTTTGTCCTAAATAAGGATTCTGAGCTTGTGAAAAATGGGATCCGGTTTGAAAGAGGCTTCAGAGGACATCACATTAATAGGGTTAACAATTATGTTCTTGTCTTCACCGGGCATACAGTTAGCGGTAGTCAGATTTACAACCATGTGAGAAAGTGGAGACTGAATGGGTGAGATTGTGTAAGCTTAGAGAACTTGAAGGGTCAAGGTGGTGTGAGGAAACCACAACCATCATGATGGAGGAGCACAAGTTGATTTCATACCTCATGGTTAGATAGCATACCACTGTTTATTTGTTTCACTAGTCCATAGCCTACATATCAAGCTCATCTGACACACTGCTTTCTCAATCTTAGGTGCAGCCGAAGAACGGAGCTTTTGAACAAGCCCGTAGTCAAGTATGCTTAGACAAAGATGATCTACACGCGTAAGGACGTTCCTATTGCCAGTCTCTACAATCTGGGCTTACTGATCCATGCTATGAATTTCCTTGCGGACAGCAAAGTTGAGAATATCAGGTATACTGGGATGACAGATGCAAGCAGGAGAACCTGGCTTAGGGCCTATTTGTGTGAGAACTATGTAACCATAGGGTCATGATCTGATGAAGTTCATGTATATTTTGGAAGGTGGTGTGAGGTACAAGTAGGATTTGATTAAAACTGATGGTAGGACCCCCCCTCCCCCCGATAATGAAATTGAGATGCAGCACAATCTGTTGTTGGTTAACTCGTGGTGCATCATGAATTGAGTAGGCTCAGATTGTCTTGATTCTGAATTGCCCCACATCAGACATGTTGCATGCAACCAAATACCCCACATTTGCATTAGCCTTACCCAAAATCAAGAAACGAAACCAACCAAAATATAGGGTTCTCGTGTATGTGCTCATGCAAAAAAAAAAGATGTGGGCAAAAAAAGTGGCTAATTTTGGCTAAAAAATCGGCCTAGACAACCAGCCACGCCCATAGTGTTCAAGACGGTGTTGATAAACACCATCGTCATTGGCAAACAAATGTTGAGCCTTATAAACGCTACGAAAACAAAGAGGGGCCATTTGTGCACGATGCACAGCATCGGCAAAGATTACATATATAAGCGCCATACGTATGGCAAAATTAAGGCAGCATTTGCGAGAAATTGTACCAAGGAATGAACGAAACGTACAGCCACGGCATATAAAGCTGAGCAAGGAATGAGAACTTGTCACCAAATGTGGTGGAAATTCAGCACGAGTTTAACTTTCACCTCATGGCGAAAAACCCATGGTATGTTGTATCAATCTTATGTCTCTTCAGATTCGTGTGAAGAAGCGCTCACACTCCACTGCTTTGTACTGTTGTGTGACTGCCCGATATGTGTCATTTGGACAGACAGACATATTTTTCATATCATGTTGGTCCAAATGACTATCTTTCTACCATGTGTCGAAGCTTTCATGTTAGCTAGCACAGCCATCGATAATCACAACCATGAACAAAATTGAGACTAATATATAGGCGAGGAGCCACTTGGAATATGATTGAGAGGTAGACCGACTAGGCGACTATACACACAATAATAATACATCCACGGTATAATAATACATCCACGGTATAGTTTATAACATTGTCAATGTCTATACAGTCAATAATATATATATATAGGGAAAGGGTAATGAGTAATGGAGATCAAAACTCAAAGAACATACTTCTAAATTTACCGATGATAAAACTGAAAGCGACAACATGAAAAAGAAAATGATATCTGGACGTCGACAGTATTATCCACAAGAATTCATGATAGCATGATACACTCTGTTCATTACTACTCCCTCCGTTCCACAATATAAGATGTTCTAGGTAGGTCACATGTTGGCTAGGTGCAAACCCAAATAAGTGTACATATACACTAAAACATGTCCACATACATCTAAATACATGTGAATGTGGACAATAGCTTAAACATCTTATATTTAGTAACGGAGGGAGTACATAAAATGGTACTTGTGTTGCATAGAATGATAGAACGGGAGTTTGAACAGGAAAACACGACAAATGTGTGTACTAGAGATGAGACGATCTAAGAACAGTCTTCCGCACGAACTGCTAATTCTAGTTAAAGCGATACGACCGATGCTGACCAAAATGAAATGGCTGCAAACTTGATGATCTCCATGCTGCAATTTGAAGGTTACAAAACCGTCGGTGCTTGTACAAAAAAAAAAACCGTCGGTGGCTATTAGAAAGGAACAAGAGAGAGCACATGCCAATGAAAGATCCTGGAAAAGGGGAAGCACATGGACAGTACACATCAGGAAGGAAGGATGCACAAGCAAGAGTTCTGGTAGTCAACCTTTCAGGAAAGAACTATCCTTCGAAATACTCCCTCCGATCCATATTAGTGGGCACAACTTTGTCTAGATACACATGTATCTAGTCTAAATACTTAACTAGATACATATGAATTTAGACAAAGCTATGCCCACTAATATGGATCGGAGGGAGTACTATTTGTCCCGATGTTTAGACCTGCTCACATGCAATTCCTAATACACGCCGCATCACCTCATCCTTTCACATGCACATGAAGCAAATTCAAAGCTAGTAATAAACATAGTAAAATGCGGTGACATAAGTATTAGATGATGAATAAAATATGTCTGAAAGATGGAAGCCATGCAAACTCAGAGCTTGTACTATTAAACATGCTTAAATGTACTGACGTAACGTATGTATTACGAGTTGAATAAAATGTGATTGAAAGATGCTAAACTCTGTTGGCAAACCATCAAAATGACCATGCAGAATGAAGCCCAGTAAGCAATTACAAAAGTCACAAACTCATAATGCAACCATAACATCAAAAAGATATCAGCAGCGTACACAGTGCATTTTCTAGTACAAAAAGAACTAATAAATAATCTTTAACAACCAAACCAGAACTGCACGACTACTAGACAATCAGGTCGATAAATCACCATTTTCCCATGAGACTATGAATAAAAGTCCAACAAAAAGTGAAGCCCAAAGTCCAGAAAAAGACTGGCAAATTGCAGTTACAACGTAGACATTTGGACTCACAAGCTCATTCTCATCCTGCTATAGTACAGGTCTGGCAATATGAACAAAAGTCCGAGAAAAGATATGCCGAAGTCAAGAAAGAGACTGAACCGCTATAATAACAAGTAGTGATCATCCAGGTTCCCACCGGCGTACACCTTCACCCCGTCTGAAATGTTGTTTGCATTGTCTACACAAATGACATCAACATAGCAAAAGCATACGTACTGTATTTCATTTAATAGATCTAGTGGTTCATAATCAGCAGCAAAAATCAGACAAGTGAAGCAGTTGAACATGGGAACTTACGTTGCAATTGAAATAAAATCAGTTACACCAGTAACCAAACAACAAGCAAGCATTTTTAGCACGCTCGGAAACTTGCATCACAACAGCAGTCACAAGCTCACAACGAACCAAGAAGATATATATCGGGGTAATATGGACCAGGCCAGACAAAACAAGTATCTAATTTAATAACCTTGGGCCATAATTGCAAAACCTGGAATTTTACTTCATTACACACATTAGCCATATCTACTAAGAAACACTAACTTTTAAAATTCACAAGGCAAAGACAGTGTTTTATACCACAGGTGCTTGGAATATGACCCACCATACAGGAAACTAGCATGAATTTCAGTAAGATATAGGGTTCAGAGAGAATGAATGTTGATCAGAACTACTTCAATTGAACAAAAGAAACAGTCATGATATACTTCCTTCTCTCTCGTGGTACAAAATGTCACTAAAAGAATCTATCGTGATCTTTGCAATGCACCATCTGCTCCCCAAATTGATTGAAAATTCTTCCTAGCAGTGTCACCCTAAGAACCAACTAATGGAACAAGGGAGTGATGCTCAGCTATGGGGAAGCAAACAGAAAACAGTTTTTCAACACTACCTACTTGATGATTGTTTCATTTTACTTGAAGAAGGCCCTGAGTAAAACGAGCCTCTCAAAATCTGATGAATTAAGCACTGGACTAGAACTCTGATACACACCGTCAGAAAAGGGCCATCCAGAAACTGAATCGCCAGTCATCTTGCGCTGCTGCTCGTGCTGCCATTCCGATCCCGTGAACCCTTGCCATTGCTACTGCCATGCTGCTTCTGCTTCACAGCCAACTCAGGCATGTAGTACTCGAGATACCACCGCACAAACTTCTTGAGCCCTGTTTGGAGATCAGTGGATGGCCGGTACCCAAGCTCCCGCTGCGCAAGGCTGATGTTAGCATGTGTGTAGGGCACATCCCCATTCCTTGGCATCTTGACAATCCTTCTCACAGCCTTCACCTTGAGCATCTTCTCCAGTAAATCCACTAGCTGTGTCACCGGCACCGGAGAAGTATTCCCCAAATTGTATGTCCTGAATGGTGCGGGGCCTCGCTTCTTGCCACCGCTGCCTGTGCTCCGCCCAGCCGTATCCAATGCCCCAACACATCCTTTGACAATATCATCAATGTAGGTGAAATCCCGGGAAATGGTGGTCTGGTGTGTGCCTCCACCGGAACTCTCATAGACCGTGATCGGCCGACCTGCGAGAATGTCCCGGGTGAAGAAGAAGTATGCCATGTCCGGGCGTCCCCATGGCCCATACACGGTGAAGAACCGGAGAGCCGTGAGCGAGAGGCCATAGATGTGGTTGTAGACATGGGCGATCTCCTCGCCAGCCTTCTTCGTGGCCGCATACAGAGACGCGGGTCGGTCCGTCCTGTCATGCTCGGAGAAAGGCACATGGGAGTTGAGCCCGTACACTGAAGACGACGACGCCCAGACGATCGCCGGCTGAGGGTCCGCGGCGCGCGCCGCCTCGAGCAGCGCGACGAGGCCAGCGACATTTGCGCGCACGTAGGACATGGGGTCAACGAGCGCGTGCCGCACGCCTGCCTGCGCCGCGAGGTGTAGGACGTGGGTGAAGGGCACGACGTCGAAGAGCTTGGCGAGGAGCTCGGCGTCCGCGATGTCGCCGTCGACGACGTAGACCCCCGAACGCGCGAGCAGCGCGGCCCGGCCGCGCTTGAGGGCGGGGTCGTAGTAGTCGTTGAAGTTGTCGAGGCCGAGGACGCCGTCGCCGCGGCGGCGCAGCGCGGCGGCGGCGTGGCAGCCGACGAAGCCCGCGGCGCCCGTGACGAGGACGGAGAGGCCGCGGCCGCCCTCGGTCCGCCTGACGCGCGCGGATGCGCGCACCTTCTTCTCCCAGGCGGCGCCGCCCCAGGAGGCGGTGGAGGGGGAGGCGTGGAGGGAGCGGCGCGGGGAGTCGGTGGAGGAGGCGCGCGAGGCGGGGGCGGCGGAGGGAGAGAGGAGGAGGAAGGCGAGGAGCAGCGAGAGGGAGCATACGCCCCAGAAGGCGAGCTTGGAGAGGAGCGAGGTGGGGTGGTGGTGGCGCGGGGCCAGGCGGTGGTGGTGGTAGTGGTGGAACTGCGGCTTGACGGCCGCGCCGGCGCCGCCACCCGCCGCCGCCGCCGAGCCGGGCGCGCCGGTCAGCTGCGGCGCCATCTCTCGATCTGCGACTGCGGCGGCAATGCGGCTGCGGCTGCTGGCTGGATCTCGGGATTGAACTTGGGTTTGAAGAAGGGGCTCGCAGCAGAGATGGTTTTGATTCGTTTGGCTTTGCGCGATTTGGTTTCCGCGGCGCTACATTTGAGGAGAAATTGTGGGGGATTTTTCTCCCTTTCTTTTCGTGATTTCCAGTCAATGACTGCCTGGGATTTCGTACATGTGCATTCTCCTTTTTTTTCTTTCTTCCTTTCTTTCGGAACGAGTAAATTTTTAGTTGAGAAAATTGCGACGCCGATAGATCCGCCCTTTATAATTTGAAAACGTGCAGTCGTTGTCAACGCAACTAGATTTACGGGACGCTTAGTACCAGTACCACCGTACAATTCTAGGATCAAATCAACGCGGGTTCTTGCGAAACAAACTGGGCTCCTTCGTTATTAAGGAAAGAAAAAACTGCAAAAGTAGAAACACATGCATGTGATTACACGGGAAGTTGCGAAATCTGAAAAGGTAGCCGGGTTCTGTGGAAATGCATCGCAGTTTCTCTCTTCCGCCTTTTGGCGTTCTGGTTGTTGTTGACCTCTGGATGAGTAGCGTTCAAATCGTCATGGCTAATCGTTATCATCTGGTGCGGTTTTCGGATGTGTACAACTGATTATGGAGTGGCCAGTGGCTTGTGGGGTCGATGGTCCTACGGAGGAGGGGGTAGGATCACGGGATAGGATTGCATTTTTTCATTTCGGCCTTAAAGATGGGATGAAGCGCTGTCGGTAGAGCTTGCTCCGCGATCAGCTTTGTATTTGCGATGTGCTGCATATTCGTATCCCACTTGCGATCACATACATGATAGCTATCGCCCAACGGAAATGAAAGAGAAGGCCGTGATACGCACTAACATGTGTGCATAACATGCAGGCCCTGGTAACATGTACCGCTCGCTGCTGATGATGCGGCGTACTGCTAAGAAGGAAGGAGCACTATAAATTTGGACATGTTGTTTGAGTACACCGGACAGAGGGCAAGTGGAGTGAGGTTGGTGGTTGGCGGCGGCGAGCCGATGGGCAGCCTCGGCTACGACGGTCAGGCGGGTTTTACTGCGGGTTTGTTGTGCTCCGGTTGAAAGCCCTATGTCGGTCACGATTGATGCTGACGATGGCGGCGCTCTCGGTCGTCGTCCCCTCCTCGGAGGCATCTCGTGGAGCCCTTTGCCTCCCGTGTTGGTGTTTCGCATGTTTGTCTAGTCGACGTTGTTCGTTTTTCGTCATCAGTGCGTGGCCCTGATGCCGGCATCGATGTCGGAGCAGCATCTCCGGGTTTTCGACTCCGACATGGGCAACTTTAGCGATGACGGTTAGGCGGGCGTGACTGCGGGTTTGGTGATTTCCGGGTGAAAACCCTACGTTGATCGCGATTGATGCTAAAGAAGTCGGCGCTCTCGGCCGTCGCTCTCCTCCTTGGAGGCATCTTGTGGAGCCCTTTGCCTTCCGTGCCAGTGTTTCGCATGTTCGTCTAGTCGATGTTTTTCGTCATCGGCTAGGTGGTGCGCAGCCCTGGCGGCGGCGTGGATGTCGGAGCGTCGGTTCCGTGTTTTGGTCTCCGGCGTGTTGCGTTGAGGTGTTAAATGTCAGATTTGGTGGGTCAGGTGAATTAGTCATCGAGTCGTGTGTGTGTGTGTGTGTGCAGCCTCGGGGCTGGCCTGAATGTCGGAGCGGCGGCTCTAGATGTTTTTCTCCGCCGCGTTTGCATTGAGGCGTTCGGGTGTTGGGTTTAATCGTTCGGGCGATTTTGATCGTCGACTTGTGGGGGCGCGGCCCCAGACCCGGGCGTGATACACATACTATTGTATCGGTTTTTGGCTTGGGTTTTATAAACTCGACTATATCAATCAAAAGACAATTTGTCTCTTAAGAAAGGTACACTCTGGTTTACAAAAAAGAGTACATTGGGTGATTTGTTATTCCCTAATCAAAAAGGATGGGGCGGCATCATGTGCGTGAGTGCGTATCAAGGTTAATCCTTTGACTTGAGGGTGAAGCGTCATGGGTCCGATTGGTGGGAGGTGGCGGTGCGGAGTTGAACATCAGTTTCCACGCCAGATCAAGAGATCTTGCGATCAATTGAATAATAACATACCCCAAAATCTTCCTTGGTCAAGAGCCGGCCAGTGCATCCGCATCATCTTCTTTCTCGGGCACAGTTCATAACGTTGAAGAGCTCGACGTACCCATGCACAGGTTCGCGATACGTTGCCGTGGCAGCGCCGGTGATCGGTGGCGGTCGTCGTCGGCTTGCTCTTGCCCTACGGGAATGCCCAACCGCAACCGATCGTGCATGTACTTGTCCTGGGGTAGGTGGCGCCTAGGACACGTGCCCATACGGCCAAACGGGAGGATCAGAATGAGATATCCTCCGCACGTATGAATCCATCGGTGGATCCAACGTACGTATTCTCCGCTACCGAATGAGTGGCGACTACTTGCCCGTCCTCCAGCGTTGCAAGAGACGACCCGGACAGCACACATAGCATCCACGCCACCTCTGTTTACCGGGAGGCACATGCAGCATTTTCGAGTGTGTAAGAGCATCTCCAAGCGGAGCCCCCAAATCCGGCCCCCAAAGTGTCCGCGGACACTGACAGGACAGCCCCCAAAAACATGGTGCTACAACCACACACCTCTAATTTAAGATACCAAATTACTACAAAAGCATGCAACGTGAATACAAGTTTGCTACTTATCCTACGTGCAGTTCATGCGACCGGATAGCCACCTAGCCTAGTCTACTCATCGTCGGACAGGAGGATGACCGTTGCCGCGCCGTCGCCGGAGCCGGAGCCGGAGCCGCCCTGTGCCGCAGCTGGAGGAGGTCCGGAGAAGACCCCTGCTCGTCGGAGTCGGTGTAGAAGGAGCCAGATCCGGAAGATTCTGGCACGTAGATGCAGCCTTGACGGAACGCCTCCTCCGCCTGCTTCTGCTTCTCGACGAAGCCGACCCTGTTCTTCATCTGCCCGACGAAGATGCGGTCCATGGCCTCGGCCTTGAGCTGCTCCTCGGCCAAACGGTGCTCCGCCGCCACCCTTGCGCGCTCCTCCGCCCGAACCCGCGTGGCCTCGTCCTCCGCCCGCATCCTTGCCAGCTCCGCCTCCGCCTGCTGATTCCACTCCTCCGCCATCGCCGACGACTGCGCCCGATTCGATTCGTGCATCTGCCGGAGGTACTCCGAACCCGTCATTTCGACGACGTCGGAGCCCTCGCGGAGGATGCCGTAGCCGACGTCTGTCCCCTCCGCCGCCAACACTTCTGCGGACACACGCGATCCCGCGGCCTCCTTTTCTCGGCGGAGCTGCGCCCACTTCTCCGCCGTCATCTTGGCGCATGTGGTGGGGAGGCGGCGAGGCATGGTGGATGAGGTGGAGGAGGAAACTCGGCACTGGTGGATGTGGAGGAGGAGAAGAGAGCAGCGGTGGCGGCGGAAGTGCGGTGCGGAGTAGGGTTTGCTCCGGCCCCTCCACTTTATAGTCGGAGGTGGCCGGTGGCCGGTACGCCATGAATGCCGGCCGGTGCGCCATGAATGCCAACGCCGGTCAAGCTAGCTTATCCGCTCCGCCATGCGGTCAAAGCGTGGGTCCGCGATGTCAGCGAGTGCGGGGCGGACGCGTCCGGGCGCGCCCGGGCGCCCCCAAACCCGCCCCAGATATGGGCTGGGTTTGGGGTGTGCCGGACCGCCCGGACGTTTGGGCTGGCTATGGGGGCCTCCTTTGGGTGGTGGTTTTTGGGCCAAACCCTGTCCGGGCGGTCCGCCCGGACGTTTGGGGTGGGTTTGGGGCCTCCGGTTGGAGATGCTCTAAAAGGGTAAAATATGGGGTAAAATTCCGTCTCTACCCTATAGGCCTTGTTTGGCTGAAGAGTTTTGGAGTGTTTTCTAGTGTATATTACCTAGTGTTTTTGGTGAAAACACTCCTCACACCCAAAACACTCCCATCCTTCCCAATCCCCTTCTCCACCAAACCCCCCACCATTTCATGTTGTTTGGTACACAGGTTTTACAAAGAGGTGTTTTTTCATAAAACTAGTGCACACAATTACAAAATTGCCACGTTTTGGTCATCTACAAAAAGCTGATATTTTTAACAGCATGTGAGCGCACAGTTCATCAACAAAAACCTGATATTTTTTCACAACACATGCTTTCCAGGTTTATCCCAACTCATGCTTTCCACGTTTATCTCAGGTTATTACAACACAATTTGATAAAAAGTCATCGAATGCTTCTCACGAACATAATTTTGTTTCCCAGGTTTATCCCAGATTAGACAAGATGGTCACATGAAGAATATCTCAGGAAGCATTCCAATAACTTAGAATAGAACATCTCATCAATTTATTAGAGTAGTATCTCTATCAATTATTGACAGGAGATATCTTGCCAGACCAACAAGAACATCAACATGAACTTGCTTCTAGAGAATGAAATTGCACCTGAAAAGTTTCGAAGAACTAGATTGTTAGTTAGGTTTCTGATTAAAATCTATACAGTGTATCGTTCAAATTAATAAAGATCAGGGGAATACCATCCATCGTTGAGAATAACGAAAACTCATTGATTTTAGCAATGCCGATCAACGTCATCATATCAAGTTGGATCATCTAGTTGTACTACAGGCTGCTAGCAAGATAAAGTGATGTATAATGAACCATCTTGCGAACTATATTCCATATTGCTAGCATTTGTGTACTCTAGAACAACAACAACTTGTCTTTTAATCTTTTAAGTAAAGAAAATAACGAAACCATCAGAATACCTTGCATATCATGTTTCACATTTTACAACTGAACACCGAATTTTACATCTGATCAAAATAACAATAGCAGAAGAACAAATAATCGAAGAACCAGGGAACCAAGTATTTGCAACTGTAGCCCGATAAATAAAGGCTTCAGATCGTAATGTATGAACATGATACACAGGTACAGGTCTCGAGTTAGTTAGTATTAATATTAAATCAACTCTACGAGTGTCTAGATAGGAGTAGGGATGTCAAACACAAGTGATATTATATGAAACAATTTTATTTCATCTACTTGATTGATCATTTCTTCACACAACTCCAGTTCGTTCTTGACGTACGTACATTGCAAGTGTTCAGGTGGAGGCTCCAGGAACAGACATGAAGCTTACCTATCGGATTCCCCAAGCAGGTGGAGGCTCGTCCTTTCCGATTCCTTAAGTCTAGTCAAGCTCTGGTTCCTGAATAAGAGGCAAAGAAGCATCAAGAGTACTATGGAGTATGGACATGTATGCTGAAATGACAGTAAAGAAGCAACATTGAAAGATTGTCAATCTCAACACTGCAAGATTGGCCATAGTTCTTGCTAAACTTAAAATTTTTCACCTATCAAAAATGGTTCCCTCTTAATATTCTACTGAATGTGCAAGGATTCTCTTGAAAAGGTGTTCGGAATAAGACATATACTAACAAAGCAAGCCTCACACAAAGATACACGACACATTATGTTTAACTGATTACAAATCCTGAAGCAAGTCTAAATTGTTCAACTACTGTGACAAGTTGTTCCTGTATAAGGAGCATGGCGGTTGAATCATTGCACAAATAATAACATATCTATCCTTCTAGGGACACTCTCAGCAAAATGAAGCCTAGGAAGTTCAAGCTCGCAGTCGCAGCAGCAAATAAAACAATTGCTACACCTCACGGAGACAACCAAGAACTGAAGGTAACCAAGAACTAGATCTAATGCGGAGATGGCAAGTCAATCGCAGTTCTTGGTTGTCATTTCTACAAAGCCATAGCGACTCGGATTGGGAAGTTAAATACCCACTAGTCTCAGTACGGGCCCTAGAACGTATCGAGACACTGTCGGATCATGCTCCCATACTTTTAACCACGGGATCACCCAACCCACATTGTAAACGTCAGTTCAAATTCGAACTTGGATGGTTACATAGGGAAGGCTTTTCCGATATGGTTAAAATGGTATGGGAAAGGCCGGTACCTGGTGTCAGCCCTATACAAAGGTGGAACAATAAAATTCGCGCTTTGCGCAAACACCTTTGTGGTTGGGCCAGACATATGGTAGGCCAGTTAAAAAAGGAGAAGCTCCGTTTGTCATCTATTATATATGACTTGGAAGCTTTTGCTGAAATTCGACCGCTGTCAACGCAAGAGATTGAATTGAAAAATCGATCTAATGCGGAGATGGCAAGTCTGCTTCGTGAGGAGGAACTTAAATGGTACCAACGATCAAAAGCCCAATTCATTTGGAGGGAGATTCGAATACGAGATACTTTCATAGTCTTGCTAATGGCAGACATAGGAAGAAACTCATTTATTCTCTTAACCAAGATGAGGGTACGATTGAAGGCCATGAGGAACTCAAAGCTTACATCACGAAGTATTATAAAAATCTGTTTGGAGAACCAGAGGATGATAATTTCTCTGGATGAATCCCGAACGGAAGACATTGTACAAGTTTCCGATCAGGAAAATGCCCACCTTACAGCCCCTTATTCTGAGGAGGAGGTAAAGAAGGCGGTTTTCCAAATGGAACACAACAAAGCACCGGGTCCGGATGGTTTTCCTGCAGAGTTTTATCAAACTTTCTGGGATATAATCAAGTCGGAACTGCTAGAGATGTTTCATGCATTACATGCTGGACAACTCGAACTATTTCGCCTAAATTTCGGGAGATAATTTTGTTGCCAAAGGTTAATGAAGCAGAAAGGATCCAACAATATAGACCTATCTGTCTTCTAAACGTTAGCTTCAAAATTTTCACTAAAACCGCTACTATTAGGCTAAATTCGGTCGCTGATCATGTTGTGAAACCTACTCAAACGGCTTTTATGCAAGGTCGCAATATCCTTGATGGGGTAGTAATCTTGCATGAGACTGTTCATGAGATGCATCGGAAGAAGCTAAACGGAGTCATCCTAAAGATCGACTTCGAAAAAGCTTATGATAAAATCAAGTGGTCATTCCTACAACAAACACTCAGAATGAAAGGTTTTTCTGATGAGTGGCGTGCTATGGTTCATAATTTCGTTTCCGGAGGAAGTGTTGCCATCAAGGTCAATGATGACGTTGGTAGATACTTTCAAACGAAAAAGGGATTACGACAAGGCGACCCATTATCACCTGTATTATTTAATACAGTTGCTGATATGCTAACCATAATCATTGAACGCGCAAAAGTGGATGGGCAAATTGAAGGTGTGGTTCCGCATCTTGTTGATGGTGGACTTTCCATACTTCAATACGCCGACGATACGATTCTATTTATGGAACATGACATGGAAAAAGCAAAGAACCTGAAATTGATATTATCAGCGTTCGAGCAACTTTCCGGTCTAAAGATTAATTTCCATAAAAGTGAGTTGTTTTGTTTTGGCGACGCTCAGGATGAGGCTTCCCAATATGCCGAGTTATTCGGCTGCGGATAGGCCAATTTCCAATAAGCTATCTAGGCATCCCGATTCATTTCAAGAGGCTTACGATTGCTCAATGAAAACATGTAGAGGAACGGCTACAAAAAAGGTTGAGTAGCTGGAAAGGAAAGCTATTATCCCTAGGTGGAAGATTGGTGCTCATAAATTCAGTACTAACAAACATGGTACTGTATATGATATCCTTTTTCCAAATACCCAAAGGAGTCTTGCATCGATTGGATTACTTTCGATCTAGATTTTTTTGGCAAGGGGTAATGAAAAAAAGAAATATCGGCTAACCAAATGGGATGTAGTGTGCCGACCTAAGGATCACGGTGGTCTTGGAATTCAAGACCTCGAGGTCAAGAAAAGGGCCCTGCTCGGTAAATGGCTGTTTAAGCTTCTAACCGAGGACGGGATATGGCAAACTCTTCTCAGGAGAAAGTATGTAGGCTCAAATACGGTATCACAGGTTGTTTGGAAACCTGGTGATTCACACTTTTGGGCCGGCCTAATGGCGACGAAGAAATTCTTCTTCCCCTATGGCAAATTCTCCATTAAAGATGGTTCGGAGATAAGGTTTTGGGAGGATAGGTGGCTTGGAACTACCTCACTCCGAGAACAATATCCGGCTTTATACAGTATAGTCCTTGGACGCCACAAAAGCGATACGCTCGCTCAAGTGATGGAGGAAAATCCTCCACATGTGACGTTCAGAAGAGACCTCATTGGACCTAGGCTGGCCGCTTGGCAAGAACTGCTACTGCGCCTAGCTAACGTCAATTTGACACAGGGCCACGATGTGTTTCGGTGGAATTTACTGACCAATGGTAAATTCTCTGTGGACTCCATGTATAAAGCCTTAATCCAACCAGATGTGCCGGTAGTTAATAATAAGAAAATCTGAAAGATGAAGATCCCACTTAAAAACAAAGTTTTTGCTTGGTATCTTCGTCGAGGAGTTATTCTTACTAAAGACAACCTTGCTAAACGCAACTGGCATGGGAGTAAACAGTGTGTCTTCTGTCACAAGGACGAGACTATAAAACACTTATTCTTCGAGTGCCAATTTGCTAGTTCTATATGGTCAATCATCCAGATAAATTCTACTATTTACCCCCCTACAAGCATTGCCAATATTTTTGACAATTGGCTAAATGGGGTGGATAATAGGTTTAAACAACTTATTAGGGTGGCAGCGCTTGCCGTTATATGGTCGCTATGGCTTTGTAGAAATGACAAGGTTTTTAATGATAAAAATAGCTCTCTTATGCAGGTAATCTACAGAACTACAGCTACGCTCTGTTCGTGGTCTCAGTTGCAACGTGTGGTACATCGAGACCTGTTTATGGAAGTGTGTACAAGACTGGAGAATACGGCGAGAGACTTTTTATCCCAACATGGATGACAGCATAATTTGCGTCTTGGCCCTCCACCCGCTTATGCGTACTTACAATTTCTCATGATGATATGTAATTCGCCTTCTAAGATATAGTACCTTCGAACTTGTTGCGGCTGTGTGCATCTTAGTTATACAGAGGCTGGGTGTAATACTTAAACCTTTTACGTAATAAAAGCTCCCTTTATCTAAAAAAATGAAGAACTGGATCTCCCGCTACTCTCAGCATCTAGCAGTACATGGGAGTGGAGACTGCAAGGTTGGAATAAGACTTACATGAGATTCTAGGTTTGCCAGAGAAAAGGGGCGACAGAAGTAGCTCGGCGCCGGCGGCGTTAGCTGAGGAAGCACTGGGCTCAGCAGGATGAAAGGGACTCGTCGTTGCTTCCGGATGGCTGGAGATGGCGGAGTCGCCGGCGTCGGCATCGGCTTCCGCGGCATCGGACGGGAGCAGATCGGGCGTCGCGCGTCGGTGCCAGGCGTCGTGCGCCGCCAAGACCGGGCAAAACGCGAGGGGGTGCTAGCGTCTCGAATACACGTCGGGTCGACGTGTATCGCCGGGTTTTTTTGGGATTGAGCCCGGCAAGACCGGCCTGCCAAACAGCGACTTGTGTCTTCTGGTGTCTTTAGGATGGCCCGGGATAATACACGGGAAAACCGGTGAAAACTGTTGTGCCGAACGAGGCCATAAGGGTTTTTGCTAAGGTCGATCAACTCGCCCAGCCAAAAAACAACGCTGAATTGGCACACTTCTTTTCTTATCTGACCTGCAAGGATTTGTCAAGAGTGGTGATTGAGTACTGAAGACCGTTTTCTTAAATCTCGAGATCCTACAAGGAGTAATACGTAGCATCATGATATACAAGGGAAAAGAGTACAGGCCTCGTTACACCATCACCCTTCTATTTGTTAGATCAAAAGTTACTAAATTCCATCCATAAAATTATCCACCAAAGCTCTACATGTTACATTCTTGACCAGCAGCAAGACCTTCTCTCACAAAGTTACCATCGATGCAACTCTACACGGTTGCCCTTTGATCCTATGGCATCAAAAAAAAAGGACAAACGGAAAGTGTGGAGGAAGCAGTATGAGGCGAACCAAAGCTGCACCCACAGTGATCTTCACCCAAACTAATGACATGGTCCTCTCGAGGAACATGATAAGCAAGACAAACATATATCTTCTTTTAATGCCCATTTTCGCGGACCTCCTCCTCTTCTTCTGCATCCTCAAAACGTTGATCATTGATTTGAAGCTGCAGGTACAAATAACAGCAGTATTAGCCGACAGTCGATCACTGACGCAAAGATAGCTCTAGAGCAATGGTTTCCTAAAATTGCATTGGAACAGAAAACGCATGTCGATCTTCCACTGATTGACTCGTTATAATTTGTTAACAAGTTATCCTAATACAATTGACCATCACATGCCAGACAATCCATAAGCATAATTGCGGAGAGCCAGAGAACTTCGAGTTTTATAAAACCATGTTACAAGTTGTCTTTGAAGCTAAGTAACTCAGATATAACCACAGTTATGAGGACCAAGATCAAGTATGGCCATCTACACTCGTCTTAGATAGTGGTCCTCATTTCTCTCGCTTAGAATCAAATGATTACCTCGCAATCTACAATCTACTTAGTGCCTTAGTTCAGTTTTAAAAGTGACTTATGTCAGCGTAACTTTCACTCATCTTATATGTTGCCTAGTTAGCAATAAAATTTGAAGAATGTAACAGTGTAAATCCAGCAAGTGCATACCTCAAATACTGAACGACTGAGGTCAGATCCATCATTTTGACCTATCGGGTTGGCGGTAAAAAACTCAGGGTCAATTCCTGCAGAAATGTCAGATATGAAAACTCAGCTCAAACATTAGTAGCAAATGAAAACAAAATGAATTGTGTAAACTTACCATCAGCCATGGGTTCATCACCATTAATCCAGCCACCATCAGTCATATCTTCACCGTGGAACCAGCCATCGTCTTCATTTTGTTCTGGAATTTTAACGAGCACACAGGTTAGTACAGTTTTTTCTGAACTATTTATCTGCAACTTTAATTACTTACCAGCAGTGGGATCAGGGTTTAGTTCAGCACAATGGCAGAAGGCGTCAAAAAGTGAATCCACTGAAGTTCGGTCAAGAATATCAAGAACGTAATAGCACAGCTTTTAAAAAAACTACTGGTTGTGTACTGGAATGATTTGAATTGAATTAAGTTCTACAAACATATATCCAAGATTCAGGGTTAGTACGTGCTTAATTATTTAAAAGCTGCAGTGAAACTAATTGGGTTATCTGGTGTTTCTTCCTCTCAAAACTCCAATCAATTTTTATGTTACTCGGAACACAGCAATATATCAGTTTGCAACTTGATTCGGAAAAGAATAGCTGGCCAAACACAAAAATATCCAAAAGCACTGAGATTATAATAATCCACTGAATGCCAAAGAGAGCAATTGGGACCTTGCATTTCATAATTCACCTACTGATTTGGTTGCACAACTGCTCTAAACAAGTTGAGTCAAATCTTACAAATAATAAGAGATTGTCTATAGTACGACCAACTGTTATCTATATTGCTAGTTTTATCCATCTCTGGGTTTTCCGAAATAGGAGATGGCAGAAAAATAGAACAATTCCAGTGCTCTATCCATGCACGAACTCAACCATAATTGCCACACTTCAGGAGTAAATATGGGGGAATTTCCAAACTCATTAGCCAGTTTTACAATTATAATCACTCGAGTCACTAGAAAATCAAAGCTGCCAGTATAATAATAGACAAAAAAATGCAGGCGAACAAGAAACCAATAAAATTAGGAAAATGTAATGAATCCTCGGAGAAAAGAAAGAAACTGTTTCAGACAGCAGCTTCAGGCTGTCCAATGGTTTTTAATACTGTAAAAAGGGAATTATAAAATGGGGCAGAAAAATGAAACAAATTAATTTAAAAGGATACACTGAGCAGCGTCTGACAGTATAATACGCATCTCAGAGATCTTTGCAAGCTGCAATTCACCAAGTGGTTCAGAGTCTAAGTCACCTGCCTCCTCTTCGTCTGAATTAGCTTCGGCTTCAATCTATAAAGCAAACAAGCAGTGTATTGCACATTAGAACTCGACACCTTGAACAAAGGAGACAAACATTGCTACCAACTGACAAGTGACCACAAAGAGCAAATTCAGGACCGACCAGATATCACGTTAAGTGTAGCAGATCATGTTTTTTTCCGTTTGACCAACACTAGGTTGATTTTGCAAACAAATAAAAGTTAGTTTACGGGTTTTTTTCAACTTTAAACATCCACACAGCCTGATACAAGTACTACTATACTAACAGCGTAAGGCAACATGTGATTTGCAAATGAACAAGGTTAATAAGAGATAAAACAGGTCATTGCTACCACATAGAAGGGAACTGAAAGGCTATATTAGGTGATACTGAAAGTAACAAACAGAGCTCAGGTTCCTTAGAAGTTGGAACCCATCTTTAAGAAATCGAAAATCACATGTGTCAAAACAATCATACAAACAACCGCACTCATCCATATAGATATACAGATCCTAGTAAGGAACCTTATAATATGGAGTTTAGACTGTTTAGTCCACTCCGAATAGTGGAAGGTATATGAGATGAGCTACATTTTAGCAAGCAGCCAAGTTGAGAAACCACAGAATTCACCCACTAAACGAAGCAACATTCCAAAAATTTGTGGTGCCAAACAAAGATTTACTTCACAGCTAAACCTATCACTACAATTATTAGAGAAAAAACAAATAATCCGGGTGTGAAACAATTCCTACACTGAACGACCTATGCGACATATTCCATTACCCACAACCCGAAGAAAAAGTAAAAGAATGTTTTCTACTGTCAAATGAGCCCCCTGACATGTGGTTGTGAGCTGAGATGGATTATCAACTGAACCACCAAAACTGCAACACCAAGTCCAAGAGGGCCAGAGCAATTAACCAACATCAAACAAATCAACGATGCTATAACATGAGAGCAAAAGCCGATCATCCATTTGCCAAATTAATCACCGATACCACGAAATTCCGAAGGGCGGTTGTATCCCTATTCACCTGCGTGTACAGGCACGGCGAGGGGTACGCCTCCGGGTCGCGCGACACCGCGTGGAGCGTGATGTCCAGGAACTCCACCGCGTAGCCCTTGGCCTTCTCCGCCTCGCTGATCCAAATCACCCTCCTGATAAACGAGCACGAAACATTAGGCACCAGAAGAGATGGCCGCCGCGCGGCAGGGGGGGTCGCGAGAGCCATCAGCTCGCTACCTGGTGGTGACAAAAAGGGTTCCCGGGGGCTCCGGGGCGCGGCCGCCGAGGGCGACCGAAGCGGCGCGCTCCACGCGGACGAGCTCCTCGCCGGAGGCTTCGTCGAGACGGGGTGTGCCGTTTCCGGCAATGTCGGTAAAGATTTTGAGCCCTGGCGCCATGGGAGTAGTGGGGACTGGGGAGGAAGGCAGAGCTAGGGTTTCGGGCTTTTGGAGATTTGGGGATTCTTTTGAAAGGGTTTAGCGGTTGTTGAAGTGGAAGACGCGCTGTGTGGACTGCTGCCTGCTGGCTACGCCATACCCGGGTCTGATGGGCATAGTTTGTGTCGTGTGACAGTAGCAAGGCCCAAGCACTCCCTTATAAATGCTCGCAAAATTAGCCAGAATACCGTTTCCGAACTTGTGCTGCACCTGGCAAAACACCTTCTTTCTTTTCGAGATTGCATATACATAAACCCTTCTTGGTTGCTCGTGACCTGATGATAAGTTCATCCTTCTATTTTATCAAAAATCTTCCAAAAATTATGCCTCCAAAGTTCCTTGTTCGACATATTCGGGTTTTTTTCCAGCATGGGTGGAGCTAGATACATACTTTTTTTTTGCGAGGGAGCTATGTCCTAGGTGGCACGCTGGATCAGAACACCAGCAAGCACGTGGCGGACGCGGGACTGGACGTCAAGACCGGCTCCGACAACAACGCACCTGACAGCAACATGAAGGCCACCTGCCCAACTGCAAGTGTTACTAGGGCCGCATCAACAATGAAGCCGTGGAGGAGGGTGCCGAGAGAGGTACTGAGGTAGTGGGTGCTCTGGGTTCGGCTGGCGTCGGATCGTCCCTGGGCAAGCGCCTGAACAGGGCTAGTGAAGCAGAGCTCTCTGGGATAAACAGATCGGAAGGCAGCACAACTGAAGGAAAGAAGCACAGAGGTGGACACCCTGTTCACAGGGTGAGGAAGGAGGACGGAACTGAGGAGAATTCGGAAGCAACCAGCCCTGGGGCTGCTGGTCAACTGGCAGGCGCGATCGAGCGTGCCTGCCAGGAGCAATGAGTCTCCTAGGCTGGAACCTCCGGGGAGCCGGGCAACCCGGGACGGTTCATGAACTGGTGCGTCTCGTTCGCACCTACAAGCCCAAAATAGTGTTCATTAGCGAGACTAGGCAATGTGATGACAAAATAAAAAAACCTTAGATGGAGGCTTGGCCTCAAACACTGTAAAATGCAGCAAGGCATAGGAAAGGGTGGCGGCATTGCTTTGTTCTGGGATGAGCATGTGGAAATAAAGTTTCTGTCCTGTGGTTCGAGGTACTTTGATGTGTTGGTCAGAGAACACCCCAATGGCCTCCAATGGCGGGGTACCTTTGTGTACGGGGAACCCAAAGCTGCGGACAGACATCATATGTGGACTTTGCTTCGCAGAATCAAACCATGTGCCTCTGAACCTTGGATTATGCTGGGTGACTTCAATGAAACTATGTGGCAATGTGAGCACCAATCTGTAACTAAAAGATCTGAAAGGAGAATGCAAGATTTCAGACAGGTTTTATCCTTCTGTAACCTGCATGACCTTGGTTCGCTGGTCCCCCTTGGACCTTCGACAACAGGCAGAAGGGCCGAAGGAATGTCAAGGCGCGGCTGGACAGGGCCGTGGCCTCTGATAGCTGGTCTGCTCGTTTCCCTGAGACCAAAGTCACCCACCTGACCACCTCCAGATCAGACCACCTTCCATTGCTGATTGTGTATGAAAAACAGAAACAAGTCTGGAAGAAAAAAGAGTTCAGATTTGAAACGATGTGGGAGAGGAATCCATCACTGCCTGAAGCCATCTCTGAAGCTTGGAATGGAGGTCCTCCCTGTCACTCACTGGATGACCTTGTGAGGAAAATCAACGGAACTTGCAGCCATCTTCAAGAATGGAGCAGCAAAATTTTCGGGAGTGTCACCAAAAAAGCAAAACAGCTGCGAGCTAAACTCAGCAGATTGTGGAAGAAACCAAAGACGACTCAACGAGAGAAGGAGATCGTCAAAACCAGAACTGAACTTGATGAAATCCTGCTTAGGGAAGAGCTCATGTGGCGTCAACGGTCTCGCGTAGACTGGCTAAAGGAGGGCGACCGCAACACCAGTTTCTTCCACAAAAAAGCCTCCTGGAGACAGTCTAAAAACAGAATCACCAAGATTAGAGGCATGAACGGCACCTGGACTGACGACCCGCAGAAATTGAAGCTCTAGCTACCAACTTCTTCAAGGACCTTTATACCAAAGACAAGGATGTGAACCCAAGTGAGTTGGTCGATCTGCTTCAGTGCCTAATCACGGAGGATATAAACAGTGATCTCTGCAGAGAGTTCTCCGATGAAGAAATTGGTGATGCTCTCTTCCAAATTGGGCCGATTAAGGCTCCGGGACCGGACCTGCCCACTTTTTCCAGAGAAACTGGCCGAACTGAAGGTGGATGTGACCAAGGCGGTCAAGAATTTCTTCGCCACCGGTCACATGGCTGATGGTCTAAACGATACTATCATCGTTCTTATTCCTAAAGGTGCCAATCCGGAAAGCCTCGCAGAATTCCGACCCATAAGCCTCTGCAATGTCGCCTATAAGATTGTCTCCAAATCCGGTTGCGGCCTCACTTGGATAGCATCATATCTGAGTCCCAAAGCGCCTTCATCCCAGGAAGATTGATCACGGATAATGCTGCCATCGCTTTTGAATGCTTCCATCACATCCAAAGGCAGAAAAATCCTAGGAATACTCACTGTGCTCTGAAGCTAGACCTCTCTAAAGCCTATGACCGCGCTGATTGGGGCTTTTTGGAGGTTGCTCTCTGTAAGCTTGGCTTCTGCAAAAAGTGGATATCGTGGGTCATGGCCTGTGTCCGATCGGTAAGGTATGCAGTGAAGATCAATGGCTCTACACTGACCCAATTTACACCCACTCGTGGCCTCAGACAAGGTGACCCACTGAGCCCATACCTGTTCCTCTTTGTGGGAGAAGCCCTCACCTGCTCTCTAAAAGCTGAGACTGACAGGAATAGCATCACTCCTATCAAAATTGCGAGGAATGCTCCGGGCATCTCCAACCTGTTGTTTGCAGATGACAGCCTCCTTTTCCTGAAAGCTTCCTCCAACGAAGCCCAAGCGGTCAGCCTTGCACTAACTAGGTTCCAGAACTGCACCGGACAGATGCTCAACCCAAACAAATGCTCTATGCTTTTCAGCCAAGCTTGCCCTTTATCTACACAAGCTGAGATCAAATCCATCCTCAACATCTCGAGATCAACCTTTGAAGAAAAGTACTTAGGCCTCCCTACCCCGGAAGGCAGAATGAAGGATGAACATTTTCAACCCATCATGTGCAGATTTACCAAGCGCTTCACAAACTATGCTGAGAAACACATGTCCTATGGTGCTAAAGATACACTGATCAAGGCTGTGGCTCAGGCGCTCCCGGGTTACGCCATGGGTGTTTTCAAGATGTCCGTTGGCTTCTGTAACCAGTATGAGAAAGCTGTCCGGGATTTCTGGTGGGGGGACGACGAAAACAAGAGGAAAGTTCACTGGTCCGCTTGGGAGAATCTCACGAAACCCAAAGGCAACGGTGGACTTGGCTTCCGGGACATGGCCCTGTTCAACCAGGCCTTGCTTGCAAGGCAAGCTTGGCGCCTGATCCAAAGACCTGACAGCCTGTGCGTAAGAGTCCTAAAAGCCAGATACTTCCCCAACGGCTCCCTTCTGGATACAGTCTTCGCTTCTGACCCATCCCCGGTCTGGAAGGGGATTGAGTTTGGACTCGAACTCCTCAAGGAAGGCATGATCAGTCGCATTGGGGATGGCAGAGGCACACAGATAATTAGAGATAATTGGATCCCAAGGGTGATGAACTGAAAATCATTGGACTGAAGAAGAACTCGAGACGAAGATGGGTCAACCAACTCATAAACCCTGCTACGAATGAGTGGAACCAGACTATTCTGCATGATCTTCTCCACGAGTCTGACATTGATGCAGTCCTACGCATCCCAATCCCAAGCACCCCAACTCCTGATCGTTGGGCCTGGCACTACGAGAGCAATGGTTGCTTATCTGTTAAGAGTGCTTACAAGCTGGCCTACAATCTGAAGCATGGTGGACAGGGAAGGGAAGGATCAAGCAACAGCCCAAATGGGGAGAGAGCGTTGTGGAAAACGACTTCGGATAACCTAGCCACTCAAAAAAACAAGTGCAGAAGGACTCTAGAGCTCTCTGACCAATGTCAGATCTGCGGGAATGGCACGGAGGATGCTTACCATGCCACGGTGATCTGCACCAGGGAGGCGGCTCTCCGGCATGCCATGCGACAGCACTGGAACCTCCCTGATGAAGCCGCCTTCCATTATACGGGCTCCGACTGGCTGCCTCTTCTGCTGTCTCATTGTGATAAAAGATCTCAAGCCAGGATTCAGTTGCTGCTTTGGAGATCTTGGCATCTCAGGAATGATATCATTCACCAAAAAGGTACGGCTACAATTGGTGAATCTGTCAGCTACCTGCTATCCCTGCAGAATGTCTCCGGCTTATCCTCTGCCCCGAGTGGTCGCAAGCAGAAGATGGTGGTAGACGGGCTGCCCGCAACAACTCCGAATCCTCCTTCGGCTAGCCCCAAGTGGACTCCTCCACCACAAGGATGGACCAAGGTTAACACCGATGGGTCCTTCCGCGAGTCGGCCATGACTGGTGGTGCCGGGACGGCCATCAGGGATGAGCACGGCAGGGTGCTGCTGGCTGCGCACAGCTCTATCCCGAACTGCCGCCTTGCTGAGGAGGCCGAAATCAAAGCTCTGATATTGGGCCTCAGGCTAGCTTCTACTGAAGGCTATGACAAGATAATCCTGGAAACTGACTGCAATACTGCCGCCTCTGCTCTTCGTTCTGCAGATACCAACAGGTCCTTCCTTTGCTTTGACTACGATGAAGCCAAAAGACTGATCAACACCTTCCAGGAATGCTCGGTCGTCTCTGTTCACAGAGTATGCAATGCTGTTGCCGATGGACTCGCGAAGCTTTCATACTCCATCGAAGACAGGACCTGGCGTCATGATCTGCCCATCTC
Source organism: Poa pratensis (assembly GCA_947311845.1). NCBI lineage: Eukaryota > Viridiplantae > Streptophyta > Magnoliopsida > Poales > Poaceae > Poa > Poa pratensis. The sequence continues at coordinate 73,551,135 of CAMZMU010000033.1, forward strand.
CATCAGAACCTTGGCTTCAGAAGACCTGGATGGTGACAAAATGCAGTAGTCTAGCCTTGTAATCTCAAAAATAGATACATACTTGGATGTACAGATTTACACACCCATCGTTCTGGGGAGACAGGTTAGACTCTGTATAATACGGATATACATACTCCTCTTCAGAATAATAGACTGATTTTTTGAAACCCTATACACCATTGTCAAGAAAAATTGGCCCTGATGGCTGCTATTGAATCATGGGATGGTTAGTACTACCATTTTACTAGGAATTCACAACATAATAGACCTTGGACTAACCCTTGTGTAAGAGAAAGCATATGTTGAACTTTGGACGAGATAACACTGCAATACGTGTATGACTCGCACACATGGCCTCTTCGCATTCCTCTTCTCATTTCATCCTCATGTCGCTCGTTGATCGTTGCATTCCCTCTCACTTAGATCAACCACAACGCGATGCTAAACCATCAACACCAGGATCCTGGGGTATGTGTGTTTCGCAAAAAAAAAAGGATCCTGGGGTATGCGCAATTGCTCCCTTTAATCCCATACGCCTCACGCCAGATATGTCATTGATACTAGTTGCTTATTTTCTTGGCAAGGCTCTTTAGAAACGAAGGCAACAGAGAATTAATTAGCGTCTCAAATTAAGAGGCCAGCGCTGAGAGGGATGAGCGCTTTCTACGTATTCTGGTTTGTGCAATATATTTTATTAGTTAAGCATCTTAAAAAGTGTTGTGCGTTGTGGATGATTTTAGCCAAGAGCATGAATACTTCATCGACGACAAACCAGCACCCATCGTGAGAACATGAATACTTCAGACCGTTGTCCATCAGCACAAGTTGATAACAATGTCAAGTCGAGGTGCAACCACTCACCATAAAACTTTATTCTATCACCATGCCCATCAGTGAGCTCATTATTTCTCCGCAGAGCTTAGTACACATCGAGCGGCGGTGGGGGGGGGGGGGGGCACTGTCCCCCCTCCCCCAAAACTTTGGACTGGTTTGTGAAGAAAAAATTGGGGAGGTTTAGATGTAAGGAAATAGTGTTTTTACCCCCTCCCCCCCCCCCCCCAAAGCATACACATTTTATGTTTCGTCCCGCAACTGATTTGGTCAAACTCCGCCACTACTCGTCCCGGCACTACGAAACTCACAAGCTCTCCTCATCCTTCCCTCTACCTCTTTGTTCCTCCTCGTCTCCTTCTGATTCGATGTCACCAAAGGATTTTTGATCAACGACAACGGAGTTTATGTTTCCCAATATTAGGGTCCGACTATTTGCATGAATTTTTTGCAGTCGAGGAAAATCATATAATGTTGTATGATACACAGGCTCATTTGGAGGCTCTCATTTCCCCTTCTCTTTCGTTCTCTCTCCTCCGTCCTTGCATTGAGAGTTGACCACCCCCTCCACGCGCCATTTTCCCCTTCGTCTCCGGCTACTTTGCCACTAGGAGATATTTGTGGAGAGGTGGTCGGGTGTTCTCCTTTGTACAAAGTAGCTCAAGGGCCTCCAGTGGTAGCTGGGTTAGATTTTTCGGTATGGAGTATGACGCTATGCCGGTCTGAAGAAGCCAATCTTGGTTGCATGCGAGCAACGGCTCAAAATGGCGGGTGGGCTCTTTTGTCGGGTGCTCCACGGTGGAGGTCAGCGGAGGAGCGTTGTTTTGCTGGCTTCACTAATAAGCTCGGGACGGTGCTTTTATCCGGCGTTTCTCGTGAGATCTACCAGACGTGGCACGCGGTGGAAGGGCAAGGTCAAGCTGATGTGAGGCGCCCGAGGATATTCGTGGAGCTTCCACTTGTAGTGATCATCAACATGAGCGTAGTGTCGCTGCTCTTGGAAGATGGGGCCTATTTGCTCCTCGGGTGCTTGCACCTAAGCTTCTTCCTTGAGGCTAAGACGCCGATGCAGAGGATCTTATCTGACTTCAGATTGGCACCGCACAAAAACCACACCCAAAGTGGTCTCGTCCTCGGTGGGGAGGTTGTCGGCCAAGCTTTGAGGCTCTCTTGCAGTGCCGGGAAGATGGATCGGATTGTGGTTTTCTCTTGTTTTCTCTGAGATCATGTTTGTAAAGTGTGAGGCCCGTGTTAGAATTTATTTTATTTTAGGGTCTTATTTGTATTTGCAACCCTACCGCAGTTGAATGAATGAATCTTCCAGGCCCCTGTTCAAAAAGAAAAGGGCTCATTTGATTCAAAATTGGCATTTTTTTAATGTTTCGGGGAAAAATCTAGAATAGGATGTTTGACCCACATGATTTTATCCTTACTTAATCTTTTTAGTAAGTGTCACCTTGTACTCTATTTTAAGAGGAAATTCTGTACCATTCAATCTGTTATTACTACATTTTGTTTGCTTTTTATGTGGTTTGAAACAAACTTTGATATAAATTTCTATAGTTTTGTAACACTAACACTAAACGATACACAAAAAATGTGCTATTTTAGTTATAGAGCAGTTCTTTTGAATGTACCAATTTCCCTTTTGCTTTTCTTCTTCTTCTGAAACAGGGCTCAAGTGGCTTCCTGAGATGCATTTCACAGCTGACTCCGTTGTCTCACTATTGAAAATTTGGAGAATCGTGTCAATCAAAAGCTGCCCCTGAGGTGTGTAAGAAAACCGCAGAATTCGGTCAAGAGCTGCAACAAGAGATTCAATGTTGATGTGCTATTCAATCCTATCTTTTCACCGATATTTAATTTTGAGAACCCCGTGGCTAAAAGAGAATGCCCCGGAGTTCGTTGCCGGAAAATGCAAACCACCCGTGGGTAGGAAGCAGGCAGCAACATGAGCCATCTCTAGTTCTCTACAGAACGGCGCTACAGTAGGAGCAGTCACTGTTTGCAGCACCGAGGACCCCAGTTCCATTGACCGGAATACAGCAAACCAGAAGCCGCCGGACCCCCTCGTCCCTCGATCGCGGCACCGGCTGAGACAACTCCTGTGACGCGACCCCAGCGGCCACGCAACCGGTCAGAGCGACTTGTTGACTGACCAGCCTTGCAGTCAAACAAGCTACCGGCGCCAGAGAGCAGACCACCACGCCCGCCCCGCCCCGCGCGAATGACGAGGGCTGGCAGCGAGCACGTCCTGGTCCTGTGCTGACACGAGATGAGCTGAGCCGGTGACCCGGGCCACCGCTCTGTCGCCCATGCCGGCATGCGTCCGGGCAGCTGACGTCTGACGAAGGCGTGTACGGTGAACTACTGTGCTCGCGAAACGGACGCCACTACGCCAGCAGTCAGTCCGTGGCACAACTCACAAGGTCTTCTTTGCGCCTCTGACTGACAGCCTGAAGACGTCCATACTTGCACGCCTGCTGCCGATAATGGACTCCACCGCGGCCTCGTGTCCGGCACCTCAATTAACCAAAGGAAAAAAATAGCGCGCTATAGAAAAATAGCGTCGGCCTTAAAATATGCTATTAGCGTGCTATTTCGCGCTATAGCGTGCTATTAGCGAGACATTGTACACTGATCTATTTAGCGGGAGCATTTCCAGGACGCTATAGCGTGCTATTAGCGGAGATATATCGTGCTATTTTTTTCAGTGATTAAGACTCAATTGGGGTTTGAGATGCCGACCAAACTATAAACACCTTGTGGGCGTTCAAATTTTGCCTCAAACTCAAACAAATTTAAATGTAAACATTCATAATCAAAATCATACGGCGCCTACGCGGCGGCGCCTCCTCTGTAGCGGGCTCGGGCGCCGCGTAGGCACGTGCTGCAGCTTCGGCAACGTCATTTTGTGACAGGACGATCTCATACTCGCCTCTAATGGTGCGGCCGGGTTCTGACCAGAACCTCGTCCGCCCCTAAACGTTCTCGTTTGACGGTGGTTGTTCGCCGTCGAAACGGTAGAGCGCCTTCTGCCGCTCCTCGCCGGAGTACGTGAGCCAATATGGGTGGTGGGAGAACGGATCGTTGGCCTTGGGTACAGGCGCCACCGGCACCCCGCCCAAACTAATCGCAAAGCCGTTAGGCAACTTCGCCTTGGGCGGGCACATGATGCCGTGCTCGGCGAACACTTTGACCTCGTGCCAGCTAAGCCACCTCCTGTTCACGTCCATGGTGGCGAGGCACGCTAGGGGGAGAGAAGCGGAAGAAAGGTGAGGAGGATGAAGGCAAGCAGCACGGTGGTCACGTTTTAATGCGCCGGCGTCGTATAAAGCTATAGGCCGCTTCGGAAGCCGGGATAATCACTGCATCGTTGAGCGCCTCGCACGGCGGCGATGTTTAAAGTTGGCCGCTACACATCGAGCTCCCGCGTCGATGTAATAAACGCGATCACTTTTTTTAGATTCGAAGTTAAACTAAGACGATACAAATTTAAACTAAACGATACAAACTTAAACCTAAAACGATACAAACTTAAAGTAAACTAAACCCAAATCTAAACGCCGCCGCTCGGGCCAGCCTCCTCGTCGTGCGCGGCCTTCTGGCTCTGGGCCAAGCGCGAGCGCACACGCCTCTCCTGCCGGAGCACGCTCGCCGCCCGGCGCATGGCATCCCGCTCTGCCGCCGCTCGGGCCAGCCTCCTCGTCGTACGCGGTCTTCTGGCTCTGGGCCAAGCGCTAGCGCACACGCCTCTCCTGCCGGAGCACGCTCGCCGCCCGACGCATGGCATCCCGCTCTGCCGTTGCCGCTGCCCTCGCCTGCGCCTGCCTCGCCAGCCAAGCCTGGTTCAGCTCCTCGTGGGCCGGCTGCTCGGCGATGAGCATCTGGGAGGCATCATGCGCCAGCCCCTCCGCCTGGGCGATGAGCTGTTGCTGCTCCGGCGCGTTGCCTGGGCGTTGAGCTGCTCGTACGCCGAGCGCGGCGGCCATGAAGGCACGACAACGGGCATCCCGCTCCGCGCTCCGGATGGAGGCCTCGATGATGGCGGCCTCCACGGCGTCGCCTCGTAGTCGAGCTTGACCTGGCGGCTTGCCTGCTCGTTGCGCCAGCTCTCGAACGAGTTGGCGGCAACCACTTGGTCTGGCCACATCGGCGACGGGAGCGCATGCTCCTGCTCCTGCTGCGGCGGCGGCTCCTGGCCGGGGTACAACACCTGCACCGGCTCCTGCTCCTCCACGTCGACGTCGTCCACATCCGCCAAGTCGAACGGCCGTTCATCGGCGGCGTCCTCCTGCGTCGTGGCGTGAGCACGGTGTGCTGCCTAGGTGAGGGTGGCTCATGAGGTGGCGAGGCGGCGAGGCATGGTTGCTCTGGGCTACGGCTGGTGGTGTGGTGAAATGGCTACATGGCGAGCGACGGTGGTGATGTGGTGAAATGGCTGCATGGCGGGGGCCTCTTTATAGCCGTTGAGGGTCGAGGCGGGAAGCGGAGGCGGAAAGCGGTGGCGCTAGGCGGGAAGCGCCGGGTGGGTGAGCAGGCGCCGCATCAGAGTTAATGGCGGCGACACGATTCGGCCACGCCGACGCTTGGGAAGCCGGGAAAGTCTAGGCGCTCAGTAGGCGCCGCCGTAAATGTGAGGCGTGTCGCAGATGCGTCGCTGTCCCGTCCCTTCGTCGCCTGCGGAAACGCGTCGCCATTAATGCGTGCGGAACGGCCTCCTGCACGGCGCCATTAGAGCACTTGCTCGCGCTGTGTCTCTATGACGGGTGGGCTGCACCTATCGGAGGGCGTGTCCGGCAGTGTCCGGCACCCCTTGGAGGCCCTCTCGGGGGTGTCGGACACGATTTTGCTCGGGCCGAGGCAATGGGGGGGTGCCGCTGGTGGCGATTTTTTGCGTCCGGACCCTCAATGGGCCTTTGGGGGTCATTTGAAGGCCCCGGTGAAGATGCTCTTGAACAACCGGCTTTGTAGCGAGGTGAGAGGGACGCCGCTGCATTTTGAACTTTGGAGATAAAAGATTTGCAAAAATTTTGTCCTTTGGATGGTGCAACTGCAGCGGCGTGCCCATGCTACAAGGTTGATTCAAATGGTTTTGGTACCGTTATGATGATATACTCGCTAGTGTCTCTGGTTAAATCTCGGTGTTTTTTCCACAAATGCCCATGAGCTAATAATGTTGGAGGTACATAAACTTGTCTCACGTGTAAATTCAGTAACGTGTGGGCCAGGGGAGGACATGGACCGACACACGGCGTGTCCGCGTCTTCCACGAATCTGCCCCAAATTTGGGCCGAGTTTGGGGTGAGCCGCGTGTCCGCGCGGACACTTATCCGTTTGTGGTTGGCTGTTGGAGCCCCTCTCGTGTCCGTTCGGACAGAATCGAACTGCGTGATCCGTTTGCGGGGTCTTGTTGGAGATGCCCTCAGAGGCTCAGAAAACAGCCAACATGCGCTAACGTTGCTTGTCCCGATCAAACGGTGTAAATCAGTGAAATCCCTTCTTGGGTTTGAAGTTAAACTCACGCTTCTGACTAAGTATAAAACGCTTGCAAGGTCATGTCATCAGGCACATTTCCATGGTAGTGTGGACCTAAAAAAAATAAGGAATGTACGAACCAAACATATCAAACTTGATGAAAATCTTTGGAGTCTGAGATCAGCGTTGCTACGCTGAAGAGGCGTAGCACCTGGCACTATGGTGCAGAGGATAGCACCCCAGCGGCAGACCCTACCGTTCTGTGTTAGCTTCAGAAATATTTTCGGAATTAAATCATTTTGTGCTGAAGTTTCATGAAACGGGCAGCTTTGTGTTTTTCCACCGCAATGCGACCTGTGGCTCTGCACCTTTTCTTTTCCTTCTCGAAAATAGCTCTGTGCACGTATAGTGTAGCTCCCAGCAGCAGCAGTGGCACGATGTCGATGGCAAGAATCTCGATGTTCAGCTGGCTCACATACGTGGCACGAGGGCGAGTCTCAAACTGGAAGATCTGATCTTTCTAACTGGGTAAATGGTTGCAACTTGCAACAGTCCTACATATGATCCGTCCAGTTAACATGTGATGCATCTGATAAGTTCAGGGATCAGGACCATTCATGTGTATAGTGCTTCCAGCTAACAGAAGCAATGTTTCTCGTCAGGCGCTGGTTCCCGATGGATGAAACAAAAACTGGTGGCGAAAGTAGCAGCTACCCCCACCAAGATGCCATCACCTGTCCATATGTGAATGATATACATGACCCTTGTTCTTACAAATTTACTGGTTTCGGACGGATGAAAACAAGACCCGGCTGTAAAACTAGCTATCTTCACCGAGATGCCTTCACCATGTTGGACCCTTGTTCTTTACATTTACTGGTGCAGGAATCAGCTGAAGCTATGTCCAAGAACCACGCTGAGAAAAATGCCAGTAGTCCGTGAGTCTGGATCTTTTGTGGTCGATGTTACTGAAATATACACGTTAAAAATGGTTAAAAAAAGGTAAAACTACGAAATGAAGATTTAAGGAAAACAAAGCAGTCACCATGCAGAAGGCTTGATCATATCAATATAGCAGGTAACAGAGAAGTCATTTTTGTTATCAATCCCAGCTTGGTTTGCTCCGTCTAAGTTCCTTCTTCTGTGAAAGCACCTTCTTGTTTTGCATCCTGTTCCTCTCAGCGGCTGCAGCACTGCGGTGACACATAGATCAACAAAGTTAGCAAGTGTAGTTTGACAATCTATCTTATGTATGATGCGGATATCCAGCAGCAAAGATTTTGGGCACGTTTCTGTCTGGATGGAGCCTATCATTTTTTGCCACATATTTCTTGCAACTGTGGCTTGTACCACACTTCATATTTTGTGCTGGCCATGTGATAAGGCTCCGACTGGAACTAAAAGGAGAATTGTGACTCGGATCTTTCACACGCTCAAACAGCAGCTACAATTTTTGGGGAAGAAATAATACACGGTGGACGGTATGATTGTGGTAACTGGAACTAGAAACACCAGATATACATGTGTACAGATGTTTATATGTAGGGGAATAGTAGCTCTACTGATTAGACTAATGATGATTGATCAGAAGAAAGTAATTACAGATTAGAGGAGAGTATATAGGAACAAGACTACTTTTATCTTTGCACTGAGACAAGAACCAAAGGAACTAGTGCATTGACGATCAATGCCGCCGAAGCACATTGCAAAATCAAACTCTATTAAGGGATGAACGAATACAGAATTTGGCACATCAACATGATGCATTCTCTGAATTTTCTTCATCAAACTAAAACTTGACCATCCACAATGGCCCAACTCGGAAACACATCTAAACTGGACTCTTATTCCTACCAAAAACAGACTCTTAACTAAAACAAGACATCCATGCACATGTGATTTCCTTTACAATGACTCTCCTTTTCTAGGAGCAACCCACTCAAAAGAATTCCTTGGTGATCCACTGTAAAAGTCTGCCATAAACCAGGGACAATACATGTATCTTGCTCCAGTCTGGTGTTTCATCTGGTGTCAACATTGAAACATTGCAGTACTAGGGGTGACCACATCTCTATGGCAAGCAGGTTAGGATGTTTTAAGTGCCAGACATGAGGAAGCAAAACTATAACCAAATGTCTGACATAATAATAGGGCAAACAAAAACCAAACATGCCTTGACTCTACGACAGGTAGGCCATGTGCCTAAGAAATTGTGAAAGTCATAGTTGCAGCAAGTAACTAATGCGGGGAACAAAAAAGGTTAGGGTCATGTTTAGTTTGAATCCACACGATGCCAAAAAAAATGCTACCATTGCAGCTGGGCTGGTGTCACCTCCGTGGCCCCGAGTGGAGGCCTAGTTACGGGTTTTTCCTTCAAGCAAGCATCCCTCAGTCTGTCTGCAAGTGCAACCTCAACTACTTGATCAAGCTCGACTCTGTGGAGAACAACTTCACTGGCAGATTCCCCGGCACCACGCTCTACGCCTGCTCCAGGCTTCGGTTCCTTGACCTCAACAACAACGGCTTCTATGGAGAGCATCCTGACGAATCAGCCGGCTATCACCGCTCATGAAAAATCTCCACATGTCGTCCAACAACGTCGGTGGTGTTGTGCCCGCGGCGGTATTCGAGCTGCCGGCGCTCAAGTCACTGATTCTTCACAGCAACAGCTTCACTGGCGAGATTCCTGAGGCATTCCCGAGCAAGGAGCTAACGATGCTGGACATGTCGAGTAACAAGCTCACTGGCAGAATCCCTGTATGGATCTGGCGGCACCAAAAGCTTTTGAGATGTTGTACTTGTATGGTAATGGACTGGCCAGGGAGCAGCCTCGCTACCTACTGTGGTCAATTTAGTGGAGATTGACCTATCATCCAACAAACTCAATCGGCAGCATAACAGAAGCTTCAGGACCATCGAGAAATTGACCAGTTTTCTTGTATACTTCAATGAGTTCAGCGGGACCATCCCTACAACAATTGGACTTCTGCCGAACCTCAATTACATCCAGCTGTTTGACAATATGTTCTCAGGCGAACATCACCTGAACTCGGTAAGCAGTCGCCACTTGCTAATTTCGAGGTCCGAACAACTTCTTCTCTGGCTCGTTCCCGGATCAGTTGTGGGTCAATGAGAGACTGTACAGCATAGTGATGTTCAACAACAGCTTGCCCGATGAACTCCCGGCGAGCATCAGCAACTGCCTCTCGCTGGCATTCATCATGCTCGGCAACAATAAATTCTCTGGGGACTTCCCGGTAAATGTATGGTCGCTGACGGTGCTGGGCAGATTGATAATATCAGACAACAACTTCTCTGGTGCTATGCCCACCGAGATATCTTGGAATATCTCTCGAATTGTGATGCAAAATAACTAGTTCACCGGCTCTATCCCGATGTCAGCGACTGGGCTGCGGTTGTTGAGGGTGCAAAATAACCGGCTCTCTGGCGAACTACCAGCAAAGATAAGCAAGCTCCAGAAACTTACTGAGTTCTCAATATCTGGAAACAGATAACTGGATGCATACCAACGTCAATTAGATTATTGCTGAATCTCAAGTCACTTGACCTCAGGAACAGTAATATATCAAGCGCAATACCTTCATCGAGCCTTGGGATGATTTGATCGCTGGCAGTCCTTCATTTATCCAATAACGAGCTCACCGGCAGCATTTCATCAGACTTGGGTAGCATCCTTTTCAATCCCTCAATTTGTCATTTAATCAGCTCAAGTGGGGAGGTTCCTCTCTGGCTGAAAAACGCAGAGAGGCACCCACCTCTCAAAGCAGACGTTGGGTTCGCCAAGATACTTCTCAACCCAGGCGAGTCCCAGTCTGCGTCAGTCATCTGTGGGACATTCGGGTACAAGCCCCCTAGTGAGAAGCTCTAATCCACTTACGACATCTCAACAATTTACTACTGAACACTAACTAGAGGAGAATTATGCAGAATATGGGCGCAACTTAAGGGTGACAAGGAGACCGATGTCTACAGTTTTGGTGTCCTTCTGCTAGAGCTGACAACTGGCAAAGTTGCTGTCGCGGTGGAGCAGATGAAGGCTTGGCTGGATGGTCATGGAACCAAAGCCGGTAGGCCGGGGATGGTGCGGCATGATCGACGAGCATATCCATGACCCGGCTCACTTGCCTGACATCTTTTCGGTGTTCAAACTCTGTGCGATCTGCACAGACGGACAACTGCACAAGCGGTTGCCCATGAAGGACGCCCTGACCCTGCTCATCCAGTGTGATCGGAGAAGGATACGTACAGAGCTGAGGTAGAGCCACATCGGCCAAGCTATGATGCAGAGGCTGAGGCAGAGCCACATCGGACAAGACACGATGCAGAGGCTGAGGCAAAGCCACGACGGTCAAGCTACGATGGCAGCTCGGCACTTCTCAAGATGAATAAAGGTAGCATGTTGAGGAGCAAGTTTGGCACCAGGAGCTAGTATGTCCGTCAGCACAAGCATGACTCTGTGGTGCATACATGGAGGTAGAGCACTAAAAGGTATGAGAAAGCCTTTTGGTTAGTGATCAAGTACCAGAGTGCTCGCTATCCAGAGGCTAAGGAACCATGTCTACAATAGGCCGTACATGACATGAGGCTCAGAACCCATGGCACGCTACAAGTGTGGAAACAAGCGAAAGAACATCATAAACCGGTCAAAGTTGCTTACGATAAAGTAGTGAACTGAACGACCCTTATAGTATAGACATAGAAGAAGGTTTCAATGATTTCCTATATAGAAATGCTCCACTACACACAAGCAGCGACTGATGAGCTAATCTGAACAGAACTAGTTCTTCAGTTTATATAAGTGCAAGTCATTTTGAGGAAATCATAAAGAGTGTCATGTAGTCAAGATATTCATCTGCAGAGAAGTCGCTGAACCTTTTTAATGTTGTCTCTGTGGCAATAAGAAACTCATATTGGCACCTAAATACGTTTGGAGGAGGCAAATGGTCAAAAGAGCGGCTTACATTTTTTCAATTTTCTTCTTTTGCTCTTCTGAAGGCGGTGGAGGAACATATGATGCAGCATCAATGATTGCCTGTTAACCAAATATTTAGGGAGTAAGCTATACAGAAAAAGGACAACATCGTGAGCCCTATGCAAATTGCTTCAACACAAAGATTTGTAATGGATGAGGCATACCTGTATTTTCTGCAAAGCATCTTCAATGTTGCCCCTATGATGATAAACATGTCAATTGCTATCCAAACAAGACAACAAAAAAAACTAGCTAAGCAATATTTACTTCTGTGTCCTAGTTTTTGTAGAAGACATCACAAGTTCACCGTCTCTATTTATCCTGTTTTTTTCCTGGGCATACAGAGAACTTAAATGTAAAAGACCTCTCTAGATATGAAATATAATGCAAAAGTTCATACAAGAGAAACAAATAATAAGGCACATCACGAAAAGTAAACAAAATAATCTATAATCATCTTCAGATATGATAGCAATATAAACAAATAAAATGTGCAAACTACGTAGGTTTTTCGAACCGTTTGCAATATCCGTTCCTTAATCCTCTCTCCAAGCCAATGAGCTTTCTCAACATTGAACCGCATGTCAACCTTCGTGTTAACTGCAAAATGATGGTACACATTTTATCATGAAGAGGTAACATCAGCATGCTTAAGTAATCACTAGGTTTGACGTCCTTCATATAAAGACAAATGGGGCTGCTTTGAAGGACTGAACATCGAATGGACCATCCCATCCCACCTCCAAACCTAACCCACTTGTTTGGCTTGACGAATGGAATAGCTTGCTATTTGAAGGATCATCGCATGATGGACTTGCCTATTATAGGACAAGGTGATCCCTCAAACTAAACATCCCATTAACGGGCCAACAGAAATTATCTGATCAAGCCAGGTGACGGAATAAAAGATGATACCAATTAATTGAAAATGTTGACCAAGATAGATTAGTCATTAGTTTCACAACGATGAACCAAGAGCGAATCAGATACGCTGTGAAGAAGTACCAATGCGATAATTAAGTAAGGAAAACGAACAGGGGCAAACCTTTATTGACGTTCTGACCACCAGCACCCCCACTTCTTGCAAAGCTAACAGTAACATGATCTGCAGACATAAAATGGAGTATTTCAGAACAGCTTGACAGCTCACAGAACGATTGCGCACATAATCATCACGAATCAAAGCATATCAATGGGATACCACATCTAGAACTAATACTGTGCCCGCAAATAGTTTTACTAGATGCTATCTTTACCCTAGCAATTTAGCCAACTCTTCAAACCTTTTTTTCTTATTCCAGTTCATATAGTCACATGCACCTATTACAAATAATTAAAAGGTATTGCATTGATGATTATTAACACCTAAGATAAGCTATGACAAGAATATGCATTTTACTTGCAACGAGTCAGCTCGCAACAAGCGGACCAGATATTATGTTACCTCCTCTTACATCAACTTAAAAGTCAGATAGAGCATCTTGCTAACCAACAATTTACTAGAACCTCGCAGCTGACAGCTGTACCTAATATTTACTCGTTTATGCTTCTAGCCATAAGTCAAGCAAGCTTAGCTTCTTCTACAAGCTTAATTAACTTGCTTTCCATACTACCAATTCTGCTTAGCACTTAGCAGATTGACAACATACCAACCAAATCAAGTTCACAGGTAGCATTCACCACGTTGCCTGGGTACCACAGAACAATGTCCTTAGCATGAAAAGTGTGCATAGCTTATACACATAAAATTGAAAAAGTCAGTAGAACCAACTCCATAGGAGCTACTCCCTCCGTTTTGAAATGTAAGATGTTTTAGCATTTTTTGGTCTTGATACGTGTGGGCCAAAAAATGCTAAAACATCCTACATTCAGGAACGGGTGGAGTAGATGGCTAGGTAGCAAAGACTTAGACCCACAACAGATACCTAAATCTCAAATTCTTAACCCAGCTTCTATGTTCCTGATCATACGCTAGAAGCTGAAAATGTCTGATCCTTAATACAAGTTCTTTGCTAGGATTTGAGGAGTTTAATTTTCATTTCTAAACATGCAGGCATCAATTAGGATTTACCGATTTAGGAGTATGCACCAACTATATTAGTACTACCGAAATGGGGCAATTAGGGCCGGGGGTTGGAGTGTGTTACCCATGGTGATCTTGGGGGCGGGGTCAGAACCGGCCGAGGCCGCGCGCTCCTCGGCATCGCGCATCACCTGCTGTGCCAGTGCAAGTCGCGCTGACACCTTCTTGCCCCTGCCGTCGCCGGCCTCGGACGCCGAGCATTGGAGCCGGACCAATCCCACCCTGCCGATGCCCAGACCCAGGCTAGGGGCGGGGAACAAGGGCCCGCGGAACAGTAGGGTGGGGATGTGACGGAAGCCTAGGAGGCAGGTGCTCCGCAGAACGCTCGCCATTAGCCGCCTTTCTGTGGAGGGGGCAGGGCGACGAGAAAACGGAAAACCAGACTGGGACGGCAGCACGGTGAAGAAGAAGAGGTAGAAATTGATTTGGGCTTGACGGCCTTCAGTGGCTACTATCTGTGTCGGATAATGGGCCGACATCAGAGCTATATACTGGACCGTACCTGGAGTCCTGGGCAAGGATTAAAGGATTTCTTGGCTAACCCTAAAAAAGAAAAAGATTTCTTGGCTTTTGTGGACTGATTCTCAAACCAAAAGCATCCGTGGACTTGCGCAAATCAACGTTCCTTGATCTAATACCCATCCGTTCCAAAATATAAGATGTTTTAGCCTTTTCTAAATTTATATGTATCTACATGTATGTAGACATATTATAGTGTACATGTTCACTCATTTCAATATGCATCTAGTCAACATGTGCAATATCTAAAACATCATATATTTAGAAACGGAGAAAGTATGAAACAAGGAAAAAGTTGTATTTTTGCAGACACATTGCAATCTGTGTGGTGCAGAGCTCACAAAGATTATTATTCGGCTTCTTATGGAGAGGATTCACTTGAGGGGATCAAAATTACTTTCATCCTTATAATTCCCAAGGTACAAATTACTACATTTATCGCTCAATTCATCCGCATTAACTTGTGCACCGTGATATTTAAAATTGCATCAAAAGTTCTTACTAACGAGAATCTCTCTACGATATTGTCTAAGAGCAATCAGTGTTTGTTCCTGGCCATCTTATTACGCACAATGTTATAGACCCACATTTTATGAAGTCAAATAAAAGTAAGAGGAATTCACATTGTGCTCTCAAGTTGAGTATGGAAAAGACCTACGATAGGCTAGAGGGAGTTATCTAGAAGCAATCACGAATAAACTTGGTTTTCTACCGGATTTGTGGATACAATTATGAGGAGAGTTCGGTCGATTTTGTTCTTAGTTTTATTCAGTGGAGTAAGAACGGGGAAACTCAAACCGAGTAGGGGTATTCGCTAGGGAGACCCTATTTCCCACACCTCTTTTTCTAGCTACGGAAGGATTGTCATGTTTAATAAAATAGTGTATGAGGTCTGGTGATATTGTACGTACTCAAGTTGCCAGTGTGCCGCGAGTTAATCACTTGTGTCCTCAGACGATTGCATTATATTCTGCAAAGCTAAGCTTACCACTAGTTTTTTTTCCAGTAAAGGGCTTACCCCTATTTTGGCTTTCGAATAGATGAAACACACATTCCCACAAGTTGTCAAGATGAAAAAAAAGAGTGAATACCATTTTTTTACCATCTATTTATGACCCACATTACCCCAATAGTGGAATCATTTTTACATCTTCTATTAGATAGGACCGTCATTGTAGATCGATGTGGCAACAACAATATGTAAAGCTCGGAGGACGCAAGTGATTATGTTCTAGCTTTCCTTTTGAATATGTTTTACTCCTCGTCCTTAACGGATACACATCAGATAAATATTGGTACTTGCAGGAACGTTCACTGGACGGGGTAAATTGATGACACAAATAGGCGGTTAAATGTGAAATACACTAAAAAAAACTTGACATTTAACTACACGCAACTTCAAAGTTCAAAGAATGTTCCACACGTATCACTTATTACAATATTACGTAGAAAAAATGTTACTGCCTATGTTAATCCTAAACGTTTTATAATTATGTACCGATGGAATACTCTGTTTCCCAAGAGGATTTTCCATACGAAATCTTTATCACAATACTCGCTTGTTGCACAGTATGGGAGGTTTACGATCAAGGACCCAATGACATGGGAGTCGTTCCCGATGAAGAATCACCCGCACGGACGGTTAAGATCGTTGGAAGATCCAATCAACCATTTCCCCACTTCCAATCGGGCACGCGCGGCTGCCGCCATGACGAGGAAGTGTCCACGTACCAGGATTGATCACCTCACGCCGACCTCTTGTCCCACTCGCATCGCAACAGCAAATGCTGTTTCGAAATCTCACGAAACAAGATTCACAGGAGCGAAATGTACAGCAAAAATACTGGCCGAGATGATCAAGCCACCCCATATTCACAGATCGATTAAATGCAAGCCTGTTTTTACCGCACAAATCAAATCCATCCTCGTGTTCTTGTTTAACTATACTCTACTGCTCATGCAGTTCTTCCCCTCATCCGTAACACCACCACCGTTCAGATCGCTACAGCCACTCCCCAGCCCCACCCCGCCATTGACGCTGCTCCCGCCATCTCTGTGGCTGCCGGTGCGGCCGTTGTTGTTGTAGAAGCACACCACCTTGCACTTCACCACGCCGGCGCCGGCGACGTAGACGTGGAACCCCGGCGCCACCATCATCTTCACGCTGACGGGCTCCAGCCGCCCGGCGCGCGCGGCCGCGGCGTCCTCCATGAACCGCGAGTCGAAGCGCGCGCCGCGGTCGACGCGCACGACGGGCAGCGGCGGGTGCACGGACCGCGCCAGCAGGCGCACCCCCCACACGCCCTTGGCCGCCAGGAAGAAGGCCTGCAGCAGCGGCTCCGGCCACGGCCGCGCGCGCGCCCAACCCAGCGACGACACCACCTCGCTCATCTTTGCGTCGCAGAACCGGCTGAGCCCCTCGCTGTAGTGCTTGGTGCCGTGGAGGAGGACCTCCTCCCAGGTCAGCGCCGCCACGGCGTGGTACGCCGCGAGGTTGGCCTCGCACCGGCCCGCCGGGTCCGCGGTGTGGATCACGTCGCCGTCCGTGTCGAGCTCGAAGTCCGCGTGGAACGCGCGGTTCAGGAAGCTCTCGAGGCTCGGCCCGGGGCTGGCCGGGCTGCGCAGGTGCGTGGAGAGCGCGCGCGTGAGGTTCCGCACCGTGGCGCGCGCCGTGGAGACGGCGCGGAGGAACGACTCGACGGGGAAGACGGCGGCGGCGGACGGCGTGGGGAGCACGCGCGCCTCGAGGCGCGCGAGCTTGCGCTCCAGCTCGGCGAGGGAGCTCTTCAGCCGCGCGGTCTCCTCCACCGCGTCGTCCCGCGTCCGCGTGGCCGCGGCGAGCCGCCGCGAGAGGTCGGCCGCGGCCAGGCGCCACTGCTCGCCGCCGTCGCCTTCCGACGCGGCCGAGGTCGTCGTCGTGGACGGCGACGAGCGCGGCGTGGAGCGCCGGGTGAGGGAGACGAACAGCGAGCGGATGACGGCCCCCGGCGACGCCGGCGCTTGGGTTCGTTGCTTGAAGCGGCAGTCGGAGCAGGACACGGCCGTGACGTACGCCGCCGCCGTGTCGGCCGCGCCGCCCTCGCTCCTCCCACGCCGCGGCGTCTTCTTGGCGCCGCCGTGGCTGTTGAGCGGCGTGGCGGAGTGCGCGTACTTCTGGTCCACCTTCTCCGAGGCCGTCGTGGGGGCACCGGCAGCATGCTGCTTCGCCTGCTCGGAGACCTGTGCATGCATTGCGGATCACAGCTAAGCAAGCAGCGGATAACTCGGAGAACGCAGAGTTGTCGGAGGCGTGACTTACCGCGGAATTGAAGGTAGGGGAAGGGGAGGGGGACGACACCATTGCCAGGGATCGAGCTTGCTCTATGCTCGAGTACCGCTAACCCTCCACTGTTGGTTGCCTGCCTCTTCCTCTGTACATGGAGGTGTACGTGTGATCTTTTCTTTGCAGTCTACTTCACGGGGAGGAGAGCACGAGGCAGGACGAGATCATGAATGCGGGTCAGTTCGGGTCGTTGGTGCTGCGTTTAATGCGCCCCCATCCCCGTCTGCGTTTTCCATTTGTGACCTTGTGGTGATCCCCCTGGCTCTCCGGAGGCAGAAAAGTTCTTGCGCGGCCATGCCACATTTGTCACTTTCTCCCGCGGCCGCGATAGCTCGTCCGTTGTACCAGAGATCGATCACCTCGAGCCAACAGGCAAGTTCTTGGAGAGTTGCTCAGTGCTCACGACTCCACAACGCAAGGAGGAAGAAGATACTCGTATCGTATTCACTGCGCACATTAGCATGAGAGCACATTAAGAGCGGTCGGCAGGTTGGGCAGGACACCATTAATCCCGACATCGACCGATCTGGACCGCCCCGCACGCCTGAATGAATCGAGATTCGAGACGTGGCCTCAGGTCCGTGTGTGGAAATAACTCAATGCCCTAGATTGCGTCTTCTGATGACACAGATATATTGCCAGGCGCCGCTCAAAACGTTCGCCCTTCTCGCTGCTTGTTGCGTCACTGCAGCTGCGACGACGTCTGCCGGTGACTTCTGCGAATGCATCCACTGGACGAGAACCGGAGTCAAAGAACCCCTGCTCGTTCAGACCGGCTGACAAACCCAAGGCCACAGAGCTCATAGTCATACTCCTTCATCAGAGCTGTCGTCCTTGCTAGTATCACGATATCATAAGTTGCTGTCGTCCTTGCTAGTATCACGATATCATAAGTTGCTGTCGTGATGAAACCGATCCTCTCTTGCGTCTGTTTCCGCCACAGGAGTTTGAATTCTGGACATGTCATTTTGATTTGATCAAATAGTTAGCAGATGGTAGTACATGGTACTGGTAGAGCTAGAACTTGTGGAAGAAAGAATACGAAAAGGAAGCAAGCTGTGGCTGTCCGCCATTAAACAACCTGCGGACTTTGCAGGTGAGATGCGTATGGTTAACGAGACTATAGTGACGGCGTGCGTGACCCTGGCTGAAGGAGACAACACTGACCAGGTCCAAGATTCAAAAGGTTCTTAAATTTTTGAAGTTAACCTCACTACCGGGACGGCGTACCCCCGAAGGTGACAACATAGAGAGCTCGGGTCTCGGGAGTCGGCGTCAAGCGGTTATCGATCGAAGCGGCGGGCAGTACGAACCAGCAATGAAAATCCATGTCCTCTCTCCAAGTGCCGTCTCCACCATTGCCGCCGATCATCTTAGCCAAACATTAGGAGCGAGCCACTCTCAGACATATCAGCGCATACGAATGGACAACAAATACAGCGCATTCTTGGCCTCTGGCTGCCATTATACGCCTGATTGGTATGCCCACAATATAGAGGGCTCGCGAGTCGGCGTCAAGCGGTTGTCGATCGAAGCTGAGAGCAGTACGAACCAGCAAAGAAAATACATGGCCTCTCTCGAAGTGCCGTCTCCACCGTTGCCGCCGATCATCCTAGAAAACATCAATGGCGAGGCACTCTCAGCGCATACGAATGGACATCAAATACTACAGCACATTCTTGGTTTCTGGCTGCCATTATACGCCTGCTTGGTATGCCCACAATATATAGTTGTGTCGCATTATGTAGAGACAGCTACAGACTACAGTACGTGCCGATCGACCCTGACCGACAACCGGCGGACATCGAGGTGAGAAGAGAGATAGAGAGAGAGACCGCAGGCGACACGATCCCGATCGAGGACCAGCCGACCGATCAGCTGCAAATCCAAGCGGATCGATCAAATTCAAGGCATCAACAAGATCCAACAAAACTTGGTTGGGAATTCAAGGCGTCAATTTCGTGCCATCTGTGATCATTTCAAACTTGAGGGCTTGTTTGATTCATAGAATTGGCAAAGGATTTGTATAGGATTGAAATCCTATAGGATTTTTTCCTTTGAAGCCGTTTGATTCATAGGATCATTTCCCATAGGAAAAATTCTATAGGAATCTTGTAGTACAAACTTCATAGGAAAATAACATGAGATTCAACCTCATGGAAAAATTCCTTCACCACAATCAAACAAACTTCTCTTCACATAGGATTCAATTAGACACGTCGTCCTAATCCTATGAAATTCCTATTCCTACGAATCAAACGAGCCCTGAGGTTGAAGAAGATGGAACGTTTTGTTGTACTTAGTGTCCTGAGTAATTTTTTAGAAGCTTGTCTCTTGTGTTTAAGATTAACGTCGAATTGGAACTGCATATATTTTTTTTTGAAGGATCCACACTGCGTACATTCAACACAAATTACAGAGAAAGCACCAACATACGCAGAAGAACAAGCCAATGAAGCTCAGCGCAACAGCAGCGCTCGAGGAACCTGGGGAGCAGACCACAGAACCGCCGCACCACCTGATGTCGATCGCCGAACGAGACGCCGGAGAGGAAGACACCAGGCCGCCGCAACGCCAGGAAGGGGAGCACCCCCACCATTGTAGAAGACCGCATGTGCCGTCCGCCGCAAGCAACGGAACCGAGAACGCTGAACGCGCACGGCCATGGCGCTTCCTCCCCGCATCCACCCCTCTTCCACAGACCTGCGCTGAACCCAGACACGGCTTGCCGGAGACGACGCCAGAAGCACGCCTTGAACTCCTTCTCCCCTCGCCACCAGGGCCGGCCGGAGAAAGAAGACACAAAGCGAGGTCGAAACAGAGCACGCAGCCAGAACCACTCCACTACACGCCACCACGGCCGGCCGGAGAAGCCAGAGCAACGCGCCAACAGCAGACGAGCACCTCCGAGATCCAAGAAGAACTCCTGTACAGACGGTGGAGGCCGCCAGCGCCAAGCACCAGCTCCCCACCGCGCGACCCCCAGCACCCCCAAAACATGGCCAGGAGCAGCCATCCTCCGACGAAGACGGGGTCGAGGGACCAAAAGCCCGCAGGTAGTCTTCACCTCCGCCACGAAGACCACCCCAAGGGCACCACGAAGCACCAAAAGATGCCGGCCCCGCGACGACGCCCCAAAGGACGACGGCGCAGAGGAGAGGAGCCAGCACCACCACCCTCCACTCCGGCGACGCCTCCACCTCCAAAACACCGCCGGCTGGAACCCTAACTACCCTATCTACAAAGCACGGCAGAGATCCGGGGTTCCCCCACCCTCCCGCTGCCGGAGCGGCCGGCGGAGGGAGAGGGAACCCACGGCTCGCCGGCGAGCGCGGTGGGGAAAGCGAGATTCGCCTCTCTCTACTGTTCACGAGAGAGGGGAACGAGAGGGTGGAACTGCATATATTTGTTGTTTCTTTATTGTTGCTTGCAAAGATTGATCCATGCTCTCGATGGATGATATGCAGCGGCGATTCGTCTCTGTATTTCGATGGAAGTTTCGGTAACTTCTTGTTGGTTTATCTGACATCCGACAGTTAACTTGTTGTTCTAACTTCCAGTAACTTGATTCCGATAATTACTGACTACCATGATTATTGTACCGTGTTACAACCTGGAATCAACGTGGAGTAGCAAACTAGCAACGGTAGTAGTATTAGTGTCCACGTAGTTCTGAAGTTTTGGCATGCTCAGTTGATACTGAGGCTGGGATATGACCGAGGTCAACGAAGTTGGCTGCTCATTAGTTGGCTGACGTGACGAAGCTGGCTTCTCCTTTCTTTATGTATTTGCCTAACGAAGGTGGGCTTAACTAGGCGAACTGAACGCTGGTTAGCATGAGCAGGTTTAGAACTTTAGATAGATAGATAGCGGCATCCCAATTAAATCTTATGGGCACAGGTGGGCCAATGATGGGCCGCCGTGAGTGCGCCCACTTATAGGGAGAGTTGGGACGTGCCGCCCAATCGCCCATCCCGCTTACCTGCAAGTTCTAGCGGTAAGGCGAGGCGTGGCAGCATGGCCACACAGCGACGTACAGCGCCGTGCGCATCGTAGTACACACAGTTTGGTGTGATCGATCGTCTTAGCATGCTTCTCCGTTCCGGTTCATAGGTTTTGCACTTGCACGGTTCTCTAGATTGTCGATTTGATCTACATAATACAAGTTAAATAAAACAAAAAAAATCATTTGAAACTTCAGATGTTATATTATTAACAGCATAATTTTTGTACTATATAAATCATGTTAACTTGGTCAAATTGATGATCTAGAGACAGGAGTCGGACCTATAAACCAGAACCGAGAGAGTATATACGTGTGCAACATGACATGAACTTACAGAGAGCATAAGGCCATCCACTATGTGCTCCAAAAGCGGTTCAAAGATGGCTTTGAACCGGTGAACCGGTTCCGCATATAGCAGGGCATCTACCCCTACGAGCCGAAACGGATTTCCCCAACGGTGTCCTATACAAACTCCTTTCAATCTACAACGTATGATGTATCCGACAACAGTTTCCTTTAATAAGAGCATCTCTAGTCGCACCGCCCAAACAGCCGCCCAAAGCGTGTCCGGATGGGTCATTTGGGGTGTGTCCGGTCATAAAATTGACTGAAAATAAATTTGGGCGGCCACAGAAAAATGCGTCTCCCACTCGGAGACCCCAAACGAGCATCTCCACAGGGCCCACATCAAGAGAAGAAGCAGGCGGCCATGGCGCCTCTCTCCACCTCCACCTCCTCCATTCTCTTCCTCCGCTGGCTCCCCTGCCTCCTCCACCAGCTCTACTTGTGGCTGCTGCTCGCGGCGGCGGGGGCGTTGCTGCTGCTCGCGGTGGCCAGCTCGAGTCCCGCCGGATTCCGTCGATCCCACCAAAACGGCGGCGACGATTCCGTCGATCCCACCTCAAGGGCCTCCTCCCGTCGATTCCGGCGCGGGATGCAGTAGGCCGGCGGCGACAGGCGCGGGCGCTCCTGCATGGAGGCGGCGACGAGGCGCACCGGCGTGGAGCAGGAGCTGAACTCCAACACCGCCCCGCTGGCCACACATTTCACGAACACGTGCGCGCACTACGGAGCCATCCGCGACTCCCTCGACGCGACGGCCGGTCGGGAGAGCGCGGACAAGGCGCGGGCGGAGGAGGCGGTGGCGAAGATGGCGGCTAACGTGGTGGGCCGGCAGGGCGGCGACGACGAGGCGCACCGGCGGGGGGCGAGGAGCTCCTGCAGGGCGGCTGCGACGCGGCGCACCGGCGAGGGGAGATGCGGGGCGAGCTGCGTGGAGGTCGGCGTTGCTCGACGGCCGTGGAGAGAGAGGACGAGGAGAGGGGGCGGCGGCGGAGAGAGAGGACGAGGAGAGGGCTGCAGGCTGCTGCGGTAGGTGGGAGGAGGAGAGAGAGGGTGCGCGTGTGACTTTTCCCTCTGCCCAGATGGAAAAGTTGTGTCCGGCACCGCCTAAAGAAGCCCTTGGACCAGGGCGTGGTTGGGGTGTGCCGGACAAAATTTGCGGACCAATTTTGATTTGGACGGTCCGACTGGGAGCAATTTTTGATCCAAAAGTCCCAAAAGGCCTCAAAAGTGCTTTGGGCGGGGCTTTGGACGGTCCGACTGGAGATGCTCTAACTTGTTTCAATCAAGCATTTTCACGCGTTCGCAAATCCACAACGCCGCTCGCTGGCACGTTCACGGAGGACCACGGACTACACAGAGTCGGTGGTCGGTCCGCAAGCCACAGCAAAAGCCAGCCGGACGTAACGTGCGCCCAGCAGCCCAAGACAGTAAGGGCACCTCCAACGGCCCAGCGCATGCGGACAGCCAAAGCGGACCGATTCTGTCCGCTTTGGGCGGACCGCGGACAAAATTTGGGCCTTTGTCCGCTTTGGGCTGGAGGTGCCTCCAACGGCCGGGCGCATAACCAGTCCGTTTAAAAAAAAAACAGATTGGCTCCTAAAACAAATTTGAAACCAACACAACAACACAACAACATTCAAATAATAATATGAAAATATATGTCAAACAAGCATGACATAGACATGTTCGAAACAACCAAATGATCCATAGTTCAAAGAAACAAGATGCAAATCAAACATCGCCGTGGTCACGAATGATTTTTTGCTTCTTGAGCACCCAAGCTCTAGTCTCCGGGTCCATGATGGTCAAGTCGGCCATCATGATCCGGTTCTCCTCGGCCATCACCGCGAGCTTGTTGCGCTCCGCCTCGTTCTTGATTCGGTCGGCCTCTATCTCAAGCTTCTTCTTTTGCAAATCAAGATAGCATGCCATGGCCTCCTCCTTATCTTTGCGTTTCTCGACATACCTTGCGGCGATGGTAGATCGGTTGGTTTCGAGCAACCCCTTCAACGTCGCCTCCAATTTGGCCGCGGCCTCCTCGCGCTTGGCATCTTGGGCCGTGGACTTGTGTCCTCTCGGCCGCACCGCCCGGCCATTGGAGCCTTGGCCGAGCTCAACCTCTTCATCACCTTCAATCGTCCTTTTCTTCGATCCATTCTTCAAAGAGTTGTATAGCTCGATCCACTTGGGGCAACCTTTGATCATCTCCAACAATGCGTCAAGTTGAACTTGGTCTTGTACACCTTCTTGAAGAAGTCCATTGCTTGAAAGCCAAGGGCATCAATGCCAACCCCACTCACCTTCCGGGCCTTCATACGATCATAGGAGGCTTGAAATTTGCTACATTCGGTTTGAATGTGCGACCACCTCTTGCTAAGCGACCCGTCGGTCCGGTCACTCTCAATTTGGTAAGGGCGCAACTTCCTTATCTCATGGAAGTGCTTGTGCACCCGAATCCAAAACATTGTGCCCTTTTGTTGAGCACCAATGGTGGCATTTTGGCTCACCGTCATCCACGTCTCACAAAGGACTTTATCCTCCATGTCCGTGTATGACGCCGTGCGGGCATTCCTCTTCTTGAGGTTGGCGACGAGGGCGGCGTGCTCCTCATCAAAGTCGAGAGGCTCATCGTCAATTGAGACACCCTCGGCCGGTTGGGTCTCACCCATTCCGGTTGGGTCTTGTGTCTCGGCGTCTTCGACGTTGACGTAGCTTGGGCCGGTGAAGATCATGTCGTCCATGTAATCACCACCATCGTCCTCATCGAGAAAGCCGGGTCGGACGGCGTCAAGGGTGGCTCCACGAAGTCGAGCACCTGAGGCGCGGGTACGGAGCCCGTCGCCAACATCGTCCGGCTCTTCGTCTTGACGCGCTCACGGCTCGCGGCCGGCGTGACGTTGAGGTCGAGGGGCGCCACAGGGGCTGCGGGGACGGGGACATGTGTGCCCATCTCCGGTGACGCCTCGCGGGACCCGAGCCGCGAAATACCGACCGTGGCAGGGTGCCCTGACGGCGATGCCGAAGAGAGGACGGGGGTCGCTGACCTTGGAGGCTTCCCTTTGGCGGACGAGGCCGAACTCGCCGCCGAGTACACGAGTTCGGGGCCAGCGGCCTGAGTGGCTATGAGGTCGTTGGCCGCGCGGGCCTCGATGGCGGCAATCCGCTCCTTCTCCTCGGTCGCCGCCAAGGCCGCGACGTCCTTCAGCCGCCGCTTCTCCCTCCGCCCTGCCCTCTTCTCCGACGCCGGCAGCCTCTCCTTCTTCACCTTCAACAGGGCGCCGCCGGAAGCGGCCGTGGCCGCCGAGAGTCCGTCCTCCATCGTGGGCGGCGGCGCTGGGGCGGCGGCGGGAGGAGGGTGGGAGCAGGGGACGGCTTGTGTGGATTGGGGTTTGTTTGGCTGGCCACTGGGCCAGGCGCGGACAAGGGAGGACAAGAGACTGTCCGTTTTCGCCCCCAAATCTAGACCAAACTTGGGCCAGGTTTGGGGCCGAAAACCTGTCCGCGCGGACAGTTGTCCCTATGCGCCGGCCCGTTGGAGAGGGTCCTCTGTCCGGAAGGACAGATTACGATAAGGCATGTCCACATGCGCTGGGCCGTTGGAGGTGCCCTAACGAGAACGGCACGGAGCTCACAACAGTACGCACGACCCACTTCGCCGCCACAGCATGCATGCACGCGGGCGCGCAGCCGGCAGCTTGCCCTGTAGCTCGTGCGGTGACACTGTAGGCAGTGGACTCGGCAGTGCAGCGCCTGCGTGCGTCCGATCGACTCCATGGTTGGCCGCCTGTGCGCGTGTCCCCAGCCGGCGCTGCCCTCTCTCTCGCGCCCACCCATCCAAATCGCGGCAGATCGCTACCTATTCTCCGTTTGTCCCGTACTACGCATTCCTGCTGCTTCCCTTCCAGCTCCGTCGTAGGGCAGTAGGAATCTAGCCACCACACTGGTCACCGGCGGTGAAGTCCAAAACCAAAAGCGAGTTAGCTTTGTGAGAAGTGGACCTCCATTTCTCCTCGCGCGTGGGCTGATACGTCTCCAACGTATCCATAATTTCTGCTGTTTCATGCTTATATTATACCATTTGCTACATGTTTTATATACACCTCGTATCACTTTTATGCATTTTCTGGGACTAACCTACTAACAAGATGACACAGTGCCAGTTCCCTGTTTTCTGCTGTTTTTGGTTTCAGAAAGTTACTTCTGGAAATATTCTCGGAATTGCACGAAACAAAGGCCACGTCCCTATTTTGCCAGCACCATCACGGAGTCCGAAGGAGAGACGAAGCGGAGCCACGAGGTGGCCAAACCACACCCAGGCGCGGGTGGGCCCCCTGCCGCGCCACCTGGTGGTTTGGGCCCCTCGGGGATCCGCCGACATCGCCCCTTCGCCTATTTATTCCCGAGACGCGAAAACCCTAAAACACCGAGCCTTTCATCCAGAACATATTCGCTGCCGCCGTCGTCGTCAACCCTAACTCGGGGGGTTTCTGAAGCTCTTCCCGGCACCCTGCCGGAGAGGGGAATCATCACCGGAGGGCTCTACATCGCCATGCCCGCCTCCGGAGTGATGCGTGAGTAGTTCATCCTTGGACTATGGGTCCATAGCAGTAGCTAGATGGTTGTCTCCTCCACTTGTGCCATCATGTTTAGATCTTGTGAGCTGCCTATCATGATCAAGATCATCTTATTGTAATACTACATGTTGTGTTTGCTGGGATCTGATTTATATTGATACCTATGTGGAGCTGAATATTATATTATCATGTCTATGTCATTTGTGATCTTGCATGCTCTCCGTTACTTGTTGAAGCATTGGCCACGTGAATACTTCTGACTCCAAGAGGGGGTATTTATGCATGATAGTTGGGTTCAACCTCTATTTAATCTGGGATAGTGACAACAAGTTCTAAGGTTGTAGATGTGTTGTTGCCACTAGGGGTAAAACAACAATACATTATTCAAGGATGAATGTATTGTTTACATTACGCACATTACTTAATGCAATTGTCTGTTGCTTGCAACTTAATACTGGAAGGGGTACGGATGTTAACCGGAAAGTGGACTATTTATGCATAGATGCATGCTGGATAGCGGTCTATGTACTTTGTCGTAATGCCCAAATGAATCTCATAGTAGACACCACAGCTCACACATGCATGTTATATGCACTTATCAATTGTCAATTGCCCAGCTGTAATTTGTTTACCCAGCATGTTAGTTATCTTATTGGAGAGACACCACTAGTGAACTGTGGACCCCGGTCCATTCTTTTACATCTGAAATACAATCTACTGCAATCATTGTTCTCTACTGTTTTATGCAAACAAACATCATTTTCCATTCGATACGTTTAACCCTTTGTTTTCAGCAAGCCGGTGAGATTGACAACCTCACTGTTAAGTTGGGGCAAAGTAATTTGGTTGTGTTGTGCAGGTTCCACGTTGGCACCGGAATCCCTGGTGTTGCGCCGCACTACACTCCTTCACCAACACCTTCGAAGCAAACCTCGTTTTCCTACTGGTCCGATTAAACCTTGGTTTCATACTGAGGGAAAACTTACTGCTGCACTCATCATACCTTCCTCTTGGGGTTCCCAACTGACGTGTGACGTACAAGCATTGTTTCTGGCACTATTGACCTAGAGCCACCATGGGCATGGATGGATGACACAGGTTGATCACGATCACAAGATCAACATCTGCACCATGCCTGCCAGATCTGCGATGTCGTCGTCCTCAAGTACACGGGCATGGAGTGCACTTTTGAAAAACGTACGCATGTGTCAAGTCCGGGCAGTGAAATAATTAGGTCAATGCGAGCGAGTTGATGTAAGCTGGGTTAATAGGGGTCAACTGGTTACTGGTGGAAGAAAAGCTGGCACCTCGCACTGCATGCACCGTGCACGCAGTTTGTCACGTCGAGCGAGCGCGCGAGTGACTTGACAGATCCTCGGTGCGTGAGCTTGGTAGGACGTGAGTTGGACTTGGCCTTTCCCCGATTGTGCTCCTGCGTGATTTTCGTCGTCCTCTCTCTGTTTGTGTATGGCTGCATTTTGTCGAAAAGTCCACGTATAGCTCCGGAAAGGTTTTTATGGGAACAAGAGGAAAAGTTAGCTCGACTGCGTAGAGTGTAACCCCATACGAGTAACGTCGTCAGCTGTTTTTTTAAAGGATTTTGGCATTAAAAGAAACACCGAAGAGAACAAAACAATTCAACAGAATCGAAAATTACAACGAGATCCTTTAGATGGCCTTTGTTTTCAACCTCCAGACCGTGTCGACGGCGCGCCGCCGCTGCCGTTCTCTCCCAGAGCCGGACTGACATTGTTGGATGCGGAGGGGAAGTCGTGAACGGGTCAAGAAGACCAATCCGCCCCGGAGCCGAATAAGAAGGATGAACTGCCGATGAATCTACATGATGATCTGGAGAACGTCACCGCTAGAAGATTTACTCGGGAACCACACCACTCCCACAAGGTTCTCGACGTCGCCGCCGAGATGGGCTAAACCCGGGGAGACATTATTATAAGAAGCACCGATGCCACCAACAGAGCGCCGCCCCGACGAAACTGGACACTAAAACCAAAAAAGAAGCCCTACCGCCAAGTGGGCCGAAATCCACCGCGCCTCCATGGCCTGAAGGCCACAGAGGCGTGGAAGATCAACGCGGCGCCGATGGGAAACGGGGAACCCTAATCGCCTCTCCTGGCTCTCGGAGGCGAAGAGGTACGGGTCTCTTCCTAACGTCGTCAGCTATTTTGATAGCAAGCCTATCCATTCAGTCTTCCAAGTGCATTTTGTGCAATGTATGTTCGCATGAGGTTTGAAGATTGTAATCTCAGCCTCTAAAGATGATGATCATTTTTAACATGTTGCCGCTCACAGAAAAAAGGTTTTTATCATTTATGTCACTATGATCTACACTAACCTCAGTTTGCCATTTGACCGATTGAAATGTCAATATTGCCACTGCTCCGTTAGTCCGCTCCTCAGTGTTGCCACTCCGTTATTGCACGTTTAGTTCGGTCCTCGCTTTCCACGTTAGTTTTGTCCTTAGTTTTGCCATTCCTAGTCCTCACTCCCTTTGTCTTTATTTTTTATCAGATTGATTGGCGGACCTACATGTCATCACTTCAGCAAATTCAAAGCAGTTGTTCAGAATGTCACGGTGTCTCCGATCGCCCGCATCACACTAAGTTCTCTATATTTGGCATCATGATGTCGTCCCCAAGCCTCTGCCACCTTCCAATAAGCCTCTTGCCCCGCAAGCAGCACCTCCCTGGTATGCTATTGCCGGTCTCGTCGACAGGGCACCATCGGAAGCCACAACTGCAGGTTTCACCAGCCGCAATCACGCTCGTACGGGACTCCACCGTGTGCCCGCCAGCGCACACCTCCGAGCACATCCCGTTGTTTGACGCTGACCTCTTAGCCTTCTCCTTGTACAACCTAAGCCACAGCCTGTCAATACGATAAATAATAAAGAGAAAGGGAGGGAGAACTAGGAATGGCAAAAGTGAGGACAAAACTAACACTGAAGTGGCAAAAGTGAGGACAAAACTAACGATAGAGTAACGGAGTGGCAAAACTGAGGAGCGAACTAACGAAGCAGTGGCAAGATTGAGATTTCAGTTGACAAAACTGAGGTTACCGTCGGTCACAGTGGCATATGGTTGCGTAAGTGATAAAATCCAAAAAAAAAAAGTATTTTCCAGTTTGTGAGCCGGCCGTGAGTACACTGGATCCTCGAAATACCGACGTGGAACGCTAGAGGCCCAGAGCGCGTGCTCTTAAGCAAAGCCAGTCCACAGACTCAGGACGTGCACAGACTGAAAACTTTCTAAACAAACTTGTACAGCCCAGCCTGGACCACTGGACCATGGGGAACACAGTCCATAGACTTCTGCTGCAAAGCCCATCCTGAGCCACCCATCCCCGCGGGCCGGGCCGTGGCGCCGAATCGCCGAAAGCATGCCACGGCTACCTCCCCTTGCGAATATGCCACCTGTGTACTAATCCTGATTCGATTTCTCATCTGCGAATACTCTTTCCGGTGTACTGATTTGGCTCTAGGGTGCAGCTGCACCCACTATGTAATTATTTTTTAGTTTTTTTTTAGAATGTCAAAAAATTCCGGAAAAAAATCCGGGTGTACATTACAACATGATGTGTTAGCACAAAAAATGGCAGGGTGAAAAAACTTTTTTTGTGATCTGTACAAAAAAGAGAAAAAACTGACGCGTATATATACGTTTCGGTGTGTCCGGATTTGTCTTTTTTGCACAGGTTGCAAAAAAACTTTTTTCTTCACGTAACTTTTTGTGTCAACATGAAATGTCATGAACTGTATGCAAAAATTTTATTTGGAATTTTTTGACATTTGGAAAAATATTTTCTGGGTAGTGGGTGCGCAATGAACCGTACTCTTTCAGTCTATTGTCGTTTGCGCAATGGAAAAGAAACGTCGATGCCAATTTCTCCTTTTCTTCCTCTACAAGAACTATTACCCATTGTCCAAGAAAATATCGTCGATGCGATCGAAGAAAAACAATAGAAAACGATCGATGCCAACTCACGTGGCCCCGCGCCTCCTTTTCTCCGTCGGCAGAGGCTGCTACACCCACCCGCTGCGTCGCACCATAAAAAGGCCCCACTGTCCCTCAAGGCCTCAAAACCTCCGCCAATTCCTAGTTCGCTCTCCACCCAAAACATCCACTAGATCCATCGCTTTCTCCGGCCATGGCGGCGACCATCCAGAGCGTCAAGGCTCGCCAGATCTTCGACAGCCGTGGCAACCCTACCGTCGAGGTATGCGCAGCTTAAGCACCCAACTCCGGTTCATCCTATCTAAGGTGTCCGGCTTTTATACAGCGAGATCTGGAGACCCGATTTGAGTGGCCTTTTCTCTAGGGTTTATATCTGGTAATGCACGATACGGGCTACGATTTCTAGTGTCTTGGGCGGTACGATCTGTAACTATGTTGCCCCGATTTGGCCACGGGTTGGTGGATTGAGCTCTGATTTGTCTATATCTGTCGAGTTAGTCCGATTTGGCTTCGATTCTGGTTACGGGTAGGGTTTTAGGAAGTTCACGAGCTTCAGTAGATCTTATCATTTCGTGGCTACGTGTTTTACTCGATCAGCCGTGTGATCTATTGGCTTTTGTGTTCTCCTTTCTGAAATTTAGCTTTAGCGAGGCGACTGGATGCTATGTAGCGTCTCTGAACTTGGCTTTGGCAACGCGTCTCTCACCGATCATCTTTACAATACCCATGATTTTCATATCGATTGTTACGATCTGATCTCTGTTATCTCGTCGTTTGGTTTAGTTTCACTCTAGTGGAAGATGTGGTAGTAGTGTTGTTGGAGCCTTTATCTGTTACAGTGCGTTGAATTTGTCAATTTTTAATGGTTCCAGGCTTAGGCTTCTAACTGCAGATTCTTCCCATACTAAGTGTTATTATGTTTCATCTACTGCCAGGTTGATGTGTGCTGCTCTGATGGAACATTCGCTAGGGCTGCTGTGCCCAGTGGTGCATCAACTGGTAGGTCTTTTCATTACCAGAGTGCTTTCTCTTTCTGTTGTGGCTATAGCCTTGCTATACTCAATGCATTTTGGTCAATATACTGTCATTTTGCAGTTTGTAGTGTGCAATTGTATCTTTGATTTTTTTTCCTAAAAAAGTTATGTGGTGATTTCATGGATGTCGGTTCATTGATTATGCACTAGCTAAATTAGTTTCTTCCTATTTTGTGTGCTACAAGAATTCTAGTGTATTTTGGGAGGAAGTTTTAGAATTTCCATGGCATATGCATTTCGTTCTGGTGTATTTTTTAGACTTGTGGCTTCTGCACGTTCATTTTCATGCATTGAGATTTAGTTTCCCATTGGGCTTTAGAGGATTGATGTTGCTTTATGTCAATCACTATGTCTCTATGGCTACTCTTGTTGTGAACTTAACATTTAGGCTTTTCTGTATAATAGGTGTATATGAAGCATTGGAATTGAGGGATGGAGGCTCTGATTACATGGGGAAGGGCGTGCTAAAGGTTTGTCTTAATCCAGCACATTCTATAATGTCTCTGTAGTGTATCATTTCTTTTAACTTTAAGTTGGGATGGCTACGTAAGTTAACTTATAACAATTTGGTACTTGTAACAGGCTGTGGACAATGTGAACTCTATTATTGGGCCTGCATTGATTGGCAAGGTTTGTCTTCCCTCCTCTCTCTCTCTCTCATTCTGTGCGTAGTACAGTGCTAATTTATTTTTCTATGCACATTCTATTGGCATTGCAGGATCCCACAGAACAAACTGAGATTGACAACTTCATGGTTCATGAACTTGATGGAACCCAGAATGAGTGGGGCTGGTGCAAGCAAAAGGTATATTTTGGTATTGTTGTACATGCTGGTGGTGTAGTGTTGCAAGGCAAGGTGCAACCCATTGTTTGCTAATTGCCATCTGATGACTGGTTTCTCTTGAAATTCAGCTTGGTGCTAATGCTATCCTGGCTGTGTCACTTGCTGTATGCAAAGCAGGAGCTTTGGTCAAGAAGATCCCGCTGTACCAGGTACATTTCGTTATGCTCGTTTTGCTTATGATTGAATCATTTTGTAATGCTTATGACTGTCAAATTGTGTGTCTTGTAAACTGCAGCACATCGCCAACCTTGCTGGTAACAAGCAGCTGGTTCTGCCTGTGCCGGCATTCAATGTCATCAATGGTGGATCACATGCTGGAAACAAGCTTGCTATGCAGGCAGGGCCCCAAACTAAAATCTACATTCAGTTTTTATCTGTTGATTTCCGTGGCCTGTAGCTTATGCTTTATGCTTCTACAGGAATTCATGATCCTTCCTACTGGTGCTTCATCCTTCAAGGAGGCCATGAAGATGGGTGTTGAAGTGTATCACAACTTGAAGGTCTTCTTTAGTCATCATTTTCACTTCGGCTGGTAGTTTTGCAAAAACTCTTAATAGTTTACCTGTTTGTGTTCTGTACAGTCCGTTATCAAGAAGAAGTATGGGCAAGATGCCACCAATGTTGGTGATGAAGGTGGTTTTGCTCCTAACATTCAGGTTTGTCCTTTATATCTTTGGCTTACATCGTGCAATGTGAGATGCTTCTCTGAAATTGCTTTCCCGATATTACTTAGTTGGATTTATTTTTCTGATTCATTTTTGCTATCTCTGACCTGATAACTGAACCTTACTGTTGCACAAAAGTTAGTCTGAAATTTGTCTTGTTTCTTGTGCTCAATTCTTCATATTAGGAAGAGACTTTGTATAATCTATGCTAGTGTGAAGTATGGTGCATTGAACTTTCTTTGTATATAAGTTACTAGTATTTGTGTTGTCCAACAAAATATCTTCTTTGGGTATGTTTTCTTAATTCCTTGGCATTTTGTAATACTATAGGAGAACAAGGAGGGTCTTGAGCTTTTGAAGACTGCCATTGAAAAGGCCGGATACACTGGCAAGGTTTGTTGAACTTACAGCATGTCAAGTTAATTTAATCATTATGGCAATTTTTTCTGAGATATTCCAAATGATATACTAGGTTGTCATTGGAATGGATGTTGCTGCTTCAGAGTTCTACGGTGAGAAGGATCAAACCTATGATCTTAACTTCAAGGAGGAGGTATGTCACTTTAAATATTTTTAAGTTTATTTTTATTTTGATGGTCAGTTTATGGATACTTTTTTGCTTGTTGCAGAACAATGATGGCTCGCAGAAGATATCTGGAGATAGCCTGAAGAATGTGTACAAGTCATTTGTCAGTGAGTACCCAATTGTCTCGATTGAGGACCCATTTGATCAGGATGACTGGGTTCACTATGCTAAGATGACTGAGGAGATTGGAGAGCCAGTGCAGATTGTTGGAGATGACCTCCTTGTCACGAACCCAACTGTGTGTACTCTCTTTCCGGCGATGTGTTGTTTTTATCTTTTCATTTGCCTTGGTGACTTAATAGTTTATTTTACTCTTGCGTGCAGAGGGTTGCGAAGGCCATCGCAGAGAAATCCTGCAATGCTCTTCTCCTCAAGGTATGTCTGGTTTTAGATACTTGACTTTTATTTTGCCAATTCCTTTGTCCGCTAAGGAATTGTGTGTCCGCTTTACAATATAGGTTAACCAAATTGGATCTGTAACCGAGAGCATTGAGGCCGTGAGAATGTCAAAACGTGCTGGCTGGGGTGTGATGACCAGTCACCGGAGGTACACTTCTCAGTCACTATCTTATGTTCCTTTACTTCTGTCCTTCCTTTCTTATCTGAAATATTCGATTGCCATCTCTTTGCTGCAGTGGTGAAACTGAGGACACATTCATTGCTGATTTGGCTGTTGGGTTATCTACGGTATGTATCCAATTTTTTCTTTGAAGGAGTTCTTGAGTGCAACTCAGGTTTCATGGTGAAGCTAATGCAACAATCTTCCTCTTTATGTAACAGGGCCAGATCAAGACTGGAGCACCATGCAGATCAGAACGTCTTGCGAAGTACAACCAGGCAAGAAGCTTACAGTCCACTTGTCGATTTCATGTCTTTCTGTAGATGGTTGTCATGCAAAACTAATTTCTGTAGACAGCTCTTGTGTTGTGCTGTTTTTTCTGTTGCTCTTTCTTGTATCATGGTGTGCGTTTCTTTGAGCAGATGTATCTGTGCATTTTACTGACGCCTGTTTTTTTAATTGGAGCAGCTTCTTAGGATCGAGGAAGAGCTTGGTGCCGCAGCTGTGTACGCTGGACTCAAGTTCCGTGCTCCAGTGGAGCCCTACTAGATGCGAAGTGAAGGAGCCTCTGTTCCTAAATTTTGTCAAATGTGTACTATCTTAACTTGCCCGGTGCGCAGATTATGCTCGTAGGATCTGAGCAATAAATTCCCAGTCACGTGGGTACACAAAACACTTTTAATTTTGATGTTGTCTGGAGCTCACGTATTCTGGATGGACCTGTACCGTGTTTGACGACTGCTGCAATGTTATAACGGTTGTACATCTGGTTTTTGGATGCTTGGTTTTAGCCACTTAAAATTGTTTCTTGGAGAATCATTAATTGCTCAGGCTGGTGGTTAACAACCCAGAAATGATTTTGTAAATGTACGTCTTATTTGCGTTGTGTTGTGTTTGGTTCATTCTTTTCAACCTAAAGTTCAAATCTAAGAGCATGTACAACCGGACCTCTCCTTCCCCTAATGCCGTGACAATACACGTGCAAAAAACACCCAGCCTATTGGATCTAAATATTTGGGAACTCTAAAATCTAGCCCATATGTTGTTGGGGCCGCCACGTCTGATTTGATAGAAAAACCAAAAGGCGCCACAGTTGTATCTGCGACGCCACCAGCTTGCCCCATCACCCTTGTGTTGTCTACGTAGCCATTATGCAGATGACTCGCGAGGCCTATATTCAGAGGACGAAAGCCCAACCGGGGGCAAGGGAGGGGTGGCCGCACGAGCGGTAGAAGGGGAGTGTTAAGAAACCGACCTCTAGGGTGTCTTTCCCCTCTTCCAAGCAAAGGGGGTATGGGCTCCTTACTCGAACTAGTCCTGAAGAGTACTAATTTATTCAGGTAGAGACACAATAATAGCACATACCTGATTAATAAAAAATAAAATCTTACCGGATATCTGTTTTGACTCGTACGTGTCGATGCACCCGCTATTTAAAAAAAATGTCAAAACAAATTCAAACAAAAATTTCGAACACACATACATATAGTTTATGTCTTCACAAAAAGTTTCACAACAAAAAAAAACATTTTCTGTGGCCTATGCAAAAAAGACAAATTCGGTGTTACAAAATGATTCTTCATGAGACATTTTTTTATCTTTTTAATACTTTCCATAAAAATGTCTTTTTTTGGCGATTTTTTGTGTGTGGGCACAAAGTGTTTGGATTTACACCCAAATTTTTTTGCTTGCTTTTTATATATTAAAATGCACTTACAATTAATTTCCATAAACATGTGCATTTAGACCTATGAGTAAAAACATCGTCTCCAATTACATCTTGTGTATATTTTTTTGCGTGTGTTTTCACTGTAGTCTCGACCGATACTAGTGCCAACGGTGCTCATATATTCCCTTTTCTATTTTCTATAGCCGATTTCAATCCGGTTGACAATTTATTTTTCCCTTTCTTTTCAAGTTGTCATATTTTTCTCATGATATTTCTATTTGAGTTCCATTTTTTATAAAATATTTATTTTAAAATAATAGATATTTTATACATATTTATTCTGAAATTCTTAACAATTTATTTGAGAGCGATGAACATTTACTCTCGATGGACTCTAATATTAAACGGAAGTGCTTTGCGCACGATGGTTTTCGTCCGACGCCGTACGACCTGACGTGGTTAAATCTGACGGACAACCAAGGGCTAAATATGACGGACAACTGAGCATCGATGCATATTTGATGGACCTGTGACTGCGTGTCGTATGGACATCGACAAAATACGTCATACGTGTAGCATCGCTCAATATGACCAAATAGGCCAGAGCCTGCTATATTAATATAGTAACCACCCGATACAACCAACAGTCACGAAATGCTAAGCGGCAACAAACATACACAAAAAAAAAAAAAGAAAAAACATCTTCTACGTGTTTTACATTTCAAAAGGTTGTTTTACATTTCCACGATTTTAGTTGTGATTCTTAGAAACATCTTCTACGTGCGGGTAGTGGTCTCTCATGCCACACGAACGATTCTGAAAACGGTGGAATCAGAAATTTTATTATGCAAAAAAGTGTTAATTGTGTCCATTATAATGTGTAGGGCCTCTCTATTTTCTTGTTACAGGCAGCAAATGGGCCCCTAGTGGAAACCTCACTGAGTGCCAAGTGGGCAAAGCATACCCTGGACGGCTGGACCTCAAGGCCGTGAACCTCCGCCGGGAAGCCCCGCAGGCCGACCGCGGCTTCGGATTCCCCGAAGAGCGCCGCGGATACCGCCCCTGCGAATATGCCATGTGTATTTCAATTTTCTATAGACGAATCGTCGAGGCCTATTACTCTTTTTCTTTCTCTCCAAGAAAAATATTACCGACGCTATCAAAAGAAAATAGAAACTCGATAAAAAATATAATCTAGAAAAGGGTCGATGCCAATTCATGTGACGCCTCCCTTTGTCCGTCATCAAAGGCTACGCCCAGCCGCTCCGTTGCCCGAATAAAACGGCCCCGCTCCACCTTCGCAAATACCTAATCCGCTCTCCGCCCAAAACATCTAGATCCATCCCTCTCCTTCTCCGGCCATGGCTGCGACCATCCAGAGCATCAAGGCTCGCCAGATCTTCGACAGCCGTGGCAACCCTACCGTCGAGGTACGCGCAGCTCAACCACCGTACTCCGCTCGTCCTACATATCTAAGGTGTCGCGGGACATACCGGCTACTACCATAAAGCGAGATCTGGACCTCTGGTGGTTAGAACGGTTCGGTTTGATTGGCATCCTCTGTAGGGTTTATCTTGTAATGTACGATGCGTCCTACTATTTCTAGCGTCCTGGACTGTACGATCTGTACCTCTGTATCCCTGATTGGCCTTGGGTTGGTGGATTGGGCTCTGATTTGCTTGTCTCTGTCGGGTGAGCGAGTCCGCTTTGGCTGTAATTTTGTTTACGGATGAGTTTCTTAGGCATATCACCAGTTTCAGTACATCTGATCATTTTATCCCCACGTGTTTACTCGATCAGCAGTCCATTCTATTTGATTTCTGAATTTTAGCTTTAGCGTGGCGATTGGAAGGTGTAGCTGATCCGTTCTGCTGCTCTGAATTTGCCTTTAGCGACGCTTGTCTCACCGTATCATCAGTGAAATATATATCTCTTGGTTTTATGTCTTCGGCAATCTTCCCGATAGCTAGTAATCTAGATCGTTTGTTTCAATCTGTCATCTGTTATATCGTGGTTTGGTTTAAGACTAGTTTGAAACGATAATATGTGTCATTTATTGGGTTTTGAGATGTGATCGTAGAGTTGTCGCCTTGATCATCTGTTCCATTGCGTCACATTTGGGAATGATTAGCTGCAAAATTTTCCTATAGCTAAATATGAATCTGATGCTCATGCTGCTAGGTTGACGTGTGTTGCTCTGATGGAACATTTGCGAGGGCTGCTGTGCCCAGTGGTGCATCAACTGGTAAGCCATTTCTTATTAACTGTCAACCTAATTTATTTGGGCCATACACTTGTCGTTTGTTTGTCAGTTTTACTGTTCTGGTTTCTGATTAAAACTTCAAAATAGTGACTTCATCGACATTCTTCCATTGTTTATGCACCAGCTAGATTTGCAACATCCCTTTTAATGTGCTTTAAGAATACTACTAGTGTTCTTTTAGGATGGAGAAGAATGGAACCACGTGCATTTTGTTTAGGATTATCAAGCCTTTGGCTTTTCCATGTTAATTTTATGCATTGATATTTAGTTTCCCTTTGGGATTTAGAGCATTGATGCTGTTGCTTTATGACAATCATGAAAGTTTCAGGAGGCCAGTTTTATTGTGAAGTTAAGCTTAAGCTTTTCTTTCCTGTATAATAGGTGTGTACGAAGCTTTGGAATTGAGGGATGGAGGCTCTGATTACTTGGGAAAGGGTGTTCTAAAGGTTTGTTCTGATTTAGCGCTTACCTTGTTAGAATATTTGGTTTGTAGCGTGTTGTCTCTTATAACTCATGCTGTGATTCCTCCACAAGTTAACTCTCTTTATCATAACAATTTTGTCTTTGTAACAGGCTGTTGACAATGTGAACTCCATTATTGGACCAGCATTGATTGGCAAGGTTTGGCTTCCTTACTCTGTCATTACAATTCTGTGCATAATACAATATTAACTTATATGGTTCTGTACACGTTCTTTCGCTATGTAGGATCCCACAGAACAGACTGAGCTTGACAACTTCATGGTTCATCAACTTGATGGAACCAAGAATGAATGGGGCTGGTGCAAGCAAAAGGTAATTTTCAATATTAATGCAGATGCTGGTGCTGTTGCAATGAAACCTGGAAGTATTCAATTTGCCAAATCCCATCTGATGATTTATTCTTTTGATATTCAGCTTGGTGCTAATGCTATCCTAGCTGTGTCACTTGCTATATGCAAAGCTGGAGCTTCTGTCAAGAAGATTCCGTTGTACCAGGTATATTTTGCTATATGGATCCTATTAATTTGTTCTGCTCATAACTCTCAGATTGTTTGCTCATCAACTATGTGTCTTGTATTGCAGCATATCGCCAACCTTGCTGGTAACAAGCAGCTGGTTCTGCCTGTGCCTGCATTCAATGTCATCAATGGTGGATCACATGCTGGAAACAAGCTTGCCATGCAGGCAATGCCCCAAACCAAAATTTGCATATAGAATCGAGGGATATTTGCAGCCTGTAACATGTGCTCTAAATTCTTCTACAGGAATTCATGATCCTTCCTACTGGTGCTTCATCCTTCAAGGAGGCCATGAAGATGGGTGTTGAAGTGTATCACAACTTAAAGGTCCTTCTTTAGTTATCATTTTCACATCCGCTGGTAGTATTGCAAAAATCTAACAGTTTACCTGTTTTGTGTTCCGTACAGTCCGTTATCAAGAAGAAGTATGGGCAAGATGCCACCAATGTTGGTGATGAAGGTGGTTTTGCTCCTAACATTCAGGTTTGTCCTTGATATCTTGGGCTTACACCCAACAATGTGATATGATACTTCAAAATAGATTTTCTGATGTTACTTGTTTAGGCGGATTTATGTGATTCGTTTTGAGTATCTCTGATTATATGCTGGTAAATAAACATTTCTGTGGCCCAAAAGATAAGTCAGACTAATATCTTATTTGGTTATAATGAATTAGTACTTTGTAGAATGAAGAAACTTCGTAATCTATGCTAGTATGCTACATGGCACATTGAACTTTCTGTACATTGTGAACAAGTTGTGGTTTCCGCTGATATTGGAATTTATTTCTTTTGCTAATGTGACAACCATAGAATTGGAATGCATCGGTCAAGAAAGCTTGTTTTGTGGGTACATTTTCTTAATTCCTTAGCCTTTTGTCATATTGTAGGAGAACAAGGAGGGTCTTGAGCTCTTAAAGACGGCAATTGAAAAGGCTGGATACACTGGCAAGGTTTGTTGAACTTACATTATGTTACATTAATTTAATGATTATGGTACTCCTACCTTTGTTTGAGATATTTGGAATTGATGACTAATTATTCCGTCGGACATACTAGGTTGTCATTGGAATGGATGTTGCTGCTTCAGAGTTCTACGGAGAGAAGGATCAAACCTATGACCTTAACTTCAAGGAAGAGGTAATGTCAGTTTGAATTCCCGAGTTTATTTTGATGGATCAATTGATGGTTAATATTTTGCTTGTTGCAGAACAATGATGGCTCCCAGAAGATATCCGGAGATAGCCTGAAGAATGTGTACAAGTCATTTGTTAGTGAATACCCAATTGTCTCGATTGAGGACCCATTTGATCAGGATGACTGGGTTCACTATGCTAAGATGACTGAGGAAATTGGAGAGCAAGTGCAGATTGTCGGAGATGACCTCCTCGTCACAAACCCAACTGTATGTGCATTCTTTTTGAGATACATTGTCTTTATCTTTTCGTTTTCTTGGTGAATTAAATAGTTTATGTCACTCTTTACTGTAGAGAGTTGCAAAGGCCATTGCAGAGAAGTCCTGCAACGCTCTTCTCCTCAAGGTATGTCTGGCTTGAGATAGTTATTTTTGTTCTACTTGTAGCCAATAGCATCAGCTGTATAATTCTGTCTCCCATTTACAATGTAGGTTAACCAAATCGGGTCTGTAACTGAGAGCATTGAGGCTGTGAAAATGTCAAAACGTGCTGGATGGGGTGTGATGACCAGTCACCGGAGGTACACTTCTCAGTCACCTTGTCTTGTGTTTCTGTAATTCTTTCCTGCATCTTTGTCTGAAATACTCAATTGTCATATCTTGGCTGCAGTGGTGAAACTGAGGATACATTCATTGCTGATTTGGCGGTTGGGTTATCTACGGTATGTTTCCACTTTGTGCTTCGAAGGAGCTCTTCATCAGTGTGACTCAGTTTTCAGTTTGAAGTTAATGCAACAATCTTTCTTATGAAACAGGGCCAGATCAAGACCGGAGCACCTTGCAGATCAGAACGCCTTGCGAAGTACAACCAGGCAAGAAGCTCGTAGTCCTCCGTCTCCATATATTTTTGTAATTTGTTGCCAAAAACTTGATCTCGTGTATAGTTCTGTTTACTGACCCTGTTTTTGTAATTGGAGCAGCTTCTTAGGATTGAGGAAGAGCTTGGTGCTGCTGCTGTGTACGCTGGACTCAAATTCCGTGCACCAGTGGAGCCGTACTAGATGTGAATTGAAAGAGCTTCTCTGTTCCTAAATTTTGTCAAAATGTGCCGTACTATCTTAACTTGCCTGGTGCCATGATTGTGCTTGTAGGATCTGAACAATAAGTTCCCAGTCACGTGGGTACCAAAAACAATTTTATTTTGATGTTGTGTGAAGCTCACGTGTTCTGGATGGAACTTGACCTTGCTGGTGCAATGTTATAACAGTTGTCATATGGTTTTTGGATGTTTGATTTTATCTACTTATTTAAAATGGAATACTACAAAAGATTCTCAGGTAATTCGTTCAGACTGGATGGTTAGCAACCTAGAAACAGATTCTGGTAATCTATATGTCTGCAGTGGAGACAACCAGAGTTAATTGAGTTGCAGAAAATAATCTGTAGATCTTTTGGAGAGGAACAAAATTGAGCTAGATGTCTTTTGGAAAGGAATAGAGGTTTACCAACTGAACCCGTCCTACACTACGGAATTATTTGAAAAACTACAGGCGAGCCACACCCATACAAGTATTTGAGTTTGTCTCGACTGAGGTAGACCAAGTGGGATAGGTGCCACCCGCAAGATAGTGGCCCATGTAATATCGCCGCAAACATATGTGATCTTTGCAACATATTGATTGCATTGTGTGTGGCCAGGCATCCTACAGTAAACTCTATATATGTCACTTAACTCTATGCATATCATAATATTCTTATGAATTCTAAATTTAGTTGTCATCGTTCACCAAAAAAATGTTAGATTGAAAGGAAAATCTTTGCCCTAGGTCGTTATTGGTGACACTAACCTAAATTTACTCAC
Organism: Poa pratensis; assembly: GCA_947311845.1. Classification (NCBI taxonomy): domain Eukaryota; kingdom Viridiplantae; phylum Streptophyta; class Magnoliopsida; order Poales; family Poaceae; genus Poa; species Poa pratensis. The sequence continues at coordinate 73,592,894 of CAMZMU010000033.1, forward strand.
TGATATGTACTGAAAAATTTCCTCGATCCCAAATTGATGAAATGGAGTTGTGGAAGGAGAAGACCCGACACCCCCCCAATCTTGAAAAAAGCAAAGTGTCGGCGACAATGTTTTGACTTCTTATATTTCCTTCGGTTATAGTTATGCCACACTAATAAGAGAGGTTTCTCGATGAGCTTGATGGGGTCGAATTCAAACCATGCCTTTATAGTTTATACACACCCCATGTTCCTTTTCTTTTTTGGCCATTTGCATGCATCAGGTGAGTTAGGGTTAGAGACAGGTCCAGTTCGTACTGAGTCTAGTAGCTTCTGGACTGGTCCGGAATCAACCCGATTGTTAAGCCGGAAATTCATTCCGGGCTCAGGTATTGAATCTGGTTTACTCTAGATTTTGTACCGGGCTCTAAACTATGTGATTGTTAGATTTTGATGGACTATATATAATCCTGCCTCTTCTTCCGTAAAGGCTAGGTTGACTAGCTCTAAAGCATACTATATCTCTTACTCTCTCTCTACCATTGTTGTGAACCTCAAAGTTTCTTGTTACTCTAAAAAAAATGGGAAACTCTAGGCATACTAGGTCGGATGGAATCTTCCGAGATGTAGGATTTGAGGTCATCTTAAGGCCTACGGCCTACCACTTATGATTGAGAGGGGAGAAGGGTGCGTGCGTGCGTGCGTGCGTGCGTGTGTGTGTGTGTGATTTGGGTGTCCTTTTTGGTATCCCACATTTCTCTAACGGTGACATAGTTTCCTCCCAAGGAAGCGGGCATCACAGTATTATCTTCGTCTCCGCGTGTTTCAGTTATTTTTATTCGAAATTTTTAATTTGAGTATCCATATTTGTGATAGAATTTGTATTTGAAGTATCTTATTGCATCATATATATATAGGGTGTTTCACTTGTTAGGCTCAAATTATTTACCTGCATAGTGTAAAATTTGTGAAAAGGAAAATTCACCCCTCATTTAGGTTACCATGTCTGTCCTTTCACTACTCTCTTCCCTATATACTCGCGCTTCTCGCTTCTCACGCATCTTCTTCACTTGAATCTCAGCTCCATTCTAGCTCGTCCCTTCTAGCTTCAATGTGGACGAATTGTCACATTGACTTTTGTTGGCTTTCTCCCTTCTAGTTGGAGTCTTACCAAATTTTCTCGAGATCGAACCACGTGAGAGAAGGTAAGGAAACAAGTCTACAAACCGGCCAAAAGAAGACACAAATTTCGAAAATCTTAGGGCATGTACAATGGTTCATAAGACGGTTTTATCTTAAACCTGCCACGTAATCAAGATAAGACGAAAAAACATGGTGTACAATGGGTTATTTTTTAGTCTATCTCTAGTATCAAATATTTTTAAATTTGTGGTGAGACAATTGTTAAGAGAAGATAAACTTTTCTTTTCATTTCTCTCTCATCCAACTCAGTAATTATTTTACGTGCCATTGGTAAGATAAAACCTTTATACATGTGCCCGGATGTCCCTTCCGGGGCCGGAAATTGGGCATGAATGAGGAACCTAGAAACCGGCTCAAAAATTGTCCCCACAAAAAAAAGACGATGTTGAGAAGAACACACCTAGCGTCCGTTCGAGTTCGACGGAATAACACACACGAGTGCTGACTGCCACGGACTGCATCAAGCATACAGCGCTGATATTTCAACGGCCCCTCAGCTAGTACCAGCACAGGTCACGGAACTCGCCATGGAACTCTTCCTCTGCGCACCATGCGTCATCCTCTTCGTCGTTTCCTCTCTGTACCTCCTCCGCGTCTTCGCCGACGCCCGCCGCAACCTTCCTCCGGGGCCCTGGCCGCTCCCTCTCATCGGCAACCTCCTCGACCTCGGTGCGCAGCCGCACCGCTCCCTCGCGCGCCTCGCCGAGCGCCACGGCCCGCTCATGACGCTCCGCCTCGGCGCCGTCACCACCATCGTCGCCTCCTCCGCGGACGCCGCCCGCGAAGTCCTCCAGCGCCACGACTCTGCCTTCTCCGCGCGCTCCGTGCCCGACGCCGCCCGCGCCTGCGCCCACGACAGGTTCTCCGTTGGCTGGCTCTCGCCCAGCGACCCCCGGTGGCGCGCCCTCCGCAAGGTGTGCTCCGCGGAGCTCTTCTCGCCGTCCCGCCTCGACGCGCACCAGTCCCTGCGGCGCGAGAAGGTGCGGGAGCTCGTCTCCCACGTCGCGCGGCTGTCGAGCGAGGGCGCGGCCGTGGACGTCGGCCGCGTCGCGTTCGCGACCGTGCTGAACCTGCTCTCCCGCACCATATTCTCGGCCGACCTGGCGGACCTCGACGACCGCGGCGGGTCGGGTAAGTTCAGGGACGTGATCACTGAGTTCACCATCGCCGTCGGGGTGCCCAACCTGTCGGACTTCTTCCCCGCGGTGGCCCCACTCGACCCGCAGCGCCTGAGGAAGCGCATCGCCAGTGTGTTCCAGAGGCTGCACGCCATCTTCGACGAGCAGATCGAGCGGCGCGTGCTGGAGCGCGGCGCCGGGGAGCCGCCTAAGAACGACTTCCTGGACGTGCTCCTCGACTACCGCAGCCCGGAGGATGGACAGGGTTTTGATCGGCAGACGCTGCGGTCGTTGCTTACGGTATCTTCTAATCCTAAGCCGACTCTCAGTTTGCGAGTTTGTGAAGAAGAAAAACATTCGAGAGTACTTCAGAACTGTTTAGCTGTTCTTCTTGCAGCATGATAGATCAAATGCTGCTATATACTATAAGAAGCAGACTAAATGCTAGAGTAATTGATTACTTGCAACCGTGCTACCGTGTATGTTCATATCTGAATCTTGCTGTCAATACGTGCAACAGAACATATCCGAATTTAGATTTAGATTACATGCCAAGTAGCCTGATTTCGTCGGTCTCCCTCCACAGGATTTGTTTAGTGCTGGAACTGATACAAGTTCAGGAACCGTTGAATGGGCAATGGCTGAGCTGCTACAAAATCCATCTTCCATGGCAAAAGCCCATGAAGAACTTGCACAAGTGATTGGCACCAAACCAGATATCGAGGAATCAGACATCAGCCAACTCAAGTACCTGCAGGCCATCGTCAAAGAGGTTTTCCGTCTTCATCCTCCTGCCCCGTTCTTGCTGCCGCGGCAGGCCGTGGCGACCACGGAGCTCGGAGGCTACACGGTGCCAAAGGGCGCACGTGTTCTGGTGAACGTCTGGGCGATTGGCCGGGACAGCAAGCTGTGGACTGAACCTGAGAAGTTCATGCCGGAGAGGTTCATGGGGAAAGAGATGGACTATCGGGGCCGGGACTTTGAGCTTCTTCCGTTTGGTTCCGGTCGGAGGATCTGCCCTGGGATGCCGCTAGCCGTGCGCATGGTGCATCTGATGCTTGCGACATTGTTGTACCGGTTCGAGTGGAGGCTTCCAAGAGAGGTGGAGGCAAATGGGGTTGACATGGGGGAGAAGTTTGGGATGATACTGGGATTGGCCACGCCACTACACGCCATAGCTGAACCAATTTAAGTCAAACAGAGCTGTTGATATGCACATATATGGATTGCATAAAATTCCATTGAAGTCGGCATCATAGGTCCCTAGAAATTTGTTGCTATTTGTATAGTGTATATTTGTTAAGATGTCACGTCATATTCGTAGAATATAGTATTACTGTGTTCTGTAAAATATTGTACAATTCTAGCATTTGATATTGTAGGTGTTGGTACATAAACTTGGCGTCCAAACTTGGCACATAGTACTCACTCGGTTCCACAATAAAAGATGTTTTATACATTTTCCGCATTCAAATGTATACACATGTATCTAGACACGTTTGAAAACGTGTATATGTCCACTATTTTTTGTACGAATCTAGACATGTGAAGCAGCTAAAACATCTTATATTGTGGAATGAAGAGAGTACATGGCAAAGAGTTTGGTGCGATTTCTGCATGTATAGCCTACATAATTGGCAAGTTGTCGTCATGTCACAGTCATATTAAGTTCTACTTGTGTTCTGTTGGCTCGAGGCCTACACAAGGACAGATAAGGGTAATTTTTGCATTGATGTGCAAAAAAAAAAAAAAAACCAAGACTTATGCTCTTTCATGCAATCAAAAGTCCGAAATGGTTAAGAGAAGGTGGACAATCCACATATACGATAAACATTTCTAGCTTTTCACATTGTAGACATTGATTTTTTTTCTATACAATTGGTTAAACTTTACAATGTTTGACTTCGACAGAAGTTAAAACCCAGGGTAATTTGAGATAGAAGGAGTGTGATTTTGCAGAAACTAAATCTTGTACATCAGGATATTACAGAACTGAATGCCAATGCAAATTAACTTGGGGCCAATGGCTTGCACACCTACCAGTCTAGCAAGGTCATCCAAGTTGTAACATGGCATTGTTACTCCTTCAGTGCTATTATAAAAGAACTCTTTTCAATGTTTACCATATATTGTAGATCAAGGAAATGGATGAGGATCTTGATAGTTAACTTGCTTTAATCAACTCACCACATACGATCAATCATAATGAGACAAGGAAACAACGCGTAAAACGGGAATATAAACACAGCACACCATGCCCATGCAATCCAACAAACACCAAACACCAGAGTTATAAGGCTAACCAATGCCATTTGCAAAACCTGACTAGCAAAGTAATCAGAACAAACGGTGCTCACTGGAAAACCAGAGTCATAAGGCTACGCATTGAGAACTCTACCCCTAACACTTGCAGCACAGAACCACTATGGCATTAAAAATGGGCAGTTCAATCCCGAGAGCCGCCAGTTTTTCTCTAACCAGATGGCTTGAAGCTTTTCCTAGCAAGGTGGTCCTTTTTCATTGCCTCAACTGCCTCCCTGAAAAGTGAACAAAATTAAGTCCATGTTCAATGCATTATCTAAACTAGTCTGCAAAGCGCAAATCAAGATCTCATCCGTCTTCTTCACCTCGGCTAACCAATGCCACTATGCTGTCATTCTTTTTTGTTTGGTAAATAAAATTTACAGGTTACAAATCATAGGCACAAGCATTTTCTGTAAGTAATGCGGCCTAATATAAGATATGTTACCTTAATGCTTTCTCCATCTCGGCATTTCCAGGGTCCAGCTTCAGTCCAGCCATAAAAACATCGCATGCTTCTTTGTACTCCTATTGATAGAAAAGCGATTACAAATAGGATGTGACATATAAATAAGTGCAAAGTGAACCAAGTGTAATATAAAAGTTATTTATTTGACCTTGAGAAACATGAGAGCAACTCCTTTCCTGTAGTAGCCTTTCAGCCATCCAGGGCGCAATTCAATGCAAGTATTAGCATCAAACAAAGCCATATCTACTTCAGTCATTTGCATATGGCAAAAGCTCCTGTTCGAATACAGTGTTGCATCACTAGGGTCAAGCTCAATTGCCTGCATCAAAACATAGAATTAAAAATAGAGAGAGCCATAATACTATCAAACAATTTTTATATCACAAACAAGTAAAATTGCATATATCTATAGTAAAGGGTTGACAATGTATGAGTGACAACAGCCTCATTTACTCGGCTAGCAAGACAACACATGTTCTATGTCTACAGCAATACATTCAGGTCTGGTGACGCACTGACTCCATGATAGTTATACACTGAAACCTGAGAACCAGGGTTTTTCAAATCATTTGAGGCCTCTTTCTAGGGGGCTGCTGGAGCTGATTTGAATTTTCAATTGTCACCAGCTGTTGATGGCTGACAAAGGTTTCCAAACAGCACAAATACACGATACATGTCGAACTTGTGAAACCCTGTAGTAGCATCATGGAACCAACTACTCCCTCCGTTTCTAAATATAAGATGTTTTAGCCATTTTCAGATTCACATGTATCTAGACGCGTTTTAGTCTATATGTTCACTCATTTCACTTCGTATCTAGTTAACATTAAATGTCTAAAACATCTTATAATTAGGAACGGAGTAGATGATAAAATCCCACGTCTTAGTCTGCCCCTTGCCCACAAAAGACCAACTATTTGATAAAACCCCAAATGATCCAAGTACTCAATTTTACAAAATGTCTGGTCTATATTGTTTTAATCATTTCCACTCCGCGGGTATGCGAGAAGACCCAAATGCCCTTCCTACGTTCTTCCATCACTATGACGTATGCTGCCACCGGACCTAAACGTGAGTTGCTCCCAGTGCCACCACAGACGTGGGTCGAGCTGCAGCAAGTACATCTCGGAGCGGATGTCCTCGATGGCAATATGTAAGCCTCGACCACCTGGAATCAGCATGAACCTGGAGCAAGACTCTTGAGCACAATGTGATCGCAGACAGGGAACAAGGCGAGCACACCTGAGCAAACAACACAGTGTACTGGTGGCACGTATCGGAGGAGGCAGCACAGCCCTTGAGCGCAGAGGGACAATGTACCTAGAGGTGAGGGAGCTGAGTGAAAAGGTCAAGGTGGTGGCCGTCGGAGGAGGAACCTGTGAAGAGGTTGAGCATCCCCATGCACTCAAGCATGTCTGTATGTGGCGCACACCACACATCAGATCAGACAGTGGCCAACGCGGCGCCCGACCAGCTTGCGCGGAGAAATTCGGAAAGGTGGAGACGCCATACAGAGGAGAAAGTAGGGGCAGTTTGACTTTTTGGTGTCCGTTTTGACTTTTGAGGGCCCACTTAGTGCATAATACTTAAATAATTGCTTAGCGCGTTTCATTATTTCAAAGTACTATGGGTCATTTGGAGTATTACCAAATACTTAGCTCTTTCCAGGAAATGGGCAAACTAAGATAAGGCATTTTATCACATCTTCTAATTAAGCACATTATTACCTGAAATCCGAATTCCTCAGGAAATAACTGAAATCTGTGTATCAGTGGATATTTATCTACAGACTTAAAATATAGTACTACCTCCCTTCCAATATATAAGACGTTTTGGTAGGCCATTTAGCCTACCAAAACGTCCTATATTTTGCAAGCCTACCAAAACGTCCTATATTTGGAACAAATGTAATACAACACAAGCAGAAGTTCAACTTCTGTGACACAGCGGGATTTATTTTCTCTTTTTTTTTGCAGGGGCTTTAGTATCGTACCATGCATATGAATCTTCCAAAGAACCAGCATCCAAATAAACAACTTGTGTTATTTTGGCAACAGCAGTTATAGAAAGAAGAATCAAAAGATAAAGTATCTGATAACTAAAGAAAAATACTACCTCAACCCAGAGAACAGGTAGTACTGGTATGATTGAATATGCCTCCACCACCACTACTATTTCTCACATTACTTTAGTGTCGATAAAGCATTAGAGTAGCATTACTACTAAATCATTCCTCAGTACTAACCTCGGTGTAGAACATTGACGCACCACGATAGTCCTTTCTCTTAACAGCTTCCGCACCACATAATTTCAGCTGGGCTTTAGTATCGTTATCATCTTGCTCATCCTAAATTATGGAGATAATTAATTAAACCAAGTAAAATATAGACACAAATTGACCAATATTTACAGAGACAAATAATAAGTTTTCACGTAAAGAAACTTTAAAGTGGTTTGCTCAGACTTCATATAAAAATAAAAGATCAAGCAAATAACTAAGTTTAGTTTCTGGGCACCATGCCCTGCGTGGTTTAGGTTGCCGGCAAGAGGCGCTCTCTTCTCTGTCTTTTGCCCCTGTTGGGATGTAATGCTGAAGCAGCATAATTTAGGTGATATTTGGACCAACTCTGTACACTTGTGACCCCAGCTGTTTGGGTTTGTATAAAGCTGAGTCAAAAGGCCATATCTCTAACAAAACAAACAACTAGTCGCATCCTTTTGTTGCATCTTAACCAGTCGTACAAAGTCGCGATAAATAAATATCATGTTTCCCTATTATTGAAAAATAAAGCATAATATGAAAATGTATGAAGCAACCAAGGCTTTAGCCTAGTAGCCAAAAAATCTGCCCATAGGCAGCTAGGCGCTGCAAAAGGCACATTATTTCGGACCAAACAAAAAATACGGAAGTAAAGAGTATTACATTCCATAGTCCACAAGCAATTACAAAAGTAACAGGTACACCAAGAATTTAAGCTCGAAGTTATACATTGATCAGCATCATAATTCATAATGCAGTTGTAGCGTAAAAAATCATAAAAACCTTATGTTGATAAGATCACCGTCCAAAAAAGGTGTACTATCTGTGGTGAGGTTGAGACTCACAATTGCAAGTCACTCAAATAGCAGCATATTTGGTTACATACTGAGACTATAATGAACAAATAGAAAACAAAGTGTTGAGGTGGAAATTTTAAGCAAAGCCACTTAAGGTAGCATCCCTCGGTTGCCTTTGGGTATTTAAAATATTATTTTCTGACATTGTCACCCTAAGAAAAATCTTCTTTCAATGTTTTTTAATCCTTGGAGACCATAAATCAAAAGAAAACACCTAAACCCAACATTAATTTCTTTCCTGTCCCAGGCATTCTTTTTGACTAATGCTATTTGCATTTTAATAATGACAGCAAATGTCAAATCCATTGAACTGTGGTTCTGAGTTGTTTTTTGTTTCCTGGTCTACATAATAAAAATCTAAAAGTAAAACAATGTGAGCATACCACTATACAAATGCTAGCTCGCGAACTATCTTAAAGAATATGCAGTAGAGCGAAACACAGTCCAAAGAAATTCAAGTTGGTCCCACAGGAAAAATGGAGCTAACCACTTTGCAATGCTGGAACATATGGGTAGTTAGGTACGTGGGCATTATGCGTTGTGTATCTTGATGAAATATAGAATGATCCAAGTACATAGGTTCAATTCATACCCCGGGCTTGGAACATTTTGATTTGGCGTGAGCAATAATTCCTTCAACGGACCAGTTTGATATTGTTCGAATTGGAGAAGTTAAAGGAAATAGTAATTCCACATGCTTTCTTCTTCCACAGCTTGCTGCGATTTGTATTGGCATGGCACCACACTGTCAAGTAACAAAAGGACAAAACATGAGTGACATGATTGAATAAGAGAGGAAGTTATTATATAGCTTTGTAAGTAGAAAAAACTAATGTAGACCTAGTCAAATTAAATTATAGTGGCCCTACATGACACACCCATTTCAAAATGTCATTTGAACCTTGAGGTACTGTTTCTAGAAGTTTCAGCTTCGCTCGGCCCAAAATCAACATATACATTCAAAACTAATTGGAAAAGTGAGATCTTCATATGAACTTCTAGTTCCTCATATTAGTAGGCTTATGCACTACCAAGCATAATTTTTTCCTGAAGTTAGATCTAAATCACAAGAGACCACAAGGAACAACCTGGCCATTTCGTACAAATGTGCAAAAATCTTTCCCTAAGCTGCCAGAATATAATCTGAGAGGATATCGTCCATTTGATCATGGGACATTAAAAGCAAATGCACAACGGGAAGGCTGCAAAACTGTCCCATGGTACTGGTTTATAAATGAGAGTAGGTAGAAGAATGCAAACCCACAAAAACTCACATGGCTATTTGGGATATTAGGGTCAGCACCAGCCTTTAGCAAGTACTTAATGCATTGAGTTAAGCCATGGGTAGTTGCCACCACCAGGGGAGTATCAGGATCAGTAGAATTTATATCAGCACCTGCCTGCGATATGGATCATGCAAAATTAAAAGTTGGAGACACTGCAGTTTTCAACTTTTTATGAAAATAAATTAATCACACGAAGAGAAGTATATATTTTTCTATACAGGATTACCATTCAATAAAAATACATGATGTCACAGTTAACAGTGAACAGACCTTGACAAGCAGCTGCGCACACTTCAGTGAAATCGATTCAGGTAATCCTTCAGAAGTAGCATGTAGAGTTGCAATCAATGGTGTACCTAGAACTTCGGAAACTTTGTTTGGCTACAAGAAAAGATCAGCTTTAGTGGGGAAAATTTGTCTTAATATACTACAGAATACACCAGGTATTAATTCTAAGATAAAAATGTCAACAATATAGAGAAACATTATGATATACTGATTTGTTTCCATACTGATGAATCCCCTTATTTTTATTCAGTAGAGAACTATTATAGGCTGACGCGGTGCATTTGTTTAATAGATGGCCAAATCTCGGGTGCAAAGGCATTTTTTCAGTTCAACCATTTATGGCATACTATTAGAAAAAATAACACTTTGTTACATTAAGTGACAAACCAAATAAGAAACAGCACATGGTACACCAAGAATTTATCTTATCTCTTCATAAAAATAGGGGTTCTTAAAGCTGTAAGACCATTGGCATATGTATGTATCTTCTACGCCATCTGCATGTGCTACGACATAACTGATGATCACACAGAAATGAAAAAAGAACTTTGTAATAAAATCGTGAAATTTAATTATTACATCTGCATGATGCTCCAATAAGACTTTGATGACACCAGTCTTCCCATAGGCAGCAGCAATATGTAGTGGTGTCCCATGAAAATAAGCTATATCAACACTAGCTCCTCTAGATAGCAACAGCCTTGCTGCTTCGTCATGCCCTACATAAAATGCACACAGAAACACAATAAAATGTTACCGTGAAAAGAAAAAAAGAAAAAAATCTCAGACAACAACAGAATAGATTCTTAAAATTTATTGATAACTACCATGTTCATGACTTACCTAGACGACAAGCATGCATACGTTATGATGATTACTTGGTAGAACTGTTTAGGAAACACAAAAATGCTATAGAGAACTCAAAGAGCAAGAACATGATTGTTGTCATTTTGTATAACGGGACACAATGAAAGACATTAATTCATGTTGAAATGCCACACCCCCTGGATGATCTCAAGATCCAAGCATATGAGAGTGAGTTCCTCTGTTGTCAGAAAAGTGGAATATATCCCCTTCGTTCTACATTAGTTGTTGCTCATTTAGCACAACTTCGTACTAAATCAGCGATAACTAATATGGAAGGGGGTAATAAAGTGCCAGAGCTAGTTACCAGAACTGAATGCCATCTAAACCAGGTTAGAAAGATACGCTTAACAGGTTTGGATATAAAGAGACCAGCGAGAACTGTTCAAGAAAGTCAAATCAATATTTTTTCTCCTCTTAAGAACTTGTAGCAACATGGAAACCACATGTTGGTAGATGTACAAGAATTGAACATCTAAATGGAGCCACAAATGGCCAAGTGACATAAATGAAGAGTTGGAGACTGCCCAGTAAACAATGAACCTTTCATCTTTACATTGCAATAAACTAATATATGTAAAATCGACAGAGAAAAAGCTAAGTATCAGCAGAGAGGATACCGAATTTTGCAGCACAGTGAAGAGCAACGGAGCCTGGATCGTCTTTCTTATTTGGATCAGCACCATGGTCGAGAAGGTACCTCAGAACATCCATTTTTCCATCCAATGCAGCAGCAGACAGAGCAGTTACACCTACCAACAAAATCAGAAGCAAGTAAACTTGTGCAGTCACTGACATACATATCTCTCCCAACTAAAATCTACAGCTTCAGCAACTAAGATGTGAACTTCTACTATGAATAAGCAAGGCAAGCGACTAGTGAGGTGACCACAATTCCACAATCGAAAGTCTAGAAAGAGAACGGATGCAGAAGTCTGACGATAACATGCTGCACTACTTAATGTATGTGAAACCGAGATGAACTTAATGGGATGTACATAAATCGAGCGATTGTGCAAGTGTTAACATTGCAAAATTGGACTCACTCTAACAGAAATCGACTCAATCTTAAGCACACACTTACCAATTTTACTTCCAGCATTGATGTCGAAGCCGAGCTCCTCCACCATGCACCTGCACACATCCACTCTTCCCAGGCGCGCAGCGACCTGAAACGGCCCCAGGCCTTGGATGCATAGATCCGCAAGCCACGCCTTCTCCTTCGCATCCTTGCCGCTCGCCAACTCTTCAGCACCACCATCACAAATCCACAGGTAAGACACGAATATAGCACACATTACATGGTGAAACAATCACACGCACGCGCAGACCCCATTCCCGCCAAAACCCTAGCAATGTGAGGCCACATCGGAGGAAGCGGGCGCCGCGCGGCCGTGCACGGAGAGAACTTTGAGAGATGGGTGCTACGAGGGATTGCTCACCCCTAAGGCGGCGGAGGTCGCCCTCGGTGGCCGCGTCGAAGAAGGCCGTCTGGGGCGAGTCGTTGCCGGGAAGCCCGCCGTACGGAAGAGCGCGCCGTAGAGCGCTCTCGATGCCGAGCCTCATGTCAAATCCCGAGCCGTTCATGGTCGCCGGCGATGCTCTACTGTACTGGGGGCTTCGCCTCGAACCGCCGGCGCCTCGAGCTCCTCTGTTCCTCTTGGGTCTGGGGTTTACGGGGTTCGGGGTTTACAGCAGCGGAAGACACGCCGCTGAATATTTGTTGTTTGGATCACGATTTAAGCGAGAGAAAAGGAACCGTCTGCTAGGCTGCAACATAGTCGCATTGTCGATTTTGTGAGCCGTTCAATCTCCTACTATTTCTTTTCTACTATTTCTATTCTGTAGTTTAGTTCTTCGGAAATTTGTAGCTCTCTCGTGATACACTACGTTTATCGTGTCTCTCCTCAGACCTTATGACTAATCTCACATTCAATTGATGAAGGTAAAGCAACACTTTATCCAGATTCTTGTGGTACAAACTGTAGTTGGGAAAGTATTTCACAATTTTGAAATCCTTAGTGAGAATTGTGCACTTGGGCATTAGTCTATTGAAGATTGCAAGGATGACGGAGGCGAGGATTTGGATGTGGTGAAAACCGTGAGTCGGATGATCGGTATATTGCAGCAGTCTCTCAGAAGGCAACACATGGGACTTCGTTCTTGGTGGTACTCTTGGACACCAAGTCTTGATTTTCGGGGAGAAAACCCTATATTTGACCTCTATTCGTCTCCTTATTAAAGCCATTGTCTGGAGTTTAATAAGACTTTCTTCGGCGTGAAAATACATGATCTGATGATCTGGCGACGACGTTGTTGGTGCATTGTTTGCCTCTTGTAGCTGTCATTTTTGGAGATTTTTTTTTAAGTCCGAGTGTGGCCATTGGTTGGGGTAGTTCCTGTTGATTCGCTGATCAGTCCAGCGTTTCTTTTCCTTTTTTCTTTTATTTTGTTTTTGGTTGTGTGCATTCTTGATGTCTTGACTAGCTCTTGACATTATGTTAGTGCAGAGCCTGGGTGTAATTGATATTTACTCGATATTAATATATGTTCTTTATCACAAAACATTTAGTCTATTTAAGATGCTCTTGGACGCTCTTGATGCACGACACCGTATATAATATTATAGGTAAAACACTTTTTTTATTGGGAAATGATGCATTTGGTTATTAGCAATGTTGGAGATATCGCTTATCGGAAACTTATCGGTCGACCCAAGATAAGCGATAAATCAGAAGATTTATCGGAATATCGAAAGATATCTTGAACATTGGTTATTAGACTATTAAAGATGATTTTATCGGTTCTTGATGCATGATCGTGAATATAATATTATAAGTAAAACATGTCAGCTTTTGATGCACGAGACTGGACATGGTATCATAAGTAAAACACTTTGTCGATTGTGGTACTGGATTTTTCATTGAGTATACTAAGTAGTACATCGAATAACTCGGTGGTGCATATGGTTTTATTGGAGCTCGTCCTTACCTAAGGATTTAGTGTAATGTTTCTTGTGAGTCCACGAAATATCAATCAATTATGGAAAGAAATAATATCCTAGCGTGTAGAAGAAAACCATATACTAGGAGGTACTCCTTCCGTATCAAAATATAAGTCACTCTATCTACTTACCAAACATATGTATCTAGACATGTTTTAGTGCAAGATTCATGAATCAGCCTGAACGAAAATTATCACGAGGGAGTAGTATATTATCGCGTTTAATTTGTGTTAGTTGAAACTTGAACGTGTTCTGCGCGTGGTCAAATTCCCCGACGCGAAGCCATTACGATTCCTAATCAAAGCCTGGCGACCAACGTCACGCGACGCAGAGCAAAGGGAAAACCCCGGATAAAGGGAAGGAACCAAAATTAGAGATTTTTTTTTAAATAATACGCTTTTATATAAGAATTTTGGACAATAGCATGCGTGGAGAGGGAATTCGAAAAATAGCGTGCCGTCGGCTTGGGGCGCGCCGAAACTCGACTTTCGGTTGAGGCCGAGCCGAAAGTAGGCCTCTGCGCGACAGGCCTCTGCGCGGCAGAGCGAGAAGCGACAGGCCGCAGCGAGAAGCGACAGCCCTCTGCGGCCACTGCGCGGCAGCGCGAGTTTCGGCCAGGAGCGGGCCGAAACTAGGCTGCGTAGGCTGTCGGCGACGGATGGGACGAGAGCTGCATGCGCGCGGCAGGCGGGGCCCGCAGGTTTCGGCTCCTAGCGAGCCGAAAGCTGCCGAAACATCCAGCTCCGTCGACGCGCCTCCTTTCTTCTCCCCTTTCTTCTCTTCTTCCCTCTTCTTCCCTGGTTCCTCTTCCTCTTCTCCTCTTCCTGCTCTTCCTCCCTCCACCAAATGCAGTGCAAAAATTTGTGTTGCCAGAGATTTGATCGGTAAAAAAGAGAGAGGAGGGACGGGGCATGCAGGATCTGTGGATGGGATAGCTTATTGTGGAGTGGTTTTGAGGTGTGGAGGTGGAGGATTGGGGCAATGGTGGTCAACAACGGTGCCTAGTGAGAAGGTGGTGTTGTGGTGGAGCAGTGGTGGCGGTAGATTGAAGCCGGAGAGCAGCGCTGACCGGATCGACACGCTTCAAGGGTAAACCCTTATTAGTCACTAGACAATTATTGTTTAGTTTAATAATACTCTGTTAGTGGACCGATGCATATTAAGTATTTTGTTGGTGGTTGCGTTAGTAGTAGTGTAGACACTTTTAGTCAGTGGATTCGTTAGTATGACTGTCAGAATAATTTATTTGGTGGATGCGTTGTAGAAATGTTAAAGTACTATTATTTTGTTGCACGATGCAGTGTATAAATTTTGCGATCGGTTAGAATAAATATTATGGCAGTGGTCGGCATCTGATGATGCAATATATTTTGCGATCGGTTAGAATAAATATTGCGATCGGTTAGCATACATTTTACGATCGGTTAGAATAAATTATGCGATCGGTTAGAATAAATATTGCGATCGGTTAGAAATTTTTTTGCGATCGGTTAGAATAAATTTTGCGATCGGTTAGAATAAATATTGCGATCGGTTAGAATAAATATTGCGATCGGTTAGAAATTTTTTTGCGATCGGTTAGAATAAATTTTGCGATCGGTTAGAATAAATATTGCGATCGATTAGAATAAATATTGATTGCGATCGGTTAGAATAAATTTTGCGATCGGTTAGAATAAATTGTGCGTCATATTTTTGAGTGAACGACATCTGATGATGCAATAAATTTGTTTAGGTCATGGAAGTGGTTGATGTTGTTGTGCACTATGGCGCCGGTAATGTCGGTGTAAACGAGTCAGGTGTTGATTTGAGTGAATTTGGGAATATGTTGATTCAGCTTACAGACCCAGTGAATTTGAGAATAGCTGCCATTCAGCAGTATTTTACGATAAATTTCCGGTTTGATCCTAATATCTGGGCTGTTAAGATTCAGTCTGTATGGAGCAAATCCCGTACAAATATTTTTCGGGAGTTGTTGCCGCTTGATCGGACAAGTCAGTGGACATCTTGGCTAGCATCATGCAAACGCCGAGGTACACAACCTGAAATCCTGCTGGTATTTTATCTGAAAGAGAACAATTTGGAACACGGTGGCGGGGGTCCTGAGCATGGAGAGAGTAGTCAGTGTACTGGCTCAGAGAATGTTGATTTGTTGGGCTCCATGGAAGATATTTCTGAAAATTATGAGCCGGCACTTAGTAGTCAGTCGGCAGGACCTGCGCAGGTAGGGGAGGCAGATGGGGATGAGTACGCAGGAACAGTGCAGCAACAGATGTTGGAGGAAGATGAGGATGGCCTTGCAGAAGATCTTGATTCTGATAATGAAAATGATGCTCATGATGAAGATGATGAAGAGGATGTTGACGATGTGCCTATTCCGGACTCTTGGAATGAGGACAAGTCGAACATGACAGTAGTGCAAGACGGAAACTCTTCGTCATGGGAGTATCACATGAATAATATTCAAGTCGGTGCTCAGTACAGCACAAAGCAGCAGCTTAGGGAAGCCGTGATTAAGTGGGCTTTGTCCACGCAAAGGGTTTTCCGCACTGAAGTCTCGAACAAAAAATATTTGACTATGAGTTGTGTTGACATTAACTGTCCAGGAAGGGTGCATGGTCACTTACCGAAGTTTGACGTGATGTGGGTGGTTTCAGGCTTCGAGCCGCACACTTGTGAAATAAACAGTACATTGAGTGACCATCCAAACCTGACTTCAACTCTGATTGCACGCCTCTTGTATGATGAGATAGTGCGGACAAAAGACATGGTGGCGAGAAACATCATCGCGACAGTTAAGGCTAGATGGAAAACAACCATTAAGCTTGGGAAGGCATGGAGAGCAAAGCAGAAGGCTCTGGAGTCGAGGTTTGGGACATTTTATGATGCATATGATAATGTTGTCCATCAAATTCTCACATTGAGCGATAGGAATCCTGGCACTCATGTAGCTTTGCAAATACATAATCTTCCCGAGGAGCCGAACTATCCTGTATTTGCCAGGATGTTCTTCTCGTTCGCAATATGCATCGATTCATTCAAACATTGTCGTCCAGTGCTCTGCATCGATGGCACATTTCTGACAGGCAAGTACAAGGGACAGATACTGACCGCCATTGGTGTGGATGGTAACCAACAGATCGTTCCTATTGCCTTTGCCTTCGTAGAGGGTGAGAATTATGAGAGCTGGTTATTCTTTCTGAGGGAATTAAAAAAGGGGGTTGTGGAGGATCGGCCAAATGTGTGCATACTTCATGACAGACATCCAGGTATGTTGAAGGCAATCAAGGCACTACAGCAGCCTGCTGGGGACGAACCTGTACCATGGACTGACTTGCAGAGCCGATGGTGTATGCGTCATCTTGCTGCGAATTTTTACTCATGTTTTAAGAGTAAGCGGCTGATGAATCTGTTCAAAAGACTCTGCAATATGAATCAGGAAAGGAAGTACAATTTTTTGTGGGAAATACTCACTGAATTCACGAACAAACAAGTGAAGGAAAGAAGAGCTGCACAGGCAACAACGATCGCTGCGCAGTTGAGAGCTGCACAGGCGTCTGTATCAGCAACAGACGAATCGGAGCCTGTTGGATTGTGTGACTTGCCTGGAATTGACCCCCGGGAACAAAGAGAAAGAAAGGAAACCGAATACGGAATTTTGTAGAGTGGATAGAAAAAGAGCCACCCGTGAAATGGTCTTTGTTGCACGATACAAATGGAGCACGATATGGCATCATGACAACCAATCTTGCTGAGGTATATAACTTCGTACTTAGAGGTAACAGGGGTTTGCCACTTACAGCACTTGTGGAGGGAATTATGCACGGAACAATGACATATTTCAGAGATAGACGTCAAGAAGCTGTCGAACATATTGAACGTTACCCGAACACACCATATTGCAGGAAGATCAGGCTTTACATGGAGAGAAAGACCAAGAAGGCACGTTTGCATGGCGTCATTAGGATTGGTAACGAAGAAGCCAGGTATGAGGTGCGCTTAACTACTGCGAGATTTGGTGCTGCTAATGAGATGAGAACCCACGAGGTTAAAATTACTGACGAAGCACCGCCATCTTGTGAGTGTACATGCAACAAGCCGAGGCTACTTCACCTCCCTTGCTCTCATGTGTTGGCAGTCTGTGCGCAGATGGGTTTGAACCCGTACTATTTCGTGTCACCGTATTACAGGAAGGAGGCAGTGGTGCATACCTGGACCGGGGAGATGGCAGGATATAGAGTTGTCGGTAACTTCAACAAGGTTGATCCTGCAAAGCGAATGTACATTCCTCATCCGGGTCTCAAAAGGACAAGTAGAGGGAGACGAAAGTCACAGCGCATCCGGAATGATATGGACGAGTCTGAAGCAGGTGGAAGGACTCGACAATGCTTACTTTGCACTCATTTCGGCCATAGGGAAAAGGATTGTCCTAAATATCCGCAAGGGGCCGGTCCTTCGAACCAACCAACGAGAGCTGTTCCTGCACGCGGTCAAGGCAACAGAGGAAGACGAGGGCGTGCACAACGTGGCTAGCACGTGGTTTTTATTTGAAATATGTAATATGTCGTGAAGACTATGTTTTTATTTGTATGTGTCATCACTATGTTCAAATATGTAATAAATCGTGAAGACTATGTTTTTATTTGTACGTGTCATAACTATGTTCGAATATGTAATAAATCGTGAAGACTATGTTTTTATGTGTCTTGGGAGAGGTTCCCTGTTGGTAGACCTGACGTGGATGCGCACATCCCCTGGGACTACACACTCGTGGAGCATAACCTAGCCGAAGCGCCTACGTTTGGCAGCACATGGGCACAGCGAGAGGTAAAAATTGGTCCTAACTCATTTGGGTTAACCATTAAACTTATTTAATTGTTTTAGTGCAGAAGGGTCAACTAACTAGTTTGTTTATGTACAGAGAAGATTCAGGGGAATCCAAGTCAGGAATTGTTATGGAGCATTCACTGAGTGGTTCGATGCGCTTGAGGACCACCAGGTTATATGGGAGCCATACGGGGATGCCGCAAGGCAGAGTAGATTCCCCCGCGGGATTTCTGACCTGTGCACGAGAGATCGGAGGTACTGGTTGACTACAGCTCGTATTGTGTTCGACGTCTCGGTGGAGCAGATGGCACAACATCGGATCATGAGACAGTTTGGAGCTCGGCAGTTGCCGGTGCCTCCTACTCGACCTCAGCTCCCTCCCCACGTGCACCGGTAACTCTCCTAGATGAAACTATTTTTTCTATTCTGTGTGTGCACTTAGTTGTTTTTAATTGCTCTACACGTATATATGCTACAGGTTAAGTCGTCAAGGAGACAGACCACTTGCAACTTGGCTACAGAAGCTCCAACCGTACATGGTAGAATGGGCGACTGCGACCGCGATTGAAAATCTATGGCTGGACAATGAGGCGTTTGTGCGTGCTGATTTTGATCAGTACCTCCAGACATACAGACAATCCACTCGCATACGGTTACTTCCGACGCTACAGCCTGATCAGATGCAGCCAGCTAGTGTGATCGACACGTACCCACTACACGGTATTGGGGGGCCGCGGTACTCGGCGGTACGTACTAAATTTATGTGCCTCCATTGCATAATCTATGCCTTCATACAAATTTCTAACATTTTTTCCTTACTAAACAGGCTGAGCTGATATCAGAGATTCAGCGTGATGTGAGTACATACAACCCGCCACCTGAGTGTGCGCCATGGTTCAGACGACTAGAGGACAAGCTACGACGTGTGTACAGTCTACTTACCTGTTCCTGTCGCTTCTCGCTCTGCCGCGCAGAGGCCTGTCGCGCAGAGGCCTACTTTCGGCTCGGCCTCAACCGAAAGTCGAGTTTCGGCGCGCCCCAGGCCGACGGCACGCTATTTTTCGAATTCCCTCTCCACGCATGCTATTGTCCAAAATTCTTATATAAAAGCGTATTATTTAAAAAAAAATCTCCCAAAATTATCCCCTCCCGTACGATTCAATTCCCCGTTCCCGTCACGTCTCTCCCGAAACGCACCGCCGCCACCGTCTGCCTCTCCTCGTCTTCTCCCCCTCGTGCGTGCGATTCCCCTTCCCTACCAGAAGCCGCAGTCCACCGCAAGTCACCTCCGCCCGCGGAACCCTCGCCCGCCCCCCGCCTCCCGCGACCCGGCCTCCATCGCGCTCGCGCGCCGGCGATCACCTCCCGTGCCCATCAGGTCGGTCCTGGACTCCGCCCCTCTCTTCCTCTTCTCCGCGCATAGCCTTTTTTATTCTGTTGTCGCGATTTTCCGTTGAAACCGAGCTCTAGCAAACCGGTTGGTTTAGGTTCGGCGTTTGGTGTTAGTCGGAGGAATACTTTAGTGGTTGTGATGATCATGTGCTCGTATGGTGGTTCGAGCGCTGGCTGGTAGGGATTTTGCTTGGAGTTAGCTCAAACGTGTTGTTTAGCTGCCGGCCTTGAGGTCCAGAGCCCCGGATTGCTTCGCGTGATGATAGCGTAGAAGTTGTGGAGGCAGATAGTTACTGTGAGATTGCGATTGGGCCTTGTGGCAACGGTTGATTGACTAGAGCGAAGGAATTTGAGTCTTCCTTAGTTTATTTAGCAGCATATGGTTGCTGCTGGTCGGCATTTGTTCTTCAACGGTCCGAAATTCCATCTGTTCCTATCTGCTTGTTACTTATATCTTCACCGTGTTTGCATTGTTTTTCCAATGTGCATGTCTTGTTAAGTCTGTTAAGAAATTGACCTTGATCATTGATTTCCTTGTACTTTCACTGCTGTAGAGATTGGCGGTATGTAAAAAGGGAGTGACCAACTTCCTCTTGGTTTTGTTTATAGGTGATTTCCTGTGGCATGGCAAGGATACCAATTGGCCTTGGATTTTCTTTTCATGAATGATGTCCTTCCCGTTGAAGGACACTAACACACAAACAATCTTTAAGTGGCCTTGGAGAAGAGAATCACCATTATCAGAACAACTTCTCATTGATATTCCACCTGAAATTGAGCTGTCTGACTACCGAAGATTGCCAGGTTCTGGAAGTGAGAGCCCATCTGGACTTCTCCATGGGGAGAGCATCAAGGAAGAACCGATCCCTGACTTGGATATTTTCTTCGAAAGGCTTTATGAATATTTCTGCGCAAAAGGACTAAGGTGTATCGTTACCAAATCGATAATCGAGATACTTAATGTGCTCTTTATGGTATGCTGTATTGGGTTCTTTTTCTTGTATGTTGATTGGAACGCCCTTGGCCACTTGAAATGCGGTGTGGAGGCGCTCGAGTCCGGGGAAAAACCATGTGATCTGATGGAAGCTATTAAGCGTAATCCACTAGTGCCCTTCACCTTTCCCAAGATGATCACTGTTGGATCAATGGTTATATTGGCAACGTATGGACTCATAAACTTCCTCAAGTTTTTTGTACAACTGAGAAGTACACTGAATGTGCGTGACTTCTACTATAACAGGTAATGTTTCAGCTTAAAGCATGTGTATCTTTTTACCTTGGAGCAATTAATAACTTTATCCTTGTTCTTTTTTCTCTTTGTGTAGTCTTAAGGTTACAGATCTCGAGATTCAAACGATATCATGGCCCAGAATAATCGAGAAGGTTGTCGTGCTACAAAAGTCTAAAAAACTTTGTGTTGTTAGGGATCTCTCGGAGCATGATATTGTCATGAGAATAATGAGGAAAGAAAATTACTTGATAGGGATGGTGAATAAAGGCATTATCTCATTTCCAATTCGGCCTTGGCTACCTGGTGCTGGTCCAACTGTCAAATCTCATGTGCATGACAGGAGAAACTATGTGATACTTCCAAAAGCCCTAGAATGGACCTTAAATTGGTGCATCTTCCAGAGTATGTTTGACAGGTAGGGCAGTCTGTACCTCAGTATTTTTAAGCTTTAACTACTGTTAGCAATTTATTTATTTGGACTAGTATTTGACTATTTCAATACTACTCCCTCCGTTTCTAAATATAAGATATATAAGATGTTTTAGGTGTTCCACATGTTGACTAGATGCACACTAAACTGAGTGAACATACACACTAGAATGTGTCTAGATACATGTGAATTTGGAAAAAGAGTAAAACATCTGGATGATCAAGCTATGTATTTTCTTTTCTACACTACACCCCTGCTCCCGGTAGGAGCTCAAGCACGGCAAACATGCCCTAAAGCAGTCCGTACAAGCTGTTAGCCACTGCCTAATTAAGCACTTCAATGCCCAAAGGGCCGCAAATAAGCCAACTGTACGGTCCATGCAGTCTTGATATATGCCTTTTCTTGGTATTAAACCCATGTGTTCAAGGACGCATGACACCACATATGTAGTAAAACATGTCAAGCTTCATGCGCTGACCACTATTTCAAAAGTGATATGTTGGAAAGGGCTAACACAATCCACATATACTGTCACACCCCTCACGTGTGACCCCGAGAGGCCAACAATGCACACAAATCTCAGAGGTATACGCCTCGGCCAATACGTGGACTTAGAGGTACGACTCAAGAGGTCTATACGTGGACTCAGAGGTATGGCTGAAGAGACGTATACTTGGACACAAGGGGGGCTACAACAATTTTTTAATAAAGTACGGAAGATAGGACTTGATACCATGTCAAGCTTCATGCGCTGACCACTATTCCAAAAGATCGGTCTTCTGGAATAGTGGTCAGCGCATGAAGCTTGACATGGTATTAGAGCCCAGGGTCTCGAGTTCGAGTCCTGGCCTGCGCAATTTATCCTAAAAATTGTTGTTGCCCCCTCTGTCCACGTACAAGGCCCCTTTCTCTTCCTGAGCCTACCTCTAAGTTTACACATGTTGGCCTCTCTCTTCCCGTCAAATGTGAGGAGGGATGTTGACGTGTATAAGTGGATTGTACTAACCCTTTCCATCAGATCGGTCTTTTGGAATAGTGGTCAGCGCATGAAGCTTGACACAACACATGCTGCTAAATGTTTAGTTACTGATGGAGAACAGATACCAAGCTTTACTAATAATTTTCTTGATAAGGAGTTACGAAAAACTTATATATTTAGTTAGCTTAAATAGTCATTTCACATAGCAAAAACCATTTATGATGGATTTGACTTCTACACGCCGGTCAAATATCATCCAACAGCTCACTTTGACGGTATCCTATGCTCAAGATTTAGGATCTTTGGTCTATTCCTCCATCCCCTTGGACAAAGATCAGATTCAGAAGGCTTGGATTGAGGGGGTATAAGGGCACACCAAGTAGTCAGGATGCAGACGATATTAGGATATGTTGCCTTAGATGTTAGCACCTACAGGCTACATATTCATCTGTACAGATATTTCTCTAACTTTCAATTTGTACATGATCCAGTGTGAAGTTCTAGCAAGAACTCAACACATTACTTTGGGATTATTCCATTGGTTTGTTTGGTTAACTAAGTTTTCTCTTTGGGCAAACTTCAGTTCCATATACAGTTATACTGAATACTCGTATCCTTTGCTTTTGCAGCAAATTCTGTGTTCGAAAAGATTTTCTAACAAGCCCAGCTGTGTTGAAAAAACGACTTGTCTTTGTGGGCATTGCAATGCTGGTTCTGTCACCCTGCCTTGTAATTTTCCCATTGGTGTACCTCATTCTGAGGCATGCTGAAGAAATATATAATCACCCAAGTACAGCATCATCCAGAAGATGGTCAAACTTATCAAGGTGGATTTTTAGGGAGTATAACGAGGTAGCTTCTCATGCAGAAGTCATTATTATCACAGTCATTACTACTGTACTATTGACTGCTCTAAATGAAACGTTTTACCTCTTTTGGTCCCTTATTTCACAGTTTCTGTGGCTAACAATCCTCCTATTAGCTGTAGCTGGAAGCAACTTGTGTCTCTTGAGGGCTATATATGCAATTTTTTCTTAGCTGTCTCTAAAACTCAGTTGCTTACAACAATTTCAGGTAGATCATTTCTTCAGACATAGGATGAACAATAGTGCTGTGCATTCGTTGAATTACTTGAAGCAATTTCCAACTCCACTGATTTCTATCATAGCAAAATTTGTATCTTTTGTTTCTGGTGGTTTGGCTGGTGCTCTCATAATAATGGGATTTCTGGGTGAATCCATTCTCGAGGGTCATGTAAGCTCTTTATCTGCACTATTTTGCCATCTACAACTTGCATCTATTCACCTTCTAAATTTTCACATCCATAATTTTTGAAGATATTCGGAAGGAACCTATTCTGGTATACTATTGTTTTTGGAACAATAGCAGCTATAAGTCGAAAAGTAGTGGCTGACGAACTTCAAGTAATTGACCCAGAAGGGGCCATGTGCCTCGTTGTCCAGCAAACACATTACATGCCAAAGAGGTGGCGTGGGAAAGAGAGCAGTGAACTGGTTCGAAGAGAATTTGAAACACTATTTCAGGTACCTGTGCTCTGGTATTGTTTTGATTAAGTATTTAAGAGGAAGAGCTGGCTGTACTGTTGTACATCTGCCAATATTTAACTAACTAAGCTAGTTATACAAGTACTTCTTGTTATGCTGTGCCATTTGGCTTCAGAATTTCACGGTCATGCATTTTGTTGGCATCCATCACCCAATTATTTTTGTGATTCCCCTAATCACTACATTATTAAAAAAAAATGTTGCTTATGAGTTATGACACTCAAAAGTCTTTTTTGCTGCATTGGACAATTAAATTAATAGGTGAATATATAATTTTGAGTTATTCAGGTTATGTCTTTTTCGGTAATGTGATATATCTGAAAAAATAGAGGTTAGTTTTGGTGTTTAGATTCGCAGGACTCACCGTAGTGCTCCGCTCCCTAGATATCTGCCACCTGCATAAAATTTTGACCAATGCTTGAGATCCAGGATATATGTGTGGTTATGCGATTTACCTTTTCTATTATAGCTCTGAGAAGTGCCTTGTTAAATTATGAGTGCAGTATACCGTAGTAATGCTAATAGAAGAGATGGCCTCCATCTTCGTCACTCCTTACTTGCTCATCTTTGAGTTACCAAAGGTAATGGTCTGAACTGGCTCAATAAATGTGTTCTTCTAAAGTTTTGTGACAGTTGTAAACTCTTACAAATTTACAGCGTGTTGATGACATTCTGCGCTTCATCTCGGACTTCACAGTTTATGTGGATGGAGTGGGAGATGTATGCAGGTCCGCTGCTGAAGCTTCTTCAGAATTTATGTTCTTACCATCTATCTTTGCTGACTCTGCAACACTTAACATCATTGTTTGCTGTGTTTCAATAGTTTAAGCTTGTTTAACTTCAGAAGACATGGTAATAGAAACTATGGTTCCCCATTTGATGCACCTAAAAGCCTAAGGAGCTCCCAAGGGAAAATGGAGAAATCATTCTTAAGGTAACTATACTTTTAAGTAATTCTAACTAGCTTGGTGTACTTAAACACGTACTGGTTATATGCTGTGAAGTTTTTCTTTCTTCGGGCGTTACAATTCTTAGCTTCTTGCACATCGAACAGGAACGATGTTAATATATCTTTTTAGTAACTACCTGTCTAAATTGCACAAACAAAATTTTACTAGGGAAATTTTATGCAAAATGTTTACTAGAAAATTGAAACAATACGTATTTTTCAACACTTAATTGAGTTGGAGGCATCCTATATAGCAGAGAGTGATTTTCTCCTAAGATATGGCATAAGTTGATCATTGCCACTGTTACTGTTGTATATCTTGTAATCACTTTGTCGATCTGTTATCTTCCTGTAATCACTTACTCTATGGATTAGTGAGACGATGCAAAAGTATAGCACTGATCCTATGATATTCCAAGCAAGTATCATCCGTTTTTGGTATTTAGTCCACTGTTCATACTGTCACTTGCAATGATGTTGCAGCATTGAAGCCTAATTGTATTACATGATTGTTTACAGTTTTCAGAGTGTTTATCCATCATTGGTGGCAAATGTGGATGGCAAACAATTCTTACAGAACCTACAAAAGTTCAAGGAAAGGCAAATACGTCAACAGGCTATTGCACAATATCAGGCAATGGAAGCATCAGGCTTCGTGGATAGCACAGGTCAAAGGGGTGATATCTTCCATCAACTGCTCCCAAGTATTATCCGTAACCATGCTGAAGCCATCCCACGTGATGCTTATAATTTGGGGCCCTTAGGATTGCTCGACACAGATCAAAGAACATATCCATATATTCTGGATTGGTATTACATGTGCCATTCACCACACATGGATGTAAGTGAATCCCCCATTTTAACGAAGCGTCCCCCGTGACTGGTCAGAACGCAAGTCCACAAGGAAGGGAAACATCTGAAATCGAAGGAGCTGAAGATGATTACTCTGATTTGTATGGACGAGTTCAAAGCCATATGGAGGCATCAACATCAAGCACTTTGTTTCGGCATGCTCCTACGAAGCCCCATGGTAAAGAAGATAGTTCAGCAGGCAATTGGTGGGACCAGGCCCCTGCATATTCTCATGATCCGCAGGGCAGCTTTCTCGAGCCTCCAGAATTTGGAAATCATAATATGGCGGGCGGTCGTCATTTCAGTCATCATAGTGCCGATATATCAGAGGGAAGTGAGGGAGATCTGGAGCAGAGCGATAACAGAAGCAGCAGCAGTTGGAGGAATCCTGAAACCCTTTCCAGGACGAGGTATATGGACGACTCTTACATCGAGGAAGGTCTGGGTCTTCATTTTGCTGATAAGGATGAAGATCAGCGGCCCGGCATAGGTGATGCTTATGACCGCACCCCAGCTGGCCTTCCTGTAAGAATAATACCTCGTAGCAGTGACCCTCTGTAGACTGGAAAAACTGACAAAATTAGTTGATGCTTGCTTGTGTGCTGTCGTAATCGTGAACTACGCCTTCACTTCATAAGCTGGCAAATGGCCACAAATTCTTTTGTACATACAGTCTACAGATCTGTTACGCCATTGTATATATACCCTTGTCCAGCCCCTTTTTACGGGCTGGGGAAGAACCATTCTTTCATAGCACGAAGTGCATATGTGATCACCTCTTCTCAGTTTTCCCCTAAGCCGTTACTAGCGAGAGTGGATTTTTGGAGTCTGGGCTACATGGAGCTCGTATTTCAGAAAATTCTGAAAAAAATCGTAGATCTAGATGATGATATATTCTAACAGTGCAAAAAATCCAAATCGAAAAACTATGTATATTGGGCTGTGAAAATTTGACAAAATCGTGTATCTAAAAAAGTGAAGCCTCTAACATTTGTCATTTTTGTGTAGCAAAAAATATAATGTTTTTCACCTTGAGATTTCCCCGTTGGTAGAATGCATCATTGGCCACATCTAGTAAAATTTACAGAATTTTTGGAAACTTCTAAATGTCAAATTTGAATTTATAAAAATATCAGGATCCTTATAGCTCGGGCTCCATTTTAGGTTTCCGGTTACTAAGCATATTCATCACATATTGTCTGTCAAACGGAAGGAACCCGAAGCCGAATACCTTGGGCGGCATGACGGGGAGGTAGTCGTTGCTTCTGCTCCGCTGCTGCCTGACATGAGCCCATCATGATTCATGACGATGACGCCTCTCCCTTGAGAGTTCCGGAGCTGTCGTTTTTAACGCCGCGGAAGTTTTGGAG
This sequence comes from Poa pratensis, assembly GCA_947311845.1. Taxonomy (NCBI): domain Eukaryota; kingdom Viridiplantae; phylum Streptophyta; class Magnoliopsida; order Poales; family Poaceae; genus Poa; species Poa pratensis. The sequence goes on from CAMZMU010000033.1 coordinate 73,620,117, forward strand.
TGTACTCCTCCTGAGGGGCAGACAAGGAGCGAACAGCTTGAGTTCCCTTGTCGAAAGAGTAAAATACATGGTTGGTACTCCAACTTGTAGGCGGGGTTCACTTGGGTCACCGTACTTTGAGAATACAGTTTTACGGTCACCAAAGACGCACGAAGATTTATCTACGGTCACTGATAGTTGTGAAGGGCTGTATTCTCCTGCGTGGCATGTTGTGGGCTGGTCAACATTTTCAATGCATGTGCGGTCATATAGCAAAAAAGCCCCTCGTGCAACTGCAGTAGTTTTTGTCTCACGAGCCCACGTCCGGGAGAATTATCACAACCACGTCGTGGCTAGCTGCTCAGGTATACGGAGAGCGTCATGGACTCATGGTCATGGAAGTGGAATCCCACCTCCGTCAGGGCGTCAGAGCCCACGGTAGCACTTGCCCAGCCACCTTCCTTGAGCAGCCCGCACATGGTGCTCCCCAGACCCTAGCGTCGGCCGCGCCAGCCGAGTCTTGACGACACTGTGTAGCAGCATGGTCAGAGCGTGGCGGCACCCTCCGGCAACGGTGGAGCTTGCCCGACGCACGACGGGCCCCGCTTCCGCAGTCCCAGAGCACGAGCTGTTCGTCCCACGGGGACATGGAGTTGGACCGCCATGAGCTGGGCGCGGCAGGGAGACCAAGAAGACGCGCACATGGAGTAGGAGGCCGCCACGACGCGCATGGCGCGTGTTCCGCCGTGGTGCGAGCTGGCTTCCAGCTAGGGATGTATGTGGCAGCGGCATCCAACGGGCCCGTATACGCCGCCCGCGAAAAAACCCTCAAACGACGTACATTGACACTCACTAATTTTAGGTGGCCTAAATACTCGGTGATTCCCTGAGTGGGGTGTTAGACATGTAATACGAGTAGGATACGATATGGTGTAGTACACCAATCGTATCCTACTCCGACTCCTTCTCCAATTCATGTACTGCCATATTGGGGGCTTGTCCCAATCTATATAACAAGCAACCGAGGCCCTGAGAGGTCATCGTTCCGCATACAACTGACATGGTATCAGAGCTCAGCTCTTCCATCGACGTCTAGCCTCGAAAACCAACTCGCCGATCTCCAAGATCGTAGCATCCGAAAAAAAAAACTCGCCGATCTCCAAGATCGTAGCATCCGAAAACACAACAAAGCCGATCCCCTAGATCGTAGCATCAAAAAAACCTCCGTCCCTCCCCACAACCCCGATGGCTTCGTCCTCCGCATCTGCTCTAGCGGCTGCCCTTGGTCCGCCGCCGACGGACAAGCTGACTCGGGAGAACTACTTGTACTGGAAGGGCCAGATCATGCCCTCTCTTCGCGGTGCTGACGTTATGGGGCTGCTGGAAGGCCTCGACGCGGTGCCGCCAAAGAATCTGGAGGTTGAAGACGCGGAGAAGAAGAAGAAGCTCGTGCCGAATCCGGAGTATTCCGCCTGGGTCACGCGTGATCAACAAGTCCTTGGGTTTCTTGTGAAATCCATCTCACCGGAGGTACACGCTCAAGTTCTTGGTCTGGATCATGCTGCTGACTTATGGGCCGCCCTAGTTTCCCTGTTCTCTTCTCAGTCCATGGCTCGGATTGGTATGCTGTGTGGTGCCCTGGCAAATACAAAGAAACACGACAAAAGTGCCGACAAATACATTGCTGAGATGAAAGGTTTTGCAAGTGAACTTGCTGCAGCCGGGAAAAGAGTTGATGATGATGAGCTTAAAGGGTACATTCTCAATGGTCTGGATGGTGAATACAATCCGCTGGTGGCGTCTGTCAACGCCGTCCCGAGTACCACTCTCCTTGACATGTGTTCTCAAATCACCGCATATGATTATCGGCAGAAGATGCTCGCCGAGACTGGGTATTTGTCAGCCTCGCAAATATACAGATGGTACGGTTCGCTATGGCATGCTTTCTTCTACAGGTGAACCCCGCAATACATCTGAGGCACTTAAAGATTCCAACTGGAAAACAGCTATGGATGAGGAGTATGATGCTCTCGTCAAGAATAAAACTTGGCACCTAGTTCCTCACAGTTCTAACAAAAACTTGATTGATTGCAAATGGGTTTATCGTATCAAGCGGCGGGCTGATGGCACGATTGACAGATATAAAGCTCGACTTGTTGCAAAAGGGTTTAAACAACGCTATGGTATTGACTATGAAGACACTTTTAGTCCGGTTGTTAAAGCTGCCACTATTAGACTTGTTCTTGCTATCTCTGTTTCCAGGGGATGGCATCTTCATCAGCTAGACGTCAAGAACGCGTTTCTTCATGGTGTTCTGGAAGAGGAAGTGTATATGAAACAACCTCCTGGTTTTGAAGATCCTACAGCTCCACATCATATTTGCCGCCTTGATAAAGCACTTTATGGATTGAAACAAGCACCACGGGCTTGGTTTTCTCATTTGAGCTCAAAGCTACAATCTCTTGGTTTTAAACCCTCCAAGGCCGACACCTCTTTATTCATCTCTCATCAGTCAGGTATTACAATATTCATATTGATCTATGTTGATGACATCATTGTGACAAGTTCTTCTGGAGAGGCTATTTCGCATTTATTAGCAGATTTGCGCAAAGATTTTGCTCTAAAAGATCTTGGTGATCTCCATTATTTCCTGGGTATGGAAGTTAGTAGACACTCGTCTGGACTTGTGCTCACACAAGAAAAATATGCCCAGGATCTCATAGCTAAAGTTGGTTTGCGTGATTGCAAACCGGCTCCTACACCTCTCTCAATGAAAGATACATTGTCCCTGACTGACGGTGATCCACTTGGTCCTGATGATAGTACAAATTATCGAAGTATTGTTGGTGCTTTACAATATTTGACGCTTACTCGTCCTGATATATCATACTCTGTCAACAAGGTTTGTCAGTTCCTTCATGCACCAACTACTGAACATTGGACAGCTGCAAAGAGGATACTTCGCTATGTTAATGGTACCATCAAGCTTGGTCTCACATTTCAGCACTCTTCTTCGACACTTCTTAGTGCCTTTTCAGATGCAGATTGGGCAGGTTGTCCTGATGATAGACGTTCTACAGGAGGGTTTGCAATATTTTCTGGTCCTAATTTGATCTCGTGGAGTGCCCGCAAACAAGCTACTGTGTCTCGGTCAAGCACAGAAGCTGAATATAAGGCTATTGCCAATGCTACAGCTGAGATTATTTGGGTGGAATCATTGCTTCGAGAACTTGGTGTTTCTCTTAAAGAACGACCCTGCTTATGGTGTGATAATCTTGGTGCTACATATTTATCTGCAAACCCAGTCTTTCATGCAAGGACCAAACAAATTGAGATTGACTATCATTTTGTTCGAGAAAGAGTTGCTGACAAGTCTCTTGATATCAAGTTCATCTCTAATAAAGACCAAGTGGCGGACGGCTTCACTAAAACATTACCTGTCAAAGCATTGGCTGAGTTTAGGCGTAATCTTAACCTTAGTCCAGGATAAGATTAAGGGGGGGGGGGGGTGTTAGACATGTAATACGAGTAGGATACGATATGGTGTAGTACACCAATCGTATCCTACTCCGACTCCTTCTCCAATTCATGTACTGCCATATTGGGGGCTTGTCCCAATCTATATAACAAGCAACCGAGGCCCTGAGAGGTCATCGTTCCGCATACAACTGACATGGGGAAGGTATACTCGGTGAGGCGGATATAACGGACAAGGTTTAGAGCCTTGGCGTGGTCAAAAGCGAAGGGGATAACATTCATGCCGATGGCGGCGCGCTCTGGACGCCGATCGCGTTCTCCTTGTTCAGGGCACGGGAGGTGCTCATCCAGGCCTAGATGCGGCGCAGCTCTCGGGCGGACACGGGTCGTCGGCCGTAGATGGGGCGCCGGTCTTCATGGCCGCTTGGTCCTGCCAATACAATCTCCGTGCGAAGTCCGTCCGCCTCATCTGCTCACTTCTACGGCCATAGCCCCGGGCACATGCTAGTTCATGTGCGCTCCTGCCGTGCATCCTGTAGTGAGGCCATGTTTTACATCCGCATCAGGCGCGACCGCGCGAGAGAGTGCAGAGCAGCTTGGCGGATTCCGCGACGCCACATAGCCACATGTAGCCGCCAAACTAAAAAAGTGGCAGCCACAAAATCTGTGAAACTATTATATGGCCGAAGTGGCGTGTGTAAACTGTCCAGCGGAAGCGCCATTTACATCCTGACTACCAGCCGCTTGGTGGCGGCGCTGCTGATCGGATATCTAAACACGGTGATCGTGATGAAGGCATGAAGCTGCGCCTCACCACGGGGCTCGTCCCCACGCTCAGCATCGGCCGGCCGGAGCAGAACACGTTGCTGGGCTGGGACAGAGCACAACCGTGCGACCGTGGCGTCCCTGACGCGGCGCTTCTTGCTGGTGATATCTGTCCTCAGCCAGTTCCTCTGCAGTGCGAGCGACAGCGCCCAACGGTGACATCCACCCCACATGCGCGCCGCGCGCCATGGCGATATGCCTGAGGTCGAATCGACGCGCCTCAGCCTCCCCTAGTGCCCTGGGCCACCTCCCCCGAGCGATGCGTTGAACCTGTGCTAGTCTTGGTCGGCGGCGAAAGTGGTCAGGCAGCACAGGGGCGCCGGTGCCAGCGTATGCGTTTCATGTGCGTGCAAGGAAGAAGAAGAAGTGTTCATGGAGATGGGTCGTTGCAGCTTTTCAATAGAGGGGTTCTTTTGCAAAGAATGCACAGCCGGAGACCGGTCAAAGTAATGCAAAGTCATCAAATACAGCCCTTCACAACTATCAGTGACCGTAGATAAATCTTCATGCGTCTTTGGTGACTGTAAAACTGTATTCTTAAAGTACGGTGACCCAAGTGAACCCCGCCTACAAGTTGGAGTACCAACCATGTATTTTACTCCTTGTCGAAATCGAAGCCAGCAAGGGCGTCGTCCTTGGAGGTCGAGGCCGCCTTTGCAGGTAAGCAAAAGCAGGTTTCAGACGCAACATGGTACCCGGTCGAGACCAGGACCCCCTGCAGCTGGACAAGTAGATAGACATGCCGGTCCAAGCTCAGATCTGGGCCGACACAAGGCGAGGAGTCCCTGGGCACTGCCACTCGTTGCCACCTGATCATGGTATGGTACGAGCGGTTTCCCTGCGGTACACGTACCTGATGCATCCGGTTGCTTGCTGATAGTTACGGTATGATCGCCTGCGTTCAATTTGCAAACTAACCTTTCACATAGACTGGTCAGAGGGCCAGTGGTTAGCTAGCCGGTGCTGGCTGCCCAGCGACCCGGGTTCAAGTCTCGGCTCGGGCGCTGCTTGAGCTCCTTTCTTCTATAAAAGTAAGCCCTGGGTGCTAGTGCCCTTTGGTCTCGTTTTTTCAAACTAACCTTTCACCTAGTTGTCAACTTGGGAGTTGATTAAACGGTAACGATGGCGGCCGGAGCCCAGCCCAGCCCAGCAGCCGACGTTAATTTCTCGCAAGTAGTTGTTGTAATTTCCCGCACGTTTTGCTCCCCGTGGACGGACGCCGCAACCACCGGTCATTTTCGCGGCGGATTCGCGTGACGAGGAGGAAACTAACCGCTCTCCACCAAACCAATGCCAACTCATCTGTCCTCAGATCTCTCTCTGAGACAAACCGAAATAAATTTGCTAACCGGTCGTCGTCTCCAGCTGATCTACCCGCCCGCAGCTAGCTGCCCCGAAAGCAAATCTCGGGCGTACCGTCTGCACCAAGTTTTTGTTGCTCGATCGATCGACGGCAGTTGGGGGAGGGATGGTAGGTCGGTACTCGGTAGTGGTTGTGTCCCTTTCGTTCTTCTTGGCGAGATCGAGCGCTGGGATCGCCATCAGTTCGTTCTGCTTCTGCATGCTGGTAAGCTGGTTGGTCTCCGGCGTCGGCGTCTTGGCAAGAAACCCACCGCCTTTGTGTTGTGTCTGTGCCAAGTACTCACTCTGCCGAAAATTCCCGTGAAAGCGATACACGAGGCCGGTTTAGGTATGTATGTATGCGTATACGTGGTCGGCCTTTTCTATGCTTCTTCTTCCGGGGACAAGGCCGTGAGCACATATGTCATGCCTGGGCACCTCCTCACGGATTCATTGGACAGTTTGGTGGCCAGGTCAAGTAGGAGTACTTTTCTATGGGGCTGCTGATGATACTGAAACTTCGGCGAGTGCACTGAAATGATCGCTGCTGGCCGGATAGAGAAATGTATGTTCACAGGCGATTGATTTCTGTCCACTCTTTCTGCCGTTTTTCTTGACACAATCAGTGCAAAGTTCAAACAATATTTTTGCCAAATCGATCGTCATGCTTATTTGATCAAGTCTTACTTTTGGCCTACATTTGGACTTTTGTAATGACGCTAGTTCGTGATGTTTAGAATTTTCTAGTCTGTCTTGTTTGCACACTCGTGAACCAAGTGGCGTCACTGCAGTTTGAATTGTCTACCATGATACCATGTACTCATTTTCAGCTAAGATGCTTTTTAGATTCAGGATACGGAGCGAGTTTGCGTTTGTCCAAACTAACATGTACAAGGACTATATCATCATATATGTACAACCGTATTTACATGGATCTATTTGTCTACTTGCACGTAAATGGAGCATAAATACATGGCCCACCAAAGCTCCAAGCTTGTACCGACCTGTACACTTAACTACTGCTAAACCTAAAAAAGGTAAACAAAGATGCCTACTTAATTTACAGACTATCCCGTATTCACACTTCAGTACTTCACACAAGCATCATCTCATCCGGTACTTCACGAGGATCTGATGAGGCCAAGACTGTAGAGGTTCTTCTTCACGAGGCTGCCCAGCGAGAAGAGCCCAGCGCCGGCGGCAGCCTCTCCTCCTTCCGTCGAGCACAGAGGACGAGGCCACCGCTCCTCGTCCACCCGGAGGCTGTCGGTGCCGATCCCGTGTATGACCTCGTCGATCGTCTTCGGGTCGGCGGGCCGGCCGCCGACGTCGGTGACATGGAAGACGTTCACCGCCATGTCGCCCCTGGTGGTGATCTCGGCGTGCGTCACCGAGAGGCTGTTCTCCCGGAACACGCGCGTCACGTACGCGAGCAGCCCGCGCCGGTCGGTGATGCGCAGCTCCAGCCGAACGCCCTGCATCCAAGATAGACAGATAGATAGCGTTAGATGGACGTCCATGGAGTTTCGGCCGGACACATGGCGATGGCGGTGAAGTGGAAAGAAAGTTGGGTGGAAAGAGACTTGGTGGGATGGATGATCGTGAAGCGGAATTGGGTGCCCCTTTTTTTGTTTGTCCTGGTAGGGTGGCGTGGCATGGAGGGCAAAGAAAGGAGATATTCAGTGGGGGACGTGGAGTTACCTCGGATGAGCGCCTCTCGATCGCCGCTTGCAAGCATTGGATCACTCGCTGCCGCTCCGCCTCCGAGCTGATTGGCAGGCCGTCCAGCCGCCTGATGTAGAATTCCTGCGGCGAAGCCAAAGCAAACGGAAATCAGATTAAAACACACACTTCGATTGACTTAATTTCAGAGTGTGCTTGTTTAAAGAAGACTCAGTTCCAGAACAGGTAAGAGACAAATGGAAATGGATGTAACTAGTGTGTTGCGATCAGGCAAAAGCGTAATCCCATTTGTTAACTACGATTCCATTTGAACGTTTCCCCGCTCAGGTTAGTTTGGAGCCATCATAAGAACCGTGATCAAATGAAATTAAAGCAAGTGACTAATGGGACAGAATTGACAGAACGCAAAGGAACATCTTGGCATCCCAAACCAAGAACTAGGAAGATTGGAATTGCAAAGACGCCCCAAAATTACCCGAGGTATAATAACATTGAGAGAATCAGGAGCTCCCCCAAATATACACAGGACAACCTGTTCCCCAATAAAATCTTGCAGTAAATCGATCGAACAAGAAACAGCTAGAAGCCTCACCTGCTGCGCGTGATCGGCGTCGGTGTCGAACGTGCCGTGGTACACCACGTAATCCAAGTCCGTCAGGGTGCAGACGACGTCGAACAGCAGCTTGGGCCGGTCGCGGCAGCTCACGGTGACCACCGAGTACCCCCTTTCCCCCCACTCCTGGACCGCCACCGCCGTCGTCGCCGCGGGAGCGCGCCTGCCGCCTCCCCGTCCTCATTCAACAGCTGGTGTAGCCTCCGGTCGAGGTTCCCGACGGCGGCGGCGTCGACCAGCACCGTCCTGGCGCCGCGCGCGCCGCCGCGGAGGACGTGCCTGAGTCGGGACTCGATGCGCCTGATCCGGGCCGCGTCGTGGATGGGCGCGCCGGTGTCCTCGTCCCGGACGAACACCAGCGCGGCCACGCGCCCCCCGTGCGTCCACGCCTGGCGTCGACGGTGCCGCACCGCAGGTCGTGCAGCACGGCGAACACCTCGGAGAGGAGCCCGGGCGGTCGACGCCGAGGAGCTCCAGCAGGCAGAGCCGGGGCTCCCTGGCCGCTGTTGGCGAATCGCACGCCCTCGGCAGCAATGCGTCGGAGAGCGATGACTCGACGCGCGCGAGCAGCTTGTCGGTGTCGGCGACCTTGCGGCCCGCGGCGTCGGTCACGTGGAAGACGTCCATGAACCAGCGACCGTCGTCGGAGGAGATGTACCCCTTGCGGACGCAGACGCCGTGGTCGGAGAGCGCGGCCACCGCCTCCAGCAGCACGCCGTGGTTCCGCGCGCTGTGCACCTGCACGAGCGTCGCCGTCTCGCACACCCCGTTGTCCACCACCACCCTGCGCGCGACAGACCAAGAACCGCTCACCGAACCGCTCGAAATCGATGGGGGAAAGAAAATGAAGAAGCGGAGCAAATGGAAATAATCCCCACTCACCTCGGGGTGTTCATGTGGCGGACGAAGAGCTCGTAGACCTCGGAAGGATGGTACCGCTCCATGGCCGGAACCCGATCGCCGCGCTGGCCGCTGCCGTTCCTCGCCGCTTCAGTTTCTTTCCTCCCCGGACTCCCGCGACGGTTTCTTCTCGCCCTTTTTGGGGAAGACGGTGAAGGAGGAGGTTTCGGTTCGGTGGACGACGGTGGTGCGGTTCGAAATCAAAATCGGGTGTGGAGAATCGACAGACGGTGGGTTCTCTTTTGGGTGCGGCGGGGCGTTGGATAGTCGGTTTTGTGTGTGGGGAATGGCTGGCCTGGCCTGGCCGGTGTTGTCTCGGTCAGCGTCGGCTAAAACGGGCGGAGAAAATCTTGGCAACTCCAGCCGAGGATTTGGTTGGTCAAACGGCGGTCGCTGCCAAGGACCGGGCAGATGGATGGAATTCAGAGTTTCAGACACACTCGCGGGGTTGGACTTTGAAGCGATCAAATTTGGGGGTTTTGGACTGGGAGCAGAGCAGAGCAGTGAGCAGGCTAGTTGAGAAAACAGAGAGGGGTTTGGGTGTGTGGGGAGTTTTTGTAGGAGATCCGAACCGACCGACTCACTGACAGTGCCGTGGAAAGAGGATCATCCCCGTCAGCACGCAGGGCGTCCCTTTTCAGATTCTTTCTTGCCTCCGGGTGCAAGCTTTGCTCCAGTCCTCCAGGCTAAGTAGCATACTGCGTTAGTCTTAACGTCGTATTAGTCTAATCTTGACAGTACTACTTAGTAGTTACCCTTACGTCCTTGACTGCTTTCATGAACCGTCGTTATCGAAGAAGAATTAGACCCAACAAACAAACATTGAACGCCTGAACCTTCGTCGAAACACTGACTTGGATTTCGCCTTATTCTAGGGCTTTTGTCTTGATACCTATTTCGAGGGCTATAGCATGGCCACGGCAAAAGCGGCTTTCGAGAGGAAGGGTTTAGCGGAACGAGGAAAGCCGCGGCGGCACCGACTCCCGGGTCAACAACCGCGTTCAGATGGTGGGATGCTGGAACGCGGGGCTCGTTCACACCTGCCATGATGCTCCATCATCGGGCCGGGCACGGATTCGTTGACTTTGCCAAACATGAAGTCACCTGACTTTGGGTCACTGGCCAGTGGGACCCACCTTGTGTAGGGACCACATGTCAGTGAGACAACGTCACCACAAAGTCAGCCACACAACGTCAGCGAATCTCAATCGCATCGGGCCATGCCACGACAGCTTGCACGCACACGACCTCCACCGAACCGTGGCCCCGTCATGGGGTATCTGTTCGGTGGACGTGGCGTTGATCGATCGATGACTTGGGATCCAAGCTACTATTGTAACCGTTAGCTGGAAGCCCAACAACTTTTGCCTCTCTCGAAGCTGTCGTGGCCGAAAGGATTCACCCGTCGATAAAGATCCGTCTGTTTGGTAGGTCCCATTAACCGCGAATTACACCGCAAGCGCCCAACATTTCGGTCACGAATGCATGGAAATCAATCTTGTAAATCAGTATCTCATGTTTAAGACTAAATTCCATTTTTTAACCCACATTTTGTCCACTTGTGACACATATTTTGGCATTTTGCATGTTTTGTCGAACCTTCTCTTCACCATATGTTCAATATGTGATCATGTTTCAAGTATTTTTGAGTCTCAGTCATCACCCCACACCTTATCGAATCGTACGCATCGGGAAAAAAGAGTGCAATTTTTTTCAAATGGGCAATTTAAACGATTGTTCATTAGATGTTGTAATTAGTGTCACATATGCATAACTAGAAGGTAAAACGTGGAATTCACTCAGTTTTTAAAATAAAATGGATTTTTTCTTTACCAAAATAAATAAATCAAAAACAGTAGGACCTAGGCCGCCAGTAATTCGAAGACCAGTAGTACGGAGTAGTAGAACATTCAAAAATAGATTGATCAATTGACAGACTGAGGCGTTTTGGCTCCCGAGCTCCATGTAGCTCTTTTTTTTTTTGAAAAACTTAAAATTTGCATTTTTACTTTTCCAAAAATGGGGAAACAAATCCCGCATATATTTATACTCCCTCTGTCCCGGTTTATAAGTCTTTCGCGTGTCCATATGTCGTGAATTTGACCAATAAAATATATTTTTTATAACGTAAAAATTATACCATTAGAAAATAGAACATCTGAATTTTCTAATTATATTTTTTTCATAATATATTTCTCGAATTATTTTGGTCAAATTCACGACCTAGGGATACGCGGAGGACTTATAAAATAATATTTATGATCTACAAGTCTGCAAAATTTCAGCGTGAAATTCGTCGTATTCTAGGCTGGGAAAAATGATAAATGAGTGGATCTGGGTAAGGAACAATATGCAAATTCAAAATTTTGAAATTTTATTGACTTGTCTTTTTTGTAGCCTAAACTAAAAATAATTTTGATTTAAAATTTTGCACGCTTGTAGATCTCGGTAATACATACATATGGTATTTATTTCTTGATTTTTTGAAGCCAAAATGTGCGCATTTTGAATTTTTGAAAAACCGAGCTACATTGAGCTCGGACTCTTGGTATTTTAAAGTTTCAAAAAAACATAAAAAAATACATATATACTTAAATACATATGTTATCGACATATCTCTAGAGTTTTGCTGGATAGTATGTTTAAGTGTAGGCTACACAAAAAATCACAAAATCGTGGCTCTAAAAATGCAAAAAAAAAGCAATTTTTATTCCAATATTTTGTCATTTTTGTGTACATATTTTAAAAATAGTTTCATATTTGGTCGCGCGATATGCCCTGGTTTGTGCTTTGTTAGATGAGGCATTGCCACATTTATCATAGGGTAGGTAGGACAAATCTAGAAGGTTTTCTTTCTTGATTCTCGTAGCACCCACACAGTATCATTACAAGCTAGTACTCGCTCCGTCCCAAAATATAATTGGTCTTTTTTATACATTCTCAATACATTAAATTAGATGTATTGAGAATGTATAAATGGTATGATTGGTTCCGTCTTGCAAAATTCTCTCATTTTGTTTATTTTTATTCTAATTTTGTTGACATGTTATAAGTACGAATCATGGTCAAAGTTGGACGTCTTTGACCAACGAAATTTAAGCGCGCATTATAATTTGAGACGGAGGGAGTACAAAACAACTCTCTTCCTTCCCTAGGGGTGAAAAGATACGACATCTAGGGTGGGTATGGCTTCAACTGTTTATTTTTCTTGCTTTAATTTATATGATTTTCCGGTGTGTAACACTTTTCCAGGAATTAAAATAAATAAAGGAAAAGATTTGTTCATTAGTTCATGGGGATGTCATAGACCATGAACAGACGTAGAGCATGTTTGGATTTGAAATAACTGTGTTACCCACAATGGAAGTAACATGTTAGTAACGGACCTGCTTATGTCATAATGTGTTAGGTTGCAACGAATGCACACCTCATGTTTAGTCGCCGACAATGTTAAGCAGTTTCACAAACCAAATGGGGTCTTTCAAACATTCCAAAAACATGGGGCCTTTCTTACACTAAATAAATTATAAATGGACCTTTATCATGCAGTACCACAAGAAAAGGCCACATGTCATGTTTCTCGGTTTAGTGTCGCACCCAGCGTTATTTATCGGACCAATGGCATGGATAAGAAATGAAAAATATTACTAACTATATAAAAGGAGTGCCGGTTCGCGCTCCCTCCGCGCTCGTGCACTGTAGCTAGCTACAGCGAGTACTGTAGCTAGCTACAGTGTTGACAGTGGTTTGATCTACACCGTGTACTGGCGATCGAACGGACACAGCTGCATCCTCGCGACCAATTTCCAAAAACACCCCTCTCCACTTCGACAAATTAACCCGCAATCCACACTTTCCCACAGACAGGGACCTACCCGCAATTTCCAAAACATCCGAGGACCTCGGTGGAAAAGCGTCCTCGCACCCCCGCCCCCCCCCCCCCCCCCCCCCCACCCACCATCCTTCTTCTCCACCTCCTCGCCGACTGCCGCCTGCTGGGACGCTCCATCCACGGCGGAACCGCCGCCGCCGTCGCTTGCTCTGGCCGCCGCGTTTGCTCGCCGGCGCGGACGCTCCGGTGACCACAAAACAGCGGCGCGGCCACTCCCGAGCCCTCCGCGTCCAGCCGCGTCCGGGGTGCCCACGCACGCGTTCCGGCTAGCGCGGACGCGGCCGTGCCGTGGTCGCCGCCGTCGCGGCAGTGGCAGGCCTGGCCAGCTGTGACGTCAGCGTGGGGCCAGCCTGCCAGATTTTTTTTACCCAGAAAAATACAGGAAATGCAAAATTCCAGGCAGGTGGGCCCCACTGCCTCATACAAATTCCAGAAAATGGAAAAAAAATTACAAATTCAGTAGCTTCAAATTTACACACCATAAAAATGCGGAAAAAATAAAGCAAAATGGACAAAAAAAGAATGCTGTCTATTTACGCCATACGATCAAAATTTTAAATTTGAATATTCTTAAAATTTTAAATGTCTTCCAAAACTTAACATTCCGTAAACGTTGTTAGTAATTATAATCTGAATATCTTCACAATTAAACGAATTTTTGAAATCGAACCAACTTTTAAACGTAAACTTTTTAATAATTCCAATAATTTCCAAATTCGAGGAACTTTCAAATGTAACCGTTGCCAAATTTAAAAGTATTTCCCCTAATTACACTGAATCAAATTTGATGAATGCTCACAAATTGCATTCTCCCTAATTATATCTGGAGATATTCGAAATGACAAATTGCTTCTTTTCCTTTACATGTTTTCATTTTTTTTCTATTCTCTTTTCTTTTTCTTTGCTTTCTCCCATTGTCACCAAGCTTACATATTTATTGACAATTCATCTCCTTACAAATTTCACATTTCAATTTGGAACCATACTTGATGATTTCAATTACACTAACATATTTAGAGGTAATATAACTTAAAACTCTCTAATTATGTAGTTAAATTTCAAAATGCATGCCTTAATAAATATTTAAAGAAAATGCAAATTCATTTTCCCTAATTGTGGAATGAATTTTTAATTGAACTTAATGCATGCTCACATAACGTATTCTCACCAATTATTGAATTAAATTTGTTATTTAAGAAAACCCTTAAATACATTATATGAACCCAAAAAGATTAATATTTAGAAACAATACTATAAATGAGCTTCCTACAATTATGCAGCTGAATCTAATTAATGTTCAAATTGAACTAACCTTCCTGTAATTCGACAGTTAAATTTATATAAATGAAGAAACATACCACAAAATTCGCAACAAAAAAAATAATTGCTAACTACTTATGACATACGATCAAATTTCAAATATGAATATTTAGAAACTACAAAACATTTTTAAATGCGCACATTTCCAAAATTGAAATTTACCACGCGAGCACAACGTATGCCGCGGGAAAAAAAAATCAAAACTATCGCAACAATACAAATTTCGAAGTATAAACACTTTTTTAACAGTAAACTTTATTTGCATTCCCAATTTTTCTTAATCGATTAGTTAACATGGTGGTCAACCGTATTATGAAAAACAGGAAAAAATCATTGGCTTGACAAATTCTCTATCGAGCCGTGAAAAAGAAAGGATACGACAACGAAAAAGACACTCTTTAACCTGAATTCTAATTAATTGGATATCCCGCATAAGGAATTGAAGAAAGACGCGATGTTTTATTCCAGGGAGTCCCCAAAAGGGTTTAGAGCATGACATCAGTTGTTGACCCACAACTCAGATTTCTCTTTTTTCAGCAACAATTCCTGAAATTGGTAGAATTACGACAAGTGGGCCTACTTTAGAGTTCAGGGTTTGAATGTACACATTTTCAAATTTGAAGTTTTTTCACCAACTATTCACAAATATGACAAACATATAAGCATTAACACAAAAAAAACGACGACTATTTACATCATTTGATCAAGTTTCAAGTTTAAAATTGTTAAGATTTTTAATGCCTTCCAAATCTTAGCATTTAAAAACCACTAAAAAAATCACATACAAACAACTTCTAACAATTTAGAAATTCAAACAATTTGTAAATGTAAACTTCTCCTTTCTAATGTCGATACATTCAAATCTAAACAAATTTTGAATGTGTACAGCTTCAAATTCAAATTTCTCCCACCACGGTATTCACAAATATGACAAATATATCAACATTAACACGAAAAAATAAACGTTAACTATTTATGCCATATGATCAGATTTCTAATTTGGAAACTTCAAAAATTTCAGCGGCTTCCAGATCTGAACATTTGGAAAAAAAAACATACGAATAGCTTCCCACTTTCACCAATTTTTGAGATCCAAACAAAGTATAAATCTATATCTCCGAATATATCCGCTGGAAAAATACGAGTAATATATCAAACCAATCAGAAAAATACATACAAACTACTTATGCTAAAGAAAATTTTTGGAATATTCAAATGTTGTCACCATTTAGAGGTAATTCAAATGCATCTTTCCTAAAATGAATTGAATATTGCCGCCGAAATTCAAACATGTTCGACCATTTCGAGCTACTAAATACCGTGGTATGAATGAACAAACTGCCATGTTGAAGAATATAGGACCCGTGTTCAAGAAAGAAAATGCTACCTATCCATAACAAAATAAAAACATGTTTGAACATTCCAATTTGGCCAGCATTTTGTTTAACAAAAAAAAAATATTTGTACAAAAAAAAAAAACAAGGGCGTGGCGTGACGCTACACCAAATTCAACTAGTAGATATTTTACTAGTATTCGCGTGTGAGCCCCACATGGAAATACGGTCTTGCATCTCACACACTCTCGATGGTTTGGGTTTCACGACAAATGCAATCCCGGTGCCCGCGGTGTGCACCAGTGCAAACACAAGACCAGACTTACTTGGGTTACCGGCATGTGAGGAAGACGTGTGCTGCAGGGTCATCGAACTACGAAACCCGTGTTGAAGAAAGAAAATGAAACCAGCCAGCGCGACACCTCCCCGTACGTCCACATTAACCACCTCTCCGACCAGCGCAATTCAAAAGACGGGCCCGATCGCCGACCACCTCGTCCTCTCCAGTTTCCTACTACCACGCTGGGCGGTACGGACCGTCGAAGAAACAGATCGCGCTCGGCTATTGGCCGGGGCGTGCAACCACTTGGTTTTTCCAAACTCCTGTACTGTGCTACTGCTACTAGCGGATCGAACAGTGTAGTCGTGTGGTGTCACGTGTCAGGTGGGACTACTAAGCCAGAGGTGTGGTCGCGACGTGCAGCGCGCGCACGTTGCGCCGGCCGGCCGGGGCGAGGTGTACGTACGGACACATGGGACAGCGCGTCGTCCGCATGCTCCGGCCACCGCGTGTCGGTCGTCACGTGAGCCGGCGCCAGCGTCCAGAGACGCGGCATGTGCGCGGCTGGCTGGCGCCAGCGGTGCGTTCGCAGCACCAGCACGCGCCATCGCCATGTGAGTGGCCGGGTTTCGGGCGGGGCAAAACGAGTCGCGTGCGTTGTCACGGACTCACGGTACAGAGAAAAAAAAACAGAGGTGATCGGTCATCCTTGATCCATCCCACGGCGCAGGAAACAACGGCCGGTGCCGCGCGCATTAATTTATTGCTAGGGAAGGGCGGACGGGCATCTCCAGCCGTCCCAGTCATGATGTGCCAGGTCCGGTCCGGGTTGGACCTCATACTGGACCGGCGATCCTTCTAAATAATTAGCAGGTTCAGGTTCGCATCGAACCTATCTTTTCAGGTTCGTGGGTAAACGGGTAAACCTAGGTTCGGCCCTGCGGCGGCGCTCGCGGCAGTAGTTCATCTCACGGCTGAGGCGGGAGCTCTGGCGCGGGTCCTCGCAGCGAGCAGGTCCACCTCCGAGGCGGCGGACGGCGGCACCGTGCTTCCGGAGGAGAGGTTGTCCCCGCGGCGCGGCGTGAAGATGAGCGCGAGGAAGACGACCAAGGCCACGAGGAAGACCGCCCAGACGGCGTCGAGAAAGGACCACTACCACTGCTCGGTGCTGCCCGAGAGGTTGCCGGAAGCACGGCTGTGCGCCGCGGCTGCGAGCGCCTCCCGCAGCGTCGCCCAGTTCCGGCGGCCCGGCGGGCTGACCTACTCCGGCTGTCCAGCGGCGTGGATGGAGACAAGCCGCAAAGTAGAATCCGTCAGCGGGGTCGTCGTGCTCTAGGCTGACGTGCTAAAGATGCAGTCAGCTTTGCCGGGGGTTTCAGTGCGGAGCCATGGCGGCCGGAGTGGACCTGTGTTGACGGTCGGGAGCATATCCGCGCGGCAGCCATGGGGAACGGCGAGGCCAAGAACAGGGCGCGGCGGCGGGCTGCCTACGAGGAATACGGGCTGCCGGCGAGTGGCTGAGGAGCACGAACCGGGTGCTGCTGGGCGGCGGCGACGGAAAAATCCAGGGCGGCAGCCGGTGGGGACGAGTTGGGGACAGTCGGACAAGGAGGATCCTTGGTGGCGGCGTGATCTGCCTCGATGAGCTGATTCCGGTGCCGGCGAGGTGCCTTGTCCTGCGGCGGCGCAGCGATAACCGGCGGCCGTCCTCCAGTTCATCTGCAGCGGTGCGGTTAGATCCTAGGTTCGAACGGGCTAGAACCTAGTTGGACCTAAATTTTCGAGGGTAGGCCCTTTACCCTAGTGATAACAAAATCCAGGTCCGGTCCAGCGGGCCAATGGGCCGGACCGGACCCAACGCATCTATACGTCCCAGCGCCCCACAGGCGTGAAATAGCGTCGTTTCGGCTTGTTAGCGTCGAATTCCTCTCACTCGCCCCCAAGGGACCAAATAGCGCCGTTTCGGCCTAAAATAGCGCCGGCGCTCCCTGGCCAAACCCAGCCGACCGGGTTCCGCCTGGGGAGCTGAAATGGCGTGAAAGCGCGGCGGGCCCGTTCTGTCAGCCACTAGGCGGAAAGGGCGCAAACGAATTGGTAAAAAACCGTCCGGTCGTCGTCTTGATCTTCTCGTCTTCCGCGCCCGCCAAAGGCCTGCCGCGCCGGTCAGGCGGTCGGCGACGCGTCCAAATCGCGTGGCACGCTGCGCAGTAATGGCGCCACCGCCCGACCCTCTAGCCTGCCACACCACTATAAAGGCCCGCGCCCTAACCGTGCAAATCACAAACCGCTCCCTCTCTCTCGACCTCTCTCGCCCTTTCTTTCCCACCAAAATCGAGACCATGGCAGAGCGCTACCCCGGCGATGGCCAACGGCTTCGGCCGGCGCTTCCTCCACGACTGGGAGGCGCACACTGTACGAGGCGGGCTATCCAGTGCCGCCCGATATGCGCGTCCTCGGCAACTGGCGCCTGAGCGCAGGCGGCATTCCGGTGCCGCCGCCTCCGGAAGGGACGAACCGCGACGCCGAGATCCAGCAGGTGCTCGCCGGGCTAACGGAGGAGCAGGCGGCGGACCCGCGCTGGGACCCGCCAACTACGCCTTCTGGACGGAGTACTTCACCCAGCGGCATGAGCGGGAGCTCAACGACACCAACAGCAACGGCGTCGTGTCCGGCAGGAACAACGGCGGCGGCCATAGGCTGTGGTGGGGCGCGTCAGGACGTACCCTCAACTACGTCCTGGACTACATCGAGGCCGGCAACAGCCCCCGCCTGACGATGCCGCCCCGGCCTCCGGCCAACTCACGCCGCCGCGACGCATCGTCGTGAATGCCTCCTCCTCCGGCCCGCGCTCCTCCTCCACTCCGCACTACTCGTCGACGCCAGTCTCGGCGTCCACGCCCCGCTCCGGCCTTGTTCGTGTCAAGCCCGAGCCGGAGGACACGCCGCCCCGCAGGCCCAGCGGCATCGTCCTCAACTTCGGACGCCGTCTTCCCTCGTCGCCGCGGGACCGCCTGCGCCTCGTCAAGCCGAAGGAGGAGCCCAGCAGCGGCCGCGCTCCTCTGAAGAAGCCCAAGAGCGAGCACGAGTGGTCGGCGCCGCGCGACTACGTCTGCACGGCGCTGAACTCGGGGGCGCCCGAGGACCCGAAGGAGTTCCCCTGCCAACGCTTCGCCGAGCAGATGTCTCTCAACGACGTCCTGCCGGCGCAAGATGACTTCGCTTGCGCATGGTCATTCAAAATGCACCAGCAGGAGCGGTACGACGCGGCCTAGCGTGGCGTCGTCATCATCGACGACGACAACGAGAAGGAGGAGGCGCCAACGCTGCCAGGGCCGAGCAGGTGGCACGGCGGCGACGACGGCGCAGGCCCATCCTCCCGTGCCCCGCCGAGCGACTCCGACGACGATGGCGACGGCGGCGACTACACGGTGTTCTACAGCCAGATGGGCATGTAGTGCGCCCGTGTTTAGTTTAAATAAGTTTTATGTTAAGTTTTTATATTGTAATCGTCCTGAACTATGCGAATTTCGCCTATATAATGTACGGAATTCGCCTAAACTTGAAGTTAGCCTAAATTTGTATTTTTTTTTTAAATTGTTGGGCTTGTTACTGGTTTCATCACGGCTAGAAAAACGCCGCCCACAGGGCGTGAAATAGCGCCGATGCCCCGGGCGGCCCAATTTAGCGCCGAAATTCAGCCTAGGGGCACGGCAGCTGGAGATGCCCTTACGATTGCACAAATTCCATCTTCCCAATTAGTAGTGCGAGCATTAGTACGCTAATTAAGGAATCAGATACGTGTTAGATTGCTAATGATTCTTCCGATATAAGTATGCGGACGGGGCTTGCCTGTGCCGCGGGCGGGCGACCATCCGTGCGACATGGACGCGTGGAACCCATCGAGCGAGTCTCCGCCTCCCGCACGCCCAGCTGTGGCTGATTCGTTCCAGAAAAAAAAAAATAGTTCCACAAAATACACCGCTGCGCCCCAAAATATAATTTGCGGTTAATGCAAATAGAGTAGAAAGCGCAGGAATCAACACAGGCAAATTCTCCTCCAGTTAACAAGATGGGAATAATTTCATACACGGGCTCCAGGTGAACAAGCGGCAATCAGCGCAAGTCGCTCATGGCTTCTTCAAGTAACCATGGGCATGATGGCGACGAATCTCACTCACGGAGTGGCACATTGTTCATGATGAAACACAGTTCTTCATTTTGTGGGAATTCATCCAATTCTGCCATCCCCTTCCTTTGATGTTCTTCGTCAGGCACGCCGTCTGCCTACATGTTGAGGAACTCCTTGCAAATTTTCTGGATGATTGAGGAGCAGAGCCACGCGGGCCAGCGACGGAGGAACTGAGCCGCGGTCACGCTCTGGCCAGATGCGGCGGAGCGGCGAGATCCGTCGATGCTATGGGGCTGGAGGCCGGAGGAACAGGAGCACGGCGACCAGAGGCCTCGTCGGGCGGCACTGCTTCAGAGCTCAGATACGGGAATGGACAAGGAAAGGGAAGAGAAGCAATCGGTGCACAGGGAAGGATTGCAGAAGTGGCTGTTTTCGTTTTATTTTTTGGAAGGAAAATAACAGAGTTGAGGGGTGCGAGAGGCAGAGCCGTTGGATGCCTTCCACGCGTGCAGTCGCACGGATGGTCGCACCAAGCGGGCACAGGCAAGCCCCGTCCTATGAGTATGCTGCGCTGGGCGCGCCTTCTCTATCATTGCCATTGTACATGCCTTAAGTAACTTTTACCCTAATTAACGACGGTTTCGTGGTTAAGAGAAAACCCGAGTATAGTAGACTGGTCACTGGTGTGAGTCAGTGCTGCCACGCGGAGTTGGCAATTGTTCGTTCACCAACCTGTCCACCTCCCTTGTACTAGCACGACTTGTCCGTGATGGTCTAGGGCATTGTGGTAATATTGTTTTCCCGCGTAGATTTGGCACGCGTTCGCATTTTTTGAATCTTGTGCTTGCTGTTAGGAATAGTTTAGAACCGCTTTTGGCGGTTGCCATATGCCCAAAGGACATGTCGGTCCAACTCATGTAACTGACATATTGTAGAGAACCGACTTTCCAAGAGTCGGCAAACCTTGTATAAATACCCAAGTTCTTGATCAATAAACGACACAAGTTTCACATCATTCTTTACTTCTCGTTTCACTCTAACACGTTATCAGCACTTCGGCTCTGCCGAGAGCAATATCACAGGACAGCGAAGAACAGAAGAAGGGAAAGGTAAGAAGATGACAGGAATTAACCTGCCGGCCCTTGCTTCTAGTTTCGTTCACTCTCTGCAAAGGGAGATTCGCCGCCCGGACTTCGCACGCCGTGATCGCCTTCGTCGCTTCGGCACTGGCTATCGCCGCCACAACCGCGGTCCTAGCTTCCGTCTCCACGGCCATGGTTTATGTGTCATCGTCGCCCCTTCGTCTAGAACCGCCGTCGCCACGACGGTCATCGCCACGGCAACCACCATCTGGCCACAACAGATAAACAGAGGAGAAAGAACAAGCGTTTTCCAGAAGAACCTCCATCGATCCAAGAACACATGTCTTTTTCCTGGATTGAAAGAAGAAGAGGCACCACGACCTCTACATCAAAAGAAGAAAAGAGATTCAAGGTCTCGATCCACAGGAAAGAAACAAAGGTAAGGCAAAGGTACTTTACCGAATCAATCTGACTGTTCATAGTTAGCGACGCCGCCGGCAACGCCGCAATTGCGGGTTTGCCATTCATCGGCGCCCCTCAGCAAGGTGTGGCCGTCGCGGCTCCTCTACGGCGGCAGCACGCCGTCGGCTTGCATTGACGCGGCGCTGCGCTCCGAGGCGGAGGAGGCCCTGGCCCCGTCGCGGCCATGGACCACGGCCCCGGCAAGGCGGACGACGCGCCCCCAGCCCGACGCGACGCCTTCTCCTCTTCGCGTGGCTACCGGCGTTGCTCCTCCGAGCGCGTCGAATCGGCATATACGAGGAGAGGTCCCGTTCCCGGCGCTCGGCTCGTGAACGGCGCCTCCAACGGCGTCGCGCCCGGCACCCTCCTTCCCGGAGGCTCTTCCGACGAGGACGAGCGGGGCCGGAGCTCTTATCGCCGCCGGTGATGCGGCCGACCGGCCGTGGCGGTCTCCGCCTGTCTTGGTCAGCGGATTGGGGATCGAGTTGCTGGGGAATTTTATTTTCTCTTTCCTCGTCGGCCGCTCTTCCTTATCTCGCTTTGACTAGGCTGGGCAGACAAGCCTTACGTGGCAGATGTGCATGCGGCTGGGAATTTAGGCAGCCAGCAGCGATTGATTTCCTTGCTTCTTTGCTCTTTTGATTAGCAGTTTAGCATATCAATCACTTAGCAGTACTTCTAGCAGTGATTTTATTCCTGCTTTAGACTCTGTTAAATTAAATCAGTACATATATTTCAGTACTGTTTTCTGTTGAGTACAGATGTATTCCAGAACCTAATTTGATGTAATATATTTCCACGTTTTTCACGTGTCGAGATTAATTACGCCTATTTGCAATTGAGATTTTTAATTTCTTGCAAATATAAATTCAGTACCTCTATAGTACTGTTTCTCTGTCGAGTACCGGTGTATTCCGGAATCTTTCTTAGATCTATATATCTCCATGTTGGCCACATGTCGAGATTAATTACGTATTTTTGCAATTGAGATTAATTTTTCTTGCAAAAATTAAATATCAACTCGCCATCAATTAAGTGCAAAAATGCCTAAAAGGCACAAAATTGACTTAATTCGAATTGAATTGATATGCAAAATTATAAAGTGAATATCTCAAATTTATATATGGGATCACAAGGTAATGTGGCATCTACTGCATAATATGCAGATTATCCACAATTATTGTAAGGTCTACATTTTGTCAAAATTGACATTATGACTATCTTCAACGTGCTCTCCCATATATTTAAATCAAATCATAGCATAAGGTACTAAGATCAAGGCGTCTACTGATTTCGGTCAGATTATGCTTCTTAGTACTCTGAGACGGACTCCATAAAAATGGTGATATCTCCAAGTGAGACGGACCCCAAATGGTGATATCTCCAAAGTGTTTATGATAGATGTTTGAAACTCACAATTTTGCAAATTTTATTACAACATAACCATGATGATTTTAATTTACATACAAGTAAATTTACAAAATCTCTGGTTCTCATCCATGTAAGCCAAGATGACCATATTTCGATGAGCTTGCTCTCGAAGGTCACAACTAACCTACATGAGTTATAGACAATAAGGTCAAATAATGTGTCTCATGAAACTATGGCGGCACTTCAATCTCCCCTAGAGAGATGCCCCGCTAAATAATAATATTCTGTGGGACGCAACCGACCTACTCAAGGGTAAAGATATGAAGCACACTTCAATCTCCGATCTGAAAATACTAGGGAAGTCAAACGTTCACATAATGTAACAACAAGCTCCCCAACTTTCAGAAAATCCCATGAACATGGAGAACATGGTCATCGAATATTATTCACATGACATGTTTGGAGACTTTACTTGTCTCCCCAACTCCTTATCTACGTCTATTTATTGTTGTAATAAACATAAAATTGTCATCAATTACTGTATATCACAGTATATTGTATCAGCAGTTATGATACAAAGAAATTTGTATGTGTTCTATATATCTGATAAAGGTTTTCATAATGAAAATCTTCAATTCTATATATAGAATTTTACGGGAGTCAATCTGATGAAAGAGTAAACATTCTTTGTACAATGAACCACAAACTCTATACATGGGGAAATATATATATTCAAAACTCTTACTAAGAGATAACAATATATTTTAATCGCTAGACGCGATGTTGTAATTGTTGGTTCTGTCAGTACCAAATTTACACTCCCTATGGGGTACTAAAGTATTAATCGAGAACGCTTTATAGTATCTTGATTAAGTTCGTACCCTACAAGATGTAGAGATATCCGTCAGAAATGGTTTCCATATCGAAACCCATGATGACAACAAAGAGGAGTATCTCCTTTTTACTACAACAACGGATATGACAAGCATTTAAATGCAAAATTCTCTCATTATCGTCAGGATTGCACTACACATACATTAAAACCGTAACCAATGTTGCGAACATGGTAATTTTTCAGAATGCCAATGCATTCCAAACTTGGCATGATCGCCTTGGTCATTCCAGCATAGGGATGATGCGGAAAAAAAATTATCAGCAATTCCATTAGTTAGGATATAAATGATGCTAAATTCCCACAATCTTCGGAGTTTGTGGACACATCGAACCATTGTGTGGACCTTTAAGAGTTTCATGGTTATAAATGACACATCTTCACGATGGTCTCACGTGTGCCTATCATCCACACAAAAACCATGAATTCGACAAATAATGAGACAAGCTATTAAACTACAAGCTCATTATCTGAAAGGGCAACGCTGTTGAATTCTCCACACGTGCCTTCAATGATTATTTCATGGCACTAGGGATTGAAGATCAGCACTCGGTCCCGTATATCCACACTCAAAATGGCTGGTTGAATCTCTAATAAAGAGAGAATTAAGCTCATAGCGTATCTCTTACTAATGAATTGCAAATACCAACCTTGCGTTGGAGTCATGCAAATTTACACTCAGCTGACTTAATTCAACTGCGACATACTACATATCGTAGTATTTCCCCAATAAAATTAGTACGTTCAGATCAAAAGAATTTCCCATCTGCGATAATTCGGTAATATACCGATATCACCACCACGGCATACATCAATGGCTCCTCACAGAAAATTCGGGATCTATGTGAGGAATAACTGTATTTCCGTCAACTATAAATACCTCATGCCCCTGTCAGGGGGAGTTATTCAAGGCTAGTATGCTTAGTGAGGACAATTTCCTGGCATTAGGGGGAGATTTTAAGTACCAAAAAGAAGCCAGGAAATCAATTGGAATGTTCAACACATTTCTGCCTCAAATTCACGTACTCAAGACACTGAACTTCGCATTCAGAAAATCACTAATTTGCAACATATTGCAAATAACCTGCCAAATCCATTTACTGGCTACAAACATATCACAAAATCCTAGAATCCTGCAACAAGTGTGCCCGAAAGAGTGGAGGTATACCAACAAAAACCACTCAACTCCTTGTTCAAAACAAGAGGGGGAGAAGTACAACCACACAACAGGATTCAGCTTCTTGCAAGCAACAAAGGAAACTGAGAAAGAAACTCTCAGAATCAGTAAATGCGAGTCAACTTCACGTTGATAGACACAAAATGGGTAGTATACACCCAGTGGATGGAAAACCACCACAACCCAGCTCAATAGTGCACACAATGACTGGGATATCGGAATACCTAGACTCGACCGTATTGGGAAACCACGAAGAGTCACCAAGGGTAAACACCATTTTCACCAAACTTTATACATTCTGGAGAATCATATAAATAAAAGCCTACAACTGTCGACATACATTTCTCACAGTGATTGCAAATAACCTTTACAATGATCCGGATCCAAAGACCATGGCCATGGCAGAGTTTGAAAAACACTCGCTTGGACTGGACTCAATCAAAGGATGCAATCCAGGAGAAATTGCCTTGCTCACTAAAGGAAGGTATACACAAAAGGAATACCTACACAAGTTTTCGTCCAAGAACGGAATGAGAACAACAAGGTGGTGACTCAATAGCAAGGCATGTAGCATAAGGGTTCACGCAGATACCCAAATCCATTCTCCGGATACTAGTGAAATCAATTTCCGATAACTTGTCTCAATGGCAGTACAAATCATCTATTTATGCAGTTGATAGATGTAGTGACCATATATTCACGTGTCACTTGATTCAGACATATAAGTTCCCATGGGAATCCCAATTTTGAATCCAAATACAAATCGCAACATGCATAGTGTAAACTCAAAAAGTCACTACATGACTTACAATAGTCGGAACAAATCTGGTACTACCGACTTAGTGAGTTCCTTATACAAAAGGATTACTCTAACAATGATGATTGCTCACACGTGTTCATCAAGAAATCCTCGAAAGGGTATTCATAAAATCAGTGTATGTTGATGATTATAACATCACTCGCAACACACAACATATTGATGAACCATGTAATCATCTAGAGACGGAATCTTAGATGAAGGATGTAAGAAAAATATCAAACTTTGCTTTAGCTACAATTCGAGCACCTTCACTCAATATTATGGTACATCATTTTGCCTATATCCAGAAATTATTGGAGAAATTCAAATCATGGACAAGTCATATCCATCTAAACTCTATGGTTATTCAATCTCTAGACGTAGAGAAACATAGATGCATACCATGGAGGATGGATAAGAGATGTTGGGACATATTGTTCCAAATCTCAGTGCCATTGGACCTAACACTAGTGACAGGAACAAGAGTATCTTTCTGATATCTCCAAGGCATCAAATATCTTGACCTATTTGTTATTTCAGAGAAATCTGAACTCCAATATCATCGGATCCGCTGATACTAGCTACTTTTATGATCCCCATAATACTAGATCAAAGCGGGCTTCATGTACCTACATGGTGGGTTTGCCATTCCATTGATGTCTTCCAAACAGACTCTAGTGGCTACAACCACCTATCATTCTGAAATACAAGGATTCACATCGATATGTGTGGATTTACGGAATGATAAACCACATTCAACATTCATGTTGTATTGGTTCTATTGAATCATCAACTATTATCTACAAGATAATAATGCTTGTGTTGCTCAAATGCAAACAGGTTATACAAAAGCAATATCACTAAGCATATTGCCCATATATTGCAAGGATCAGGGGGAGCCTCTTCCTCAATTATAACCTACTCAAACATTATATTACACTCTTTTTCCCTTTATGAGTTTACTCTCAAGGTTCTCATAAAGGTTTTTAATGAGGTAATATCAACACAAGAATATGTCATACCTCCTATTTTCCCCACCGCGGTTTTAATGGATGTATACAAGACATATCAATTGTCCTCTAAACTTACCAATGAGTTTTATCCTTTCGAGGTTTTCTCATATAAGTTGTCAAAGAGACAATTACCATTATATGTTGTATCATTTTCTTCTTATTTTTCCCACTGGGTTTTTAAGGAGTTTTAACAACATATCAAATACTATTCTCCTCACATTTTTCCCAAAGGGTTTTTGGTGGAGAAATAATCAACTTCAAATAACATATGTCATACTTTTTGTTTTCCCCACTGGGGTTTTTAAAGGAAGTATACAAGACATATTTATTGTTCTCTAAACTCACATATGGTTTTTCCTTTATTAAGGTTTTCTTATATGAGTTACAAAAGAGACAATAATCAATATATGTTGCACCATTTTCTCCTTATTACCCCGTTGGGTTTAAAGGAGTTTTAGCAACATATCCTAGACATACTACTCTCCTCGTATTTTCCCACAGGGTTTTTGGAGGAGTTACTCAAGACAATACACACTTGTGATCAAGACAAAAATTCGCATGACTATGTGGAATATTCTCAAGATTATACAAGGGATACAAGACATAGAAGATGTACCTTTGTGCAAGGGGGAGTGTTAGAATAGTTTAGAACCGCTTTTGGCGGTTGCATATGCCCAAAGGACATGTCGGTCCAACTCATGTAACGACATATTGTAGAGAACCGACTTTCCAAGAGTCGGCAAACCTTGTATAAATACCCAAGTTCTTGATCAATAAACGACACAAGTTTCACATCATTCTTTACTTCTCGTTTCACTCTAACACTTGCCTTGTTGTATCTGCTTGGTCACGAGCGAGCGGCCATGGTGCCAGCTGTGCGAGTTAGGCATGGACGCATGGTGACGACGTAGATTCAGGCGGAAAGGTGGCGCTCTTTTTTTCGAGCTAGTAATTCTTATGCCTCTGGATTCGCTATCTCGCATCGAATCCGATCTAGGAACAAGTGCTGGAGTAGTTAGCGAGGGTCCAAGAGTAGTGAGAGGCACGGTAAGGCTAAACTCGATACACGTTTGATTCGATCGGAATATATAGTTGGGCCAATTCTCTCGGCCAACTTAGGATGCACAAGCCTGCAGAATTTCGATCCGGACTCAATCGGGGCATTAGGGCAAGTCCAACGTGTCGACCCATTCGGTTTGGAAATGTCCGTTTCTATCTGTTTAGGCAAAAAACAACGGCCCAACGTGCCGACGTCTCCGTTTGTCTGTCTGTGCAGACCTATTTACGGCCCAAATTTGAGTCGGGATGGATCCGCGCTCACGTCCGCCTCGTGTCCGGCCCATGTTCGCTCTGAGGCTGACATGTCCCGGCTGTCAGCCTCTACCAACGGTCGACCACCGCCTTCAATGCAGCGGGCGAGGTCCGACGCCAGCGAGTCGAACCCTATCTCACAAACCCTAGCGCCGCACCCATCCTCCCCAGCTACAACCGCAACATCTCCCAGCTCCTTCCCCGGCCACCGGGATGGATCCGCCACCACCTTAACATCTCCTAGACCAGGTCGAGCGCGCGCGCCGGAGTGTGCTCGAGCGCTATCACGGCACCCTCTCTCGCCGCATGCCCTCGAGTTCGCCATGGGCCGGCATGCTCCCGAACGCACCGGCTGCAGGAGCAGGTGAACATGACCATGGAGGCGGCGTACTCCGGCGCCCTGGCCCCGAGAAGAAGGCGTACGCCGTAGGAGTCGCGGCGTGTCGCCCCCAGACCCCAAAGTCGCCTGGACCAACGAGGAGGTCGGGCAGGAGGACAGCACCGACGACCCGCACCTGCAGGAGGCCATGTAGTGCTCGTTCTAGACGCTCAATGCCGACCAAGCCGATGAACCGCGCTCTTCCGCGAGCTCCAGACAGAGGAAGCCGCCAAGCTGGCGCAAGCGGCCCGCGAATCGCTGACCGCGGAGCGCCCCCCCCCCCCCCCCCCCCCCCCGCCACAAGTGTGCGTGTGAGGCGTCAGCGACGGGCGGGGCCAGCAGCGCCCGCTGAAGGCCTATTACCGATGGCTACGCCGCCTACACGTGGCCAATTTTGCTAAAATCGCCGGCGCCACTAGGTAAACCCTACCACTTAACGAGGAGAGCTGGAGGAGCCAACAAGTCCACCTTCGGGGCCGGTCGTGCTGGAGGAAGAGCCAGTAAGTCCGTCCCGGCAAGCCGAAGCGCCGCCCAAACGTGGCCAATTTTGTGAAAAATTGCTGGGATCTCCATCGCCCCACGCAGAAGGAGGACGACGACCTAATAGTTTAGCCATATATTATGTATGAAATCTATCTATGAGATCAAATGTAAGCTCAAAATTATGTAATATTTGAAATCTAAATATGAAATGAAATTACTTAAAATTGTTGGGTCGACGACGCGTTGGAGTTGGCCTTAGTATTTCACACTTTATTTTTTGAAATGGAGGCAAGAGTTTTATCTCTATCTATTAATTAAGAAAAAGAGAATTGTCTAGTTAACTGACGGAAAACCGGGTGAAAACCGTCACACTTTATTCAGCGCGTCACCACCTAGGCTAAGCGATGCTGGCATAGTAGGTCAACTTTGTAAGCTGTTTTTCCAACTTTACTATAGCGCGATCACATCTCCAATGATCCAAAGCCTCCTTCGATTCTTATGCTGCTGGATTCGCATCGAATCCGATCCAGCCACAAGTGCTGGAGTAATTAGCGAGGGTCGAAGAGTAGTGAAAGGCACGGCAAGGCCAAACTCGATACACGTTTGATTCGATCGGAATAGTTGGGCCAATGCGCCTGGGATCGAATGAATATGTCTGCTCCTTCGGTTCATTCTCTCAGCCAACCAGCTGCAAAAGCCACGCAGAATTTCTATCTGGCCTCGGAGCATTAGCATTTCGCCCTTTATTCAGCATGTCACTAGCTAGGCTAAGCTAAGTGATGCTGCATAGTAGGTCAACTTTGTAAACTGTTTTAGCAAAGTAAATACGATAAGAATGGATCGATGGAAGTGAAAGAGATCACATCGAGTGGATCATTCCCAAGTCCATGGGGAACTGATTTGCAAACGTGCAATTTTTCACAGAAACGTGTAGCTTGATGCCTGCCGATTAGCTCCGCACTCCAGGCCCGTTGTCACTCGCAAGAATGTTCCCACGATGTCAAATCGAATACATCTTTGTTTGTTCCAAGTTCCAACAAAAAGTTCGCAGCCCACCCATCAGAATGTCAAATTATGCATTATTTCAAGAGAAAACATAACACAATCGTCTTTCCACAACAGTCATCAAAACTCAGAACTCAGTAGGCGGTAATTGTAGTTACTGCCGAGTAACTGTGTTTGCCGTGCTTGTCGATATATAAAAAAACAACAAGACCGAGGGGGAGACGCCACCCCGGCTTGTCATTAAGGTATAAGTGTGACTCAAACCCGCGACCTGGCGCTTGGCGCTTCAGCCTGCCGACCATCTGGCCACGGAAGAGTTCACGTCGATATATGGGTTTATGCACAAAATGTTCCTGATTAGTTCGAATAAGTGTGGCAGCTACGCATGGTGAATCCCAAGAGCCCTATCAGTGAGCTAAGTTGCATTGTGTCAACTTACATGATCTGTTGCTTTCTCATTCTTGAAAAATAGTTCGAATTCAACATATTTTGAATTATTTCTGTTTTGTAATTGTCCGGTATATACAGTTAACCATGGTAGGCGCAAATCCTCGCGTCCTCACGGTAAAAAAGGAATAACCAAAACCTTGGTAAGACTACACATTATTTTAACACACCTGCAATTTGAGCCATATGTTTCTAATAATGCGATTTTTTTGTGTTTTGTGTTTCACTAGAGCAAAGGTGACATATGAAGCAACACGAAGGTGCAACGACCAGGAGGGGTGACACCGTTGGATGTAAATTTGTACCAAGGCGGAAGGCAATGCCAATGACAAAGGCATGCCAGAGTTCAGATTGGGGCGATGTCAACGATTCGATAGAAGTGACAAAGGCGTGACGCCGTGACGAGCTAGAGGTGAGATGTTATGCATTATGAATTAAAATTGATGTGTAACTGGAGCCCATGGGTAGAAGAATGACATGATCTTTGGTGGACAAGGGAACTGGTAGGGCCAGGGTTCCTCCTGCATCCAAAATTGCATATGGTTACGACAAATTTTGCGACATTGATATATTTTCTCTCCTTGAAAGAGATTGAAACATTTGGTTCATTTGACCTCCTTTCCCTCCAATTTCTGACTTCGCCACTACTGGCGATTGTCGGGATGACAACGATACCACAATCGAAATGAGGGAAGAGGGCATCGACGATTACAGGTTAAAAGAAGAGACATGGCGTTGGTTTTGAATCCAACGGGCCTATCCAATTCGACTTCATTGAATGAAAAATCAGACAATTGCCGAATAGGCAAATCCTTCAACAGAAATATAACAAGTGCATCCATTTCACAACCATAATTAAACTGTGCAGCGTGCATGAAGATTCCATCATAGACATGTAGTACTCCAGCAGGCGAAGCCCACATGCTAGCCCGTTACATCACGCCGGTCCATCAAACAAGTTGAGCAGTGCACGATCTAAATACATGGACCTGACAAGCAACTAGCTAGGACGGACCACGGCCTTATCTGAATACCGGTGCAGATGAATCAGTCGCGTCGGCAGCTCTTTTCGCCGTCAGTCCGCTGCAACGGCAAAGGAAGGGTGTCGATATATTCTCAAAAAAAAAAAAAGGAAGGGTGTCGATAAGACGGCCACTGCAGCGGTGGTCTTTGATACTGGTAGAACATCAGTTGCATGACTAGTCTACTACAGCACTACTTGACTATCTTCTGCAAAAGCTTTCACTTAGCCTTTACCTAGAGTCACGGGTTCACCGGATATCGATCTAGCATGAGGATCGACCATCACATCCAATCATCAATTTTTGATCAAGAGATCGTGTAGACCGAATGTACTGGTTGGGTCGATGTTGCCCCTCCGTTTGTATCTGATTTGGTTGCCAGCGTCAAAAAAGAGATCGTGTAGTTACTTCAAAGATGGAACGGAAACACCACTTGTATGTATGCTTAAGTCCGCACTGGTGTGCTCACCGCTGCTATCTTTGAGCATTAATAGTATCGTGACGTTTCATTGGCAACCTAGTTTTCTTTCCTTTGGGAAAGAAGATAGAAGATTCGTCTAATTCACTGAGTGGGATAATATTGCCCTTCTGCCCAAGCTTTCAATGTTTATCACAAGCCCGTAACCTGCTTTCTCGAAGCTATCGATCAATAGTTTTCACATCCTCAACATAGCCAATATCGCCCTTCTGCCGAAGAAGAATGGTGCCGACTGCATCAAAGACTTCGATCCGTCCAATCAGTCGGATTCATGTGATCCCTAAAGTCACTGGCAAGGCTATGGCCACCAGATTGCGTCCCAAGATGAATGACACCGTTTCTAGTAGTCGAGAGCTTTCATCAAGAAAAGAAGTATCCATGCCAACTTATGTACGTCTATAATGTTCCAAGAAGCCTTCATCGCAATCACACCCCGGCGCTGCTCATAAAGCTCAACATTGCTAAAGCCTTCGACTCCGTGAGATGGGATTATCTGCTAGATCTTATGCAACGTCGCGGTTTCCCTCCACGTTGACATGTCTGGGCCTCGCTCATTCTCTCGACCGCCACCTCTATGGTGCTTTTGAATGTCATCCTGAGAAAGGAGATTATTCATGGTTGGTGTCTGGGGGAGACCCTTTATCACCGCTCCTGTTTGACTTAGCAATCAACACTCTTACAAGATGCCTTGAGCTTGCCACAGAATCTGGTCTCCTTCAGCAACTGCCTGTAAACTTCATCAAATCACGCATCTCCCTTTATGATGACGATGCGGTTATCTTCCTCAAACTAGATCCGTAGGACATCAATAACCTTGTTGCTTTATTTCAGAACTTTGGCCAGGTTACAGGCTTCATGACAAACATTGAGAAAAACTCGGTTGCTCCCATTCGCTGCGTGGACATTGAAGCCACCATGGCGAACTTCCCCACGTCCTTAGCTCAGTTTCCCGTCAAGCACCTGGGCCTCCCTCTTTCGCTTGGAAGGTTGTGGCGAATCGATCTTCAGTCATACATCGACAAGGCTGCTCCTAGACTCAACCCTTGGAAGGCAAAGTTTCTCAACAGAGTTGGATATGATGCCCTGGTCAAATCGGTTCTCACCTCCCTGCCAATATTCCTTCTAACTGCACTCAAGGCAGACAAGGCTTCAATTAAGGCTTTTGATAAGCTTCGAAGAGGCATGCTAGGGGGTAGGGGTGGGGGGGGGGGGGGGGGCTAGGGATCCTGGACCTCGAAAAATTCGCTCGCGCCCTGCGCCTGCGCTGGCTTTGGTTTGAGTGGGTGTCTCCGGATAAGCCCTGGGTTGGCCTCGAACTCCAAATGACAATGCTGATAGAGAGTTGTTCAACATTGCGGCAAGAATCACCATTGGGGATGGCATGACTGCTAAATTATGGTCCTCCTTCCTGGCTCAATGGAATCACGCCCAAGTCTATTGCTCCGAATTTTTTGGAGGCCTCCAAGAAAAAGAGCTGAAACGTCCATGATACCCTTCTCAATCTCAAGTGGATCGCCGACATTTTTGTGCAGAGTTTCACTAGTGAACACATCTCGCAGTTCATCAACCTTTGGGACTCTCTGCAAGGCATCACGCTTTCTCCTAGAATTGCGGACTATATCTTGTAGACTCTCACCCCCAATGGATGCTACACTTAGGGTCGACCCCTTGCTCCTTCGAAAGCCTCGCGTGGAATAGTTGGACTCCCCGAAAGTGCAAGTTCTTTGCTTGCCTCGTGGTTCAGGACTTCTGATAGTCTTGCCATAAGAGGATGGGCGCACAAACCGCTTTGCCAGCTGTGCAAAATTCATGATGAAACGGCCAGGCACATTCTTTTTTAGTGCTAATACTCTGGTCACATTTGGCACGCGGCAGCTATTGACTTTCCTGCCTGTCCCTGCTTCAGGATCTAGGAAACGGGCGCTCAAACTGTTCTGAAATATTGGCAGGCCATCATCAAAATCCCGACTACTCCCCAAGGGTCTTAGATCAGCCATCATCCTATTGACCTGGGAGATTTTTTTTTACCTGAGAGATTTGGAAGGAGAGAAATGCGCGCGTCCTCAACAACTTTTCATCTATGCCATATGCCCTAATGCAAAAGATCAAGAACGAAGGAGTGAAGGACAAAATTGGATCCTGGCATGAGACAAAAATTTGGCTGAGATTGTTTCATAAATTAGCATGTTCTGACCTTTTTCTTTTTGGGCATCGGCATCCCATGTTCGTTTCTCCTATATTAATATAGAAGGTAAAACTTTTGTCTCGTTTAAAAAAAAACCTAAGTGGGGTAATTGGTGCCACAAATTCACAGTTGAGGGGTGAAAATTGAAATTCACTCTCACTAATTAAGAAGAGAATAGAGTTAGAAACTACCCAAGGGCGCACACAAATAAAATAAATGGGCCTAAGTAGAACAGTGCTGCTTTACTAGTCCACGTTTAGCAACCCGCATCCATGAGCCCATGACCATTCCTGTACTGCTTCTTTTGTCACCTGTGTATGCAAGCATCAGCGAATCAATCATCAGACATTAAACCAAAGAACGCCTCGTGATCTTAACAGAAACAGCGCACCATCCGTACTTCACAAAACAAGGCATGTAGTAACACACAAAGGGGCCGAACGATGGCTACACATCTTTTTTTTTCCCGAAGATACCTACACACTTTAACACTTGGAACAGTATGATCAATCATAGTCCTAGCTTTGTGTCCTGAACTTGATGTTGTTCTGTATCTGTTGTTCCGTTACCATAATGATAATGGAACCCAGCTCCAGTTTGGAGGCCGTGTGGAAAAAAAAAGGAGGGAAGAGCCGAAGACCCGAACGCAACAACACGCAGAGAGAGACACAAAGCTAGCTACTGCTACTGAGAACACAAAGCACACTATGCAAGCACAGGCATATGTCGTTACACGGATCAAAGGAAACCTGTGCTGAGCAAGGCTGGGCGTCTAGCCCAAGTCAAATCCGTGCTGAGCGCCATCCCCCTGCATCAACTCCTCGCCTTCGCGCCTTCTAAGAAGACCTTGCGTCAACTCGAGAAAATCGAGCGCGGCTTCTTGTGGGCTGGGCGCGCCGCCGCCAATGGCGGGCATTGCCATGTCAATTGGCGACGCGTTTGCCGCCCCATCTCCCTTGGAGGCCTTGGCGTCCACGACCTGGAACGACATGGGCTGGCCCTTAGGATGAGATGGCTCTGGTTCTCGCGCACCAATACAGAGCGAGCATAGAAGGGTTTGGACCTCCAATTCTCCACGGATGAGCGTAACCTGTTCTTCGCCTCCGCCCACATGGTGATTGGAGATGGCCAGACCGCGAGGTTCTGGACCGATAGGTGGATCAGCGGCCGCGCCATCAGTGAGCTTGCGCCGGCGCTATACCGGTGCGTACCCAAGCGACGACGCAAGAGGACTGTCGCTGATGGGTTGCAGGACAATAACTGGGCGCGCGACATACACGGCGTGCTGGGGCTCGATGAAATTGGGCAATACCTACAAGTGTGGCACCTGATTGCGCACACGAACCTGACAGAGGAACAGGACCAGTTGATATGGAAATGGACAGCTAGCGGAACCTACTCCGCCAAATCCTGCTACACTGCCACCTTCCACGGTTCGATCGCTTGCCCCTCATGGAAGCTGATTTGAAAAAACTGGGCACCTCCACGGGTCAAGTTCTTCCATTAGCTTGCCTCCCAGGGCCGATGCTGGACTGCAGATCGCTTGGCTCGCCATGGTCTGCAGTACCCCCTCGCTGCCCCCTTTGCGATCAAGCGCCGGAAACCATGCTCCACTTGCTCCTGGAGTGCCCCATCGCACGGCGAGCGTGGCACGAAATCTTGGCTTGGCTTCGATTCACCATCCCTGCCCCAAACCAAGAGAGATCGCTGTTGGAATGGTGGACACACGCAAAGCAGGACACGTCGAAGCAACTTCGCAAGGGGTTGGGCTCCATTACCTTGCTGCTGCCGTGGATGATCTGGAAACATCGCAACAATTGCATTTTCGAGAATGCCCAGCCTTCCGCCCGCGCCATCATCGACAATGCCAAAGACGAAGCTAGACTTTGGGCTAGAGCAGGTGCCCACGGGCTACGGGTGATCTTGCCACAACCTGGGACGTGCACTGATTGTAACTTGGATGATCGTTTCTCACCTCCTAGGAGGATGTAACCAAACTCTACCTTTCACCTCCTAGGAGGATGTAACCAAACTCTACCTTTTCAATAAAATAAAACGCAAAAGTCTTTTGTGTTTTCGCTAAAAAAAAAGGAAACCTGTTAAATGGTTGCTGCAAGAGCCGCCTTGGTTACCTCCGTCGGCACATCCTTGCAGGCAAACCGCCTGGCCATAGTCTCCAGTAAACCCTGCCGCGAAGCAGGCCTCGGTGCACATGGTGAAGCAATCAGAGTCGTCAGTTCTGGCAGTCTCACGCTACTGTAGGATGTTAACTGAATGGTGCCGACAGATTGTCGTTGTCACCGGCGGCAGCCACGGAGGCGACGCACATGACCAGAAATGCGACGGCGATGAGCCCTGGTGATGTGGCCATACTGTTGGTGTCTTTCTGAGAAAGCTCTCCCAATCTGTTCCACCCAAACCGACTCTCACTGCAGAGTTATACTGTGGGATGGATTGAGAGCGATATATACAGATAAACTGGGCTATGATCCCTGGTGGAAGATGTTAAATCTTCAATTCCCTGCGGTGATCTGATCGCCAGACATCCTATTGCACAGTTGCTGCCTTGGGATAGATCATGGCATTGCTAAGAGTGCTCGGAGTCTAAAAGCTACTCCGTAAAAAACTGCTGAACGGACGGATATAATTTGTCCAAGATAGGTGGCAACCATGCACACTGATAACGCTGGAAGGAGGAGAGGCGGCTCGTCAAGAGGAAGGTGTCTGGCAAGACCAGCGGAGGCGGCCAGCAGCATAGCGTCGGCTCATCATGTAGCACACACACCAATCAGCGGTTCTGACAAGCTACAGATTGCTGGATGAATGGCCACAGTTGGTCCCAGCTTAATGAGCTGCACAGATATGGCAGCCAAGTGCCAACAAACGATATGTGATCCCCTCAATCAAACCTGACTTGTTTACCCGATGAACAGACATCAAAGCATCCAAATCAGCGGACAGTGCAATGTGGCAATTTTACGTAGCGATCAGCCGATCAATAATGGAGTTGAGGCAAAAGGAACAGCAGCCTATCAGGTTACCTGCATCACTCGCAGCTTTTCAAAGGCCCTTTCAGGACGAGCAGACATGAACGACCGAGACGGCGATTATCACAATGCTCGCAAGCACAGCAAACATGCGAAGCAGAAATAATGATATGTCCCTGATCCCACAGAACAAATATGGCATATCTCATATCTCTTTCGGTAGCGTAATTACCTGGTAATCCATGGTGCGGTATCTTGCTGTTTCATCCGCTGTGGTTGCTTCTCTTCAGTTTTGCTGGTAGCAGCAACATCATCTTCAGTTCTGATTCGAAGCCCCGGAGTCCATTTCCATTATTATTATGCATCACACTATCAAGGTGACAGGCTGCTCATTCCATCCCTCGAGCCAAACAAGAAAAATGAGAAACTAGTTAATGTTACGACCGGCCCATTCCCCAAACCAACCAATTAGATCCAATCAGGCTAATCAATGCATGGCAGCAATCTGGCCTAAATTTCTCTACATAAAATACAACATAATCTCTTAAGGGAACATATTCACGCACCGGCAAAAATGATGTTTGGATGATCAATAATTGATTAAAAGTTATTAGTTATTACCCCATTTAGTGAAATAAGCATGCAAACGTTAACTCATTAAAACACCTCCACATTATTATTTTGGATCAGGCTGCAAACAATGATTCAAGTGGTAACCAGTACTAAATGAGAACCACGACATCTCAGGTAGGATGACTACCACACAAATATTACATGTCTCCAGAAGCCAAGTTTCAGGTATTGTCTCTACCCATTTGCAGATTACTTGTTTTCCAGTTCAAGTATGTTGCCGTTGTAAGGACACTGTAATGCAATCAAAGCATAGAACATATCATACTGAACTATTTCCAGATGTTTGTTTAGTATCCTCTGGTTGCCTCGGTTAGAAAAACACCTTCCAATTCTACAAAGGAAGCAAGGATCAAATCTTTTCATTACAGATCCTGTTGTAGTATTGGATTTGGCTAGGCTGTTAGTACTGAGAGTTTAAGACAGCTTTGAATGTGGCATGCTTGCTAAAATTCATTTGATCCAAATTATGAACAGTGATGGCCTGCTAACTTTCACAGATATCCCTATATATTGAGTGCTACAAAATGGAATAAGGAGATATAGGATGAGTTTGGGTTCTTCTAACCTCAAGCTGATGGTTGTGCCATTTGATGCAAATAAGTGCAAATAAGGGCAAATCTCAAGAGTTTGATGACAAACCTGTACGTTAATGTCACAAAAAAAAGGTCAGTTCAAGAATGCTACTGGTCATTCACTACCATAAACACG
Source organism: Poa pratensis (assembly GCA_947311845.1). NCBI lineage: Eukaryota > Viridiplantae > Streptophyta > Magnoliopsida > Poales > Poaceae > Poa > Poa pratensis. The sequence goes on from CAMZMU010000033.1 coordinate 73,658,324, forward strand.
TGTATAGCAAGAAAATGATAGTGTACAACTCATCATAAATTCCCCAATCCAGCAAACTAATAACATTCTCTTCATAAATTTATATGCTTCAGCCATTTGCGCAATGCAAAACCTTTTTATCTGAGAGAGGGGAGTGTTGAATGTAGTGGCATTTCGGTAATATGCAGAAGCATTGTGTACTAGAAGGCCACATCTTTGCATTTATGTAAGACGGTTTCACATTTCCAATGAGTAAACGAATTATACCTAGAACCTCACCTGGGTCATTTTATCATAAAGCAACACACTGAATTGAAATAAATAAAAAATCCACAAAGCATCTAGTATTACTAATCATTTCTCTATGCATGATCACTGATTTTGCTGTCCATAGAGTTGAATGAATTATGTGATACATTACACGAAAAATACTTGGCAGAAAGACATTAAAACCCTTCAGGACTTTACCATGTTTGAGTAAAATAACAATTTTGTATTTTGCAAGTCATAATGCTTGTGTGACCATGAGATGAGGAATACCCATTCTCACATAGAATAACCAACGTTACAGTAAAATTAAACCGCACAAGAGGAATTGTGGAATTTTCAGCACGTTTATCTTACATAATGCATTAGGAACACCATATTAGTTCCAGTTTCCTTAGCTACTGCATCAACAAATATGTAAAATTGCAAATAAGGACATGCAAAGGATTGCTTTGTTAAAATTATCAATTTACAGTGGATGCAACTGAGAAGTAATGATGAGAATGCTTCAAACCTGAATAGTAATAACACAGATTGTCATGCTACTGCGCCAAAATGAGTGCGTCAAATTCCACACACATGCACACACAGAGACAGTACTGAAGCTAAAGAACACAACTAATGATCAATGTCTTGAACCAAGATATAATCAACGACAGCACAATACTTAAGTTAAAAATGTTGAATTGATTAATCTGCCTGTATATCAGGGAACATAGGTTACTGAAGCTCCACCTACAGATAATGAGAAAATGAATACCTAAGCATGAACATGATCGCTTTAGTTAAAGTTACAAATTTACAGTGGATGCAACTGAGAAGAAATGATGAGAATGATGCAACCTTGCATAGTAATAACAAAGATTGTCCTGCAACTGTGCAAAAGAAGTGTGTCAAATTCCACACACATGCACGCGCGCGCGCGCACACACACAGAGACAAAGATTACACGTTCATGGTAGAGACAAGAAAGTATAAAAGTAAGATATATACAATGATTAAGAGCTAAAGAAGAACAGAACCAATGTTCCAAATTTTTGAACCAATATAGTTTTCAACAATGGCATGATACACAAGTTAAAAATGTTGAATTGATTGATCAGCCTGTATATCAGGGAAGATAAGTTACTTTGAAGCTCCACCTACAGACACTACATTAAATAGGTGTAAGCTTATGGCATTCTAGTATACAGAATTTACAAGACCATCCTTAAATCAGGTGTAACTCACAAATCTCACACAAGTCCATGTCTAAAAGTGGCATCTCCTACGTCACCACTGGAATCTAAACCTACCGGTGAATCATACCACTTAGGCCCAGAGTAAAATCCGTCAACATTTATGCCTAACAAACTTGAGTCAGTTACCATGGTGTCATCATGCATCATTGGCTTAATAATCTTGGAATCCTCAACACCATCTTCATCCCCACAGTTAAGGATACTCTTTTCATCGAAGTCACCAACATTCTCCTTCAGCATCCACTTATCACACTTTGGGCTATCACCCAATAACATCTTCCTGTCCTCGCACTCAGCTGCCATTCTATCCCATGAGACAATGGGCCCAAGGCTGGAGCCAAAATCAGTATCATCATCATCAAGCATCTCATCGTCCTTGCAGAATGCACCATCGTGATGATCTAAATGTTGCGACACATCACCAGTGCCCCATCCCCTGACGACCTCATTGCCCATCATCAATGCCTCGTCTGGCTGGTAGGTGTTGCCATCCAAATTAAACTTCCTAATCCTGTGCAAAATCTGAGATAGCTCACTGGAAAGAGAACCCAATAGCTCTGGGTGCATCTTAGGCACCTTCCCTTCTAGGGAAACCACCTCTGCTCTGAGATCCCGAACTTGCTGCAAGACTGCCTGATGCGAGTCGTCAATATCAATATCTACATCTCCCTTAATTGCAAAGCTAGGATCACCTTCCTCATTGACATCATATATGTCTGGATCAAACTCAAATGTCCCCTTATGACCAACTAACCTGTGAACAATTCGAGCATTGCCATCAAGTGGCCCTGGCTCGTGCCCTGAGTGCACTGCATAAAGCTTGAACACTGCAGTACCCTCCTCCAGATATACAAAGCTCTTGTCTTTCTCATTATAATTGGCTATGGGCACAATGGCCCGAATACGGAACCCACAGCCACACCTCTTGGATTGGTATGGCTCCCGCTTCAGGCCCCGTGCCTTCTTCACCTCGGAGGAGGCGCTGGCTGAAGAGGATGCATGATTCCCACTGCTTGCAGTTGGCACCCCAGCACGATGGCAGGCATAATCCTTCACCTCAGCCATGAATGGCTTATACCTTATATACTTCTGCCTAATACAGAGGACCACCTTATGCTTGGCGGCCAGCTGCTGCAGCCTGCGTGGCACGTCTCGTGCAGGCACATCCAGCGTCTCCGTATACTCGAACCTGCGGCGCCGCTTACCTCGTCCAGGCGACGAGATAGCAGAATCAGGCTGTCCAGCAGGCGCAGCCTTGCAAACAGGGCACGCGGCAAGACATACCCGGACAAATGATTCTGGAATACCATAGAATTTAGCTCCGACGGTCCAGGCTTGCCTGATACGATCGACGGTGTCCTTGACCCCGAGGTGGCGGAGCAGGTCCGGGTCGGCGTGCGCCTCCGCGACTATGTCCCGCCACTGGCCGACATGGGAGACGCGCTGCGCGGGGTTGGACTTGAAGTGGAGGTGGCGGCCGTCGGCGGAGGCGGCGAGCTTATCCTGGATGCGCTTCCACGCGGTGAGGTAGGCGGTGTCCTCGTTCCGGTCCTTCCAGACGGCCCGCCACGAGGCGAGCACGGAGGGGGACGTGGCGGCCCGGACCTCCTCGGCCGCGGCGGGGCGGCCCGCGAGGACGCAGCGCAGCATGAGCGCGTGCGAGGCGGCGGTGAAGGTGTAGAACTGCGAGGAGATGTGCGGCGTCGGGTCGATGGGCGGGCTAGGGTTCGGGCCGTCGGGGAATTGGATCAGCGCCTCGTCGTCGGCGTCGACGTGGAGGAGGTAGCTGCAGGGGCTGGAGAGGGGGTCCGGGTCCGGCGGGTGGTGGGATTTGAGGTAGGAGGAGGAGGGGAGGAGGGGATTCATGGCGGAGACGGTGGGGGAAGGCGACGAGGAAGTCTTCGGCATATCCGTGGATTTGATTTTTTTTAATCGGGGAATTGGTTTTCCTCTTCCAATTTCACTGCCCCTGGTGTTCGTCTATATATATCTGCTCTGGTCTCCGGTCCTTTTCTGTCGACTCTGCGTCACAGGGGTTGTGTGGACTTGTCTCACCGCATCTAGGGCAAACGGCAAAACTGACCCCACCTGTCAGTTATTCCGGTGGGTTGTGTTGAGTTTTGTTGGTAACGTTACTATAGGGACACTGCCGGTGGGCCATACCATGGGCCCTGGGGTCGTCTGTACTCCCCAGTGGTATACTGGTGAAGCTCAGACTGACGGCCTGGATTTTGTACGGGACTACTACATCTGTTGAACGGGTCCCAGGCTCTCCCAGCCTTGTGGTGGAGGATTGTCTACTTGTCACTTTGTCAGCCTGTATATCTGTTGAGGTACTCCTACAAGTTAATGTTATATGAGCTTTGTAATCTCATTGTTGGATTTGGAAAAGGAAGTCTTTTAAGTAAAATAATTTGCGTGCTAGGTGTTTTGGTGGGTTAGAAATTGTTGAGATCTTCTTCTACATCGGTTTCTGTAAAATAAACATCGACTGATTTAAAATAAACCTTAAGAGTGAACATTCATTACACCGTCATAGTGCGACTTACTCCTGCCCTGTTGGATTGCGTCACCCGGTGGTGCGATGACATTTTTCAAGGGATATGTTTGACGTGGGGATGGGAAACATTGTGTACTCGTTTTCATACAAATTTATTCTTAAAATTCATTTACGTTATACCTCATATATCCACTCAAACCTCTTCAAAACAATCCTTTTTTGGGGAATGACATTCCAATCGTTTCGTTAGATAAAATATATAGGATTCGAAGGACAACACATTGATGATAACCCTGCGTTTTTTCTATAGAATCCTACGAACTAGGTACATAATTTCTCAAAAAGAACTAGGTACATATGATTTTGCTATTAAGTTTATTTTGCCTTTATTATTTTACTCACATTGTGTTTCTATCGAAAATGTAGAATGCACTAAATAAATCGTTTTTTATATGTTTACAAAGATGTGCATCACATGCATGCTGAAAATCGTCGTTTTCCTCCTCCACTTCACACCCGTCCACATAGAAACCAAAATCCTTCACTATGCATACATCACGAATTTGATGAACGTGGTACTACTCTTAGTACAAGAATAATGGAGCTCCTACCTAGACTATAGTACATATTACCAATAGTTATGATGCCACCTTCATTTTATATTCAAGCTCCACGTGTCATATGAAATAGTACGAGAGTAACACTTCAACAAATACATTTATTTCTATTTTGAAACGATGACTTTACACGTCCAGTGTGATTTGTTAATGGTACGTCTAAAAGGTATGTTATTCTCATCATTTTTCTTATGAATTGTCATTTCAATCTTGTCATACCGAATTAAAACTGCTACATATGATGTTGATTTTAGAAGAAACCATCCAAATGTATTTTATTAGCAAGAAATGATTGTTATTCAATAAAAGGAAATTAGAGCATGAAGTTTCAGAAAATATGAAAGACAACCGCAGGAGGGGGAGGGTGGGCATGAGGGCATGTGGGTAGGTCATGCTCGCTCGGCCGATACTACAGGCCAGGAACACACCCCTCTTGACCCTTCTATTCAGACTACTTATTCGTAGCAACAGAAAACCTTGGTTAAGATTACCTCCCTACGATGATACAATAGGAAAATCTTTTTTTAGAGACTTTCTTTTTATGTAATTGGATGTGACATGATCTATAAAGAATTGAACGAAAACCTTTGACTTTGTTGTAAGTTCCAACGAAATTAATATGTGCCTCTGAATGCACAAAATATAACTTAGATAACAAAGCATTATATGATTATAATAGATGTCCAACTAGATCCCACGAGAGGAGACATCTTCGGTAGGTAGGATCCCAAAATTCAACTGAAAAATCACGTTTATAGTTGATTCTTATATGAAATTGAAATGTACAAAATCTAGGGGAAAATCTAAATTTTGAAAATAATATGTAAGCATTAGGGGGTGTGTGTTTCTGAGAGTGGGTTTTCTTACGAGAAACAAAAAATGTCGTTACAACAACAATAAGACTGAAAGCAACATTGAATGCCAAGTATGGAATCTACAAAATTAGAGTAACATGAGTGTGCGTTGAATTACGGTATGGCCATTGCCCATTGGTGGGCGGAGAAGAAGCATAAAGATTTATGTAGGAATTGGTAATATCTTTTTTAGTATGAATGCAAACACAAAAACATGAATAGTAGTGTTGGAGATAAAGATGGTGATATCATTGAGTTTTCTTTTATGAAACTCGAGGGACCTCGGCATCACCACTCTAATAAAGTCCAATCATGTTTCCTCAGTACTTATATTTTGGCAACAACTGTTTATACAATTTAAATAAAATATAGAACATAACATAATGCGGGGAAAATAAGAAACACATAGATAGTATCACACAAGTTTTCGCAAAATGAAGTTTGACTTTCCTCCTATATGGTCATACTATAAATATAAAAATATAATTTAGCCGTGCAAATACACATCACTCGCCTAGTTCTTAATTAGTTGAACATCCAATTTCTAATTTTTTGTTATGAAGAAAAAAATGGTGACGCAAATCAAAAGGAAGTTAAAATAATTAAACAAACAGATACAAAAAAAATTAAATTTTTGATACATAAAATAAAAGCAGTGCTTGGATTGCGATTCTCTAGAGTTGGCATTGCCTAAAAAAGAGTTCCAGCCTCTTTATCTTGTAGCGTCAATATCTGGTCTTGTTTGCGATAAGGAAGGAGTCTATTGATTCATAGGATAGGAAAAACTGTAGGAATAGGAAACCCATAGGAATGGAATGTCAAGTCTAGTTGAATCCTATAGAAAGATTACTGTGTGTTTGATGGCAAAGGAAAAACAAATGAATTGTAAAGAGAGGTTGAAGTGAATGGTAGAATTTCTATCGGATGTAGTACAAAAATTCCTATGGAAAAAATTCCTACGAGAACTAATCCTCTGAATCAAACGACTAACGTAAGAAAAAATTCTATAGGATAAAATCCTCCAAGAATCTTATGAAGTTCCTTTGAATTAAACGAGCCCGAAGTCATTCTACAATCGCGTCCTTGCTTGGAGATAAGTCCAAATTACCCCCTAACTTATCCCAAAATTTATTCTACAACCCTTCACTTTTATTTGGTTCAAGTTTTATGCCACTCCAAGAAACGTTCCGTATATAACCCCAAACTATGAAAACTGTTCACAATACCAAACTAAATTCGCTACTACCTAACACTAATACTTTTTACTTGAGTAACATCTTATATTAAGGAACAAAGGTAGTAATTAATTTGGACGACCATGCAATTTTTGATGTGGTTGTAACCGAGTAGGCAATGCAAGTGCTTACTCAGTTACTCCTAGCCCTAGCCGCGGCGGCGTAGGGAGAGGCAGGGACGAGGACCCGGTGGGCTGACTGCTCGGCCGTGGAGATGAGCCCGAACATATTTTTCGCACCTATACGAATACATGAATGGGATATTTTTACCGAGACGATGAGTTGGCAACTTGGCATACAGGAAGGAAATACCAGATCAAAAGGGCATATCTGAATGGTTTATAGAGTTTAGGGGTAAAAGTTGAACCAAATTAGACTTCTCTTCATCGGTCGCTGCCCACTCTCGCAGTCTCGCTCGCTTATCGCTATTGACATGGTTTATAGAGTTTAGGGGTAAAAGTTGAACCAAATTAGACTTCTCTTCATCGCTCGCTGCCCACTCTCGCAGTCTCGCTCGCTTATCGCTTCCCCTATCCCCCCAGAAAACCTCCGCCCGCCATGGCGACCGCCGCCCAGGCCGCCTCCACATTCATCTCCTTCCTCTCATCCTCCCACCACCACACCAACCCCTCTTCCTCAGTCTCCTTCCTGGGGACCCCCGTCCTGCCGGCTTCGCTCCGGGCCGCTGCCACGGGGCCCCCAACCCTCACCTCCCGCTGCCGGGGCCGTCGAATCGCCGCCGCCGTCGCTCAGCTTCCCACTAAGTGAGCACGGTTAATAACATCGCGAGCACTCAGCAATTGGAGCACGGTTAATAACATCGCGAGCACTCAGCAATTGTTCCTGATAAAACATTTCTGAACTAGCGCTGTTCCTCCTAAGTCTTCAATCTCTTGGAATTTAATTACTTGTCTAGCGCTATCTAATTGTTGTGTTTCCTGCTATGATCTTACTTAGGAATCCAGAGCTTGCTTCTGGGGAGAAGAAAATCCGGTGAGCTACAATTCCCTCAAAATTTCGCCATACTGTGTCTATACTCGAAGGTGACATGGGGATTCACTGCACACAGGTGGTCGTCAAGGGCGGTGAGGTCATTTGCAATGGCCGAGCTGGAGGCACGGAAGATGAGGTACCCAACCACAGGCACCGAGGGGCTGCTTATGGGCATACTCGTTGAAGGTGAGGCAAAGCAACGAATGATCTTACATTCCCGCCAAACATTTGCTTATTTGCTATGCTTGGTGTGTGTACTGCACTGTCTGCATTTAGATATATATATGCTTCCTTTTCTATGCACTACATCTACATGTGTGGTGAAAATACTGAATGTGAAGAAAAATGTTGAAGCCACGAGCAATGGTACATAAGTAGTTAGACCACAAATCAACCTTTCTAAAGCAGGTTTTGGTTTCGATAAGTCATGTTATCGACAAGTGCTTACATTATCTTATTTACATGGATGATATCAACTAGTTCCTACCGTCTAATTATGGAAAACCTTATGAAGCCAAAACTTTTCGGCAATATGGCATGCAGATGTTTTAGTAGGATAGAAGCAATCTAAAAGTATGAAGCATGATTTTGGTTTGATTGCCCCATAAAAGGGCAGCCCGGTGCATGTAGCTCCCGCTTGTGCAGGGTCCGGGGAAGGGTCTGACCATTTTGGGTCTTTTGTACGCAGCCTTTCCCTGCATTTCTGCAAGAGGCTGTTTCCAGGAGTTGAACCCGTGACCCATAAAAGCCAAGAGTAAAAGAACTTATGGCAACTGCTTACAGAAGAATAAAATAGAAGGGAACATACTTTAATGTGGAAGTTGTGGAGATATGGAGTATGCAAACTCTTTCTTTGGTTCATGACACTGTAGAGTCCGTGCCACTTTTTGCCGACTCATGAAGATATGGTTGAAGAGTAGTCTGAGTGTTCCATAAATTAGGTTAGCCTATGACAGTTTCTGGGTGCTAAGGAATGCTGCAATTTCATCCTTCATCTTTGATGGGTGTTGGTTCACATAACATTTTGTTTCAAATTAATTTGTTATTCCTTGAAGCGTGACAAACTATTTTCTGCCGCAGCACAATGTACACGTGCTATAATAAAAGCTCTTAGTTGTCAGCGGTTCTAGTTGACATCTAAAGATTGCTGATAACATATTTGGCCAAAATATTGACAACTGAGCTAACATTTGTTGTCTACCATTTTTCTACGTTCTACGCCTGTTTTGATGCACTGAGCTATAAGTTTGTTATTTTCAGGAACTAGCGGTGCGGCAAAACTTATGCGTGCTAATGGAATCTCATTGCTCACAGTGCGTGACGCGGCAGCGAAGTTCTTGGGAAGTCAGAAATGTTTTACTTCAGTCCTATGCATCCACCATTGACAGAATCTGCACAAAGAGCCCTTGATTGTGCTGTAAATGAGAAACTGAAATCAGGTTATTTGACTTATTTCGTTCAAAATACTAACTTCCACTGTTTATACACTCTCATTGTTGTTGAAAAGATGCTCAAATGCTTGCCTGTACTCTCTAGTACCGGTATCTTACTGCGCCGCATGTTTCTTCTTATTGTTATGGGAGGCTTGGATAATGAGTATATTATTTCCTCTTTGGAGAATCAGAAGTGTTGGCATGTCATTTCCATAATTGCTAATTTGCGAAAGATAAATGAAGTTGCCTAATATCATACATTCACATTACGTTCTTCTCTAATGATTTCATATTGGGTTTGATACAAAGACTACTAAGCCATACCTAGGCATAGAGTAGGTTACTTTACATTTGCTACTTTACTTCTGCAAATTTTGATATATTAATCTTACTATACAACGTCTATATGTTACCATCTGCTACAATCTTGATGGCCAATACAGAAATTGTAATATGTTTCCATAGCCATGCTTTTAAGCGATCATTGCATGTTACTACTTCAAGTACAGAACAAGTAAAGCGTGTCATCATATATAGTAGGTCACTACGGATGTACAGATTAGTAGGTCCTATTGTTAAAACAGTAGTTTCAGATTCATGCAGACTTAATTGTTTCCGGTTTAACTACTATTTCCTTTATTTTTAGTCTTGTATAATATTAATCTGCAGTTTGAATGTTTGATACCCATAAGTAAAATACTTCTTGAATAGAAGTGTACATAATCTGTAGATTACTGAGTAGCCGTACATTTTTTTTTCACTGGTGTGTTATATTCTTTCATTTGTATAATTTACTTTTTTTCCCTGATGCATGTCTATCAAACCATTAGGCTATGCAACCTGCTGTCCTCCATCTGTGGGAAGTGGGAATAAATGATGAATATAAATGACACCGCTTAATTGCAGATGCTACTTTTGGAACAAAGTATCGTTGAGTTGCTTTTCTTAACCATAAGGACTTTTGCTCAATGTAGTATCTGAAATTGTTGATGTACGATATGCTTAAACATAATATTAATCTACATCACGTGTATTCCCTCGCGTAACACCGTTTACTCATTCCTTCATATTTACCCATGCTAGCTAGATTATTATTTTTTGTGCTGCCGAGTTAAATTTATGTTATAATTTTTCTAGAGTTTCAGCCACATTTTTGGGATTTGGGCTCCCAAAATAAACTTGACGACATTTTTTCAGTTGCTTGGAGAACATGATTGGAATATTTGACTAATTCTTCATTCTCATAGTTCTCAATCCTGGTAACAGAAGCAGTGATTTCAAGCTGTTGAGGGAGTGCACGTACCTATTGATAGAAACCGAACGATTTTGACAACAGGCTCATTGATATATCTTGTTTAGGTATCCGTACTTTTCGATAGGTTATGTTATAAATCAATCATCTTTCTGTTAGATGTTTGACAAATGAGGAGATTACCCTACAGCGACCCAGAGAACCCATTACTATAAGCTACGGAGTCTGCAGTGAATAGGATTTGTTATGATTGGATCATTTGATCTCTATGACAAATCCGAGACGATGTTGACATAAGTATATTATGATCGTAGTAATATTCTTTGTGCCTCCTTAAGTCCTAGAAGAGCATAGCTCCCAAACGGAGAGAGCATAACTTCTTAAGTCAATGTTACCAAAATTTGTATCAATATTTGGCCGTAGTGACAAAAATTTGTGTTCATCTGGTTTGTTGCCAAAACAGTATTCTTCACAATTGTTGTACAAACCAAACCTGACATGTGTCGACCAGACTTTGATTTAAATTGGTAATGTGAATGTTGACATAAAAGCAAGCAATCAAAGACACCCTGAATGCAGAACTGAAAACACCAGTCTTCACAAAGCATAAAACCATTTCCCCAAGCATCATACCAGGCCATGTGTTACTCAATTCTGTTAACAACCTTGAATTGCATGGAAAGTTACAATTCATGTCGTTTTAGAATCCACGGCAAGGCAAAACATTTTAAGGTTTGACCATCATCTATAATTTTAGCAGAGCCAGATTGTCAGTACTAGATCCGTCATGAAATATACTTACCTACATGCTTATTTTCATCAAAACTGATGGGCCAAATGTAACCCTGGAGAACCATGTCAATGTAGGAGAGGCTACTTAATTCCTTCTTTCTTTTGTAAAATCTTCGTCGTTCCTGGCTCGATAGAGACTTGCCAACTTCATTCCTCCAATGGCTTGAGGAAGCTGCTTCAGCGTATCATGTATTGTACGACATATATGTTGTAGCTATAGGCATTATATCTGCTTATATTTTACATGCAACCTTGGTTGAACCCAGCTTTTGTTTACATTTCAACAAAGCATACTCCATTTAATGTCATTTCGCAAAAAAATATTTGAACTGGACCGTGTTGGTTCCATTTTTTAATAAGGTGTGTTAAAAACCTCGCTGGTGCTAGCAATTCTGTCTGCAAGAAATTATACAAAATGCTATGATGGGATTGCTCCTACATTGATTGTCCGGAATTAGCATCCAGGAGTTCTTAGCAGTTAGCACCAACATGACCTACTTAGGTTGATAAGTCCAGCTTCACATTCATGTGATGAGATCTTCATATATGCAGGACTGGGCGTAGGTAGCAGGCTCGCGCCGTTCTGCTTAGGTTATAACTTGCGTGATGTTAAGGTTGAAATTGTGATTGATGATGGGTTGTATATAAGATGATATTCAGAAAGCCTGTCGCGAGAATTGATTGGGTTTGGATGTGACTTTTTATTTTCTAAGAGCATGAATCTCTCGAGACATGGCACTTGTGATCTGGGTGTCTGAGAAGGATCTGGAATTGAAGCCACATAGTTTTGGCACCGTGAAGTTTGGCTGGCAGCAACAACAGTACTGGTTTTAAATTGAATCAAAACTCTTGAACGAAATGACTGTCGCAAGTTTGACTGTAGCTACATAACAGTCTAGAAAGTCAGTATTTTTCTTTTTGAATAGGTTTGCCGTTTGTCGCTTCATGTTTGGGTTTAACACTGATCTGAAGCAATGAGCATTTTAGTTTAATGGAGTCTGGACTTTTGTGGCCACTCTATTCTTGTGTGCACTATGCTTTCCTTCCTGTTGATTTTGTCTACCTAATAATACTCACGGTAAAAAAGATAGGGAACTTCTTGATTATTCAACATCGGATCGAATCGTGTAGGGTGTGTTTGGTAGGTCGAAAATTAGATTGATGGTAATTTTAGGATTCCTGGTATAACCTCAGGAATGTGGTGGGGATATCAGGTACCTGCCTAATTCAAAGAGAATGTAAAACCCACAAATTACTGGAATCTTGTTCTCTCCTGATCTAGCATTCCTAACTAACCTTTCAGGTCTCGTGCCAAACACAGGAATCTTTTCGGATTACCACTTAATTCCTGGGAATCCTCGTAATAGTCCTGACACTGAACTCCCCCTAAAGTCAAATTTGTGTTCCTGAGTCCTGAATGCTGATGCCCTTGTATGGTGATCACTGGGCAGTACTGTAGCAGCTCTTTTTTTGGGAAGGGCAAGCCTCCCGGCCTCTGCATCTTCCAATGCACACAAGCATAATTTTATTGCAAAGAATGTCAGACATCAGGGCCAATAAATCGGCCTACAAAAAGAAAAAGATAAAATGACAAACAGAACATCATCCTGAGGCAAAAGCAATTGTCTGAGCCCAGGTTCGAACTAGGTAGCACTGTAGTCTGTAGCATATCTGAACAAACACTTGAGCATAAATTGAGTGGGATGCATCTCTTTGTTTCTTTTTTCTACGTGCCCATTTGAAATATACTCTGATTATTGCTCATTCTTTTACTTAATGAGTCCAGTTCTGATTTTAGGTGAGGATGGAGAGGTAACGGCCAATCATTTGTTCCTGGCGATATGGTCAGATAAAGAGTCAGCTGGTCATAAGGTTCTGGCTTCCCTTGGTTTTGATGATGAGAAAGCCAGTTTGCTGGCCAAAACGGTAATGTTCTAATTTCTTTGCGGAGGTAGATACTTCAGTCACAGAGGTCAGGGTTTCTCAGTTCTTCTACTAACCATTTGCAGGCTGGTGAAGAGGCAGCAACGAGTCGTAGATAGCAATGGGAGCAACCAGCTAATCGTTGAGCTTCTCCGAGGTTATGTGTGCACTTGGCAACCTCTAGGCACTAGTTGGCGGCTCCAGTACTGTGGACCCATATTAAGTTAACTTGAAGAGATTGCTTCTATAAGATTCAGGGATACTTAAGATCCTTTAGGTCCAACCCCATGTACCCCTGCTATTGCCCAAGCCCAAACGCGGTACATGTAAAAACATTGCAATGTATTTGAACGAACATGCTTCTGTTCCACACTCAGCTAGATTTGTGGGTGCCCTTGAAAGACCCTTCCAGAGATTCAGATTTTGAGTTCACTTCTTCCCTGAGAGTTTTTGTTCAGTTTGCACCCTGAAAAACAATAAGCATTTCATGTAAAGTAGCTATGCGCATCCATGTGAAATGTTGATATGGGCTCTGCATCCGACACTCCGTATGCAAAATATTTCCAAGATATATTACGATTAATACTTGGCCAGCATTTGCGCCTAGAACTGTATGGTTCTATCATCATTGTAAGCAGGGTATAGAGCTTTGGCCACTTTACACCAAATGTGCAACACGAGGTTGGTACGTGCCACTATGCTTTGATTACAAGGACATCTACCTTCAAAACTTTTTAACATTGTTTATCATTTTCACCTTGCCTTTGTGCACCAGTTGTTTCTGTTCATTGGCACAGAACTAGGCTGACAGGGACTATCAGGAGGTTATACATTGTATTCGTGGATAGGGAAATGTCATGGCTCGACACTTAGCATGTACATACTGGAAGCTGACGCCATGTTGGTGTGGTCAGGTGACCTGCCTCATTCCTGAGCTTAGATTTCTGCTGTGAGGTCATCATCAGGTATCAATTCTATCTGCCACCGACAGGGCGTTTCCTGTTGGATCAGAACTAGCTAGCTCGGCGCTCGGGGATGGATCATGGATGGATGAATGGAGCAGCCATATATGCTTGCTGTCCAGGACAAGAAAGGAAGCAACGCGATTAATTAGAACTTCTTGCGTGCCAGCAACTGCGTGCGTACTTTCAAATTTATGGTCCACTGTTTATCATGTTTACCTACCTTTTGACATACCTTCACGAATTATATCCGGTCTAATCGTTCACGTTGCTTCTCCACATAATGGCATTAATTACATGTTCAGAAAGTAGTAAGGAACACTTTGTACTTCCGTGGGAGAATAATGTACATTTCAAGCCTCATGCTTGCAATATACGAAAAGTCACCTTCAAACGTAGATTTTGATCGTCTATGGGATACAACATTGAGAACATGCATATTTTTTCAGCTTTTTTTAAACTTTAAAATATATTTTGAATTTTATAAACTAAAAGGACCACTAGATCTCGGGAGCCAAAAATCTTTGCTTGGAAATATACAACTACTGTATGTCAAGTCTCCGAGTTAACGAACGAGCAAGCAAAAAAGTTGTGTGCGACCTACGTGTTGGCTAGTTTCTTGTCATATGTTCAAGCGTGCACCAGTCTACTAGAGTAATGCAAGGCTATAAACAACAGGAGAATTTAGCTCCTCCCCCGCGCTTTATGGATTGTTTACTCTTTCGTGTGCCCCCCTTTCCTTCGTTTCCTTGGAATGTTTGCATCAAAAGCCATGTGCCGCATTTTTTGCTTATTTGTATATTAGAATTCCCTTGGTGTACAAAGGTAAGAGTAGCCTGCATCTCTTGTACTCATCCATAATCCATGCTTCTGACAAGATAATACTTTTTTTAGGTAACACTGAAGATTGCTAAAACCATGGTAGAGATAGTATGCATCTTTTTTCTTTCGAAAAGGGGATTCCTAGCCCCTGGATCGATTTATGCACATAACAATATACTACCTCTGTACCAAAATATAAGACGTTTTAGCATTTCTTTGACACAAATGTATATAGACGCGTATTAATGTGTAGATTCACTCGTTTCTATCTGTATGTAATCCGTATATGATATATTTAAAACATCTCATATTTTGGTATGGATGGAGTATTGTTTATATGCAACAATATCAAGCAAAGTCCAGCGTCGATGCCGAACAAGCCGGCTAACAAAAATAAGTAAGAAAAACCTGACGCCTCCACCACCACGGCCCACCAGCCGTATCAGGCGTCACGACCGAGCCACCGCTTGCAGGTCCATGCGGGCCCAAATCCGTAACGGCAAGCCCGCGATGCGTGCTGCTCGCAGCCACCTGACAAGGTCAATGTCACCATCTCTCTTATGTTGTGATTGCACGCCGCGTGCCCGACGTGGCCTACACAACCAACCCCATTGGACCGAGATCCACCAACGGGACAACCCCCTCCCCCTCCCCTTGCCGTTGCCCCGTTCTAGAACGGTCCTTGCCCGTGGCGATGAGGGGAGGGAGGAATTAGAGGAGGCTCCCCGATGGCCGGATATGGGCGCCCCGGTGCAACCGTAGGAGCCGCATGGGAGCAAACTTTTCAGATTGGGGGTTTATTTTCATATTTTTCTTCGCAAGTATCATCCATACATCACCAACATGCATCTCTCATCCATGCAAGTTTTAAAAAGAATGAGAACAGGAGGGGAGACACCCCCTGCCTTTTTCTTATATGGGATGAATCCTAGAAACTGGGTGGGCTTGTTCACAACTTTGTGTGTCCACCATTGCACCGTCAAGTTTCATGCGCTTGTCAACATAATTAAATGTCTGAATTTATGAAAATGGTTAGACAATCTACATATATATTTCAACACTCCCTCTCACATGTGCTTAGGGAGGGAGAGGCCAACACTTGCATAGAATCACAGAGGTATGACTAAAATACCTATACGTGGACACAGAGGGGACAACAACAATTTTTGGATAATCGATAATTACGAAAGCCATAACTCGAACTTAACTTACCCATCTGATACCATATCAAGTTTCATGCACCATCGAACGCAACTAGAACCCGAACTAATGGAATTGGTTAGGTAATCCACATATACACTTCAACATGCACCATGGGAGAGTAATCCATCCATGCAAGTATAAATCCAACGTGGTACGGTGGTACTCCGTAGGAGTAGGACCAATAGATGTATGGCGTGAGTACCTAACAAAATACCCCTTGGAAAGCTAACAGGTCCTAATCCAGATCTCTTTGGGAGCTGCGGCCAGTGGGCACACTCTTGTCTCCTCCATACTAGACAGCTCTATTGTCATATCTCTTGTTCTCCACCAGTCCAAGGGTCAAGGAAATAGATCCACGAAGACTAGTCCTATAGATCGATATGATAGCTCAAGCATGTCCAAAGATCGTGCTATCTCTTTCTTAGGCTGTTTGACTACTAGCACTGCACGGGTTATGCGGTGTTGGACCACGTAGTAGCGCTTAGCCTTTTGCTATCTCTGCCTAAGTTCCTCACTGCCGTCTATTGGACGTGTACGTAGGAGCACTGTAGTGCTGTGACTTGAGAAAGCTTCGTTCTTGTTCTCCTTCCACGCACCAGACCACATTAAATTCACTGCAAGTGCAAGTCCGGCTGTACTGTCCGGCAAAGCCTCAGGTGCCGAGTTCTTCGTCCAATCATTCAGTTATCTCAGCAGCCTCAGGGAGAGTAGACTGCACTACTACTAGTAGCAGTATCAACTTTGCTCAATTTGATGCAGTTAACTATACCTTTGCTCGATCGCCTCCATGGAAATACTCCTAGATAGCACGAGTTGGTTTCAATGGAGTCAAGGAGTTGTGTGTTAGCGTGTAGACTCGAATGATATTCTTCTATTGGCGGCCCTAGAAGAACTGTACTGTTTTCTAAATTCGAATACACACGCACACTTCAGTGCCAGTGATTAGATTTATTCCCAACCGTGTCCGTGCATGCAACAACCACATAAACAAATTCGCCCAAAGAAAACTGCGACCATTCCATGAAAACATGGAAAAGATTGGGCAAGTATGTATACCGCATCAAGAACCGGCCATGTTCATAATAATCAAAATAAAATATTTTCGCGAGACGTAGTATATAATAATGGAACTGGTAGTACGTACAGGCAACGATTTGGCCTTATTATTGGACATACTCCTTGGGTATCCATGCGGGGGCTCCATTTGTTTGCATCGGCTGTCGGCAAAACAGATGGTCTACGTACCCCTGCTGTATTCTCATCCAGCTGACATCTTGTCACTGAAACCCATTACCACCCGCAGGATTTCTGGGAGGACCTACTCCCGACTCGCTGAAAGCAATAGAGAAATAGGGATGGCCCACGTACTCAAACCTCAGCTAAAATTTGGGGATTCCTATGCGCTGACCGCACGAGTGCAAGGGGAGAAATTAAAGCAATGAAGTCGTGTACCTCTGGCCAAGTCAGTTCTTGTGGAATACTACTCGCTCCGTCTCTTTTCTGTATATCTTTGCAAAAAATGGCCCTTACGCAAAACTAATAACATATGTGGCCTCGCCGCTGAACTATTTACAAATCTGGCCTCTCGGTTCAGCGCCAATTAGAATGGCGTCGAGCTTGTGCAGTTCGGTGCGAGCATCGTACGCCGAAGTGAGTTCGTCGCCGAGCTCCCTGAGTGTCCAGATGTCACAAAAAATTTGGCGTCGAGTTGTACAACTTGGGCTCCATTGTCTACCGAGTGGTCAGATTTGAAAATAGTTCCGCAGAGGGGCCAGATGTGGCATTAGTTTCACCAAAGGGAGGCAGATGTTGCGCATTAGTTTCACCAAAGGGACAAATTTGGCAAAAAATACCTCTTTTCTAAAGCGTGTCAAAACATCTCCACCAGCGTCTCCATAGGCATCTCCGTCGGACTAATTGAGCTCGAACACGACATCGATGCCTCTGGTCCGAACGGGGTGAAAACTCTCCGACAACTCCTTATCCGTCCCTAACTTTCAGGGTCGGCTAAGTGGTGTCGGACAAGGTCAGTCACGTCCGCCACGTAGAACTCTGACAGGTGGGTACCACATGCCAGCGATCCGACAATGAGATATACATTGTCGGCCTAGGGTTCATTGGCCTTGTGTGCATTGGCCAAACACAATGCCAGATCCTTCTATAGGTCCTCATTATACACGGTGAAAAGGTCTGGAATTCGAGCTGAGCCGATCTGGCTCGACTCGCTTAAACTCGCTCAACTGACAAGTTGATCTCGGGTCGACTCGTTCAACAAAGGAGTAGAAAAACGGCTCGACTCGGTAAACTGGCGAGTAGGTCACGAGTAGCTCGTTTAGCTCGCTCAAATATAAGTGTGGATATTTTTGATATATTCACTAGTACAAAGTGACACATCGAAAACAGGCCAAAACCCTCATCGGAAACGGAGAAACGGTTCGTTTCCCCGTCCCCGATGCCGATGTGAAGGCCCTTATCGGCAACGGAGAAATAATCGTCACCGATGAGGGCATTTTTGGCAACGGTTGGACACTGATCTCCGTTGTTGTAGTGTTGACATCATCAGTTACGGAGATCTTGGTACAATCGTTTGCATTGAGGTTTTTGGTAAGCCTGGTATATATATTTATTTAGCCTGCAATATATATTTCGCGCCACAGCTGATCTCACACTGCACAAATACTAAAACGGTGTTGACACACGAACACGTCACGTGTACCCACGGCGCCGAGGGAGATGCTCCGCAACTCACTCCACGGGAGGCTCGCCGGAAGTGCGATACGCAGGACAATCCGGCGGGCGCTTTTGGAACCCGACACCCCACACGCCCGGGAGGGACCCCGTCTGGACGCACGGCGGCGATGGGCTGCCCTAGGTCACTTCGCGTCGACCTTGGGCTCGCAGATCGAAATCCTCCTTGACGAAGAACGTCGACGAATGAAAGCAATGACAAAGGTAGAAAATGATGCGAAATAGGCAATAGTAGATTGGTTTTGTGTTTGACGATTGTGTGTTGTTCAATCGGCCGGCACCCTCGTATTTAAAGGTGGCTGGACTTCCCGTGCAACGAAAAGGTTTGGATTCACGTCCAAAACCCTAATTTTGGTCCAATTCGGATGGTCTGACCCGAACCTTCCAAAACTGTTCGGTATGCACCTTACGGGTCGTTTTTGAGGCAGTTACCGACCTCATATCGAAATCTTGTAGAAGACAAAGTTGTTCGTCTCGAAAAAACGAAGAACTTTTATTTTATGTGTTTTTTCATTCGACTCCATCTTGAGCACTCATCTGGGCTCGTAAATAAAACTGTTCGGATTGGATCTGATTCTACCAAGTTGCGACCATTTACAGAACGCGACTAATACATGTAATAGTTGACGTCTGTTTTATATTTCTAGTTTTGGCTAGAATTCCGAACTTTACTAGTACATATACTAGTTAGGCTCTGTTTCATCCTAATTTGGCCGAAATTCTGAACTTGACTAGTACATGTACTAGTTACGGTCTGTTTCGTCATACATATAGAAAATGATTTCTTCTAAACCAAAATTGGCCATCAACAAACGGTAACAGATTTATTCATATCACAACGTAACCTTTACATTCCATCAAAATTTCGCCTTTACATTTCCATCACAAGATGTGATAAACATAAGAGGTAAAACGGTAACAGATTTCATCTATACTAAGTCTATCATGTAAAAGGACGGAAAGAATTAACGATTTCTTCCCTACATCCTTTTCCACAATCCTCGTAGGTGTCACTCTAGCAATCTCGTCTTATCTCAGCTTTCTGAGAGAAGGATGTTGAAGCTCTGGATCCTATATATTAGTAAAAAAAAGTTGCAATTGTTAAGTACATATGCTAAAACATGAACACTATGAATTTAAGTAAAACTGAAATGATATCTTATCTACGTCTTGAGGTGGCTCTTATTGATGAACCGGAGCAGCCAACCCACAACTTGTCAACAAGATATTTCCATGTCGGCAGCTTCATAGGATGCCTGACAGCGATCATGCTTTCCATGGAGGCCACCACCGTCTCTGGCTTTTTTATACGGTGTCGCCGAAATCTAAACTAATACGTCACCGATGTGACATTTTGGCCACACTGCATAAAACACACTTACTTAAAAAAGTATTTTATGCAGTGCACCAAAACGTCACAATAGCGACTGGTGGATATATATGGTGGGGTTTGAAAAGGAACAACTTGATATCCCTAAATGTAAATAAAAATAAGGATTTATGTTAGTTCTGACACTATTAGCTAGAACGAACAATTTAACCCAATAATATGAAGTAACAAGTAGTAAATAGAGTGTACTGGCCTGTGTATATTTTTGGAGGCCATTATGGGAAAGTTAACAAACACTACTGTCTTGAGTAATGTTCGTTGTTTTTTCTATGTCTCTGACTTTTTTATGCAGTTTCACCGAAATAGACTCATGTTTTTAAATGTGTAATGACTTAGTCACATGACCTAGACAAGTTAGTTAAACTACAACCGGTTGCAAGTGCACAATAGGTAAGTTAACTACATCAAAAAATGATCTAGACATAACTAGTGGATGTGATCTGAACTACTATCAACAACTTAGCTAAACTAAAACCGGTTGCAAGTGCACAATAGCCAAGTTAACTACATCAAAACATGAACAAGTTAGCAGGTGCACAATATGCAAGTTAACTACATCAAAAAATGATCTAGACAGAACTAGTGGATGTGATCTGAACCACTATCAGCAAGTTAGCTAAACTAAAACCGGTTGTAAGTGCACAATAGGCAAGTGAACTACATCAAACCATAACAAGTTAGCAGGTGCACAATAGGCAAGTTAACTACATAAAAAAAATGATCTAGACAGAACTAGTGGATGTGATCTGAACTATTATCAACAAGTTAGCTAAACTAAAACCGGTTGCACGTGCACAATAACCAAGTTAGCTACATAAAAGAGTGGATCTGATACCTTCTTTACGTCGCCTTTGTATCGATCTAGCGGAACCGTTAGCCTGCAAACAAATCCGGACGAGGTGGAGGCAGAGGAAGCGAAAGAAGCGAAGGCCTCGCCGTGTCGGGGGAGACGGCGAGTCCGGTGAGAGCCGTCGTCTTGGGGGAGACGGCGACGCCAAGGTAGCCGCGCCGCCACAGCGCCAGCGATAGCCGCAACGCCAGGAGCCGCCGCCACGAACAAATCTATGATACTCGGACAGTGAGGAAGAGAGTGAGAGTGTTAGGTTTTGACCTGTACGCCCTTATATATGTTGCAGCAGGTACAACATAGGAAACGGTTATTTAATAAAACCGTTTCCTTTGCGTTTCTTCCACTGACGAGTTGGGCCTACTTACCGACGCTCTGGAATTTCTTCTACACTCTGGAATAATATTTTTCCTAATCTCTACTATATGGAGAATTGATACAGTTAATGATGAACCACTAGGATATTTATATTAATATTAGTGATTACTACATAACATACGGAGTACATATTAATATTAAAAAAGTAAATTACATACGAGTACTTATATTGCTACTACTAGCTAGCTACTTCTTGTTCTTCTTGCGCAATGCGTCCGCGCAATCCTCCTCCTTCTCACGGTGTCGCTTGTTGGGGGCCATCGGAGGGGGAGGCAGTGGCGGCGGCAGAAAAATATTGTCGTCTTCGGGGGCGGCGTCTTTCTTCTCCTTCTTCGGGACCGACGCCTCCGCCTCGTCCTCGTCTTCCTCCTCCTCCTCCTCCTCGGTTGACTCCTCATCGGAATCAACCTTCGGCGCCCCCAGCATCCTGGTGGGATCATGGTAGTTGGCGAGCTCGTCATCTTCGCTTGACACCGCCGATGGTCCTTCTACAGACTCGCCGCTGAAGGCGGGACTGTCGGGCGGCGACTGAGTGCCTGTGAGTCGAAGCTGCGAGGCAAGCTGTTCTAATCAGTAGCAGGGAGCGAGAGAGAGCATATTCTATGGAGTACTGAGATAGCAGGGATCAGGGTTTTTAAGGAGTAGTGGGCGGTGCCACTACACCATTGCATTTACTCGACTCGCTTCGAATTCCGAGAAGATGGAACGTGTCCACATTGCAAACGGACACCGCAAAGTTTCTGTTGCCATAGAGTCACATTTCGAAAATGGAGCAAAAATTATGACCGTTGCCAACTATATGGGTGGTGGAGTTAATTATTTCTCCGTAACCAATGTTGACGGGTCAGCCGCGGCCCAGATCGGTCAGGCCTCAGCGGAAACGGTAAAATCACGATTTTCCGTAGCCTAACTCATGCCGTTTCCATAGAGGGGTATCCGATGTGCCGTTAGTGCCAAACTGTCGATATTTTTTGCACCGATAATGGTGTAGAGCATCTATCTTTCAACATTGATCTACCCTTTGACTAGAGATGTGAAATTGTATAAGGACCACCATTGTTGTAGTTCGGAATTAGTAGGACAATTACTAGTTTTTTCATATGCGGGCATGTTCGAACACTTAGAATGCGTTAAACGATCTACTAGCGAGTACTCACGTGTGGCTTAATTGGTCAACAAACGAGTTCGGATTCAAAACTCGGCTCGGCCCGTGAGGCACGGAGTTTGAGACAAGCCGAGTCAGGAGCTACTCATTTAACTCGCGAGTTTCAAGTTTTAATTCCAGCCCTAACGGTGATTTTGGCTTTCTCCACGACTTGGCCACAATTTCGTGAACCAAATGTTCGCGTACTTGGCCTACTATTTGGCGTGTTTGGCGTCAGTGTTGGTCTTGGCCAAAGCCACCATCATATGATATTGTTGCTCGCCCATGTCGACCTCCTCACCAGAATCACAACAACCCATGAAGAGAACACGATTGGAGGGGACAACATCGACGTGAACTCGCGGACGACATTGCGGCTCCTACTCGGAGCTCGATCTCAGAGAAGCCCGCCATGACCAACGGAGATATGCAAATCTCCATGGCTAATGTATGCAGCCCAACATAGACCCATCCTTCAAAGGACTAATCGGTCAAGCACTACTCCCTTGCTCCCTAATTTGTGACATGTGCTTTGAAAATTATATCACTGGATTTGTATTCAAATAAATTTTCTAATTATATAATTTTTACAACATAATTCTCATATATTAGTAGTTAAATTAATGGTCAAAATTCGTGCATGCAAAACAAGAACACCACATGCATTGGGACCGAGGGAGTATTATTTTTAACCATGTGACTTGTTACTGCAGTTGCCGATGGGGTGTGCTTAATATCGCTCTATATTATTGATAGTGATAGGGTTGCTTGGTCTAGTAAGTACACTTTAGATAAATGAAAATAAGGAGTAGTACTGCTCATAAGAGTACCAGTGACATGACTAAAACCTTTATTAGTATATGATAATCTTTAAAGTGGTAGTTTGACAATCAGTTCTGCCTGATTATGTTACAATAGTTATACATCACTCCTTACGTTCATATATACCTTGCGTGCGTGCGTTCATAGGGGTGAGTGTATGTGCGTATTTGTGAGCGTCTGTGTTGTACTGTGTTCTCAAAAAAAAAAAAATATACCTTGCGTACAGTGTTCTACTAAAGTTCTTGAATTAGGTGGCACACTTGGTAGGGGCTAAGTTTCCTATTTTACCCATGCCCTCGTTAACCTCTCAACACAATTCTTAATCCCATGTCCTGCTCTAGATTGCCACACATTAGTTTTTTCACATCTTTCGCACATACCCCTTTCCTTCTTCATTTCTCCTTCCTTTTTCAAAGCACACCCATGACACATCTATTACATGTTTTGTTCTTCCTCCCCTATCGTTACACATATTGTCCATAGCTAATGGGATACACTTGAGCGTTTCTACGGAGATACTTCAAGTATCAAGATGTCCAGCCTTGCAAATGTTGAACAACAAGATGGATTTATTTTCCACGAAGGAGAATGGGACACCAAAATATTTTTTCACTCATCTCGATGAATTTATCTTTGCTCTCAAGGGTTTTCGGAAGGAGTGTCCCGTAGCTGCCCTCTTTTACATGGCTATAGAACTCATGCTGCCAAAAAAAGCACAAAGTGTTTGCGTGGTACCTGCTTCATAATCGGCTTAACACTAGAGATCTTCTTCGGAGAAAAAACTTCCATTTGCCGGATTATAACTGCATAATGTGTGGCACTCAGCAACTTGAAAGTAGGGATCATCTGTTTTTCCAGTGCCCTTTTGCTACTCGCTGCTGGGATCATCTTCTGCCAGGATGGATTATTCCCAATGGTGATGTTCATGCCATTATCTGCTCATTTAGACTGGCTTTTCAGCAGCCTTTCTTCATGGAGGTTTTCATTTTATCTCTATAGTCTATTTGGATTGATCATATGTTCAAGGGCATCAGGGCAAGCCTCTTTCGTTGTCAGAAGAAATTCAAAGAAGAGCTCGATTGGGTTGCCTATAGAGCTAACCGGGCTAGTCATGCTGGGTTTAAGATCTGGATTCCAAATCTCAGGGTCACTTAGTTCTTGTAGCTTTGTACATTAGTTAGCTTTTTTGCTTTCCTTTTGTCTGTACATACATTATAAAAATTAATAGAAAAACCCAGCAGAACATTGTTGTTCCCTAAAAAAAAGTGTCCCTTCCAGATGAAAAATTTGTAGTTGAAAAGTTGCTCTAGTTATCATAGCTTCTCATTTGAGTATGGTGTTTCATATTTAACAAAGACCACAGTTAACGCAGACGTTGTGCCTACGATCTTGTCCAAGTATGGCGCAAGTATGGCGCAGCTCCCTCTGTATGCAAGGTTGTTGTCCCTGCTAGGGCCATGGCCAAGAACACCTTTCCAACTGGTAGTGTGGCCTAGCATGGTTAGGCCTTAGAAGCCGCTTTCAGGGCCTTGCCCTTCTATGCCAATGTTGCTCCTTCTCCCTTGCCTAGGACCGGCTAACCTCCACCACTCTTTTTGATCAGCAAAATATGAGGATTATAACAAAGTGATATGAAGGAAAAAATTAAATCGAGGAATTGAGTTCAAGCGCGAATGTGAGACTAACCTCGCATAGTCGTAATTGAGATTTAAGGGATCTCTATCGTACTCGTTGCCTGCCTCATCCCAATTAATCACGACGTTAAAGTCTAGGCTAACAATACCACCATGCTCTTACGGGAGAGGGGAGAGAGAGAGAGAGAGAGAGAGAATATTTAAGACACAATGTTGCCAATGTTATGCAATGAAAATTCCAACTTATACACGGATTTCGCCACCGCCATCCCTACATGATGCTCAAAAATTTTGGGTTTACTTTTCTTTCTGTGGATGTCTGATTTTGGTGGGTGATGGGAATTTAATTGTTCGGGCCGATTTCAACCATTGCATGTTTCCTCTAATGCCAAGCAATTGGCCCTGCCTGGCTCATGCACACGTACATAACTGTGAGCGGGCTAACAGGGTGACGTGGTGGGGTGGGGGGGGGGGGGGGGGGGGGGGGGGGGGATACACACGCCAGCTAGATCGCGGGCGCAGCCAGGAGAACGAGGCGACGTCGAAACATGGTATTAGACTATGATTAAAGCTGCCGCTGGGGCGGGGGGAGGGGGAGGGGTTGGGGGATACACACGCCAGCTAGATCGCGGGCGCAGCCAGGAGAACGAGGCGACGTCGGAACATGGTATTAGACTATGATTAAAGCTGCCGCTGGCAAGTATGCTCCAACTCACGCTGTAACCCTGGGCAGTTTTGTCCTTTTTGATCTCTATGCACAATCCTTAATCCCTTAGTTCATATGAGATTGCTACACATTAATTTCTCATTCCCACATTACCACATACCCATGTCCTTCCTCTTTTGTCCTTCCATCTACAAACCCACCCTTGAAGCATCTACTCCACAAATGCTGAAGATGACGTCGATGAACGAGCTGTATGAAATTATATTTCATGATGAATCTAATAATGTAATTTGATGTTTTCGGTCGATTGGTAGTTTTTTTATAGATGGGCAAACTTTGAAATATTTGGTTCATAAAATTCTAAATATCTTTATATTTTAAATCAGCGATATAGTAGGTGTTTTTCTTGGTATACACAGTACTCAGTATATACTTGACTACTTGAAGATAAACAGATGAGTAACTCGAGTGAAGAAGCAGTGGAGGAGGAATTAATACATTAACAGAAGACATACTACACTACTACCAAATCGAGCGGTCATGGTATTCAACAATTTTATGTTATTCTGTCGTTCTTAGGGATTTCTCTCGAATTTTCACGCAAGTATCGACGGGAGGACCACGTGAGTACCAGTAGATAAGCACTGCTACGTTTCGACACGTAATTAATTCTATCTATAACTAGCTTCGCTTCGTTCGTCGATCACATGCATTGTTGAGGTCGCCAGCATTGCAAAAGACCGAAAGCAAGGCAAAGCTCCCGTTTTCGTGGAGGTTGCAATGCAACAGTTTCCCCATAATCTACGACTTAAAGATAAGTAACCGCTACCCTCTTTAAACCTTTTTGTAAGGATTTTTTTTAATGCCGATCGTCGTTTGGACACGTTATATATGCACAAATCCAACCAGTACGCGCGATCTCGAGAGTAGTGTCGGCAGTATACCGTTACCGCTTAGAGTCGCATGTAAAAACAGCTCAGCCCAAGTTTATAGGAGGAGTGCTAGCTTTCTGCGATTAGCCAACTAAACATGGTTTGAGTGTGCCATGTTATATCATCTACTACCTTCCACGCGAGATGTCTGTGAATATGTTAGTGCACTCATACAAAGGCCGATCGACGCGTTTTCTTCCTCCACACTCAGCATATCGATCTATTGGTTTTGCTAATTCTCGGTCGACTGAGAGTTAGAGTCGACTCACAGATCATCGGATTGCTTCATGATCCGTGCTGCCCCATGCGAATTAATTAAGATCTCCATATGCTAGCTAGCAATCGATTACAATAGTAATTTTCTCCCATATGTCTATCGTCAAAGTTTATGATAAGCTAACACTGATATAATTAGCAGGCTTTAATTACGTAGTATTTGTACGGCATGCGCGCGGCGCCGGGGTTGCGCGTGACGCAGCGTGGTGAGCCTCGTCTCGTTTCATGCATGGTCGGTGAAGGAAACTGTACAAGGGAGAGAGAACCGGGAAACTGTTGCGCAGCGCCGCGTGACGCATTCGCGCGGGGCAGCTAGACACAGGCCGGAATGGCGGTTGTCGTTTTTGGTTAAGTATTTTAGACACGAGTTTATTTATTACTGTAACTAAATTAGGAGGACTGATATTTTTGTACGTACACATATATACGTACATGTACATGCTTTTGGAGTACACAGGAGATACGTACACGGCACATCCTAACCTAAGCGCACACTTCCTTATTATTTGGACATTCTAGTTGTACGCCTAAATATAATAACGACGTCTTGAGAAAATATCTATCAGTAGCTGCTGGACTTGTACGTTAATCTAACCGTCCATCGATCGGTTTCAGTTAATCTAATCATTTTTGTGTTGCCGGAGAAGTCAATCTAATTAATCATTAACTTGTCATGTGACTCATGTCCAAGTTGTACATAATAATCCATTAATCCTAGTGCAAAATAAGTACATATTATTAGCCGAACATCGATCGGTCGCTGTTCAGCGAAAAGAGAGAAGAAATTCAAATATATACGCGTTTGCTCGATCGATCGATCGATCGAGCGTCAAGCGATCACATCACAGTATATATAGCCAGCGATAGGCGGTGGTAATGGTGAATGCATGCACAGTGCTCTGCGTCGTGCCGCCTCTCCGACTGCGAGAAGTGAAAAGTCTTTGACCGCAACGTCAAGCAGGCCGCGGCTATGAAGCTAATAATACCTATGAAAGGCAAGTGAAGTGAAGTCAGTAGCTTAAGCTATGGATCATCTATCTATATACTAATATACCTATAAACAAAAGGGGCTAGCGCGCAATACGTAGCGTATGGAGGGGAAGAATGTCATGTTAGCCTCACGTGGGAAGACTATACATACATAGCTACCCCCCGTCGTCCACTGTAGCAGCGGTGGAATGTGCTTGAGAGAGACCCCTCAGCTCAGGACGAATGCCATACCAGCACCAGTGGAAGTTCGAAGGAGAAATAGTTAATTAATTGTAAGAGACTTTCCATGTGTACGAACGAGTGAGCATATGTGTGACGATCGACGGACGGATCGATGGATCGTTGCAAGCAAATTGGGAGAGGGACTGTGTGCATATGCATGTTTGCTTCACGCAATCTTCTAGCCCTTAAGAGAGCGAAAGAGCAGAAAGAGAAGTGTGTAGAGACGGAAAGAGAAGCAGGGTGGTACCAGCTGCTGCTTGCAGCTAGGCTTCTGATCTTCCATGCCGTGGCTTTAAAGTCTTATCAATACCACAAAAACAAAAACTACATGTACAAATATATGTTAGTAGGACTAGCTAGTTGGGAAAGAACTCCATATAAGTATTGGAGAAAATGAAAATGGAACTTGTAACCCCCATGACCTTCCACCAATAGGACAAACACCAAAAGGAGAGATGAGAGAGGGACTCTTTCTATATATATTACGCGTATGCCCTTCCTCTTCCTCTTCTACTATATATATTGGCAGCCTGCAGACCTCCTCCCCATTCGACCCTCCTCTCTCTACCAACACAGGCCAACGCGCTTGTTTTATCCTTTAACTAGCAAGCGCCTAGAGCCGATATAAGGAGAGGAGAGCGATCGAGCAGCCTCTCTCGCGATCGATCGACCGAGGGTCCGGAAGATCGACCCAGCAATGAGCTCGGGCGGCGGCACCAGCACGCTTGGTGGCTGCGGCGGTCCGAGTGGGAGCGGCGGCAGCGGAGGAGGACTCGGTGGTGGCGGTGGCGGCGGGCCGTGCGGCGCGTGCAAGTTCCTCCGTCGCAAGTGCGTGAGCGGGTGCATCTTCGCGCCCTACTTCGACTCGGAGCAAGGCGCGGCGCACTTCGCGGCGGTGCACAAGGTGTTCGGCGCCAGCAACGTCTCCAAGCTCCTCCTCCAGATCCCCGCGCACAAGCGCCTCGACGCCGTCGTCACCATCTGCTACGAGGCGCAGGCCCGCCTCCGCGACCCCGTCTACGGCTGCGTCGCCCACATCTTCGCCCTCCAACAGCAGGTAGTTCCCATAACTTTGGTAGTACTTCATTATTTCATCGATCAGCAGCTGCGTTCTTGCATGCAAATTTCTTTCTTTGGAGGGAATTAAAACCTAGCTATCCAAAGGCACAGCTGCCATGCGTATGGATCTGGATCTTTTCCGCGGGAGTAATTAGTATTCCGGAGGAGTCGATCGAGCTTGGCGTGTTTCTTTCTGGAGAAAGGTAAGTCTACTTTGGGTTGGGGAGGGAGGAAATTAACACGGCCAAGCCAAGCAACGGCAGTGCGAAAAGGGGCACGCCAAGCGCTAAACCGGGAGACTGCTTCCCCAGTTTGCGATCCATGAATGATATGCAATCCGTCGTGTCCGGGACGTCGTCCGATCATCCACGCCCGTAGATCCGACGCACATCCTTCACGCCACGTGCGCTGCGCGCACACACGTACGTACCATCTCGGGCTTTGGACTTTGAACAGAAACCAAGGAGTGGTGGTGCTGACTGCTTGCTGGCTCTCGATCTGCCCGGCCCCCATGAAAACAAATTAGCCCTAGCACCAATCTCTAGTCCTAGAAGTTCCAACCAAATTCCCCTTTGTTTTTTCAGGACCAGTACTCTAGTACGATCTTCTTTCGATCATTTCAGTTCGTTGCATGCATTCATGTGTTCTATGAGATGCATGTTGTGGCTAACAAATTTGAAGCTGTTCTAACGCATGAATGTATGTATGTGTCACGTCGTGCTCCCCAGGTGGTGAATCTCCAGGCCGAGCTGACCTACCTGCAGACCCACCTGGCCACCCTCGAGCTGCCGTCGCCGCCGCTGCCGGCCGCGCCGCAAATGCCGATGGCCATGCCGGCCCAGTTCTCCATCTCGGACCTCCCGTCGTCGACCCACATCCCGACCAGCATCGACCTCTCCGCCCTCTTCGACCCGCCGGCGCAACCGCAGTGGGCGCTACAGCAACATCACCAGCACCAGCTCCGTCAGCCGTCATACGGCGCACCGCTGCCCAGGGGCTCCTCCAGCATGACAGAGGGCTCCGCCGGCGGCGGCGGCGACCTGCAGGCGCTGGCGCGGGAGCTTCTGGACCGCCACGGCCGGTCCGGTGTCAAGCCCGAGCTGCCACCGCCACCGCCGCCGCATCCAAGATGATCGATCCATGGGCAGTGCAACGACTGTGCAAAGGGAGTACGTGATCGACATGGCAGCGGAGAGTTAACTGGCGCGCGGCAATAACGAGAGGGATTATCGGGATCGGTGGCGGCTGATGGCGAGCAGCGGTCGAGTGTAGGTAGAAGCATGCAGCATCGGCCGGTTTTCGCGTATCCACCTTGTTGTTAACCAGGGGTGCAAGGATTCTCAAAAAAAAAAAAAAAAAAAAAAAAAAAAACAGGGGTGCAAGGGGTGCCCACTTGCACCATATTCTACATTTGATTTGGCTTTTCCTCCAACCGAGGACGCTGGAGTTCCATCGATCGGCTTCGTAGTCAGTAGAGAAGTGTAGTAGTTTGACATGTAGCAGCAGCAGTGTTACTTTTGTTCGCCACCAGCCGTTCCATTAATTGCAAGATTTTTAAGAAGCTTCTATTCCTGGCTAGAATACATTACATATATCTCTCACTTTCCATCACACTAGCTGCTTAATTTACATTGTTCTATTCTTAGCTAGAAGCTGTTTCAAAGATATTATGGCATTCTCTAAGTTAGTTTTGCAGCTGCATGGAAACTGAGCACTTTCTTTTTGAGCGAGGTGGAGAGATTGTGCGCCATAGTTACTTGTGTATTTATTTCTTGCAGTGGCCGGCGGTGCATGCTGTGACGCAACAGTGCACTGAAGTCACTTCCTACATGGAGTCGTGAACAACAGCTCAGCAACTCTCTGGACGGCGGACATGTGTGATCGGCCCCACGTTTGAGTAGATGAGAGGGAAAAAAGGAATATGGTTTTGGTCAGTCTATTTGTCAGGGATCGATCAAGCTTTGACTATGACCATTGCTATGTGTTGTCCGCCGCTGTTGCTTGTAGGTATACGTTGCCCCCCGTATCCTGGTGTCGGTTGGAAAGTGAAAGTTCTGCTAGTATATTAAAACATGCATTTTTTCATTTTCTTAATTGTAGGTTTGTGCATTATGCATCCGTTTTCTGAGTTCAAACAAATAAATGTCTGTTTTTTTCTATCCATTCAAAATAGATTAGTTTTTCCTTCACAAAAAATAAATAGTTTTTAAGGTCAGACATATGTATGAATGGCTTTTAACTAAGAGTTGATTTGATCTATGTTTATAAAGGCTTTAATATAATTACATGCACACACAGTTTTCTCAGTATGGCGGAGTTATGTGGGTATAAATCTGTTCACTAGGGTTCAAATCCTAGTGCTCACATCTAAATAGACGCAGGTGCATTCACTAGGAACATTCGGTCGGATTTGCAATTATCCTTGGTCTCCAAAAATGGTAGCATATGCTTACATAGCACACTCGTGTGGTCGTGTGGCATGACGTGTGTACGTAGTGATGTGTGCGAGAGTGTATCTCTTTCTTATAATAGAAAAAATATGACCCCATTTGAGTTATAGACAAGATTACTTTTAAAGATGTCATTACATACGATTTCAAATTACTGCAGCACTAAATAGTCGATTCGACAAAAGATAGTGAGGAGAATAGTTTACAAACACCACACACACAATACAAGAAAATATGAAGAGCCACATACCCAAAAAACGTCGAAGTCATCAAACATAAGATCGCTCACTAGGCGTCTACATGTAAAAAAGGCACATTGAAGGGAAAAAAAGTCTTTGTTTGCTTCTAACTAACATGAACCTCCTCGCGGTACTAGTCGCGCATCACCAAGCGGGTTATGTGCCCCCTCGCCCTAGCTCAAAGAGCTTTAACCCATCAAATGACATAATGCCCACCCTAGAGCTTCAATGGAATCTATAAACCCATTGACAAGGGTATACAAGTTGAACCCCTGCACAAGGACCCACAAAACCTAGGCCCTGACAACGGGATGCACATGGGATAGGCCCAATATCAAGAGAAGTCCTAGCAAGCCCAGGGTGGACCAAGTTAAAGGTGGTAGCCCAAATGGCCCATGGTGGCCCGAGTTCAACACAAGCTCATGACCAAATCAACCAACCGGATGTGCAATGCATGGCAGGCTCCTGAGTCGTCACCCGGATGTCCGCCTCTCCCGAAGTGCACAAGCTAACCATTGAAGTCGTCATCAAGGTGAACAATAATGATTATCAAGAAAAAAGTTGCTAGCCGGTGGCCACTACGTGAAGGATCAAGATATAATTGTAAAAGACAAAAGCTATTGTGAATTTTCCCGCACCACATAAAATACATTTTAAAGTAAGACCGTGACCGATCGAAATGTCACATCGGTGATGATATATATTAGATTAGACTTTGGGGATAACACATGCAAATGTATGCACAAATGTTGGCCCTGACGACAAGCTAGATTTGGTGTCGCCAACAGTCAAATGTGTGGTCTGATTTTCTAACAAGAGTTGTCTCGCGGCATAGGTACCCATTTGTTTCGGTTTGTCTAAATTCAATTTGGTTTTTGATTTTGTTTATTGATGCATAGGCTCGAGCAGATCTGCAGCATTAGATGTTCTTAGCATAGCATCGTCCTTGGTGCTACATTCGTCCCATGAAAGAATTCACTATTTTAGATCTTCCAGCCTTTCTGAAAGTGCATGTGTTGCCCCATGCGTGGTTTTGGTAATTAATGACAATCCTTATGGACTAATGTTTGCATTGAGATATTCTTGTAGATCTTGTCCATTTGGAGAAGATTGGAGTTCATGTGTTGGACTCTAGAAGATTACATAATGATCAATACTCTATTCAAGGGTTTATATGAAGAATGGTCATGTGTAGAGTTGAGCATATTGCAAGTATGTCTTGAAGGATTCAAGACATCATCTTTGTGAAACGGAGCTTAGCGAGGCTCTCCCATAATGGAGTATGGGGGAGCATTTGGAGAAGTCTTCATCAAGCATGTGCTAGCAAGCACAATCAAGAAAGGTGTTCCAACTTGAGGGAGACAAGATCGTCATCATCTAGCGCAAGTGGAATGCTCAAGGCAAATGTATGATCTTGATAGGGTTTCTATTTTACCGGTCTCATGTTGTTAGTTCGGAGACCGGGTTATAGGATAGACGACGTACTATCAAGAGGGGCTCTCAAGTGAGTAACTTGATCGCATCTTTGTGGAGAGCTCAAACCTTTGCATATTTGGCATATCATCTTTCTTGGTTCTTATTTGGCTGTTATCCATGTGAGAACTTAGAGCTTGTGTTCATCTCCATACCAAGCTCTAGTTCATCAAAAATAGATTTCATTTGAATATCTTGTGATGTTTTTGATGTTGGAGGTTTTACCGGTTCGTATTTTATAGAGAGGTCAAACTCTCCTCTTGTGTTCTCCTCCTCACATGATAGACTATGATGTGTATATGCATGATCTTGTAGAGCTTGTGATTATCTTCGAAACAAGCCCAAGATCATAGAAAACGGAGTCCGGATGAAAAAACTTGTTGAGTTTTCGTGTTGGAAATATTATCTGTTTATCCTTGAGGAAAGTTCCACACCTTCCCATGGGTCGCTATCTTTCCAACAAAATTGGTTTCATCCCATTTGGAGTTTTCTTGCAAAAGTTAGAGGTCAATGAAGATCTCTTTCTGTTTCTGGTTGGCCGGCCTGGCCGGGCTCAAGGCCGGGCGCGTCGGGCACCCTACCGGCCTCCAGGCTGACCTAGGCCGGGTGCATCGGATGGGTGGCCGACCTGAGGCCGGCCCCTCTGAAGACTCTGGGCAGTGCGCGTGAGGCCGGCCTCCCTGTACGTCTTCAAACGGGCATATTTTCAAGGGACCTATTTTAGGGGCTTTCTTCCCCAATGGTTCCCTAACTTCTTGAGCTCGTTTTTCCCCTCTCTCTTCTCCATTGTTGACCATTGGAAAAGCTTGCCTGCCTCTCAATCCCTCCCATGATTCTTGCATATCTTTGAGGGAAAGTGAGAGGAGATCTAGATCTACATTTCCACCAATCCATCTCTCCTCTAAGTGAGGGGAAGTCTCTTGATCTAGATCTTGGAGTTCCATTTGTTGAGTTCTTCTTTGTTCTTCCTCTCTTCTCCCCCCACAAGCATTAGTTGCTTTTGGTGAGATTTGAGAGTGAAGGATTTGACCATTTGTGCTCTTGCCATTGCATCGTGCATCGGTTTGTGCTCTCCACGAGGATTCGTGGAAGTTGAAAGTTCGTGAGCTTGTTACTCTTGGGTCTTTGGACCCTAGACGCCATTGTGGTGGTTGAGACCTTTTGTGGTCACTTGTAGCCATTCGGGAGCCCCAATCCAGTTGTGGGTTGTGCCCGGTTTGTTGTTGTAAAGGCTCCGGGATTTCCCATTTCTGTGTTTTTTAACCCTACGATCCGAGGAGGAGGCACTAAATCAGATAGGTGTACATGTTTTTTCTCAAGGTTGTGAAGTGCAACAGAGAATTCAATTTTACCGATGGGCTGGACTGGCCCTCGTTTTGCAAGCTAGGCTTCCTAGCAAATTTGGCCCATGGTTATTCTGAAATGAGAATGCTGCCTGACTAAAAAGTCAACTTAGACGGCCCGACAAGGACTGTAAAGCTCATCCTCCCCCCGCTAACTCATCATCGTTCAGCTCACTCCATCACTTCGTCCCCCCGATCGCCCGCGTGGCCGCGTGGCTCTCTCTAAACACGCAGGCTGCCACTAATAGCCCACTGGCACGTGGGCCCCACGTATGCTCATTCCCACCAGTCATGTGGACAGCTAATCGATCCGGTGCTTCCCCAGGCAAAATCTACGCGAGTAGGCGACCATCTCTCCCTCTTCGCCCACTCGCCGATCTGAACCACCTCAAACCCCCAACCCAAAGCAGCACCGCGTCACTCCCCTCCCCCGCCCCGCGCAGATCCAGATCCACCCGGCGCGGCACAGCCGCGGCCACCCGAGATCCTCCCACCAATAATGGCCGCCGCCGCCGGGGCGCCGCCGATGTCCTCGCCGGAGTCCGACCCGCGCCTCGTGGAGGCCTTCGTGCCCTTCCTCGAGAAGCTCGTGAAGAACGCCTCGTGGCGCAACAAGGCGCACTCCAAGCTCTCCCACACCGCCAAGTCCATCCTCGACCGCCTCCAAAAGCCCCCGCCCCCCTCGTCCACCGCTGCCCCTCCCACCCCCACCTCGCCTTCCACGCCCACGTCCTCCTCCTGGCAGCCGGGCCCGCTCCGCAGCCTCTCGCTCGAGGACTCGGAGCTGCTCCTCTCCCCCGTCGCCTCCGCGCTCGGCTCGGCAGCGCCAAGCTCGCCGAGGCCGCGCTCGAGCTACTCCACAGGCTGATCGCACACTCCTACATCCACGGCGAGGCCGACCCGTCGCCGAACCCTCGGCGCAGCTCGTCGCCACCCTCCTCGAGGCAGCCTGCAATGCGCTCCACCTCGACGACGAGCACATTGAGCTCTCCTCCTCAAGACCCTCCTCTCGCTGTCACGTCCACCTCCGTGCGCCTCCATGGCGACTGCCTGCTCCGCGCCGTGCGTGCCTGCTACGATATGTACTTGGGGAGCCGCAGCACCGTCAATCAGGCCACTGCCAAGGCCTCGCTCGTGCAGATGCTGGTGATCGTGTTCCGCCGAATGGAGGCGGACTCGTCGACGATCCCCGTGCAGCCCATCGTAGTGGCTGAAGTGATCGAGTTGCCTGAAGCTGCTTCAGGCGGATCACCTACCGCCGATGCCAACTTCGTGCAGGGATTCATCTCGAAGATCATTGGGGACATTGATGGTGCACTCACACCTATAGCGCGGACAACTTCGTCCGCAGGGGCAGGCACTGCTGTGCCCCATGATGGTGCTTTTGAGACGACAGCAGCAGCTGAGGAAGGGGCGAATCCTGCAGATTTGCTTGATTCGACGGATAAGGACATGCTGGATGCCAAGTACTGGGAGATCAGCATGTACAAGACGGCTCTTGAGGGACGTAAGGATGAGCTTGGCGTGGAGGGGGCAGTGGTGGCCACATTGGATGATGATGCTGATGTCAAGATTGGGAATAAGCTGCGGAGGGATGCTTTCTTGGTTTTCCGGGCATTATGTAAGCTCTCAATGAAGACACCGCCGAAGGACGCTCCAGCTGATCCGGTTGTGATGCGGGGGAAGATCCTTGCTCTTGAACTTCTCAAGATCTTGCTTGAAAATGCTGGGGCTGTCTTCCGTACCAGCGAGAGGTACAAATATCCCTTGCCAGAAACTCTGTCTACTGTTTTGCCCCAGATCTTCTGAATTTCATTGTATAATAGGATTGAGCAAAAACTTAAATACCAGATTATTCCGTGGAACATGGTGAAGTTACAGCTTAAGGAAGAGAGACTTCTTTAACCAACTATTCTTGAAAAGATTAGGTATGGATCAATCTGTAGTAATGTTGCTCCACGGATAATAAATCTAATAAATACCAGTATTCAAATTCTTGTTGCATTTACAGAAGTTAGAAGGGTGTAGTTTATGCTTGTTGCGATGATATTGAAATAAAATTTACTGTACTTGATCAATCTGAAACGGTATATATCGTTGTTAATAAATTTACTGAAAATCTGAAACGGTCCCAAACATCGAGAAGTGTAAAGTGACTTCTTGGAGGTGGTGGCACTATATCTTTGAATAGTTGAAAATACTCGGAGATGGTATTGTTGTAAAGACAAACAATGACGTGTGGCGCGATAGGGTTCAAAGTTTCCAAAGCTTAGTCGGCCAGTCCCCATCCAGCAAGGGCAACCTATCTAGTCTTTGTCACCGTGCGTTTACACAGTGGGTTAACCCGGAGTTCTATACGTTTGAATCCTCCAGCACTATATGCATCCTTTGATTAATCCCACGATTACTACACTTGAGGGCCATCATTGGGTACGCGTTTTGTGCTCCACTCCCTTCTGAATGAGCTGACACCTCACTTAGCATAGCACACTGCAGAGATGGAATTTCCAATTAGTGGGTACAAGTTCTGACCTCGTGTTTTCCATGGGACAACAAGGCTGCACCCTCATGCAATGAGCCAATGAGGGTTATGCTTCGACCATCTGTAACAACCTAGAGATCCAAAGTTAGATGAATCTTGGAAACCACACTGGACATGCATGTAACAGCTGCCAGCTGCTTGTATTAGTTGGTACATGGCTTGAATCCGTTACCTGCAGTTTTTTAACATTTAGGGCCCGCTTGGAATGTATTTTAAATTTCCAGCTCCGTATAAATTTCCTGACATTCCACTGATCTCGCTGGATTTTTATAGGGAGCTTTATACGAGGGTATTTGGTTAAAATATAGGCATCCAAGCACGGCCTTAGCCACGAAGGCCAGCGTGACACAATAATTCACAGTCCAGATGCATGTTTTTTGGCACCAGATTTTATTTGTTCTTTTTCTTTTTGCTGTCTGGACTTTTTACCTGCATGTGTTTGGTGCTTGCATTACCTTGTCTTCTGCTTGTTTCATGTTCTTGTTTTCTTGATGACCCATTGTTCTTCTCACTGATGGATGTGGTACTAATTTGGCTTGTCAAATAGTGCTAAAAAGTTCGTATATACACTCACATGAGCGAGTGTCAGTGGTCCAGTTCTGAGAACAGAAATGAACAGCTAATGCCATAATTGCATGCGTGATGTTAGATTGAAACCGGGAAAAAACAGGCCAAATACTTACTTCACTTGCATCCCTCTGGTAACTCTCTATGTAGCCTTGGCAGGGAACAATTAGCAGCAACACCGAACTAGTGTCAACAATTGAAGTTGCTTGATGGAGAAGTATCAAAAGCTCTATTATGTTGTTATTGGTTCATGCAGTAAGTAAAAATGTTGGAAATGGGTATTAATGTGCACGATTAAGCTTGGGAAAACAACATCTATGGACACACTACTTCTCTGGATCCTCTTCTGGGACCAACCAGGTTGCACCAGATCATAAAGGTTACTTGCTAGGCAGCAAATCCTACACTCCTTTGCCTGCAACAGCCTCATTGACTCCTTGGCAAAGTGACTGTGCTAGCAATAGTGCCATAGAAAAACTGATGGGTATAACATACATTGACAATTGTTGGTTTAGTGTGTCCTTTTCTTCAAAGTAATGCCAATTTGGTTGACAGTGAAGTTGTATTTGTTGAATTATTATAAACGATAAAGATAGGTGCAGGTTTTGGGTTAAAGACTTTCGTTCTAACTAAGTTACATTGGCCATGAAAGTCACGGTGATCGTTCGTTTCTGTTGTGATTGTTGGTATTTCTGATTAAACTGGAGTTCAGAAACCTGTAAGCCAACCAGTTGGTAGTGATGGTCCCTTTGCCTTAAGGTCGTGCCGACCGTCTAATTCCGTACAATCTGTTGATTATGATGGGATTGCTCAGCAGTCAGCACCCACTTAAAACATTTTTTTTTCCAAAAACATCATGATTAAAAGTTTGTGGATGCGGTTAGCAACGCCCTCAACTCAGTAAAGTAAACTAGTCTTGTTGAATGTGTAGTCTGCAATTTTTAGTCCGTAGCAACTCAGTACTTTCTAACATACAAATGTATATTAGTCTTGTTAGTTAAATATGCAGAATGAATATTGGGCATGCGGATTATCCAGCCTTGCATACCAAGGTAGATTACTATTTAGTTTTCCAGGTAGAGCAGCAGTTCTCGAAACACAGTATGATGTTGCAACCAGTACAATTGTATTTTGATACTTACCGTGCTATAGCCACATTTTCTTACCAACTGCCAGTCCGCTTGATGTTTTTATATGAATATATACTGCTTTTGGGCCTAATTATTTTATAACTTGGTCAGGTTTCTAGGTGCTATCAAGCAGTATTTGTGCTTGTCACTTTTGAAGAACTGTGCCTCATCACATATGATTGTTTTTCAGTTATCTTGTTCAATCTTTATCAGCCTGGTTTCAAGATTTAGACCAGGATTGAAGGCAGAGATTGGAGTATTTTTTCCCATGATCATTCTGAGAGTTTTGGAAAATATTGCACAACCAAATTTTCAAGCAAAGATGATAGTTCTTCGTTTTCTGGAGAAGCTCTGTGCTGATTCTCAAATCTTGGTTGACATTTTCATTAATTACGACTGTGACGTCCACTCGTCGAACATATTTGAGAGGTACTGCATCACTCTCTGTTCATTGCTGTAGTTATAGTAATAGTGAAGTTTATTCTTTTAAATGCCATCCAGAAACCCTTTATCTGTTGCGTTACATTTTTTGGACAACAGGATGGTCAATGGTCTGCTGAAAACTGCTCAAGGGCCTCCTGCTGGTACCCCTACCACATTGGTACCACCTCAGGATACCACAATGAAGAGTGAAGCGATGAAATGCTTAGTTTCTATTCTGAGATCCATGGGAGATTGGATGAATAAGCAGCTACGTATTCCAGATCCTGACTCTCCTAAAGTTGAATCAGACCAAAACGATAATGATGGTGGAAACGAGTTTCCCCAGGCAGAGAACAATGGAGATGCTTCGAGTGAAGTATCTGATTCACATTCAGAATTATCGAATGGGGTTTCAGAGGCTGCATCTCTGGAGCAGCGTCGAGCTTACAAAATGGAACTTCAGGTGGGATCTCATTCCACACTCAGTTACTTTTATGCATTTTTCAATGAGAACGTGGCAATGTGGTGGCAGCTGTTCTTTCTTGATTTACTCAGTACAGTTCCACTATAGGTTGATTTATTTCCCTTTTCTTATGTGGTCAATTGATTTATGAATGACAGGAGGGTATCTCTCTGTTTAACCGGAAGCCTAGAAAGGGAATTGAATTCCTAATAAATGCCAACAAGGTTGGGGAGTCAGCTGAGGAAATAGCTGCTTTCTTAAAAAGTGCTTCTGGCTTGAACAAGACTATGATTGGTGATTATTTAGGGGAAAGGGAAGATTTATCCCTCAAAGTCATGCATGCATATGTGGATTCTTTTAATTTTCAAAATATGGATTTTGATGAAGCAATTAGAGCCTTTCTTCAAGGTTTTAGGTTGCCTGGAGAAGCTCAAAAGATTGATCGCGTTATGGAAAAATTTGCAGAACGTTACTGCAAATGCAACCCAAATTCCTTTTCCAGTGCAGATACAGCTTATGTTCTTGCTTATTCAGTCATAATGCTTAACACTGATGCACATAACCCAATGGTCAAAAATAAGGTATATTTCAAGCTATGTTTGAGCCTACACTTTACCCATTTTATGATGCTATTGTAATGTAATAATTGATGCAGATGTCACCAGAAGATTTCATAAGAAACAACCGTGGTATTGATGATGGGAAAGACCTGCCAGAAGAATTTATGAGATCCTTGTATGGAAGGATTTGGAAAAAGGAAATTAAGATGAAAGAAGACGATTTTGTTCCTCAACAACAACAATCAACAAACTCTAACAAAATTCTTGGGTTGGATAACATTCTTAACATTGTCATACGCAAACGAGGTTCAGCTATGGAGACAAGTGATGATCTCATTAAGCATATGCAGGAGCAATTCAAAGAAAAGGCTCGTATGTCTGAGTAAGTTATGCTGGATATCTAGATGAATAAGTATAGTCTAAGTTGTACTGTTTACCTGATCATTTTAGTTTTTGGTTGCCTATTTGTGTATGCAATTTATTATTTTTGTTGTTATGTTTCATTGCAAATAATACTTTTTTTTAATGAATGATTTAGGTCAGTATTTTATCCAGCTACAGACGTAGTAATTTTAAAGTTCATGGTTGAGGTTTGCTGGGCTCCTATGCTTGCTGCCTTCAGTGTCCCACTCGACCAGAGTGATGATGAGATTGTCATATCCCAGTGCCTCGAGGGATTTCGCTGTGCAATACATGTTACCGCAGCTATGTCGATGAAGACTCAAAGGGATGCTTTCATTACTTCCCTTGCCAAGTTTACATCGCTTCACTCTGCTGCGGATATCAAGCAGAAAAATATTGAAGCCATTAAGGTTTGTTCTACATATCTGGTGTGAATATTGAATCTGCAGTGCTCAGCTGGTATACTACCGCTGAGAAGTAGCCTCTGTTATTAGTGATGATTGTCTAAAAGGAGAATAAAATCAATAAAGGAAACAATGGTACTCAAAAGTTTGTTTCATGTGGGTTGACTTAAAGGGTAGGTGTTGCTGATTTGTGACTTAGCTGGTTCTGCTAAATGTTCGGAAAGTACATCATAATAGCTGAATGTGATGTTTTGAGTAGAGTTTCTCAGGATCTGTATTAAAACTGCTATATTTGCTTCTTGCGCGCACTGCACATTTGGTATCCTTGGAAGCCAATGTCATTCCGGTTGGCTGAGAAAATGTCAAAAACTTACAACTCTGAGACTCACCTTTAGCCTCGTTTGGTCTGCCATTTGAATGTTTCTGTTGCACACTTTTATTACAAGCATCGTGCTAATTACAGTTTGCCATATATTAGGGCATAATTAGAAAAAATCACTTTACGATTCTCACATTCTTTTGTTGTGATGGTGGATTGCCTCCTAGGCAATTCTGTTGATTGCAGATGAAGATGGAAATTACTTGCAAGAAGCATGGGAGCATATATTGACTTGTGTTTCTCGTTTCGAGAATCTTCATCTTGTAGGAGAGGGTGCTCCTCCAGATGCCACTTTCTTTGCACTGCAACAGCCAGACCTTGATAAATCGAAACAGGCTAAATCCTCGATTATTCCTAGTTTGAAAAAGAAGGCACCGAGTGCTGGTGCTGCTTCTAAAAGAGGTACTTATGACAGTGCTGGTGTGGGTGGAAAAGCTTCCGGTGTTGATCAAATGAATAATGTGGTGACAAGCCTCTTGGAGCAAGTCGGGATGGCTGAAATGAATCGTGTATTTGTTAGAAGTCAAAATCTCAATAGTGAGGGCATAATTGATTTTGTAAAGGCCCTTTGTAAGGTGTCAATGGAGGAATTACGGTCCGCATCTGATCCACGAGTTTTTAGTCTGACTAAGATTGTTGAGATCACGTAAGGAATCCAAGACTTCATATCAACAACGTATCCACATTGCAATATGTTTTATTACACTTTATAGTCACAGAAATATGATTGTTTCTTTTTCTCTTGTAGGCATTACAATATGAACCGCATCAGGCTTGTCTGGTCAAGCATATGGCACGTCTTGTCTGAATTTTTTGTTACCATTGGCTGCTCTGAAAATCTATCAATTGCAATATTTGCTATGGACTCGTTGCGGCAGCTGGCAATGAAGTTCCTGGAGCGTGAAGAACTGGCGAACTACAATTTCCAAAATGAATTTATGAAGCCTTTTGTTGTTGTAATGAGGAAGAGTAGAGCTGTTGAGATAAGAGAACTGATCATCAGGTGTGTGTCTCAAATGGTATTGGCCCGTGTTAGTCATGTGAAGTCAGGATGGAAGAGCATGTTTATGGTATGTTATCTTTACTTTACACTGTGTACCTTGATTTTGATACGAGGCTCTTTTGAGCAGCTTTATTCTTGTTCCGTAATACTGATTGTTGTGTGCACAATTTTCAGGTTTTCGCAACGGCATCATATGATGATCACAAAAATATTGTACTCTTGGCCTTTGAAATAATCGAGAAGATTTTGCGAGATTACTTCCCGTACATTACTGAGACCGAGTCGTCGACGTTCACTGATTGCGTGAACTGTCTCATTGCATTTACTAACAGTAGGTTTAACAAGGATATAAGCCTCAATGCAATTGGTTTTCTTAGATTCTGTGCGGCAAAGCTGGCAGAAGGTGACATTGGATCCTCTTCAAGGCTGAAGGAAAGTCCATCTTCAAACAGCAATGCACTCTCGCCTCATTTGACCAAGGATGGAAAGCAGGAAGGTGCAGTCCATGTCGATAAGGATGATAATGTACACTTCTGGTTTCCTTTATTAGCAGGTAATTATGTTCTCCGCTTGGCTCAAGGGCCTTTCTAGTGATTTCCTTTGAATTATTTTCTAGTAATAATGTGTGGAACCAACATTTCAATTCTTGCAGGATTATCTGAACTTACCTTCGACCTTAGACCTGAAATTAGGAAAAGTTCCTTGCAGGTGTTATTTGACACATTAAGAAACCATGGCCATCTTTTCTCTCTTCCTTTGTGGGAGAAGGTGTTTGATTCAGTACTTTTCCCAATATTTGACTATGTACGGCATGCTATTGATCCATCTGGTGGTTCTTCACAAGGACAAAATGCGGAAAATGATCCTGCAGAACTTGATCAAGATGCTTGGATGTACGAGACATGTACGTTGGCCCTTCAGTTAGTGGTAGACCTTTTTGTCAAGTTCTATGACACTGTCAACCCACTTCTGAAGAAAGTTCTTTCGCTCTTGACAAGTTTCATAAAGCGTCCCCATCAGAGTCTTGCTGGTATAGGCATTGCTGCATTTGTTCGCCTGATGAGCAGTGCTGGATCTGTTTTTCGGATGAAAAATGGCTAGAGGTTGTGCTATCTTTGAAAGAAGCTACCACAGAGACACTTCCTGACTTCTCTTATATCTCATCTGGAGCTTACCTTGAAAATGTGTCAATAGAAAATGATGTCTCTTCAGATAAGAGAGAGGACGAATCTCGACCATCAGAGGATGGTACTGAAGAAACCTCTAGATCAAGGAACTTATATTTTGCGATTGCAGATGCCAAGTGCCGAGCTGCAGTCCAACTCCTACTGATTCAGGTCCGTAGTATTTCTTCCAAACCTGATCTTTATTTTTTTGCATGCCTCTGGAAGCATATTGTTTTCATCATCCTTCTATTTTCCTGGATTCTTGAAATCTGGTGCTACCACCTTCTCA
This sequence comes from Poa pratensis, assembly GCA_947311845.1. Classification (NCBI taxonomy): domain Eukaryota; kingdom Viridiplantae; phylum Streptophyta; class Magnoliopsida; order Poales; family Poaceae; genus Poa; species Poa pratensis. The sequence continues at coordinate 73,702,339 of CAMZMU010000033.1, forward strand.
CCTTGGCAAATACTAGTTAATAAAGGAGGTGAGAGTGTGGGAGGGAGAGGAGAAAATGAAGAACTTCATACAGCTATCTAGATTCCACACGTATCTCTAGTTGCACACTGTAGGAATTGATTTCTTGATTGACGTAACAAGACTATCTAATGGGAATGACTTGTCATTCTTAGCTTGTTTGACCGGAATGTGCATAATTTGTCCAAATTTAACTCTAGTTAACATGTCAGTGTAGAGAGAGTATGGTTGTTGATTCCATAACTTTTTGCTCCATAGCCTTATCTGCCATTTTAAGTTACTAAAGAGAAATTTTAGTCTCCTTCATTAATTTTATTTTGTGCATGTGTTCTGCTTTATCATGTTTCTCATGCAATAGGCTGGTAATTTCAGTATGACCCCCTGTTTTAATTACTTCTATCTTTCACTTCCTGTAGGCTGTGATGGAGATATATAATATGTACAGAGCTCAGTTGTCGTCACAGAATACAGTAATCCTCTTTGAGGCCTTGCATGCTGTTGCCACTCATGCTCACAAAATAAACAGTGACAATGACCTGCGGACCAAGTTGCAGGAGTTGGGCTCTATGACCCAAATGCAGGACCCGCCTTGTTACGCCTTGAGAACGAGTCATACCAGTTGTGCCTCACTGTCCTCCAGAATATATTCTTGGATAGAGCTCCAGATGAAGGGAGCGTAGAGGTGGAAAACAACCTTGTTAGCATTTGCAAGGAGGTCCTTGAGGTGTACTTGAGCACAGCAAGGCCTGCTCACCTTTCTGGTGGTATACAGCCACTGGGCCATTGGCTTATTCCGGTCGGTTCTTCAAAGCGGAGGGAGCTTGCAGCCAGGGCACCCCTTGTTGTCTCAACCTTGCAAGCTATCAGTGGTCTCGGTGACTCGTCTTTCGAGAAGAACCTCGGCCAGTTCTTCCCCCTCCTAGCTGGTCTCATAAGCTGTGAGCATGGTTCAGGCGAAGTGCAGGTGGCCTTGAGTGATTTGTTTAGCACTTGGGTTGGCCCAATCGTGCTTCAGTCCTGTTGATGCTGAGCACCCTGTGATATAGTATACCTCCACATGTAAGTTATTCTTTGTTTCAGCGTTATATCCTCCTGTTACTCCGTTTCCCCCATTTTGTTGTGTTTACCATTTTAGTTGTGTGAAGTGGTATTGAGCCGAACTAAATCATGTAGATCTTTCCCCCGTTCTATGATCTTGGTCTTCCGCATCGGGAAGAGTGTATGTTACAAGATGGTTAAATTATATGCCATAGTATAGCACAGGCAGTTCCAGCATTGTGTTGAACATTTTGTTGGTTTCCGTTTATCATCAGGGGAGCGTGAGGATTTACTCCCAAATGACGAACACATACCAGTTCTCTGAGTTTCCCTTCTTGTACAGTACAGTACATACCGAGCAGCCTTTCGTACCTCAAACACATGCCGTTGTATTGAACTTATTTACCATGTGAGTTTTTTTTCTTTCATTAAAGATACCTTTAAAAATCCACATTCCTGGTTGCTAGATTGTTACATGAAAGTCCTTTTTTACATCTACATGACATATAGCTTTGTTGTGAACATGTGATTGAGGCTATGACCGCAGAAAGTGTAAGATTGCACAACGCTCTCCTCTAATACCTCCGTTTCTCAAAACAAGTGATATATTTTTAGTCAGAAGTCAGTGTACAGTGTACTGTAATTTTGACCAGTCTTATAGATAAATATATGACCATTTACAAGATATGATGAGTCTATTGATATTAATTTCATATTCTAAATTTGCATATTTTTGTCTATATCATTGGTCAAACTTATTGGAAGTTGACTTCGACTAAAAATATACATCTTGTCTTGAGAAACGGAGGGACTACCGTGCATTCGAATTGTCATGACAATCGGCCATGCATTTGCATCCAACGACAGACACTCTGCTTCTTCCCTTGATGTTTTCTCCCTTTCATTACGCTAGAGTCTTCGAGGTATCTGACCGCGCGTACATGCGTTAGTTGTCCATTAGCAAGCAAGTCCCCCTAGTCCCCAAGCAGGAGTTGTGGACGGCTCCGCCTTGGCGAGGCGGCATTGTCATCCGGGACCAGCCCTCACCATCATGGGGCCGGCTGTTCCTCAGCCCGAGAAAAGTGAAGGAGCCGCCTGCCCCGCAGCTGCCGAAGATGGAGGTGCACGACGATGAGGGCGATTGGGAGCTCAAAAAAGTATTGGAGTTGTCGTTCAAACGGCCGAGCCTGAGTTCGCGTGCACGTGGGCAGCGGCCGAGTACGCCATCATGATGGTCCTCGACGACGACAACAACAACGGTGAGGATGGGGCGGCGACGGCGGGACCACTGAAGGCGGGCTCGACTACTAGATTTTTAACTGCTTCTTTGATCGCCACTACTAAGGTTTAGTTTAGTTCTAAATTTCGTAAAATATATCCTGAATTCGAATGAAAATCATCGGTTTAGTTTAAATTTTTATTTTTTATTTTTTCCGTAAACATACTGGAGGCGCAACTGGGTTTATCCGGTTCCAATTAAGGCGGCAACGTGTGCCGACTCCCAATACCACCTGTTCGGCACAATTGTCGAACCGTCTATTGAAAACGCCTTTGGAGATGCTCTTCTCATTTTATTTAGACATATTTAGACATGTGAAGTCCCAAAGTTGTCAAGTATGTAGATCTGGGTCCACATTTGGAGGACATAATGTTTTCTTACGGGGCATCTAGTCCCATTAAAATGTAAAATAATTCTTAACAAGAAATTCGGGTGTACATCCTGACACAATGGCCACGGGCGAGTACTAATCAGAGAAGATTACATAACCCATCCGACTCGGGATCCAATCTATACCCATCAAATGCGAGCACAATTGGTAATAACTCATTCGACATCAAATCAATATGTGTCTATATCAGTTCCTTACTTCTAAGCTTTGTTTACGATATGATTTTCATCCGCATCCGGATGTGATTGATGGGCAGGCGGGGCTCTCTTTTTTGTCTTGTTCCCTCACTTCCATCTCATCCCTTATAGATAGATCTGATGGTTCTGGTATCATGGTGGATGTACCTTCACAATCACCCATATAAATTTAATACGGAGTAGTAAAGATTTAAAGAAAGAGTCATATCATATCAGCCTTTTCAAACAAACCCGCTCCGATCGCCTGTGCCAACAATGGTTCCTACGAGATAAAAGTATACACCCATCAGGTCGCAATTGCACAATGCCAACAAGCTCGACACAGAAACGGGCCACACAGTGGGCACCGATGAGATGGAGTGGCAGGTGACTGATGCATGTAACTAAAATCAACAGGAGCAGAAAAAATATAGAAGCATACTTCACTTAGAAGGATAATACATGTGACGCGGCCATGGGCAGTTACAATCAATACTATGATACATGTAACTAAAATCAACAGGAGCAGCAAAAATATAGAAACATACTTCACATAGTAGGAAATACACATGAAGCGGCCATGGGCAGTTACAATCCAAAAGAAGCAACACACCAGAGATGAAGTCATGGCTGATAGCTTGAGAATACACACTATGATAAGATGCAAACCTACAGCAAAATCAGCGGCATCTGTCCATATTTCCATAAGATATGTTGCTACGATAAAATCTTCTCTCTCTTTTCTCCCTGCCTCTTTTTTTCGAATTAAAGGGCTCTTTTCTCCCTGCCTCTTGCTCCTCCTATCTCTTCTTCTCCCAGCCTTCCTGCTCTGTTTTTCTTCTCTGTTCTGAACTTGCTTATATGTTATGTTAGTGGCTGGTGCTCTGCTTAACTGTGATTTAATTTTCTGCCAGACACACTTAGTTTTTGTCTATGAAATAGTTACTTTATTTGCTATCATACAGCCTCAGAATACGCCATAGGCGTTATAAAATTATGAAGAGGGTTGCTTGCCATAAAACGCATTATGTCATAAAAACAAACCGCGGAGAGCTGAAGCTAACTATGGCATTATAGCTCCATCAAGAAAAGGAGGTGAAGCTAACTATAGAAGTGTGTTGTGTCTCTATCAGAAACAACTACAACACACACAAAAAAAGTCTTCATGATGTGCAAGAAGTTGGGTCCTTATACTAGAAGGGGGCTAGGTAATTTGGAATCAATTGATTACAGAACCATTATTTCGAATGAGTACCAATGTCTGCCATCTAGTGTTCAACATGGGGAGGTGGACAAATATCTCAATTTCCATTAGCACTTGAGAAGCGAATTGGATGGGTTAAACTAGAATTGGAATTTTAATCATCTTTGAAACTAAGCATAACTACAGTGGTATTCAAATGAAAGCATGTTTAGTGATAAAGTGAACCTAAGTAAAATGACAGTACTATGCAAATGAAACTATGCTTACTGGGTGATCCTCTAAACCCTGTCGGTATGCACTGAACTCACTGGCGAAGAGATAGGAGTAGAAAATCCAGTGGGTGGTCACTGTCGGTATGCACTGAACTCGCTGGCGAATAGTTGGGAATGAAAAGTAAAGGCTGTGCTTGCTTGACCGATCTGGACCTCGCTCTTCTCCATGTCAACACGAAGCACGTACTGCCCTTTCAACTCTGGTCGGTTATTGGCCCCTAACCTGATATCGGTGAATACCGGGTATACGACATCGGCTTCATGCATGCTCAGGACAGGGAAGGATGGATGAATCTTTCTCAAACCAGTGGACTGGTAGGTCTCGTTTGCCCAGATGTTCCTAACCTCGTACACCTTGCTTCTGTCCCACCTTGAGAGGTCAGAGGACAGGGTCCAAAGGGTCAGTTTTAGTTCGTCGAACTGCCCTTCATGATAGCCATCCATGGTGACGAACTTAATGACGCCGCCAACACAAGCCATGGAACGGAATACCTCCGCGCAAATCTCTCGACCATTGGCGTCCAGGATATCATAGGTGATACACCCCTCCGGTAACGGGACGAAACTGAACTTCGGGTCGGAGCCGCGCTCGCTCAGATCACAGACCAGGATGCCTTTGAGCAAATCCACCCAGCAGAGGGAAGTACCATGATAATGGAAGCACATGTCAGCGGAGAAGTACACGTCGGGCGTGCAAAGCTCATGGGGCAGGATCCCTGCCTTCACGACCCATTCTTCGGTGGACGGGTACCATAGATAGAGCTCAGCTGCGACAACATCAGATCTTTCTACCTTGACGAGTTCGGCGAGAGTGTAGCCAGCGCCGTCTCCGTCGCACACGACAATAGCTGTGTGACGCCCGATGCTGACGTGGAAATCGTTGAAGGGGAGCCGGGGTGACGAGGGGTTAACTCATCAAATCCCATGGTTAAGGACCTAGGGTTGAGATTACGGGGGAGAGAACGTGGTAGAGCTGGTAGTTTCGTCGGCTGACAAGCAAAAGCAGGGATTTACCCAGGTTCGGGCCTCCGGAGAGTAACACCATACTTCCTACTTGTCTGGTATTGATATGAGGGTATATGCGAGCTACAATGGAGTCCCGGCGAGATGTTGATCTCGCTAGGGCTTTGGTGGTTCGAGTATTGCGTGTCTTTCTATCGGCGGCCCTCCCAGCCTTTATATAATAGGCTGGTTCTCGGGAGTTCGCAACCGATTCGGATTACATGTAAGGAAAGTCTAAACCGACTATGGCTTCGCCTAACTTGGAAGATACTCCATCTTCTTGGGCCTTCTTTCATGGGCTTCATGTAGGCTCTTGATAGTTGGACCTAGTCGATACGTGCACCAGGTACTCTCATGGTAGGGTACCCGAAAGGTATATCCCTGTCAGTAACCCCCGAGTACTTGTCTGACTCGAAGAATCGGGCATGGACTCATTCATCTGTGCACGTCATATATTTTGTACCTGTGTATATGATTGGAATTCCTGTATGAATAGCACATTTTGTCTGACTATGTCGATTATTTCATCGACTATGGTTTTTGCTTATGATAATCAAGCGATAATAACTTAGTAGGCCCGGTACACTCGACGGATCGGGACCGGTTAACTGCATATTTGGGCAAAACCTTACTAGCTTTCAATCAAACTCGAGTCCCCAGACTCGAATCTGGAACAGACTGGTCAGACTCGACTCAGTCCGTTGAGGTCTTACTGAATCGTTCTGCAGTATAATTTTGAGATTATCCAACGCGTCCGTCGGGATTTTTCATCATGTCTGCCGACACGGAAAGTTTTAAGGATTAACGCTGCCGGAGCGGTCCTTAGCCCAGCTCGACAGATCGGCGGGTCTTACCTTTGCACTTATGCATGCATCATCCGAGGTATTTTGCGGCGGACGCAACTCGGGAATTTATCGTGTATGATTTTGTGTTACATTGTGCTTATCAGCTGAGTCGAGTCGTCTGTCGACTGATTCTTTGCCATTATTCTAGCGGGTGCGCGACAGCGCTCCCGATGAGAGTAGCCCCCGAGATTGTGCTTTATTGCTCGCAATGGAGGATAATCTCAAATCTTTTTATCCTGCACGTTTTCAGTCGAAGAATTTTTTGATACGCTCCCGATGGGAGTAATACGTTTCAGTCAAAGAAACTATCGAGTGCCTTTATGTCTTGTGTTGCGTAATTTGCAATTTCACCCTCGAAACAACCGAGGCAGTCGAAGTACTGGCTTTGTCGTGAAGTTTGAATGACTCGACTTTCCTATCAGGTATGAGACCTGAAGTGACGTCAGCAATGACGCATGCCTCGACTGCAATTTCTGATAAGCGATGGCGTGCTTGGTATGACTGATGGGACACGACACGCTTATGGGCCCGTTATGCAGTGCTGACCGAGGGGCGGTGCCGTTTGGACTGGATTTAACCGCTCGGGCGCGATTTTCACGGGGCGTGATGATGGTTCCTAGATTCCCGTGCGTAGTGGACGGAATTTGCCGGCGACAGTTGCTCTCCATGCCCGCCACGTGTACGGCAGGATTCCCCGTGGAGCACACGATCTTGGATTGACGACTGTGATTGATTTTCCTTTGATGGTAAATATGTAGAGGGCGGAGCTGCGTAAGTTTCACTTGCCATTTCCTCCGCCGCTTTCCTTCTTCTTCCTCTCGCATCGCCATAGCCTGACATCCAAGCTTTTGCCAAACCACCTCTACGATGACGACGCCTGCCACTCGGAAGGGCAGGAGCGCTGCGAATGCTTCGGCGGACAGCGCCGCTGGCGGGACGCCGCCAGCGGTTTGAAGAGGGAGAAGGGTGCCTGGACCAAATCTACGGTGAGCAAGCGGATGCTCACCGGCCTGAGGAACGACGGGCTGATCCCGGCGGACCCGACGCAGGTTCGCATCCCCGGCGCCGAGGTAATCCCGCGCCCAGGCCCCAATGAAAGGGTCTGTTTTGTGGATTTTGTGAACAGGGGATTCTCCTTCCCTGTTCACGATTTTCTTCGTGCGCTGATGCACGTCTATGGGGGTGCAACTGCACGATTTCACCCCAATGGGCTTTTGCACGTTGCTTGCTACTTCGTGCTTTGTGAGTGCTTCTTGGGCGTTGCGCCCCATTTTGGGTTGTTTCGACGCATTTTCAATGTCAAGCGCCAGCACAGCATCAAGGGCCCTGGCGGTTTTGGGGTGCAAACTCGACCTGACGTCGAGTACTTCAAAATTAAGTTCGTTGAGTCTGTGCAATGGTGGCGCCAGAAGTGGTTCTACATCAAGGATGTGGCCACGGGCAACCAATCGTTCGGGTTGCCTCCCTTTAATGCAGACGCCACGGTGGCGAAGAGGCCGTCCTGGATTGCGCCACTGACCGGAGCCGAAGCTGAAGAAGCTGACATGCTTTTGGAGAAGGTTTTGAAGCTGCAGACCAATGTTGGCAAGGAGGTGACTGGCATCCATTTGCTGGCCACCTTTATCAAAAGGCGGGTGCAACCTCTCCGAGCCCGGGTTCACGCCATGTGGGCATAAAACGGGGTGTCCGATCCAACCCGCTCACTCGCAGAGGAGCTGTCCGTTAGTGAGGTGAAAAAGCTGGTGAGGACTCTTACCATACTGACCGACGACGAACCGTGCGAGACGGAGTCGCCAGTTGCACCTTATGAAGCCAGCAACCCTCTGCCGGAGGTAACACTCGCTACCATTTGTTAGTTGCTATGTTATGCATGTGTATGTTTATTTCTTTTGCTATTTCCATGTGCAGGGACACATAATTTGCGAGTCAATGCCTCCACTGCCAGAGAGTGGCCCAGTGCCGAATAATGAGCCACTCGAGGCTGGCTCAGACGATGAGGTGACCTCAATCGCCACCGCCCATACTCCGAAGCTGATGAAGGCGACGCTGAGACGCAGACCAATGATGGTCAGCAAAAGCGGTCGCGCGAGGAAGAGGACACGGCTGACTCTGAGGAGAAGGAAGGGAATGCGACGGAGTCGACATTGGCCCCGCTTGAAGTTCCTCCAATCCGCTCTCTTCCTCCGCGCCCGACGAAAAGGTCGCGTCCGAGCGTAGGCGTGCTCGCACCTGGTCGGAATGGTCGACCTCACTGAAGAGTAAGTATTTTGTGCACTACCAATTTTGACTGATGAATTTTGCCGAGTCGGATACTTAGCATGTGTGACACAGTGTATCATCCGATGAGGACCTGCCACCACCACCTACGGTAGAGAAGAGCAGTGCGGCGTCGACGGCGCGTAGCCAGCCGCAAGAAACCCCAGCAATCACCGCGACTGCGGCTGCCGCGGACACGTCCGTACCGCCAGAGCCTGAGGTTGCAGCTAACAAAGATGAGGCGGCGGCGACAGGTGCTCCTGCGTCGACTTCCGCCTCCGCAGATCATGTAAGTTTGTGCTTTTTTGTCACAGTTGAATCACTATCGGGTGTTAAAGTTGTGCATAGACTCGATGAATATGTTCTGAACTTGCTTCTGCTGTGTTGTAGCCATTTATGCAAGAGCTACTGAAGGCTGGCGCCCAGTATGTTCACATGGAGACGGAAGTCACCACCCTGCAGCATCAACTCGAAGCTGCCAAGAGTGAGTGTCTTCTTATGGGATTACAGCTTTTTCAAGTTGAATCCTTTTGCGGCCTGTTGATTATGTTTTTGTTTTTGCGTGCAGAGTCAGCAGCTGACGCGGCGGAGAAGATGAACAACGCCTGTCGTCGAGTGGCCGATCTGGAAAAAAGGCTGAAAACTGCCGAAGATAGGGAAGGCCTGGCGATTGGTCGACTCACCGCCTGCAGCACCGCCTTGACTGGTACGCAGCCTTGCTTTTGCATTGGATATTACATTTGTGTAGAAGATTGCTGAACCTTTCGTTGTATATTTTCCTAGGTGTGATGGATGGCCCTGCCGCACCCGGCAAGCAGAGCGTGGGCGCCTCGCTCGATGAGAGCGTGACCGTCACGGAAGCCGCCAGCGGGAGAGCAGGAGAGATGTTGTCGAAGGCGGCGAGTGCCCTAGGCGCCCTTCACAGCAGTTTCTTTCCAGATGACGAGCTGCCATCGACATTTGCAGAGTTGGTGGAGCTTTTCAAGCCAGAAGGGACTGCCGTCGCCGATTTCTGTCGCGAGCAAATGGTAAGTGGTGCCCAGACTACTTTTCTCATGTTGCTCGCGCACGGAGTCGATGCAGATTTTGACATGGTGACGACGAAGTTCCCGAAAGGTCCTGGCGGCAAAACTGTGGGGTTAGGTACTTGGATGGAGGCCGCCAAACAGTATGCTCAATAGCTTGTAAAAACTGTTGAAGACAGGGCCGCCAAGGTCCAGGCAAGGAAAGCCTCTTCCAAAAAGTCGATGGCCACCGAGTGATTCCTCCGTCGACTAGTTGTATCGAGTTAGGGATTTTATGCTTTTGCTTGCTATATGTAAAGCGTCGAACATCGTATTTGTGCTTTGTCATGAGATATGAAATTCAGTAAGCGGGAGGCACAGCCCCTGAGTCTTTTGCTTGATGTTTTCCGCTCTTCTTATGTCATTAGTTGTTCTGAATGTAGACCCGAGCTCCTAGAGCAGCGACTGGTCCTGATGCGAGCAGCTCCGCTCAGTCGCGTAGGGTGAATGACCAGAAAATCATCGACTATCTTCAGCTCAAACTTTCAAAGGTGACAAGCGAGCTGAAGAAGATGCAAGACGCATATACGGAGCTGCAGTCGAGGCCATCCCCAGCTACGGAGCGGGAGACCTTTTTGCTTGAGGAGTTGGAGAAGGTGAACCTGCAGCTCGAATGTAAGCTCTCTTGGAAGCCGAGACCTGTACTTGCGACATGACTCAACTGGGTGATGATGTTGCTTTATTTTTGCGCAGGTGTTTGTTTTGACCAACCGAAGGAAGAAGCACGGATACGAGAGCGCCTCGATGGTCAAGCGAGCATCGCTGAGTATGCCGCGCATCCTTTTTGGTCTGATACGGCAAGGTCCTGCATTTTGGCGAAGCTTTTGGATCATACGTGGCGAACCGCCATTCGACTGGAAACTTGCAGGTTGGCTTTGTTCCGAGTCCATGAAGCTTTATTCCCTTTAAACGAACAGCCGCAGAGCCTTGTGGCACTGTTGAGGAAGTTTCGAAGGGGCAAGGCGATCAAGAAATTTGCGCGCGAGCAACTGATTAGCGGGGCTAACGTTGCTCTTGCCTTCGTGCGGTCACACCTTCCGCACCTTGATTTGAAGAAGATTACGATGGGACCTGCTCCCGTACCGGGTGGTGGTCCTGTGCCAATGGAGGAGCACTACCAAGAGACTCGGGTGGATGCGTTGGTCCTAATTCATCAGGTGCTGAAGGAGGAGGAGAAATGGGCTCAACCGAAGGACGAACACGTAGAGTAGGTTGGGTGTATGTTTGTGTAGGAATTTGTACCAAGTTGTTGAATGAAACTTTGTGCTTTGTATATATGTAACATGTCTGCGGGGCTCAGCCCCCGGGTGTAAGTGTGCCTCTTGTATATAATATGAGTTGTTTATTTTGCAGTTTCCGCAGCCCCTGAGTCTATTGAGTGGGGTTTACGAAGTATTTTGAGTGTGAACTAATGATTGCACAGCCCCCGAGCGTTCGAGTGTGGCTGTGGAGTTTTTGTGTTTGCTGAAATTTATCCAACTTTGCTTTGAGACTCAGCCCCCGAGCGTTCGAGTGGGGCTGTGAAGTTTTGCGCTCCTGTTTGGACCTTTTGTGACACAACCCCCGAGTGTTCGGGTGCGGCTAAGGTGTTATTTTTGTGGGAGCGAAAGCTCATGTTGTTGACAGCGCAGCCCCCGACCGTTCGGGTGCGGTTAAGGTGCTTGTTAGTGAGTTATGCGAACAGAGAAAGATAGGAGGAACATTGATTATATTCCACTTTTGAATGTTAAGCTGCATGCCGCCTCATTAAAAACCTTCCAGCCCCCGTAGGTACCCTGGTAAGGAAAAGAGCGCGTCTGAAACCTGCAGCCATCCGACATATCGCCTATTACATTGTATGACTGAGCAGCCTAAGTATAGAAACGGCGCAGGTGCGCAACGTTCCAAGGATTGTGCGAAAGTTCGCCTGTCTTCGCGTTCTTCAATCTGTACGCGCCACCGTCGATAACCTCGGTGACGATGAAGGGTCCCTCCCATGGGGAGGCGAGCTTGTGCACCTTCTTCTGCTTCAACCGAAGCACCAGGTCGCCAACCATGAAGGACCTGGTGCGCAGTCGACGGCTATGGTAGTTGCGGAGATCCTGCTGATAGACAGCTGTGCGAGCCTGGGCCGTGTCGCGTGCTTCTTCGAGCAAGTCGACTACGTCTTCGAGTGCTTATTCTGCGTCGTCTTCGTTGTATGCTGCCACCCTTGGTGCATCGAACTTTACATCAGATGGCAGGATTGCCTCTGCGCCGTAGACCATGAAAAATGGTGTGAATTGTGTTGAAGCGTTAGGAGTTGTGCGCAAGCTCCACAGTACCGACGGAAGTTCTTCAACCCAAGCACTCGCGGCTCTTCTGAGTGGCACCAGGAGGCGTTTCTTGATTCCGCTGCACACGAGTCCATTGACTTTTTCGACTTAGCCATTGGACTGCGGGTGCGCCACGGATGCATAGTTGAGCGTGATGCTTTGCTCTTTGCAGAAGGAACGAAATTCTTCAGCCGTGAAGTTTGTGCCGTTATCAGTTATGATGCTGCTTGGGACGCCGAAGCGGTAGATGATGGTCTTTATGAAGTTAACTGCCGTAGTAGCAGTCGAATTTGTGATGGAGACTGCTTCGATCCACTTTGTGAACTTGTCAACTGCCACCAGGAGATGAGTGTGCCCTCCGTGTGAAGATTTTTTGAGTGGCCCAACCATATCTAGCCCCCACTGGACGAAAGGCCAGGCCAATGGTATTGTCTTCAATGCTGATGCAGGTGCGTGCGGCTTTGTGGCGAATTTTTGACAGCCGATGCACCTTTTGACTATGTCCTCCGCGTCCTTGAGTGTTGTGGGCCAGTAAAAACCTGCTCGAAAGGCTTTGGCTACGAGTGATCGGCTGCTGGCGTGATGTCCGCAGGTACCTGCATGAATATCTCGAAGGATGGCTTTGCCATCTTCGAATGCGATGCATCGTTGGAACATACCTGATATGCTTCGTTTGTACAATTCGCCATTGATAATGGTGTATGCTTTAGCCCGTCGAGTGACACGTCGTGAGTCAGTTATGTCGTCAGGTAGCTCGTTGCGGAGTATGTATGCCAGGAAAGGTTGAGTCCAAGTTGGCTCAATGAGGAGTACCTCGACTGGCGGGTCCTCTATACTGGGTGTTTTGCTATTGGCTGGTGCGGTCGATGTAGGAGGTGCCCGTTTTTCCTTGATTGATCTGTGCTCAATGCGCTCGAGGAAGACACCAGGTGGAACTTGCGCCTTGGTTGAGCCTAGGTTGGCTAGTATGTTTGCTTCCTCGTTGCTTTCTTTCCCTATGTGCCGCAACTCGCAGCCTTCGAAGCTGCCATCCATTATGTTGTACAGGTCGCGGTAGGTGATCATGTTGTCTGCAATGGCGTCACATGCCTTCATTGTCTGCTGCACCACTAGATTCGAGTCACCGTAGATCATTAATCGAGGGCACCCGAGAGCTTTGGCCATCCGCATGCCATGGATCAGGGCTTCGTACTCGGCCCCGTTGTTTGATGGTAATTCGAATCCCATTTGCAGGACGTAGCGAAGCTTGTCTCCTTTTGGCGATATGAGGATGACACCTGCGCCTGCACCTTCGTTTTTCTTGGACCCGTCGAAGTACATGGTCCATGAGTTGGACACATCTTGCGCTCCACGCAACTGAGCTTCGATCCACTCGGTTGTGAAGTCGGGTAAGACTTGTGCTTTGATGGCCTTCGGGTGATCGTACCTGATGTCCCTTGGTCCCAGCTCGATGAGCCATTTTGCGACTCTCCCAGTTTGCGTTGGGGTTTGTGAGAATATCCCCGATCCCAGAGTTACTGATTACAGTGATCGGGTGTTCTGCGAAGTAGTGCGCCAGCTTCCTTGATGACATGAACACGGCGTAGGCCAGCTTTTGGTAGTGCGGGTACCGCTGTTTTGATATGGAGAGGACCTCACTCAAATAGTAGACTGGGCGTTGTATGCTCTGGGCGTGTCCCTCTTCCATGCGTTCGACCACCAGTATGGTGCTCACCACCCTGTTGGTAGCCGAGACGTACAGGTATAGCGGTTCCCGTTGAAAGTGCATGTGTTGCCCCATGCGTGGTTTTGGTAATTAATGACAATCCTTATGGACTAATGTTTGCATTGAGATATACTTGTAGATCTTGTCCATAGGAAAAGATTGGAGTTCATGTGTTGGACTCTAGAAGATTTCATGATGACCAAGGTTCCATCCAAGGGTTTATATGAAGAATGGTCATCTAGAGTTGAGCTTATTGCAAGAGTGGCTTGGAAAAGAAGATTGAGTGAACATTCATGTTGATCTCCAAGCCATCATCTATATCAAGATAAGAAGATGAAGTGCAAGTGGATTCATGAAGACGGAGTTTAGCAAGGCTCTCCCATAATGGTCTATGGGGGAGTATTTGAAGAAGTCTTCATCAAGCATGTGCTAACAAGCACAATCAAGAAAGGTGTTCCAACTTGAGGGAGTCAAGATCGTCTTCATCTAGCTCAAGTGGAATGCGCAAGGCAAAGGTATGATCTTGATAGGGTTTCTATTTTACCGGTCTCATGGTGTTAGTGGGAGACCGGGTTATAGGATAGACGGCGTACTATCAAGAGGGGCTCTCAAGTGAGTAACTTGATCGCATCTTTGTGGAGAGCTCAAACCTTTGCATACTTGGCATATCATCTTTCTTGGTTCTTATTTGGCTTTTATCCATGTGAGAATTTAGAGCTTGTGTTCATCTCCATACCAAGTTCTAGTTCATCAAAAACGGATTTCATATGCATATCTTGTGGCGTTTTTGATATTGGAGGTTTTACCGGCTTATCTTTTCTAGAGAGGTCAAACTCTCTCCTTGTGGTTTACTCCTCACATGATGGACTATGAAGTGTATATGCATGATCTTGTAGTGCTTGTGAGTATCTTCTAACAAGCCAAAGATCATAGAAAACGGAGTCTGGATGAGAAACTTATTGCGGTTTTGGTTTGGAGGTTTTATCGGTTGTTCTTTTATCGAGAGGTCTAATCTTTCCCATTTGATTTTATCCTCCATTATTGGACCATGATGTTTCTCTGCATGATCTTGTAAAGCTTTTCGTTGCGATTCCAACGAGCCCAAGAACATCGAAAACGGAGTCCGGATGATCAAGATATGATCGTTTTCGTGTTGACCTTTTTTCTGTTTTTTGTTGGCCGGCCCCCAGGCCAGCCCAGGCCGGCCCCAGGGCCGGCGGGCTCTGTTGGGCGCCTAGCCTTCAGCCCAGCCTAGGCCGGCTGTAGGGCCGGCCGGCTCTGTGAGGCGCCCGGCCTCCTGCCCAGCCTAGGCCGGCCTCCAGGCCGGCCCTCGCGAAAAATGGCCCCAACGGGCAGTTTTCTGCTGCCCCTTTTAAGGGGTCTTCTTCCCCAAAGATACCTCAACTTTCCTAGCTCGTTCTTCCTCCTTTCTCCACCATTGTTGACTTTGGAAAGCTTGCTTCTCTCCCAATTCCTCTCATGATTCTTGCATATCTTTGAGGGAAAGTGAGAGGAGATCTAGATCTACATTTCCACCAATCCATTCCTCCTCTAAGTGAGGGGAACCTAGTAGATCTTGATCTTGGAGTTCCATTTGTTGTGTTCTTTGTTGTTCTTCCTCTCTTCTCCCCCCATAAGCATTAGTTGCTTGTGGTGGGATTTGAGAGTGAAGGATTTGAGCCTTGTGCTCTTGCCATTGCTTCGTTGCATCGGTTTGTGCTCTCCACGAGGATTCGTGGAAGTTGAAAGCTTGTGAACTTGTTACTCTTGGGTCTTTGGACCCTAGACCCGTGTGGTGGTTGAGACCCTTGTGTGGTCACTTGTAGCTGTTCGGGAGCCCCCAATCCCGTTGTGGGTTGTGCCCCGGATCGTTGTTGAAAGGCTCCGGATTTCCGCCTCGAAGGATTCCGATAGTGGAAGGTGAACCAAACCTTTGTGGTGCGGTTCATCGGAGAAGAAGGTGAAACCTTTGTGGTTGTTGAACCATTGTGTTGGTTCACACCTCTCCAACGAGACGTACTCCCTTAACAAGGAGGAACTCGGGAATACATCCTCGTCTCCGCGTGCCTCGGTTATTTCTATACCCGAGCTTTTTACTTATGCACTTTACATTGTGATAGCCTTCGTGCTTGAAGTATTCTATCTTGCTATCACCTTGTTGCTTGTCTTGCTTAGCATAAGTTGTTGGTGCACATAGGTGAGCCTAGTTTATTTAGGTTGTTGGCTTGTTAATTTAAACACCTAGTTTTATTCCGCAATTATCAAGCCTAAACCGGAAAAGTTTTAATCGCCTATTCACCCCCCCTCTAGGCGACATCCTTGTCCTTTCAATTGGTATCAGAGCCTGGGCTCTCTTTTTGGGCTTTACCGCCTAGAGAGTAAAGATGTCGTATAGAGAATTAGTGCACGATCCCACTCTTATATTCGATGGCACAAATTATGATGTTTGGAAAATTCGCATGCTTAACCTTCTTAGGGACATAAACCCAAATTTTAAGAGAATTGTAGATATGGGTTTTTCTCCTCCAAAGGATTCCCAAAAGTTATCTTTAGAGGATGAGGAAAACTCTTATCTCGATACTCGTGTATCTAATTGTCTCATGTGTGTTTTGAGCGATGTAGTTCTTGCTTCAATCATGCCTTTTCGGAACGCTCATGAGCTATGGACCAAGCTTCAAGATAAATATGAAGTGTCCAATATTATTGAGGATGATTGTTCTCCTCCACCTCCGGCCGTGATGAGTTCACAACTTCTTCCACTTCACCAACATGTGATTTGTCACAAGGTAATGATATGGTGAGTGGTGATAGAAATTGCTTTGTTGATGGTGAATATTCTATTGACTATACTTCATCTCTATCTCATTGCAATGTTCTATCTTTGGACTTAAACTCTTCTAGCACTCTAAATGTCATACATGCTAGTGTTGATAGTCCTTGCATATCATGTAATAGTTGTTTAACTAAATCTCATGATGATATGCTCTCTTGTCTTGTTGCCATGAAAACAATACTTCCATATCCTCTATTTCTTGTGTGGCTAACAATGTAGAGGAATCCCAACATTTGTTGGAACAAGACGTGGATCTCAATGGTGCTTCAAGTTTTTCTCCATCATCGCCCATTACTCATTTTTGCCTTATGGCTAAGGATTCAAAGGTTCTCCACCTTTGGAACCCCTACATCTTGTGATGATGTGGATGAGGATTCTCATGGAGCGCTTATGGATGTTGAATCCATAACAAAGAAGGGTGAGATGGTATTTGGTGCTCTCCCCAAAGGTAGCAAAGCTATCCCTCCTCTAAGTGAAATCATTGTTTATGCTATTAAGAGTAGGGAAATCATTGAGGACTTGGAAACTCAATTTCTCGAGAAATGTCAAATTGAGAGAGAGGATGCCGATGAAAAGGCATCCTTAATGAATGCCCTTGAGGAAGAGCAAGAGCTTCGAGTGTCTCTTGAGGAGAAACTTGAATCTCTTGATGAATCAAATGATCTTATTATTGCTAAAATCATTAAGGAAAGAGATCATGCTATTGCTAAATATAAAGTGCTTAAAAAGGAAAAAGTTGAATTTGGTGTTGGCAATGCTAGACTAATTGAGGATATAGAGAGACTTGACAAAGCCCGCAAGGCTTTAGAAAGTGAACACTCTCTCCTTATCAAGTCTCATGATCAACTCCAAACTCAACTATCTAAAAATGATGAGCTTGCCAAGTTGTCTTCTTCCATTTCTAATGTTAATGATGCTTGTGCTACTAACTCCACTTCTTGTGAAGCATCTATTTTGAAGGAGAATGTTGAGCTAAGGGCTCAACTTGAGTTGCTAACTAGCAAGTATAGGAAATTGGAAGAAAGTCATGAAAAGCTCTCTAGCTCTAATGAGGATCTTCTAGCATCCCATGCTAGGCTAAAGTTAGCTCATGAGGCTATTATGTCAAAGGTAACATCTTGTGAGCCTCATGTGGACAATGGCACAACTTCTAAATGCTATATTGCCATGTGCTAGTCCTAGTAATTCTACATCACATATTGCTACATCTTGTGATGAATTACTTTCTATGCCTTGTTGCTCTAACAATGAAGCTCTACTTCCTCTAGTGTTTGTGTTGATACTAACCATGTAGAGGAATTAAATGAGCTCAAGGCCCAAGTCACTTCTTTGAAGAAAGACTTGGAAAAGCGTCATGTTGGGGATTCTACACTTGACAATATGTTGAGTGTTCAAAGACGCCCCAATGACAAGAGTGGACTTGGATTCAACTCCAATATCAAGAACAAGTCCAAGTTCAACAAGAAGAAAAAGGGCCAAGAACAAGTTAAAGATTCGGCCAAGATTGTTTGCTTCAAGTGCAAAGTTGAAGGGCACCATGTTAGATCTTGCCCTTTGAAGAAGAAGGCTCTTAGTGAGAAGCAACAAGGGAAGAAGCCTCAAGTTCAAACTCAAGTTCCTCAAGTTGAAGAACGGCCTCTTCCCAAGAAGAATCAAGCTACCCCTCCTCAAGTCAAGACTCCAACTAAGAAGAGAGGAGGAAGTAGATGTTGCTACCTATGCCGTGAGAAGGGTCACGTTGCTTCTTCATGCACAAATGGTACCTTATCCAACCCCATTATTATTAATGATGATTATTCTCTTCGGAAGGATAAGGTTGGCAATGTGTTTGCCAAATATGTTGGTACTCAAAGTGGTGTCAAGAAAAGAACCATTTGGGTTGCCAACCTATTGTGACTAACCTCTTAGGACCCAACTTGGTTGGGGACCAACAAGCTAAAACTTGATCAATAGGTGTTGTTGGAGGGCATTGGAGACTTGGCTACTCATGAAGAATTAAGGGATCTTCATCAATTATATTCTCTCAAGCCAAGTCATTTGGATTATATTGTTCTATCTCATATCCAATGTTCCTCCTTGCGGTAACTTTTATTTAAATCATATATACATTGAAAGTTGCTTGCACCCTTGCATGTGTTAGGTTTTGTACCTTGCTAGTGTTTGTATGTGTTGTGCTCTCTACTTACTTATCTTGAGTAATCAAGTATGTGTATGTTGGTTTGCACACCATTTACTTGTGTTGAGCCTTATTGCTTTTATTTGATATCTTATCTTGTTGGCTCTCTTTGAGAGATTAATGGACTATCCATTTTGGGAGAGTGATATGCTTCGTGCACTTCACAATCCTAAAAATGTGTGTACATGAGGAATACCACTTAGTGATGATACATCTATATTATCTATTCTCTATGTGGTATGTCTTGCTCATGAGAAATTCAAATTCTATAATGTCCATTAATTTCTCGAGTTGGTTTTGTTTGCCTTTGTTTTTAAAATAAATGGATTATCACATTATGGGGGAGTAATAAGATATGTGCTGTCGTGTCTCGTCGCACGGACACCGGGAGTATAGGATACCCCCTTTTAGGTTCGGCACGGGGCGCGAAGGAGGCTGAAAATCGTCTTCTTGGGCGGAGTCTAGATCAAGCTCTCCTCTCCACGATCAAAGCATGCAACCAAAGGGACACAAGGAGTTACCCAGGTTCAGGCCGCCCGGAGGCTAAAAGCCCTACTCCTGGATGTCTGGATTGATGAGTTCTTCATAGTGTGGCTTACAATGGAACCTCCCGGACAGGGTACCCGGAAGGGTTTTGGCTGGAGGTAGAAGAAGGACAGATCCTGACCTGGAGGAGATCACCTTCCTCTCTACCTTCGCAGCCCTAGTCTAGTCTTGCTCTGATCCTAGCTTGTGTTCGTCCTTTCGTTCTCCCGTTCGACCTCTCCTTTGGTCTTTCCCCTTCTCCGTGCCTTGGTCCTCCTTTTATAGGCTAAGGGGTTGCCACAGGGTCACGTGAGGGGCGTGAGGGACCTTCGGGGTGAAGGACCCTCCTCATCTAGTTTAGGGGGGAGATGTGGCCTCTCCTCAGCCTAGCGTCTCCTTTGGGTTAGGTGGGAGCGTCCGCCTTGGGGGTGGACAGGAGCTGACACCACCACGAGACGTGCTTCCCGCCCGCGCTGCCTTCGCCTTGCTTCCTAAGTCTTCTGCGGTGAGGTGGAGTGCTTATCCACAGGACGTGGGGAAGTACCCGAGAGGGAGCCTGGCCTCCTGCCGGGAACTCGGGCTCTCGGGTCCTTCCTGGCCTTCTTGCTTGATTCGGGGACCCGGAAGGTCCCCAGGACCGGAGCCCTTAGTCGACGTAGGCCATGCGTGTCTTGACGGTGAACCCGCCAGCTTGACTTGAGTCTTGGTCTTGTCCATCTTCATCTTGGGCCCACATGGGGTGGACCCACTTTGGCAGTACTAGGGGAACCCCATGTTCCACTGTTGCGACAGTAGCCCCCGGGCATGGTCCCGGCGGCTCTTGCTCCAGCTGCCGGGGCCATGGCCTAAAGATAGGTCAAAGTGGGTCCCGGGCACCTGGTCTTCTCAGCTCCGTTGGGGACCCGCCGAGGCGAGGTAGAGACGAGCCCCCGGGTCCTGTTGACTGAATCACGGCGAACGTTGCGATTCATACGGACCCCTTGCTTATCCTGGAATCCAACGGGCGAAACGCGCAGAAATCGGCACGCCCCCTCGATCCCCACGTCCGTCGGAGTAATGGGGCCGCGACGTGACGTGTGGGATGCCTTATAAGCCACGACTGGCTTCCACTGTAGCCGTTACCTCTCCAGATTCGCCGAAATCCCCAAATCGCCGCCCAGGGACTCCTTCTCCCTGACTTTGCCAATCGCCGCCCCCCGCCTTGGCCGCCGCCGTTCCTTGTTCTTGCCCCCAGCCCATGCCGCCTAAGCGAGATAGGACGGGAGTGAGGAAGATGTCGCAATCTGCCGCCGAGAAGATGGCGATGGAGGCTTCCTGGCCGAAGCGCCGCCTCGATGAGGGTGACTCAGGCCCTCTTTTCTCCCAGTGAGTATGCGTCAGAGAAAGCCATCCAACGCGTCCGCCAATCCCTGGCCGCGAGCTTCCGCGGTACTGAGGGAGTGGTGGTGCGCCCTGGGAGCGGTCCTCAACGAGAAGGGGAGGTGATTACTTTCCACGATTTCTCCGTCGTCGGCCTTCTTCCTCCGTTCTCCGAGTTCTTCGCAGCAATCTTGGAGGCTTACGGATTGCATATGCTGCACTTGCACCCCAATGCCGTGATGATGCTTGCTACTTTGCCTATGCCTGCGAGGCATTTGCGGGTGTCATGCCCTCGGTGGCCTATTCCGCCACTTCTTCGTTCCACGCCTGGGGAAGTCCAAGTGGATCGCTGGCGGTGTCTCTTTCTGCCTCCGGAGAGATGCGGCGCACCAGTACCCGGAAACATTCACCAAGGCCTCGGTTGGAGAATGGAGGCACAACTGGTACTTTGTCGAAGCTGACGGGACCAATCCCCATCTGATGACTCCATATTATCCAGCGGAGCGATTGGCACACTCAAGGAAGAAGCTCTCAAGGGGAAGCCCTGGTTCCAGTCATCAACAGGCTGGCTGCGCTCCTGCAAGGGGAGTGACGGTGCCATGATCCTGGCAGACTTTCTTCACAGGGGGATTGCCCCTTTGCAGTTCCGGAGCCGCCCGCTCTGGGAACTCAATCAGGTGGGCAGCAGCCTTCCACGGTCCAGATTCCACTTGACAGAGACCACCTGGGCTCTCCATGGGCTACATATTGCCATGGGTACCCTTCGAGTTCCAGGATGAGACCTTGCCGCTGTTCGAAGATCCGGCCGCCGACGGTATCCGATCTTCGATGCCAGAGTGTAATGAGTACGGGGTGGCGGGTACTACCAAGATCGAGCCCCCGCCGGCACCCAAAACACGCAGTCTTCAAGGAGGTAGGCCAAGGGAGCAAGCCTTGCCCACGGGGACGTTTCCCCTGAAGAACCTGGGACTTCGGATGAAAGGCGACGAAGCGACTCCTCCGGGAGTACCTTGCGGGCGCGGAGGCCCCGGCGCTCCTTCCGGGGCGGCGACAAACCCGCCGGGTGACGAACTCCCAGAGCAGCCTGTGCCGCCGAGCTCGCCGTCGTTGCAGGAGTCTGATCAGGTGTCGGAGGCTATCCCTCCTCCCCTTGCAGACATGGAGGTAGGGGAGGAGAGCCTGTCCTTGCCAGACCTCTTTGACGACTTGGTGCAGAAGAGATGGAGCTTCTCCGGATCGAAGAGAGCCCGCCGGTAAGTTTTGATGGCAACTGTCTTGAAAGTGGAGTTGCTTCTTTTGCCGCCGTCCTGACTTCTGACTCTATTTCTTGCACAGGAGCCCGACCCCGGAGTGGCCAAGCAAACGACCCCGGAGAGGCGAGATGTCGAAGCGTCGAGCTCCACCGGCACCTCCGATGGAGGCAACTCCGAGCCCCCGAGCCCCCAGTCCGCCCCAAGGACCAGGGGGTGGCTCCGGTCGTCGCAGACGAGGCGGAGCTGTCGGCGCGAAAGGCCCTGGGGAGAGGCGCGACGTGGATCCCCAGGCGACCCTCGGACCGCGAGGACTCGCAGCAGGCGGGTACATCCCCAGGGGCTCCGCCCTCGGGAACGCTGACCCCTGCCTGAACCCGGGAGAGTTGAGGAAGGCCCCGGGTTCTCCAAGACGTTCTCCAGCGTCTCGGAGTTCTTGTCTTCTGCCCGTGCCGAACTGGCGCGGCTGGTGCCCCGACCTCCGACAGCGGGGAGCACTCGCAGGCTCGCGAGCTGCGGCTTCCCTCTGGGGAGGAAGCTCTTAGCGCCCGTGAACTGAAGCTGGCGGCGGACGAAGAGCTGCTCTATGCTTGGGAACAGCGAGTGGCCAGCCGCGAGAAAGAGCTGGAGCGACGAGAGGCCGAGCTGGAAGATGAAGAGCGCCACTACCTTGGCACCATTGAGGAGCTCCAGATCAGAATGGAGCGGGACGAGGACCGCTTCGAACAAGGCCTGGAGAACGTGGCTAGCTGGGCTCGCAGCGAGGTCGAAAATGACCTTCGAGCCAAAAGCAGAGCCGCCTCGTCGCTAGGCAAGCAGGTCTCTAAACTCCAGAGCGAGCTCAAGAGCGAGAGGGAAAGGCGGGAACAGGCCTTCTCGGATTTCCAGAGAGCCAGGGGCGAAAGAGATAGCTTGTCCGCCCGGGTTGAGGCGATGACGGCCACGATTGAGGCGCAGAAACAGGCCCTCAAAACAGCTGAGAAGTTTAAGCAAGAGGCCACGGCTGGCCGCGTCGCCATGGAAAGAAAGATCCGGGAACTGGGCGATGCAATTGACTTCTGGAAGGACAAAGATGCGCGCATGACTGTCCTTCGCAAGAAAGAAACAAAGGAGCTGGCTGATGGGCGTGCGGCGATGGAAGCGTCCAAATCCCAAGCTCAGATTGCGTGGCACCAACACGAGCAGGTATCCAACCAGCTGACGGGAGTGCAGGTAGAGCTGGCGGAAGCGAAGGGTGCACTTGAGAAAGAGCGACGGCGATTCGCTCACCACCGCCGTGATGATCACAACGTCTTGCTCCAGATGAACCACGGGTCCTTGGACATCGTGCAGGAGTTCACGAACTTGGGAGTGCCTTCTCCGCCCGTCCTCATGGCCGACCATTCCACTTCCTTCGCCCGCTATCCCGGGTTCTTGAAGTACGTGGCCTCGCTCATCAAAGGTATCAAGGAGCAGGTTAGCAGAGCCACTCGCCTTGCTGGGGAACAGGCAGTGAGGCAGGTGACGACCCGATTTGTCACAGCGCTTCGCCAACGACACCCGCAGCTCTCCTTGCTATCCGAGCTGGAGGCGCCTGAACCCGGGACGCCGCTTCCTCCAGACGTGACCCGCCAGGTGGAGGAGATCTTGAAGCACCTCTCCCGAGAAGATGACCCGTGAACCTGTGAAGTCCTGAAAAGGACAATACCAGGGGCCGTGAACCATGCTTTTGTACTGATATTGCCAACTGGCTTATGAACTCATGCTTTTGAATGTAAATAACTTCTTCCCAAAGTATATAAGTTTTATCGTACTCGTGGGGGCTTTACGCTCTCGGGAAGGATCCAAAGGTGTGAGCGCTAACCAGCCGTGGGCACTCAGACTGATCTGAAGTGCGGACACAGGGCGCAACCCCCCAAAGGACCCACCGTTTCCTGACCGCACGGACCTCAGCCCACGACTCCACTGCCCGAGGGAAACTGACAGTGTCATCGCGAAGGCGCTGCCCCAGGAGAACGCCCGCTTTCGCCTTAGCCAAAGCACATAAAACTGATGTACCCGGGAACAAGCCCGTGCAAGCACGTTTATACTTAGCTCGCGTTTTGACTCCTTCTGGCTACCTCGGTAATCGTTCTGTCGCGCTGCCGCCAAGGCGGGTCTTCTATGCCGTGTTTCAGACATAATTCTGCCTTGCCCAGCAATTCTTGGCGGGGACAAGGCTTCCAACCGAGATAGCCTCCAATGCCGACTAAGGGCATGACTGGCTGGCTTGCGCCGGTCCGGAGACCATTTGTGCTACTTGCTCGAGTTACCCGGAGACCACCCAACTGGTGATCCGGCGACTTGCTGGCGTATCAGAGACGCCGGTCCGGAGACCCCACGGTTGTCTTAGTTTCCTGGACCCGGATGTTCCTTGTTTGGTGACCCGCAATCTGGCTGGCTCGTGCCGGTCCGGAGACCCTGAAGCTGCTTTACTCGCGGGATCCTGATGCTAGCCACTTAGCAATCCGGTACTTCTGAGGGGGTCCACTTGGTCCAGGCTGTATTGTGACGATGTGACCCGGGAGATCCCATTCTCCGTGGGCCACATCTCCGCAGATGAAGGTTTGATCCCAGCTAGCTGCAGCTTGCCCTTGACTGCTTTGTATCTGTGGGGGCGCCGGTAGTAAGCAAGGTTCCGGGAGCTCTTCAGTCTGGGTGGATGCATTGGCAAAGGTCCGGAAAGATCTTCCCTTTTGAGGAACCCCAGCTGTGGCACTCCTCTTGGCTTTCTTGGACTTCTTGTTGAGAGGGCAATCTCGGCTGATATGTCCTGGTTCTCCGCACGAATAGCAATCACCGTTCTTCTGGCGTATCTGGATGTCGTTGAACTGTCGGCAATCTTCCAGACTGTGCCGGTCAGATCTGTGGTACATGCACCACACTCCAGGCTGGCCATCTTTGCGCAGAGGAATCTGGAGTTCTTGGGGCACGTAGATGAGAGGATCTTCTTGCCGAGGCTCGCTTTTTGTGTCTTGGTCGAGGTTTTCCTCCTCCGGAAGCGGCACTGTGGTCGGCGCGTCGGAACAGAGTTCCTCCTTCGCTCCATGCGTCCATGGGGAAAGAGGGACATCAATGTTCGTGGCACCTTCCTCAGGTCTTCCCTTGCTGACCAGAGAGCTGACATAAGCGGCTGGAGGGACGAAGTGGACTCCGAAGGCGCGATCTTTAGCGGCAGGTGCTGGCGAGGACTCGTCAAGAACGAAACCGAGGCCGGGGTACCGCAGGAACTCAAAGGCTGCCTTTCCCTTTCTCTTCTTTGTCATCTTGGACGTCGGATTCGGTACCTCTCTTCACGAGAGCCGAAACTAGCGCCGTTCCGAAGGGCGTTGGAACAGATCTTGACACGGACTGAAAGCTTGACGCAGAACTTGACGATGAACTTGACGATGAACTTGAGGTTGATGAAGAAGAAGACGAATCCAGCACTTGCGCCCCCTACCTGGCGCGCCAGATGTCGTGTCTCGTTGCACGGACACCGGGAGTATAGGATACCCCCTTTTAGGTTCGGCACGGGGCGCGAAGGAGGCTGAGAATCGTCTTCTTGGGCGGAGTCTAGATCAAGCTCTCCTCTCCACGATCAAAGCATGCAACCAAAGGGACACAAGGAGCTACCCAGGTTCAGGCCGCCCGGAGGCTAAAAGCCCTACTCCTGCATGTCTGGATTGATGAGTTCTTCATAGTGTGGCTTACAATGGAACCTCCCGGACAGGGTACCCGGAAGGGTTTTGGCTGGAGGTAGAAGAAGGACAGATCCTGACCCGGAGGAGATCACCTTCCTCTCTACCTTCGCAGCCCTAGTCTAGTCTTGCTCTGATTCTAGCTTGTGTTCGTCCTTTCGTTCTCTTCGACCTCTCCTCTCCCTCTCCGTGCCTTGGTCCTCCTTTTATAGGCTAAGGGGTTGCCACAGGGTCACGTGAGGGGCGTGAGGGACCTTCGGGGTGAAGGACCCTCCTCATCTAGTTTAGGGGGAGACGTGGCCTCTCCTCAGCCTAGCGTCTCCTTTGGGTTAGGTGGGAGCGTCCGCCTTGGGGTGGACAGGAGCTGACACCACCACGAGACGTGCTTCCCGCCCGCGCTGCCTTCGCCTTGCTTCCCAAGTCTTCCGCGGTGAGGTGGAGTGCTTATCCACAGGACGTGGGGAAGTACCCGAGAGGGAGCCTGGCCTCCTGCCGGGAACTCGGGCTCTCGGGTCCTTCCTGGCCTTCTTGCTTGATTCGGGGACCCGGAAGGTCCCTAGGACCGGAGCCCTTAGTCGACGCAGGCCATGCGTGTCTTGACGGTGAACCCGCCAGCTTGACTTGAGTCTTGGTCTTGTCCATCTTCATCTTGGGCCCACATGGGGTGGACCCACTTTGGCAGTACTAGGGGAACCCCATGTTCCACTGTTGCGACATGTGCATATTACAAGCCTAGAAAATGTGAACATGTGAGGTATTGCCACCTAGAATTGATTTGTTATTAATCTTATTCCTTTGTGGCATGTTGCTCAAACAAGTTCCATCTTTGATAAAATGATTTTGTTTAATCACTCTTTTGGATCTTGTTTGCGATGGACATTCTTGGTACGGTTTTCCCCAAATATGCTCGCATATCCTGTTGGGAAATCGATTGCTTCAAGCTACTCTTTGTAGTGGCTTTGCATGATCGCGTGAATACTTGAAGCTATCAAGAATATCTATTTTTTTAAGCTTTGGCTTTTAAATCTTATCTTTTGCCATATACTTATTTGTTGTGAAATTGGTCTTCAATATCATTTCTATATACCACCGAGAAATATCTCTATATACTCCTTGTCCTTGACAAGTGATACTCTTATGTGTGGTGAAATCTGTGGACCATCTTCACTTTGTCTCTTGCTTTGAATTGCCTTATTTTATTGCCAAGGATTTGGTTTGATCTAAATTCTCTTGTCATCCTTGTATCTTTTGGATCCTTGTTGCTCTACTCAAAATTTGTTTTATGCTTTCTTGAGGTAGGAAAAGCAATGATCCCATTCTAGTGCATTTTCATTCAAAGTCATACTTCTAGATAATGCACTATTCTTGGGGAAGCTATCCTTTATTGAGTAGAACATCATTCTTTAAATTGGTTTTGTATCTTTGCTTTCCTTGAACATGACTAGTGTTTGAATAATATGTATGGAGAGTGATGATCCCATTTGTGTGCATTTTGTATTCAAATGCAAGATCATAAATAATGCACAAATCTTGGGGGAGCAATCCTATATGTTTTTGAACATTAGATGTGTTCAATTGGTATTTGATCCCGATGACGTGTCTCTTTGGAAGACAAACATTTCTCGTCTTGGTACTTTGTGCCATCATGAGAAGTGTAGAGGGTTTGGTTTATTCCTTGATGATATTTTCATCAATTGGTATCTTACTTTCTTTGGCATCTTTTCAAAGTGGTATCTTCAATCATGTGTTGATTTGAGTTTTTGATATAATTTGGACAATGTTTTTACTTGTCACACTTGTGTGTGCTTTCTTGGTTTAATTGGTGTTTTGTCCAAATTGTATCTCATTTGGTTCTTGAAAGTCTTGTGCATGCATATTTACTATATGTATATCTTATGGCATGCTTACTTTCGTTGATCCAATATATAGGATAAACTCCATCAAATCCTAAATGGCTAAGATGTGCATGAAATTCAATTTCATATCAATATGCACATATTTATGTGGAGTTTGTCCTATGTATTGCAGTTGCTCTAACTACTTTGGACCCAATGAGTTTGAGTACCATGTTGTACTTGAATTTGTTTTAGGTACATTGGAGATGCATTGGGAGCTTGTCTCATTTACAAGGAAGGTGTTATCACCATGTGCTTATTGGAGCCAAGCTCGGATGATCGTGAACTCTTATCTTCTACATCACCAATGCTATCACGGTAACAAGTATCTACCTCATGCATACTTTCTAGCTTTCAACCTTGTGTAGGTTGTATCTTGGCATGAATCTCTTTTGTTGCAATTCTCTTGGTTCTTGCAAAATTACTTCATTGAAAATGTGGGCAAGCCGGGATGATTACATATCAAGGGGGATATATATAATCATTTTTAATGATTCACCAATCCCAAATATATGTTAATCTAGCACTTTCTACTCTATGTCTCGCATATGCAATATTGATGTTTTCTCAAAATCATTTGCCTCTTGCGATACTTGTTATCTTTCTCGGAGCATCTCTTTTATCACCTTATCCCTTGTGGATATTTTTGATGTTATGATGAGAGTGTGTTGGAAGTTCATCTATATCCTTTTAAGATAAAATTGAGCTTTGTGCTATGCTTTTAAGCAATGATCTTATTGGTATATATATGACTTCCGCTTGGATATCTTGTTCTTCACAGTTGTATCTATTTTGTGTGTGCATGTTTATTTGTGGACTTTGGTGTCTACTTAGAAATTTATACACATGTCAATAGTTACATCTTTAATTGGTATTCCAATTCTTTAGTGACCACTTTTATTGCCTTCGATTTTTTTTGTGGTTTCTAAAAGGCACAAGCTTTGTTTTTATTTGGTATATGTTTGCATCTTAATAAGCTTGTGGACCTATTTGCAACTCTTGTGTTTGTGTTCAAAATTAATCAAGGAGGGAGTGAGGATTCCATGTTGTGCACACCATATTGAAATACAAATCCTACATTGTGCACGTACCTTGGGGAGTTCCCTCTTGTTTTGTTTTTACACTTGGTTGGTCTTATCATAATATCTTCTTATGTTCAATTGGTTTTTCGGATCCTTTGATTGGTTACTTCTTTTGTCGAAGTATCTTTCAATTTGTTTCTCTTTTGCAATCCTTGGATCCTCAATATAGTTTGATCTCCCTTCTTCTATTCGTCATTGGATATGTGCATTTGATTTCACTCATATTATGAGAAATGCACACATTATGGGGGAGCTCTTACTATATTGGCCTTCTAAATTTTTCCTCCCATTTCGGCAATCGATGCCAATGGGGGAGAAGTTTAGAGGGTTTAAGGGGTGTTGGTTTTATGCTTTAGTTTTGTTCTTAAGCATTTGCCTTTCATGCTCTTGCATCCGTGCTCTTTATGTTGCATGGTTGCTTAATTCATTATATAAACCCTCGTAAAAGGGATTGTCATCAATTACCAAAATGGGGAGATTGAAAGTGCATGTGTTGCCCCATGCGTGGTTTTGGTAATTAATGACAATCCTTATGGACTAATGTTTGCATTGAGATATACTTGTAGATCTTGTCCATAGGAAAAGATTGGAGTTCATGTGTTGGACTCTAGAAGATTTCATGATGACCAAGGTTCCATCCAAGGGTTTATATGAAGAATGGTCATCTAGAGTTGAGCTTATTGCAAGAGTGGCTTGGAAAAGAAGATTGAGTGAACATTCATGTTGATCTCCAAGCCATCATCTATATCAAGATAAGAAGATGAAGTGCAAGTGGATTCATGAAGACGGAGTTTAGCAAGGCTCTCCCATAATGGTCTATGGGGGAGTATTTGAAGAAGTCTTCATCGAGCATGTGCTAGCAAGCACAATCAAGAAAGGTGTTCCAACTTGAGGGAGTCAAGATCGTCTTCATCTAGCTCAAGTGGAATGCGCAAGGCAAAGGTATGATCTTGATAGGGTTTCTATTTTACCGGTCTCATGGTGTTAGTGGGAGACCGGGTTATAGGATAGACGGCGTACTATCAAGAGGGGCTCTCAAGTGAGTAACTTGATCGCATCTTTGTGGAGAGCTCAAACCTTTGCATACTTGGCATATCATCTTTCTTGGTTCTTATTTGGCTTTTATCCATGTGAGAATTTAGAGCTTGTGTTCATCTCCATACCAAGTTCTAGTTCATCAAAAACGGATTTCATATGCATATCTTGTGGCGTTTTTGATATTGGAGGTTTTACCGGCTTATCTTTTCTAGCGAGGTCAAACTCTCTCCTTGTGGTTTACTCCTCACATGATGGACTATGATGTGTATATGCATGATCTTTTAGTGCTTGTGAGTATCTTCTAACAAGCCAAAGATCATAGAAAACGGAGTCCGGATGAGAAACTTATTGCGGTTTTGGTTTGGAGGTTTTATCGGTTATTCTTTTATCGAGAGGTCTAATCTTTCCCTATTTGATTTTATCCTCCATTATTGGACTATGATGTTTCTCTGCATGATCTTGTAAAGCTCTTCGTTGCGATTCCAACGAGCCCAAGAACATCAAAAACGGAGTCCGGATGATCAAGATATGATCGTTTTCGTGTTGACCTTTTTTCTGTTTTTTGTTGGCCGGCCCCCAGGCCGGCCCCAGGGCCGGCGGGCTCTGTTGGGCGCCTAGCCTTCAGCCCAGCCTAGGCCGGCTGTAGGGCCGGCCGGCTATGTGAGGCGCCCGGCCTCCTGCCCAGCCTAGGCCGGCCTCCAGGCCGGCCCTCGCGAAAAATGGCCCCAACGGGCAGTTTTCTGCTGCCCCTTTTAAGGGGACTTCTTCCCCAAAGATACCTCAACTTTCCTAGCTCGTTCTTCCTCCTTTCTCCACCATTGTTGACTTTGGAAAGCTTGCTTCTCTCCCAATTCCTCTCATGATTCTTGCATATCTTTGAGGGAAAGTGAGAGGAGATCAAGATCTACATTTCCACCAATCCATTCCTCCTCTAAGTGAGGGGAACCTAGTAGATCTTGATCTTGGAGTTCCATTTGTTGTGTTCTTCGTTGTTCTTCCTCTCTTCTCCCCCATAAGCATTAGTTGCTTGTGGTGGGATTCGAGAGTGAAGGATTTGAGCCTTGTGCTCTTGCCATTGCTTCGTTGCATCGGTTTGTGCTCTCCACGAGGATTCGTGGAAGTTGAAAGCTTGTGAACTTGTTACTCTTGGGTCCTTGGACCCTAGACGCCCGTGTGGTGGTTGAGACCCTTGTGTGGTCACTTGTAGCTGTTCGGGAGCCCCCAATCCCGTTGTGGGTTGTGCCCCGGATCGTTGTTGAAAGGCTCCGGATTTCCGCCTCGAAGGATTCCGATAGTGGAAGGTGAACCAAACCTTTGTGGTGCGGTTCATCGGAGAAGAAGGTGAAACCTTTGTGGTTGTTGAACCATTGTGTTGGTTCACACCTCTCCAACAAGACGTACTCCCTTAACAAGGAGGAACTCGGGAATACATCCTCGTCTCCGCGTGCCTCGGTTATTTCTATACCCGAGCTTTTTACTTATGCACTTTACTTTGTGATAGCCTTCGTGCTTGAAGTATTTTATCTTGCTATCACATTGTTGCTTGTCTTGCTTAGCATAAGTTGTTGGTGCACATAGGTGAACCTAGTTTATTTAGGTTGTTGGCTTGTTAATTTAAACACCTAGTTTTATTCCGCAATTAGCAAGCCTAAACCGGAAAAGGTTTAATCGCCTATTCACCCCCCTCTAGGCGACATCCTTGTCCTTTCACCCGTTCCTTAGGTGCGACGAGGATTGGAGGGCTTGTTAGGACTCGCTTCAGATCCGTGAAAGCTGCTTCGGCTTCCGGCGTCCACTCGAACTTGTCTGTTTTCTTCATCAGTTGATAGAACGGGAGTGCTTTTTCGCCTAGTTTGCTGATGAAGCGGCTAAGCGCCGCCACTCGACCTGCTAGTTTTTGTACGTCATGAAGCTTTGAAGGTCTTTGCATTGTCAAGATGGCCTGTATTTTCTCCGGGTCCGCCTCGATTCCACGAGCTGAGACTAGATAACCCAAGAGCAGCCCGGCTGGTACGCCGAACGTGCACTTCTTAGGATTGAGCTTGATGTGGAAGTGCTTGAGGTTGGCGAACGTTTCTCGTAGGTCGTCGAGTAGTGTGTTCTCTTCCCTTGTTGTGATGACAATGTCGTCCACATACACTTGGACGTTTTGCCCGATCTGCTTTTTGAGGCAGTCTTGCATCATGCGCTGATATGTTGCACCCACGTTTTTGAGCCCAAAGGGCATGGTTGTGTAGCAGTAGACCCCGAGTGGGGTTATGAACGCCGTTTTCTCCTCATCTTCTACCTTCATCCTTATCTGGTGGTAACCTGAGTAAGCATTCAGGAAGGATAGGCGTGCGCACCGGCGGTGGAGTCGACGATTTTGTCGATTCGATGCAATGGGAAGTGATCCTTTGGACAGCATTTGTTGAGGGTTGTGAAGTCTACGCACATCCAGAGGATATCTGTATGCTTCTTTTCTACAAGTACGGGGTTGGCCACCCATTGTGATTTCTTGATCTCTCTGATGAACCCTGCCGCGAGTAGTCTATCAACTTCGGACTCGACGGCGGTTCTTTTTGGGCCGGAGACACGGCGCATTGTTTGCTTTACTGGCTTGGCATCTGAAAACAGTTGGAGAGAGTGCTCGGCGAATTCCCTGGGAATACCTGGCATGTCGGCTGGACACAACGCAAATATTTCCCAGTTCTCATGGAGGAATTCGACGAGCGCGCTTTCCTATGCGATAGGCAGACTCGACGATACATTGACTGTCTTGGACGGATCGGTCGGGTGCACCTGATGTGACCTTCTGTCATTTGTTGCGTTGAACGCTATGTCGACTGCCAATTTTTTTTGTTCCTGCATGAGTGTGCGGTCGTTGGAAATCGACAGATCGGCGAGTGCCTCTTCCATACCGAACGTCTCAGAGATTTTGCTGAACTCGCGATCGCAAGAATCGGACCTTTGAAAGTTTCCAGTGACAGTGATGACTCCTTTTGGCCCTGGCATCTTTAGCTTGAGGTAGGCATAATGTGGGACTGCCATGAATCGAGCGAACGTTGGGCGTCCAAGTATGGCATGGTATTGTGACTTCCAGTCGACGACCTCGAACTCAATCGATTCCGTCCTGAAGTGACTTGGGTCCCCGAACGTGACGTCGAGTTGTATTGTGCCTTCTGGGCTGACTGCTTTGCCTGGGACGATACCGTGGAAGGTATTTGTGGATTTGGTAGATTTTCGACTGACCTGTTCATTCTGCGGAGTGTGTCTGCAAAGATGATGTTGATGCCGCTGCCTCCATCCATGAAGACTTTGGTCATGGCGTAACCTCCAATTTGCGCGTCGAGTACCAGAGCTGCGTGCCCTGGTCGAACTACAGCTGGGGGGTGGTCCTCCCGGCTGAAGTTTATGGCAGTTTCGGATCCCTTCAAAAATTCAGGAACAGCGGGAGGTGCCATGACAGCCATGTTCACCTGTCGAGTGCGTAGTTTTTGCTGCCTATTGGAGGGGCGACCCTTCTGTATCATGTACATCTGCCCTTGAGGCTGAGGGTACCGATCCTCCTCTACCCGAGGTACGGGGTGTATGGCGCCCGCAACATGTCCGCCTGCGGCAGGCTGTGGTGGTGGTGGTGGTGCCATCAGGGCAGGTACAGTGTTTGGCTGAGGTGCAGTTGCGGCGGGTGCCTTTCTGAGATGCATGTATTCAGATGCCAATTTGTCGAATTCTCTACAGTTTTTCAACGAGTGATTGGAGCGCAATTTTCCGTCCTCCCCTTTGTACAGGTGGAATCTGCAATAGTCATCCATCTTGTCATCGAATGAGCGCTCGTTTTGTGCATCAGAACGCGGCTTTCGCCACTCTTGCTTCTTGTAGCTGTTACTTCGTTGCTCGCGGTCTCGACTATCCCGGCGATCATCCGGCCTCCGGTCGCTTCTATCTTGGTCGTCACGGGGTTGTGTGAACCCAGCCGCCATGAACTCGGATCTGTCGTCGTCGTAATGACGTTTGGAACGCTTGCGCCTCCGATCATCTCTGTATGTGTCCCTGCGGCTTCGGCTACCGCTGTCATGGTTGTCGCGTGGTGAAGAGGCGCGGGTTGCTCGAACCGAGTCTTCTCCATCTGCCCACTCAGTCGCGATTTTTATGAGGTTAGCCATGGAGGTTGGCTTTTCTCGACCAAGCGCTTCTTTGAAATCTCGCCTGGCGAGACCCATGATGAAGATGTCCATGGCCCTATCTTCCGATATTGCGCCGACTGAGTTGCGTATGGTGGTCCATCGCCGTATGTATGATCTCAATGTTTCGTCTGATCGATGAGTGCAGGCTCTCAGTTCTTCGAATGTTTTCGGTCGCTCGCACAGAGGTTCGAAGTTCTTGATGAAGTCTCTGCGGAAGTGATCCCACGAGTCGTATGACGACGGAGGTAGCGCCTTGAGCCAGTCGCGGGCTGTACCTTCGAGCATGAGTCGTATGTATTGCATTGCCGTAGTATTCGTGCCTCGTTGGCATGAGACGGCGAGTCTGTAGTCTTCTAGCCATCCTGAAGGTTCCTGTCGACCTGTGTACTTGGGTTGTTCAGATGTTAGCTTGAACCCTTTGGGCATCCGTGTCTCGCGGATGCGGCGAGTGAAACACAAGGCTCCGCATGGCTCGGGCTCCCGGTCGGAATATGAGTCGTACTTGAAGACCTTCGAGATCTGCTTCTGCTGGACCTGTGTCGGCGTGTGCCTTTCCTTGTTTCCTCCGAGTGGTGACTGCGACCACTACGATCGTGTGCTGCCTATCGCGAGCTGACTATGTTGCGATCTCGACTCCCTCCTGGAGTATTTGCATCCGGATGTATGGCCTTCACCGCTAGGGCCAGTGATTTGAGCTGTTGGCGATGCAGGGCTGCGTTGGGATCGTCCGCCGGAGGCTGCATTGCTTTGAGGTAAGCACCCACAGAGAAAAGAGCACCTGCAGCTGTTTTGGGTACTGGGATTCCTTCATCGTCGTGTGTCATGAATGACAAGCCTAGGTTGCGAGTAATTGCCTCCCTCTCATCATCCGGGAGGCGTGCCAGCCTCGATCTGCCTCTTGGGCTCGCCCGCCCTGTGGAGCTAAGTGATAGTTGTCTTCTTCGTGCGCTCGAGATGCTGGCTTGCCTTTTGCGCTCCTCGAGTGTTGCTCTGATGCTTTGCAGGCGAAGTGATTCCTGCCAGTTGAAGTACTGGAAGGTCAACGTCTCTTCTGGAGTTGCGTCTGCTGGCATCATTGTGCACTCCTTAATGACTTTGTCTGCTTTTGCTGCCATCTCAGCAGTAATTGTCAGAGTTGTGACCCCATCCGGCATAGTTACCGTGCATGGGTATTCTGTAGGCCTGCGGCAGGCTGCGGCTTCAGACGATTCTCCGTTGATGGCAACGTAAACCTGATGGGGATGACCCGCGGGTACGTGCATGTGCTGCCAATTCCTGTCATGGACTCGACGTCTTCATCAAGGCTCATGTCGGAGTCGGTATGCCCGTCGAGTGGTCCGTCTGGACGGATCTCGTTGTCGATGCGTTCATCGTCTATGCTCATCTCGGCGTCAGCAAAACCTTTGTGGACCTCGGAATCGAGTTTGTTGTTGGTGCAGATCTCAGAGTCGACGTTGTTGTCGTTATGAATTTCGGGTTCGTCGAAGTCGTCGAGGGAGATCCCGCAGTCGAGGGTGTCATCGAGTGGAAAATCGAGCTCGAGATCGTTTTTGCGGTACGTTGATTCAGCTTCCTCACCTTGTAGTTCTTTTGCCATGTACTCGTAGATCTCTCGAGTCGACATGGTTGTTGCAGATGAGCAGGCTTCAAGAACCGACAATGGGACGGACGCAGTCGTTGGAGCCTCGGGTGCGGCAGTCGCGAGTTGTCGTGGATCTGTCAAGTCCTGCGTACCAAACTTGTTTACGAAAAAATTGAATACTCCAACAGTTAAATCCAAACCTGACTCGAGACTAGCGAACGTCTCTCGGACTTCTGTCGAGTGCGGATCAAATGTGCGTTTTGTTGGTGAAGCTGGCGGGCTGCCAATTTTCGAGCGAGTCAGCGAGTTGCCGTATGTCGACCGAGTCGGCGAGTTGTGGTTTGTTGATGCAGTCGGCGAGTTGCCGTTCGTAGATGCGATCGGCGAGTCGCCGTTTTCCGATGGAACCGGCGAAACCGTGAGTCCAACACTATTATCTCCCACAGACGGCGCCAATTGATGAGGGGTTAACTCATCAAATCTCATGGTTAAGGACCTAGGGTGTTACTCTCCGGAGGCCCGAACCTGGGTAAATCCCTGCTTTTGCTTGTCAGCCGACGAAACTACCAGCTCTACCACGTTCTCTCCCCCGTAATCTCAACCCTAGGTCCTTAACCATGGGATTTGATGAGTTAACCCCTCGTCACGGGGAATCGTGGAGATGGAGTTCTTCCTGTCGTCGTAGATCAGATAGCATCCTCTGTTACGGTTGTCAGGGAGGTAGCTGCCGGCATAGAGGGCGACGAGGTGCTTGTCCGCACTCGAGATGCAGGCCGAGGTCACACAATCGCAGAGTGGTGGGATGGATTCCGTCGGCCGCACCATGCTGAGGGGGGATAATTCCGGCGGATCCGCCAGGCGTTCGTCGGGTTTCAGGCTCCGTAGGTAGGTGGTGATTGCATCTCTATACTCTTCGTCGCTTGGTCGTCCTTTCCTTCGCTTGATCACGCAGACGATTGGCTCTTCGCTT
Organism: Poa pratensis; assembly: GCA_947311845.1. NCBI lineage: Eukaryota > Viridiplantae > Streptophyta > Magnoliopsida > Poales > Poaceae > Poa > Poa pratensis. Next base: position 73,738,457 of record CAMZMU010000033.1, read on the forward strand.
CCTTCAGTCTCCCCGGCGAATACTGCCTCGTCGTGGGAGAAGAAAAGGTGGCGGTCGAGCAAAACCCATGAAGGCGCCATGGCAGCTAGGGTTGGGTTGAGGAATCAGGAAGGAGGAAGGGAGCACTGCGATTTGAGGATCAAGGAAGGAGAGGGGACTCGGACCTTGAGATCACCAACGGTGGACGCGATATCTGCAGCAAACACACGAGGATGGGGGGATTGATTATAGGCAAAAGTCTGAAACAAACCTTGTTCTCGTAGTCAAAGTCTGAATCGAACTCTCACGTTTATATCCCTGATTTTCGAGCCCTGATCTCTGCAATCCCACTCTTCCTGGACGTTTTATGGTCTAATCTCGTTTGTCCGCTCGGATTTTTTTTAGGGGCATCCGCTCGAATTAGCTGACATGGGGGGATTGCAGGAATAGGATGACATGGTGGGCTGGTCGTTTTTTGGTCCATGACCCACGATGCAAAGCTCTCCATCCTCGACGCTATCTCTCTACAGGCTCGCGACAATTCAGTTCCAGTTTGTTCCCTTCCTTCCACTTTAGGCGCGGCCGCTATGACGACTGTCGAGTGTGGCACGCATGATGTACCAGCAAGCGATGACACGGCGGCAAGTGAAGATACACCTTCAGAAGAGGAAGACGGAAACTAGCTATCGAGCGTGACCTGCGTGTCGCTGTCGCTTTCGGATGCCACGTTTGGCGATAGAAGTAGACCTTGCGTGTGGCTGTGAAAGGCAGAAAGGAATTAGAACTTGCTCTGCTTTCCTGTCTCCTTCTCTCTCCCTACCTCGAACTACTTCCTTGTTTGGATCTCTTGATGAATATGAATATCCGAGGTTAGGTGAATTCGTTCATACACCAAGGTATATAACAATTGGTATCAGAGGCTTCGTTTTGATCCGACGCGCGTCTCATACTCTCTAGATCGACCCGTAATTCGACTGTGAAGGTAGCTGGTTGCCTCCGGGCGATTCGGCACAAAATCCTGATCAGCGTCGGTGGATTCAGAGGAGATCGACATGACGGCTCCGTTCAAGCCGAGAGCTCAGCAGCGCCACACCATATCTGTAATGGAGGCCATGGAGGCGAGGTTGTTGGAGAAACTGGAGAAGTTGGATGGGATCGTGGAGCGTGTCTCCGATCTCAATTCTAAGATCGATTCGCAGTCGGGTCACCTGGACCAGATGCAAGTGAAGGTGGATTTGTCTATGGAGAAGCTCGGGAAGCTCGAGGAGGAGCAGATCGAGATGATGAAGGTGGTACAGAAGCAGGACACCCCTCCGACGGGTCGTCCACCTCTGATCCAGGTGCCACCGGCGACGCGGGACAGCATCATGGGCGCCCGACCTGCCACCGCACCACAGTTACAGGTAGCCCCGTTTACACCTACTCTGTTGGATTCCCAGAATGTTCCAAGAGTAGAGAGCCGTTGAAGTTGTTAGATCATGGGGAGGAGGTACATACACGGCGGCCGTGGATGCCGAGGATGGATTTTCCGAAATTCGATGGGACCGATGCTAGCATATGGGTAGATACCTGTGAAACTTTTTTCACCTTATATCGCACCAGGGTTTCAGGTTTCTGCTGCTATGATGTACCTGACTGAATCAGCAGCACACTGGTATCATGCATTCAAGCGATCTCAGGATCATTTGACGTGGGAAGAATTCCGTCAGGCTGTGTTGATGGAATTCGATGTGGACACACATCGTGTTAAGATGAAGGAACTGTTGCAATTGCGTCAAATAGGGACAGTGGCCGAGTATAGGCGTCAGTTTGATCCATTAGTGTACAATATCAAACTGTATGATCCATCCATTGGAGGAATCATGTTGATTACCCAGTTCATTCTAGGTCTGAAAGATGAGCTTTACATTGCTGTGGAAGCTCAACTTCCTGAAACTGTCCAGCGTGCTACTCTCATGGCACAAGTGCATGAAAACCTAGCAGAGACTAACAAAGCTGGAGGCAGGCCACACAAACCGTACCAACAGGGCAATTGGAAAGAGAACAAATGGAAGTTTGCCACTGGGGAAATCTGGAAGGCACAGCAGCTGAAAGAATATCGTCGTGTGCATGGATTGTGTTACAAATGTGGTGAGAAATACGCACCTGGTCATCAATGTACGCCAGTGGCAGCTGCACAACTGAAGGCCATGCAAATGGACCAAGGACCAGAAATATTGTCTGATGAAATGTTGGAGGTGGTGACCAATATGGAAGCTCTCACTCTTGAGGATACTGAGTATCTGTCGTTACATGCGATGAGTGGAACTGATAATGCAAACACAATACGACTGCCAGCCGAGATTAATAATCTGTCTATGTTAATGTTGATTGACTCTGGTAGCTCAAGCAGTTTTCTGGACAAGGAGATGGTGCAGAAACTGGGGTTGATCCCAACTCCTTGATCTCCAGTCTCTGTCAAAGTAGCAAATGGTGAACAAGTTGCAACTTTTTTCCCGGAAGCTCATCTGGAAGGAACTCCGAGGTTAAGTGTGCTTGGCCCGGAGCACTCTAAGGATGGGTGACCGACCGGGAACTCGTTTCCGGGTGTGCACGAGTGAGGACAAAGTGCGCAGAAAAGACCAGTGTTGATCTGTGGGGCCAGTCTAGAGATCCTAGAGAGCTGCCAGGGGTGACAGGTCCGGTCCGGGGGTGGGCCGGGTGTTACATTTGGTATCAGAGCCGACCCTCGCGGCAACACGGGCGTGTGCGGGTCAGAGGCGCGGACATGTGGAGCATGTGCCGGCACTGGGCGCACAGACGTGTACCAAGAGGGGAAGTTCCTGGACTGGGGGCTGACCGACGAGGGCGTCGGTCTTCTAAGGGGGAAGGATGTGAGATCCTGGCTCAGAGCTTAATAGAATTGATAGAATAGTCATATCAACAAGTTGCAACTTCTTTTCCGGAAGCTCATCTGGAAGGAACTCTGAGGTTAAGTGTGCTTGGCCCGGAGCACTCCAAGGATGGGTGACCGACCGAGAACTCGTTCCCGGGTGTGCACGAGTGAGGACAAAGTGCGCAGAAAAGACCAGTGTTGATCTGTGGGGGCAGTCTAGAGATTCTAGAGAGCTGCCAGGGGTGATAGGCCCGGTCCGGGGGTGTGCCGGGGTGTTACACTGACTGGCTGCAACAATTTCGACCAATGAAATGTGACTGGGAAGCAAAATGGATTGAATTTCCTTATCAAGGCACCTCGGTGAAATTGCAAGGAGTGTTGCATGTCCATCAAGACCATCTGACTGAGATATCTCTGGATCAAGTAGTCAAACTCCACCACAGCAATGAACTGTGGGCAACCGGAGTATTAGAACATACTTCTGAAATTGTGGCTTTACCAGTACCTGAAACAGTGACAGGTCTATTGCAACAATTTGCTGGAGTCTTTCAGGAGCCTACAGAGCTACCTCCATCACGTGTGTTTGATCATGCTATTCCCCTAACCCCAGGAACCACTCCAATCAATGCAAGACCATATAGGTATTCACCCCTGCAGAAAGACGAAATTGAAAGGCAAGTCACTGAGATGTTGAAAACTGGAATTATTTCTGCTAGTGTCAGTCCATTTGCATCTCCTGTCTTGCTGGTCAAAAAGAAGGATGGTCAGTGGAGATTTTGCATTGATTACCGAAAAATGAATGCAGCAACTATCAAGAACAAATTTCCCATGCCTGTAGTGGATGAGTTACTTGATGAATTGGCTGGCACAAAATTCTTTTACAACTTGGATTTGAGGAGTGGATACCACCAGATACGAATGGTTGAACAAGATGAAGAGAAAACAACTTTTAAAAATTAAAACCCACCATGGACATTTTCAGTTCAGGGTTATGCTGTTTGGGCTAACAAACGCTCCAGCCACATTTCAATGCGTGATGAATTCGATATTCGCTGGATACATCAGGAAATTTATCTTGGTTTTCATGGATGATATCTTGGTATACAGCAAGAGCTTGGAGGAACACTTGCAGCATCTAACCGTGGTTTTCAAAATTCTGGAACAACATAAATTCTATGCTAAGCTGAGCAAATGTCAATTTGCTGCAACTCAACTTGAATATCTGGGCCACATCATCTCAGATAAAGGAGTGGCTACGGCAGAGGCCATGCTTCGATGGCCCATACCCACAAACCTCACTGAGTTGAGAGGTTTTTTAGGGTTAACAGGATACTATCGTAAATTTGTGAAGAATTATGGTATTCTGTCTAAGGCATTGACTGATTTGTTGCAGCAGAACAAAGCTTTTGTGTGGACTGAAGCAGCCCAACAAGCTCTCGACAAATTGAAGCTAGCAATGTCACAGACTCCTGTCTTAGTGCTCCCTGACTTCTCATTACCATTTGTGATTGAAACAGACGCCCGTGACAGTGGCATTGGTGTTATCTTGCTTCAACAGGGGCATCCTGTGGCATACCTTAGCAAAGCTCTTGGAGTCAAGAACAAGATGTTGCCTATCTATGAAAAGGAATTCATGGATATTATGATGGCCGTCGACAAATGGCGTGCCTACTTGCAGAGAAGTCCCTTTGTCATCAAGACTGACCACAAGAGCTTTTGTTCCTTGCAGGATCAAACCTTACAGACGGATTTGCAGAGGAAAGCTATGACCAAACTTATTGGACTTCATTACAAGTTTCAGTACAACAAAGGGGTGAATAACAAGCCTGCCGATGCCTTCTCTCGTATCGGTCATGTGTTTCAAAAAATCTCAGTGGAGCAAGCCGGATTGGATTCAGGAAGTGTTGAACTCATATAAAGTGGACCCTGCTTCTCAGTCACTATTACATGAATTGGCAATAACGGGTTGCAACTCTCAGGGGTTTTCTCTAACTGATGGCATGCTTCATAAAGAGGGGAAGGTGTGGATAGGCGCTAATGTGGGCTTGCAAACGAAAATTATCACAACATTCCATTCTTCAGCTCTGGGGGGACATTCTGGCATTCAGGCCACGTATCAGCATTTGAGGAATTTATTTGCTTGGCCTGGCATGAAAGTGGCAGTGGAAGAATTTGTGAAGCAATGTTCTATCTGTCAACAAGCCAAACACGAAAAATGTAAGTCTCCAGGCCTTCTTCAACCGCTTGCACCACCAATTACGCCGTGGCAATCTGTTTCCATGGATTTTATAGAGGGCTTGCCAAAATCCAGCGGTTATGAGGTTATGCTGGTGGTGTTTGATCGTTTCACGAAGTATGCACATTTCCTACCGCTGAAACACCCTTTTACTGCTGCCACTGTGACTCAGTTGTTTCTAGATAATGTGGTCAAATTGCATAGTATGCCTACTTCCATCATTTTGGATAGACACAAGGTCTTTACAAGTGCTTTCTGGCAGAACCTGTTTAAAGGCTTGCACACACAACTAAATTTGAGCACAGCTTACCATCCCCAGTCTGATTGACAGACATAACGGGTTAATCAATGTTTAGAGCTTTATCTGAGATGTCTGGTTGCTGCTTCGCCAACTAAATGGGCTAAATGGCTACCCTTAGCCGAGTATTGGTACAACACTTGCTATCACACCACGCTAGGGTGTTCTCCCTTCAAGGCGTTATATGGCATGGAGCCTGCCCATGGTCTTCTTCCAGTTTCACCAAATGCAGCACCGCAAGAGGTATTAGAAATGCTACAGGAACGACAACGGTTGTCAGTCTTCTTGCAACACCAGCTAGACAGAGCTCGCCGTCGTATGAAGCGAGCTGCTGATGAGAAACGGTCATTCCAAGAATTTCATATAGGGGAACAAGTCTTGCTAAAGCTGCAACCCTATGTCCAAAAATCGGTGGTGTTCCGTCCTTACCCGAAGCTGTCTTTCAAATATTTTGGCCCATACAAAGTTCTAGCAAAATATGGTACCGTGGCGTACAAACTGGAGCTTCCTCAGGGCAGTCAGGTCCACCCAGTATTTCATGTATCTCAGCTCAAGTCTTACATCCCGGATCACACCCCAGTGTACTCCGAGCTGTCATCCCCTCTGCAACTGGATGTTGCTGAACTGGAGCCAGAGGAAATACTCGACATGAGGCTAATCAAGAAAGCTAATGTGTCATATTTGCAGGTGGTGATCAAGTGGTCTTCTCTTGCTCCAGAAATGGCGACTTGGGAGGACTATGAGGTGCTTCGTCGTCGGTTTCCTGATGCAGCAGCTTGGGGACAAGCTGCATCTCAAGGGGGCGCCAGTGTCACGCATGATGTACTAGCAAGCGATGACACGGCGGCAAGTGAAGATACGCCTTCAAAAGAGGAAGACGGAAACTAGCTATCGAGCGTGACCTGCATGTCGCTGTCGCTTTCGGATGTCAGCTGCGTCTGGCGATAGAAGTAGACCTTACGTGTGGCTGTGAAAGGCAGAAAGGAATTAGAACTTGCTCTGCTTTCCTTGTCTCCTTCTCTCTCTCTCTCCCTACCTCGAACTACTTCCTTGTTTGGATCTCTTGATGAATATGAATATCCGAGGTTAGGTGAATTCGTTCATACACCGAGGTATATAACAGAGTGATCGCAGCGGCGGAAATACAATCAAGGGGATCACGTCGTCGCCGACGACATACCTTCGTCATCCCAGGAGGTCTCGCAATCACTTGCCGTCCCTGACTCGCAGCGGCAAGGGCAGTTCGCAGCTCGTCGGCGGCAGAAACTTTCAATAATAAAATGAAGTTGACCGATTTCAATAATTCTAGCCCTATAGGCAATCTATCCAACCTAAAATACTACCAAGCTCCCATTAGTTCTTGGCGATGTATCCGGTGAAAACCACCGTTCGATGCAAACCTGCAAACTATCGTGTTAGGCCATCGGATGACTAATGGAGGGAGCAGATGAGAAGTGGAACTCCTGATTAGAGCTTAACTCACTTTTACACTTAACCCCCACCTGTTACCCACGATCAGCTGAATTTTGGGGAGTTATTTTCTCCTCTCGCGCAGCACCCAGCCCAGCGCCGGCGCCGCGGTGGCAAATCCACACGGAGATGTCGCGCCGGCGGTTGCGACAGTGGTAAATCCGCACGATTGCGACGCGGTGCTGCCTCCACGCGACGGCAGCTCGTCGCCCCAGACGGCGGTGGCTGACTCCACTCGACGGCGGCTCAACGCGGTGCTGCCCCTACGCGGCGGCGGCCAGGCCGCCGCTCCCACATGAAGACGGCTTGGCGTCCGCGACGCTGCCCCACGCGACATCGAATCTACGACCGCGGCGCTAGCCAACGCGATTGCGTGTGTGTGCCAGCTTGATTCTGTAGGGAGACATTGAAGCTTGGTTCTGTAGATTGCAGCGCCTACTTACTTCTGAACTTGAAATCTGGTGCAGACTTGCAGGTTGCTGCTATGCAGAATAAAGTGCAGACAAGCTGTGATCTAAACTTGTAATTGTTGTGAAAGGATGTTATTTCTTAGACTCATTGTTAATCTTGTATTGAATTGGCTATGTGAAAATGCTCTGGTGCAATCTGGATACTGCCATTTGTTGTTCTACTCGGTGTTGTGTCTCAGTTGCACAATTCTACAGCAAAATTGCAACAATCAGATAGATAATCTTTAGAAAAAGAAACGCTACAAAGCTAAAGCTTCACGGCCGCACTCCTGAATCAATCGGACATGCACGCGCCACCGCGTTGGGCAGCACGGTGGCCGCCGAGTTGATGTTGCCTGGAGCAGCAGCGAGGATGTGGAGCCGCCATTGCGCGGGCTGAAAAAAGGCGTACGCCCAGCCACCGTTGCGGCATGGGGGCTACACCGAGTCCGCCGTTGCGTGGGGGCAGCGGCGTGTCCGCTATAGCATAGCGCTTCGTCCACCGAGTCCGCGGCCGTCGTCGCGTGGGAGGGCAGCGCCGCGCCTCCGAGCCGCCGTCGCTTGGAGGCAAGCGGCGCTGGGCTGGGTAGGTTTAGACTGCACGAGCGTGACAACTCCCCCAAAAGGGCTTCCTGGTCGTGGGTAATTCATGGGGGTTGAGTGCAAAAGTGGGTTAAGTTGCTGGTGGGAAGTCCACCTCTGATCTGTGCCATCAGTTGAGAATCCGACGTTCAACGATAGTAGTTTGCAGGTTTGCACCGAATGGTGGTTTTCACTGGATACGTCGCCTTAGTTCTTACTCCTGGCTACCAACCTTCTTTTTGCTAATTTGGATTTTGTGCATTTGCACCTTTGTGTCTCTTTCTATTTTAGAGTATAGTCATGATTCTAATTCTTGCCTTCTATTATGATAATTAATTAATTTATAGAAACGGGATAGAATACAGCCTCATACTTCCATAACCAACACTGCAATAGTTGAGCATGCTCCTTCCTTCACTCGCTCTAGCAGATCGCCCCATTTTGATTAGTAACTAACTTTCTTTACATATGAATCATGTTTTCTTGCTTAGTTTCATAGTTAATTTCAACATGAGTCCTGCTAGGCCTATGATCTCTTGGATACAAGTATTTTTACGACGCAACTAACTGACCACATTTCACCTTGAACCCATGTCAGCTAATTACTTGGTTCGCCCTTCAACCATCGCCGCTGTTGTTGCCTCTGGTGGCGCCGCGGCTTGCGGTTGCCGTTTCTACTGCCGTAACACTGCGATGGAAAGTTCAGTTACATCGGGTAGCTGGCTGCTTCCTAGTCCTTTTTGGTTTCTCTTTAGTCTTGTACAAATTGTTTCTGGTTAGATGCGGCGTGCGAGTATATAGGGCATCGATATAAGCTAACATTGCGCTGGGTTGGAACCTCGTGCATGGAAGGCGATAAATGGAGTGCACAAAAAATACTTAGGGGGCACAGAAATTTGGCAGATTTTAGAATCATGATTACCGATGAGCATCAATATCTGCCATCTAGTGTTCAACATGGAGAGTTGGGCAAATATCTCAATTTTCATTAGCAACTAAGAAGCGAACTGTAGGCCGTAAACAAGAATTGGAATTGTAATCATCTTTGAATCTAACCACAGTTACAGTACTATGCAAATGAAAGTATGTTTAGTTATAGTGAACCTAAGTAAGACGACAGAAGTATGCAAATGAAACTATATGCTTACTTTAGTGGGTGATCCTATCGGTAAGCACCGAACTCAGCAGCGAAGAGTTGGGAATGAATAATGAGAGAATTCCTTATATGACACTAGTTGAAAACTTGATTCCTTATTTGGCCCTGGGAAAATTTCTCTTCCCTATATGACACTTGGGCAAATATTTTTGCCTTATATGACACTATAGTTCATTTTCAATACAAACGGTCTTAAATGTAGACATAAAAGTACGCTTTTACCCCTGATACATTATGTGGCCAAATTTTTGTACAAGACAAAAGCAACAGTATTGTGACATATTTCTTTTGCCCATTCAAGTAACGGTGCATTATAGTTAGCCTCGTTGGACCACTCTTTTCTTTTGCACAAAACACCATGTTCCGCAGCAAAGAACACCGATCGTATGCCTAATAGATTATTTTTTGCGACTGCACTGCACGCTGGGAGACGGTATGCGGATGCGCCGGACGCCATCACGAAGCCGTTGACCGGCGTGGCCTGTCACTCCGCGCGCACACCCGGTTGAGCGAGTTGTGCACCATGCGTCTGCATCCCTGACATCGATCGGCGTGAACTAGCCATGGTGAGTGAGCTGTGCACTTGCTTGCCCAAACGCACGCATGGTTGGTGGACACGGACGAGAGGATTGGGCCAACTCTTTTATTCGAGCGTTGCACAACACTCACGGAGGGGTAGTTTGGTCCTAGAAAACAAAAACTTAGGGAATATCCTAACCGAACAAACGGCAGTGTCATATAAGGCAAAAATATTTGCCCAAGTGTCATATAGGGAAGAGAAATTTTCCCAGGGCCAAATAAGGAATCAAGTTTTCAACTAGTGTCATGTAAGGAATTCTCTCATCATATCATAGGTCGGACAATCCTCCGGCAACGGGACGAAACGGAACTCCGGGTCGGAGCCGCGTTCTTGCACGGCGCGCAGATCACAAACTACCATGCCTTTGAGCAGATCCACCAAGCACAGGAAAGAGCCCCCATAACGGAAGCACGCGTCAGCTTTGAAAAGGTCGTAGCTGGACGTGCAAAGCTCGAGGGGCAGGTGCCCCGCCTTCACGACCCATTCTTGGGCGGACGGGTACCACAGATAGAGCGCAGCTTTGCCGACATTGGAGCGTTCTAACCTGGTGAGTTCGGCGAGTACGTAGCCGGCGCCGTCCTCGTCGCACACGACAACAGCTGTGTGACGCCTACGTTGTCGTGGGAGTTGTCGAAGGGGAGCTGGGGAATCGTGGAGAGGGAGTTCTTCCTGGTGTCGTAGATCAGATAGCATCCTCTGTTACGGGTGCCAGGGCGGTAGCAGCCGGCATAGAGGGCGACGAGGTGCTTGTCCGCGCTCGAGATGCAGGCCGAGGTCACACGATCGCACAGTGGTGGGACGGATTTCGTCGGCTGCAGCATCCTGAGGGAGGATAATTCCGGTGGAGCCACGAGGCGTTCGTCCGGTTTCAAGCTCCGCAGGTAGGCGGTGATTGCGTCTCTATAATCTTCGTGGCTTGGTGGTCCTTTTATTTCTACGCTTCCTTCAGTCTCCCGGCGAACACTGCCTCGTCGTGGGAGAAGGAAAGGTCGCGGTCCAGCAAAACCCACGAAGGCGCCATGGCAGTAGCAGGCAGATCTTTTCTTTCCCTGCAGACTGTCTAGATCTAAGATGGCGGCGTTGAGATTATTTTGGAACGAAAAATAGGATTACAATATGTGGGCGTGGTAGAGTCCGTGTTTTGTTGTTTTTTGACGGGTTTTTTGTTGTTGACAAATTCATACCTCTATTCGTTATGAATCACAGTTACACGAGAAACCAAAATAGATAGAATAAAAACTCGGGGATCATCTAACCAAACAGAAGCGGGGCCAATCTAGCGAGTTCATGTGCTTAGAATTTGATTCTCTGGGTACACTGGCAGAGCCAAGAAAAAATAGGAGCCTGGGCGGTGGACCATAAGCTAAGTAAAAAAGTAAGAATCGCAGCCGGATATTTGGATACATTTTATCTAAATATAAGTACTAAATTGGAGACCCGTACATTCATAATTGTGTGGAATGACAGAAACTAGAATTGAATATGGTCAGTATTTTTTTCCGAAATTGGAGCTTGAGCCTTTGCATCATGATGATGCACATAACTTTTGTATTAATAAAAAGAGTTTAAAAGTATCCAAGTAGCATAACTAACTTATTACAATCAAGGATCAACCAAAGTGGCAACATGAATCAACCACCTAAAAAAATCTCTTAAGCAAAGACTACACATGTTAAAATCTTCTAGTGTGGTGTCCGCCACCCTAGGACAAGATAGCCCCAACACTGCCATTAAACATGTGCAACCGGTATTCATAAGTGCCCTTTGGTCCTCCGAAGGAGAAAGGACCACATGTGAATCCAATAGGTCGCGCGGTGAACAACCTGAAAAAATGAACACCTCTATTGTTGTTAAAAACCACATCATTTCGGCAATTCCCAATTGCCCAAAGAAACGCACAATGCCAATGCGGATACGATCTTTAGTTTTCTTATAAATTCTACTAAGCCAGTGACCAAACCTATTAGCCACACTAGATGGAGGTGAAATATTAAAAGTGAAATGAATCAATCTCCAAATATAGCGAACAAAAGGACAAGATATAAACAAATGCTCCACAGACTCATCAGACTGACAAAAAACACATTGTTTTCATCTATTCCATCTCTTAATAAGATTATCTTTTGTAAGCAGTACCTTCCATTGAAGAAACCACATAATATTTTTATTTTCAACGGAACTTTCAATTTCCAAAGATATTTACGAAGAAAAGGTGTATGCACATTCATACAATAAGCATACATAGACTTGATCATGAACTTTCCATTTGGAGTCGAGCTCCATCTGAAAGTATCATCTTCGGTTGTTAAAGAAACCCCTATTAGTCTCTCCACCAACTCTAACCAAGTAGTCCAATTGTTCCCGATTGGTGTCCTTAGAAACTCAATGTTCAAAGGATAATTGGCCAACACATGTGCCACCAACACATTTTTGTGGCTCGTAATATTATAGAGGGCGGGGTATTGAATAGCCAGAGTATTATTACCTAGCCACTTATCCTCCCAAAACCGAATCCCCAGGCCATCGCCCACCAAAAAGAACTCTCTACTAAAAAAGTCATGTTTTACCGACATAATTCTTTTCCAAAAAGGCGAATTGGTTGGTTTCAGCTCAACTTGCGCTAAAGTTTTATCCCTCAAGTATTTTTTTACATAACAGCTCTTGCCAAACCCCTTCCTCATGTAAAATCTTATAAAGCCATTTGCTTAATAGACATTTATTTTTAATTTTAAGAACCTAAATTCCCAAACCACCCTAGTCTTTAGGACGACTGATAATGTTTCAACGAGATAAGCTGTACTTTTTCTTATACTGACAACTTTGCCAAAAAAATCCAGATCGAAAGTAATCCAGCCTTTTCCGCACTCCCACTGGAATTGCGAAAAAGGATAAAAGAAACATGGGTATGCTAAATAAAACTGAATTAATCAAGATGAGACGATCTCCATATGAGAGTATCTTACCCGCCCAACTCCCTACGTTTTTCTCAAACAGATCCTCTATTGTTTTCCCTTCTTTGTTTAGCAAATAACTCACAAGAAAATATGAGTCACAACAAAAATTTAGATATCCAAATACCGATTCTTTTTTTAGGGCAATCCAAATGCCCATTCAAACAAGCAAAATGGAGGCCTGCAAAATTAAAAAGAGAGTAAAATTAGTACTCGTAGTCTCGTACCGTACATGGATGGGCTCCTAGTTCTATCTCCGACTTGGGCCAGCTTCATGTGGATTTTTTTGCTGGTTCTTACGGGGTTGGACAACAAAATGGGAAAAGGCCATGTTGATCGGAGTTTTTGCCCGGGCAAGAAGCCAGTTGATAACTAATTAACGCCTAATTCCCTCAAAAAACTAATTAACGCCTAATGTTGTGTTGTTTGCGCGCCTGTCGGATGAAGCCAAGCCCGGGCAGCTGCCCCGGCATGCCGGGCTTACACAAACTGAATTTTCGGAAACTCGATTCAATATGGCACTAACAACATCTTGTGCATTTTATATAGAGCTTTGCTCAATGTTTTTCATGTTGTTATATTGGAATTTTGGCAATATTCTTAGCTAGGTTGCACTTTAATGCTGATGTTAAAATCAAACTCAATTTTCGATGAACTGTTCAAAATCATAGGTTTTCTTATGATTCTACTGTCTTTTCTTGCTTTTTCATGTGTTTAAACTATGAAGAAATCATGAGGAGAGGAGCTCATTTGGATCCAACCTGGAGGAGTCAGAGAAATCAGATGCAAGCCATATGGAGTATTTTACAAAGGTTACTTTTCCACAAGGCCAAATTAAGGATCCAACATTATGATATTGTGCTCCTTGTCCATACGAGTCCAACGAGTCGAATAGAACCCAATCAAAATTTGTATGAGGAAATGGCGGCTAGTGCAAGTTTACATAAAAGATAACAACTAGTAGTACAACCACGGGTGGTCATATGAATGACCGTACCGACCTTTCCGAATCCATGAAGTCAAACTGAACATCTTTCGTGAAGAATCCTGATACTTCTACAAAAGTTACTGGAAACCCGAAATGGAAAGGATGATGTAGTAGCTGCAAGAATTTCACTCAGTTAAGAACCAAAGTTTATCGAACGTGTAGTAATACCGTGTCGTCAACTAAGTTAATGGTAACTGCACACAAAATACAAAGCCAACTTGTTTCCAATATCCAGGAAGATTGTCAAACTTCCGGCCTAGCCGGTTACATGAATTAAACATATAATGTAGATGGGATTGATTAAATATGGTAGAAGTAAAAGCGGACCAATGAAAAAATGATGGTAAATAGCAAGTAAAGGAGGTTGTAAACAATGAAAGAGATGGTCCGGATGCTATAGGTTCACTGCAGGCATCTCTCCATAGAGATATAACATTGTTGGGTGAACAAATTACAGTTGAGCAATTGACATAATTCTAGTTGCAACTAATTACGACATGATGTTCATGGCAACATTTCACATAGGCATTACGTCCAAAATATAGACAGTTACTGAACCACATCTATAACTAATACTTCACTTCGATACTGTTTCTATGCTTGCATCTCTAACTATTATGTTAAAAACAAGTATTGACTTAAGTATGATAAATAACGTAAAGGTAAAACTTTCATCCAAGTGTGATAAAAAAAACATTATTTTATCCTTAGTGGTAACAACACATTGCACACCTTGCTCGTAGGCTGTCAGTCGGGAATAGGAATTTGCATGGTATGAACGCACTTTTTTTTAGAAAAAGGGGAGAAGCCCCAACCTCCGCATGCGATTGATGCACACAGCTTTTATTGCAAAGTCATAAGTATTTCAGAGTTTACATAACCAAGAGCGCAAAGTACTTAAGGTAAAGGACAGTCCGAAAAAACAAAAGCAAAAGAACAACCTCTCAAGCGTCTATCCTCTTAAACGTCTTGGATTCTTCTAGACAGCCGCGAGGTACCCCGGGAATAGATATCCAAAGCACCGCCTCCAGCCGGGGCATCGAGAGTCGATAAGCGCACGTTGCGCCTCTAGGACCAGGAATGCCCACTCGTGGATCCAGTGAGTAGCCATGCCAATTACTTGTAAAAAATTAGTATGGCCGCCTTTGTTAAAACTAATATCATTCCTGCATCTCCATATAGACCATAAAACAGCACAAGCTCCCACACGAATTTGTGCTTTAAAATTCTTTTCCACCCCATTTAGCCAATTTCCAAACATATTCGTAGTATTAGCTGGTGGGATGATATTGAAAGCATAATGCACCACAGTCCATAAGAGATGTGCAAAAGGGCATGTAAAAAATAAATGATCGATTGACTCCTCTGAATCATAGAACACACATTTCTTACACCCATTCCAATTTCGTTTGGCAAGGTTATCCTTCGTTAAAATAACTTTGTTAAATAAGAACCACATAAAGATCTTAATCTTTAATGGTACCTTAAGTTTCCATATTTATTTACGCAAATTAACAGTATGACTATTTAAAAGATCTTCATACATGGATTTAACCGTAAACAATCCTGTAGAAGTAAGTTTCCAAACAAATTTATCCTCATCATTTGTTAGGTTAATAGTTATAAGTTTTTGCAGCATATGTAGCCAAGCATCTCATTTGTTACCTGTCAAGTTTCTTCTAAACTCAACGTGCACAGCGTTATTAGCTAGAGCATCAGCAACCAAAATATTTTTGTGGCGTACCACATTGTACAACGTTGGGTATTGAGCAGCTAAAGGGATATCATCGATCCATGAATCCTCCCAAAAACAGGTTGCTTGACCATTACCTACAACAAATTTTCCTTTGCCGAAAAAGGTTTCTTTTACATTCATAAGACCCTTCCAAAACTGAGAGTTGGTAGGTTTAGCTGTCACTTGTGACAATGTCTTATTTTGTAGGTATTTATTATGTAAAATTTCTTGCCAGACTACTTCCTCGTTAATAAGCTTAAAAAGCCACTTGCTTAATAAACACTTATTTTTAATATCAAGAACCTCAATTCCTAAACCTCCTTGGTCCTTCGGTCTACATATAATATTCCATCTTGTGAGTATGTATTTTTGTTTATTTCGATCACTCAGCCAAAAGAAACGGGACCTATAAAAATCTAACCTTTTCAACACCCCTTTAGGTATCTCTAAAAAGGATAGCATAAACATAGGTAAACTAGTAAGAACGGAATTAATTAGAACTAGCCTATCTCCGTATGAGAGTAGCTTGCCCTGCCAGCAACCCAGTTTCTTTTCAAACCGTGTTTCCACTGGATTCCATTCTTTATTTAGAAGTTTCCTATAATGAATAGGGATTCCAAGGTATCTGAACGGAAGAGTTCCCGCCTCATCCGAACACATTTCTGTATTGGTCTTCAGCTTCTTTAGCTTTCCCAAAACAGTATAACTCGCTTTTATGAAAGTTTATTTTAAGCCCAGATAGTTGCTCAAACATACATAGAATCAGCTTCATGTTCACCGCCTTTTCTATGTCGTGTTCCATGAATAATATAGTATCATCTGCATATTGCAATATAGATAGTCCCCCTCAACTAGATGCGGTATGAGGCTGCCAACTTGACCATCCTCTCTTGCTCGTGTAATAAGGATAGCCAGCATATCTGCCACAATGTTAAAAAGTATGGGAGAAAGGGGGTCGAAGTCCCTTTCTAGTCTGAAAATAATGGCCAATATTATTGTTGACACATATGCCAACTTATCCACCCATAATATAATTTTGGATGAGATCACACCATTTTTTGTCAAAACCTTTCATCCGCAGCGTTTGCAATAAGAAAGGCCATTTCATTTTGTCATATGTCTTTTCAAAATCAATCTTAAATAATACCCCATCCATTTTATTCTTATGAAGTTCATGAATGGTCTCATGTAGGACAACTACCCCCTCAAGGATATGTCGTCCTGGCATAAAAGCCGTTTGAGTTGGTTTAATTACTTTGTGAGCAATTTGAGCAATACGATTGGTCCCAACCTTCGTAAAAAAATTAAAACTCACATTCAGTAAACAAATCGGTCTATATTGCTGAATCTGAACCACATCCTCTTTTTTTGGCAACAGAGTGATCACACCAAAATTAAGCTTATAAAGAGACAAATGGCCTTGTTGTAACTGAACAAACATAGCCATAAGATCCTCCTTAATAACACTCCAAAAGGTTTTATAAAATTCAGCTGGCAACCAGTCTGGTCCTAGAGCCTTATTATGTTCCATCTGCATAATAGCCTCTAAAACCTCGTCAGCTGTAAAATTTGTTGTTAAAATCTCATTCTCTTCTCTAGAAATTTATGGTATATCTGAAATTCTTTCTTCATCAAGGAAAAAATTATTTTCGGCTGGCGCCCCAAATAACTTTTTATAGTACTCAGTAATATAAACTTTTAGATTTTCATCTCCTACTATTGTTCCTTCCTCTTGTTCCAACTGAAAGATTTTCTTTTTCCAATGTTTGCCATGAGCAATGAGGTGGAAATATTTCGTATTATTTCCTCCTTCTAGTATATGTTTCACTTTGGCCCTCTGGGCCCATTTTGATTCTTCCTCCCTTACTATCGAATACAAAACTCGCTCTTGAAGATCTAAACATAAACTTGGGCAAAGTAAATACATAGATCGGAGAGTATGTATAACTATTTGAAAGGACAATGATGTCGCCTAGAGGGGGTGAATAGGCAATTAAAACTTTTCTGGTTTAGGCTTGATAATTGCGGAATAAAACTTAGGTGTTTAAATTAATAAGCCAACAACCTAAATATACTAGGCTCACCTATGTGCACCAACAACTTATGCAAAGCAAGACAAGCAACAAGGTGATAGCAATAGAGAATACTTCAAGCACGAAGGCTATCACAAAGTAAAGTGCATAAGTAAAGAACTCGGGTATAGAAATAACGAGACACGCAGAGACGAGGATGTATTCCCGAGTTCCTCCTTTTTAGGGGAGTACGTCTCATTGGAGAGGTGTGAGCCAACACAATGACTCAACAGCCACAAAGGCTTCACCTTCTTCTCCGATGAACCGCACCACAAAAGGTTTGGTTCACCTTCCACTATCGGAATCCTTCGAGGCGGAAACCGGAGCCTTTACAACAACAATCCGAGGCACAACCCACAACTGGATTGGGGGCTCCCGAACGGCTACAAGTGACCACAAAAGGTCTCAACCACCACAAGGCGTCTAGGGTCCAAAGACCCAAGAGTAACAAGCTCACGAACTTTCAACTTCCACGAATCCTCGTGGAGAGAGCAAACCGATGCACAAAAGCAAAGGCAAGAACACAAGAAGTGCTCAAGTCCTTCACTCCCAAATCTCACCAAAAGCAACTAATGCTTGTGGGGGGGAGAAGAAAGGAAGAACAAAGAAGAACTCAACAAATGGAACTCCAAGATCTAGATCAATAGACTTCCCTCACTTAGAGGAGAGATGGATTGGTGGAAATGTAGATCTAGATCTCCTCTCACTTTCCCTCACAGATATGCAAGAATCATGGGAGGGATTGAGAGGTAGGCAAGCTTTTTCAAAGGTCAACAATGGAGGAGAGAGAGGGGAAAAACGTGCTCAGCTTGTTAGGGAACCATTGGGGAAGAAAGCCCCTAAAATAGGTCCCTTAAAAATCTGCCCGTTTGAAGAGGCACAGGGAGGCCGGCCTGGAGGCCGGCCTCACGCACACTGCCCAGAGTCTTCAGAGGGGCCGGCCTAGGGCCCGGCCTGGCCGGCCTGGAGGCCGGCCACCCACCCGATGCACCCGGCCTAGGACCTGGCCTAGGCCGGCCTGGAGGACGGCAGGGAGCCCGACGCGCCCGGCCTTGAGCCCGGCCTAGGGCCCGGCTAGGCCGTCCAACCAGAAACAGAAAGAGATCTTCATTGACCTCTAACTTTTGCAAGAAAACTCCAAATGGGATGAAACCAATTTTGTTGGAAAGATAGCAACACATGAGACCGGTAAAATAGAAACCCTATCAAGATCATACCTTTGCCTTGAGCATTCCACTTGAGCTAGATGATGACGATCTTGTCTCCCTCAAGTTGGAACACCTTTCTTGATTGTGCTTGCTAGCACATGCTTGATGAGGACTTCTCCTAATGCTCCCCCATACTCCATTATGGGAGAGCCTCGCTAAGCTCCGTTTCACAAAGATGATGTCTTGAATCCTTCAAGACATACTTGCAATATGCTCAACTCTACACATGACCATTCTTCATATAAACCCTTGAGTAGAGCATTGATCATCATGTAATCTTCTAGATTCCAACACATGAACTCCAATCTTTTCCTATGGACAAGATCTACAAGTATATCTCAAAGCAAACGTTAGTCCATAAGGATTGTCATTAATTACCAAAACCACACATGGGGTAACACATGCACTTTCACTATTAAATAGAGCAATCATGATAACAAATAGCATCATATATAAAATGCACAAACTGATAGTAAAGTGAAAATTTGTCATATCTCAACAAACACAACAGAGTATAACAATTACATCATATGGATCTTGATCATGTAGGGCAGCTCACATGACTTCTGTATTAAAAAATATGGGAGAAAGAAGTTCATCTAGCTAATGCTATGTATCAATAATTTAAGGTTGGACTACTCACACATCATCATGGATGCGCCAATGATCGTGTAGAGGCCATCGGTTACTATTTCCCCTTTCGGCGGAGTACCAGAACACGGCTCCAGATTCGTCTTTGCGACGGCGGTGGCACTGTATCGAAAACTCTTGAAACGACTTTTATGTCCAAATATTTTTATAGGCGAAGAGGCGACACGAGGGGGAAGATGAGGTGGAGGCGCGGCCCTTGGCGCCCCCTGTTTGCACCGGGCACCCACATCTGGGGTGTGAGCCCCTTGGCCCACCTCCGGTGATATGCGTCTTCGCATCAAATAGTTATTGTGAATTCCGGTATTTTCCGACACATACTTGAGGATTTTCGTGATGCAAAAACAAGTAGAAAACAACAACTGGCACTTGGCATTAGGTAAATTGGTTAGTCCATTAAAAATGATGTAAAAGTATATAAAATTATAGGAAAAGTATGTAGCAATGATATAACAATAGTATGGATCAATTATAAATTATAAATACGTTTTAGACATATCAACATCTCCAAACTTAAATCCTACTCGGCTCCAAATAGGTAAACGATAAAAATATTTTTCTATTGTGAATGCTACCTAGCATAATCTTGATCGAGTAATGTAAAACATATGAACCAAAAATAAATTGATTCAACGCAATGATCTATTGCTGACATTGAACAAATACACGGAAAAATACCACATACACAGAAAACATGTTACGTTCGCAATATTATTTAACTTTAGTGACCAAAATTTTGCAGCAATGAAGAGACCACACATGCATGTGAAAACGGCACGACGGTCAAAAACCGGGTGTAGCTACAGCCAGCTCATGCCTAATGTTTGCCTTTGTCTTTTTATACTCGTTTCCCAAAATAAGGCTATTTTTTTGTCAAAGTCAACATAGTGTAATTTTAACCAATCTTATATAGACAAAAAAATGAACATTACAAGCTTTAATTTTTTGAAACAACGAGCCCCCCCCGTCGATTTCCATTAAAGAAACCGCCAGTTCTTACAAACCTTTCAAAGCAAAAGGATCACACAGAAAGAAAAAAAAGGAAAAGGAGGGGACAAACCCCCCTCAGGGTCAAGCTCAAGCTAGAGCACCTCCTTTTATTACATAACAGAGCAAAGGTACTTGAAAGCACATCACAAACAGGCCAAACGCACAAAGAGCCAGAAAGCTGGAAACCTAGTGCGCGATCCTCCACACCTGCGGAGCCCAACCGTGTGTAGCCGAAAAGATCTCCCTCAGAAGTCTTCTAATCTGCAACACACCTTCTTCATACCTTCTTCGGTCTTGGCTTGTCTGCAACACCATCCAAGCATTCAGAATGTTACACAATCTGTAAATCACTGCAGAAGGATCATCAGGAAGCTTTTTTCTAAAACAAGCATCATTTCGCGATTTCCAGATGGTCCAGCAGACCGCGGCGCACCCTCCAAAAATTGATTTTCTCAGAGAGCGGGGAATAGAATCCAACCAAGGCCCCGCCAGGTCAGAGACACTCTCCGGCGGCCTCCCAAGATTTAGAGCACAAATTATAACTCTCCACACCAATTTGGCCAAAGAGCACTGAAACAAAAGATGATCCACAGTTTCTTTGCAAGAGCAGAAGTGACACTGATCATTTCCAGTCCACCCTCGTCGCAGCAGATTATCCTTTGTCAGTATACTCTTTTTCAGCATCAGCCAAACAAAAACCTTTACTTTCAAAGGGATTTTCACCTTCCAAATGAATTTCTGTGGGAACAACCCAACTGATCGGAGATGTGAATAAAGAGATTTGACCTGGAACTTCCCAGGCCTCCTATTCGCCATCTAACTCTATCAGGCTCCTCGTTGAGAGTAAAAGGATCCACCAGATCCTTCAGTTTATCAAACCGTGTCAGTGTTTCCCCCAAAGAGTTCTTCTGAAGCGAATCACATCCCAACCATCTCGCTTGACTTTGCTCAGTGTAATTGTGTTATCAAAGGCTAGATCAAAACAGCATGGGGAACTGAACTATGAGAGGTGCGTTATTGATCCACACATCAGTCCAAAATAAAGTTTTCTCTCCATTGTTCACACACCTTGTGATATATTTCTGAAAAATCTCGTTGACCCCCATCAAACTTTGCCAGAAATGCGAATATCCTGGGCCGGGGCCAGCCTATGCTAGAACCTTGTTGTGCAGGTATTTCCTAGTGAGCATCTGCTGCCAAGTGCCTTCGGTATTCTCCAGCTTCCACAACCATTTGCACAACAAGCTAATGTTCATGGTCCTCAGGTCCAGAACACCAAGCCCTCCGCACTCCTTTTTTTCCATCAGTGTCATCCCACACCAACCTTTTTCTATGTCTGTCCCACTTCTTCAGAGTCCCTTTAGGCACTTCCAAAAAGGACAACATATATAAGGTGACACTGCTAAGGCAGACATTCACCAAGGTGACTCTGTCTCCAGCAGAAAGAATTTCGTCCCTTCCAACCAGACAGCTTCTTTCCCAGCTTTTCATCAATAGGATCCCATTGGGATAGAGACAGTATTTTCTCATCAATAGGCATCCTTAAATATTTGAAGGGAAGATCAGCACACACACAGGTGAAAATCTCACCATACTGATATTCCCTTTCTTTGGCAGCTCCCAAGCAATACACCTTGCTCTTATGAAAGTTTATCTGAGGCCCGACATCTGCTCAAACAGGCACGGGATGACTTTAATTTTTGTGGCATTTTCAAGGCTGTCTTCCATCAGCAGGATGGTATCATCCGCGTATTGGAGTATCGCCAGCCCCCCATCCACCAGATGAGGAACCAGTCCAGAGATAAGACACATATTTTTGACCCTGTTAATCATCATTGCTAAGCCATCACCCACAATATCAAACAACAAAGGAGACAAAAGGATCACCCTGTCTCACACCATCATATGTATTGAAATATGGTCCAATTTTGTCGTTTACTTTTATAGCAACTCTTCCTCCTCTCACAGTTTTTATCACCCAGTCCGAGAACAAATCACCCAGTCCTTTTGTTTGCATCATCTAGTAGAGGAATGCCCAATTTACCTTGTCGTAGGCTTTCTCGAAGTCTATTTTGAAAAGAACTCCATCCGTTTTCTTATGATGAATTTCATGGACTGTTTCATGCAGCAGCACAACCCTTTCCATGATGTATCTATCTTTGATGAAAGCAGTCTGTGTGTCAGCAATGATTTTATGAATCACTGCCCCAACCGGTTTGCCAAAAACTTAGTCAGTATTTTATAACTGACATTCAGTAGGCAGATGGGACGAAATTTATGTATAACCACAACATCAGGCACCTTTGGAATTAAGGTAATGATACCATGATTAAGCCTTTCTATCTCCAATTTGCCACAGTGGAAGGCATCCAACATTTCCTTGAGATCATATTTAATAATGTCCCAGAAATGCCGATAAAATTCAGCCGCCAACCCATCAGGTCCAGCAGTCTTGTTATGTTTCAGTCCAAACACGACCTCTCTGATTTCCTCCATCGAGAAAGCAGCCGTGAGCATTTTCCTGTCTTCTTCATCAATCTGAGAACTAATCATATCCAGTCTCAAATCTGTAATATCACTTTTGCCAAACAATTGTTTGTAGTAATCCGTGGCATATGTAATTAGGTTGTCATCTCCTAATATATCCACACCATTATACTGCAGCATAGTGACGGTGTTTTTCTTTTTCCAGCCACTCGCCTTGATGTGGAAATATTTAGTATTTCCATCACCTTCTTTTAGGTCTTTCTCTTTTGCCCTTTGTCTCCACTTAAGTTCTTCATCTCTCAGAAGTTTCTTCAATCTTTTTTGCAAATCCACCTGCATCTCCCGTTCGTGCACACTCAAAGGTGTATCTTGAGACTTTTTATCCAAAGCATCCAGAATCTCTAGTATCTCTTTCCTCTCTTTTCTGTAAGCCCCTTCGACATTATAATGCCATCCTTTAACATGTCTCCTGAATCTCCTCGACTTTTCCTGCCATTTGTCAATATCATGTCTAGCAAAGGTGCTTGCTGACCAACTATTTCTGACCACATCATCAAAGCCTTCTCTCTCCAGCCAGCAGGTCTCAAACCTAAACAGGTTATTATGTGCTGGAATAACCCCACAAGATAGCAGTAAAGGCACATGATCTGAAACATCTCTGTTCAGACCAGTTACAGTTGCTAAAGGATAGGCCTGATCCCACACCGAAGAAACTAGAATTCTATCTAGCTTTTCGAAAGTGGGTTCCACCAGATTGTTAGACCAAGTATACTTTCTGCCAATTAGTTTCAACTCTTTTAAACCATTAATTTCAATAATGGAAGAATTAAAGATATGACTCCATTTTGACAGAATACAAGGTTTGTTTTTCTCACAGGTTTTCCACAATTTTAGAAAACCAAATGGGACTGAAGTCACTTTTTATGGTCTCACTGAGACCAATAAAGTCAACTCCTTCATCCCTAATCATCTCCCTAAGGAACCTTTGTTTATCAGGGTGTTCCACGCCCCTGGTATTAGCAAAGCAACCTATCATGGGGCTTTCGGGGGTCTACCCCTATTTTTGAGTATCTCAACCCTCCACACAAGGGAGCACGCTTTGATAATTTTCTGAGTTCTTCTCTTTAACTGGGCCTGTTCTAGGCCAGTATCAAAGGAATCAAAATTTGTATCCTCATTATCAGAGGCCATATCAGCCACCTCTTCTGTCACCTGAGTGAACAGCTCAGTGGAACTAGGCTCTTTCATGTTTTTATCTTTCTTCCCTTCCTCAAACAAATTTTTCCTAGCTTGCTCAAGATTTTTGATAATATTCACCACATTATTAACACCACCAGCATTATTATTATCCTTAACACCTAACTTAAGAGTAAAATCTACCAGGACCTTATCATCAGTGTTTAAGACAGTGGGAACAGAGGAGTATGAGAGAACAACATCCTGCCTGCATAGCGTCTGCAAATCTTCCAATACAGCAGCAGTTTCCCTCACCTAATCTTCTGTATAAAAACTTTCGCTAGTACCTCTGTAGATCTAGCCTTAGGGCCTGTTTGTTTCAGCTTATAATCCAGCAGATTATATCTGGATGGTTGCCAAACAGGTCCAGCTTATAGGTCCAGATTATATAATCTGGAGGCCAGATTATGATAATCCAATAAGCTGGCCAAGAGATGCTTATTCCAGCTTATTCCAAAAGTCCAGATTATAGATTATATAAGCTGAAACAAACAGCCCCTTAAACTCGTGTAGAGAACGTTAATTGAGTCGAACATTGATCTCCCGCCAGAAAGCTCAGAAATCCCGCCCAGCTCCTTTCCCCGTTTTCCATTTCGCCCGCGCGCTCCACCTCCAAATCCCAACCGCGCCGATCCGCGCGCTCCTCCCCTCCACCAATAGGAACCAACCATATCCAACGGCCACGGCCATCCCATTCGCCCCTCACGCGGATTGCTCCCGAATCCAACGACTCCCACAATCCCCTCCACCTCTATATATTCCCGTCCACCCGTCTCCTACCAAACCATCCAATTCGAAGCGAGAAAGCAAAATCCCCAATTCCCTTCCTCATCCCCGAGAAAGAGAACAAAGCTCCGGCGATGTCAGGGCGCGGCAAGGGCGGCAAGGGGCTGGGCAAGGGCGGCGCCAAGCGCCACCGGAAGGTTCTGCGCGACAACATCCAGGGCATCACCAAGCCGGCGATCCGGCGGCTGGCGCGGAGGGGCGGCGTGAAGCGCATCTCGGGGCTCATCTACGAGGAGACCCGCGGCGTGCTCAAGATCTTCCTCGAGAACGTCATCCGCGACGCCGTCACCTACACCGAGCACGCGCGCCGCAAGACCGTCACCGCCATGGACGTCGTCTACGCGCTCAAGCGCCAGGGCCGCACCCTCTACGGCTTCGGCGGCTAGGCTTTCCTTGGTGTCTGTTTAGGGAGTATCTGTGTCTGTCGTGGCTTGGTGGTGGTAGTTTGCTGTCAAATGTTGTGCTTCTGATGTAGTCCTACCCTGTTGCCGTGAAGTAAATCCTGGTATCTTGTTCGAGAATGTCATCGTTGTCCGCCCCTTTCAACCTAATAATGTCTTGTGCGTAGATCTGTTGCGCTGGCGTGTGCTTATTTGGCAAATTGCCGTTCTGTTCTTAATCTTGCAGTCGCATGTCAGCGATGTGTTATCGTTTAAGAGAACTGAATTACCAGCTTCCGCTGAAAGACAATGGAACTCTAAACCGTCAGATTCAAGCTGCACTCTGACGGTAATTGTTATGTGTTGCGAGTTTGGATTTCTCAGTCAGCAGTTTGTTTTTGTTTCTGCGTCTACTGTAATTTATCTCTCAGCAGTGTGTTTGTGATGTAATCGTAATCTGTTGCAGAGAAGTAATTATTGGTATCTTGATCTAGAATGTCTGGTTCTACAAAAAAGATTAATGCCATGGTTGTGCCTTGTGCGCCCCTATCAATCATTGTCAGGTTGTTTCTAGATTTGTTTCGCTGCCGTATTGCTTATTTTCCCTAATTGTCTTCTTGTTCTTGTAGTAGTACTGTAGTAGGTCAGTGTTGTTTGGTTGTTTCAGAGAATTGAAATTCGTCAGATGTGGAATTCAGAAATTCTAAACTGTCAGATTGCTCAAGCTCGTCATCAGCACTTTCATAGAGTCACATGTGGAATCCGGAAGAACATTTTGAAGAATCAATGCGGCTGCTCCGTTCCCTGGTAACATCAGCATGGCTGCAAACCTTTCTTGTGTGTTTAGTGGATTCTGTTCATTAGCAATCTGATTTCCTTGTGCCTCCGTGCAAGCCATCTTCCCAGCAGCAACGATGTAAACGGGGTTGGGTTAGACATAGTAGCAGTAGAGCGACCTGACCGTGGCATGGACAAACAAAACCTGGCACGGGTACTTGTGATTTTACATTGAAACACACATAAATAGCCTCGCATGCAGTCTGAGGCACCAAGAGACGACATACACAGGTTACTTCACGAGAATGAAACACAAACCAACTCTCTTCTTCATGCAAGTAAGCACATTTACAGTGAGGTTTTAGTGAGGTTTCGGACAAACAGCAACCCAGAAAAAAAAACTCTAGCGGAACATACCGACTGACTGCTAAACACTCTCACACACAACCTGGTCATAACCGCTCGACTGCAACATAAGTATTACTCCAGTAACCGAGCCACTCAAGGCATCACCTCAAATAATACACAAACAGGTTCGCCGAGCGGCTCTATATGAACTTGTGACCTGCGTTGCTCCGTCATTCATTTTGCCCTAGAGAATCAACAAGCCAACACAGAATCTTGCAAGCAGCTATTGTTTACTCTTTGCCCTTGGTGAAGAAACGGCTGAAGCCCCGGGTTTGTTTCTCCGGCACTTGGTTAGCAAATGAGGAAGAGGACGAGGATCTCGATCTGTGCTTTGGGCGCTTGGAACTGTTTGTTGAAGGGTAAGGACTTCCGTCCACATCAGAAGGAGTCGTGTGTGTCTTGTATCCGTTGAGGGGAGATACATTCCCAGATTCGAGCATTTCCTGATCTGTATCAGGCTGACCTGATGGTCTCTCGGTATACTCGCCTTCGGTTGTTCTTGCAACGTCCTGCAAGAAGTCCTCCATTCGTTGCCGGGTTGG
Source organism: Poa pratensis (assembly GCA_947311845.1). Lineage (NCBI taxonomy): Eukaryota > Viridiplantae > Streptophyta > Magnoliopsida > Poales > Poaceae > Poa > Poa pratensis. The sequence goes on from CAMZMU010000033.1 coordinate 73,765,290, forward strand.
TGAGGATCCTATCGACTCTGCTGGGGGACGCATAGCTTGCAGTTGACGACCAAGAATCAACATGGTCTCCTGGCACTCTGCAAGCTTTTCCGCTGCAGCCGCTATTTCTACCTCCTGCAATAAATTTAAAGAACAGTGTGTTATAAGTCTTGAATTCCAACAAATCACAAGGTTACAGCATTACAAATTTACAACCTATATGCTCAAGTAATCCTGAAATGAGTTTATAAACTACGTATGTTCAGCGCTTGCTGCTTGATTCCGAGTAAGATATGATTTAATGCTACGATGATTTAGTACTTCAAATTCAACAACAGTATTATAAGTTAATCATGAAAACGCATAATCCGGCAGTTAAACATACTCCTCCGCACCATAATATAAGATGTTTTAGCTATTCCAATATGAACGATATACAGATGTAGATAGACCTATTTTAGTGTGTAGATTTACTCATTTTGCTCCGTATGTAGTCGGTATTGGAATACCTAAAACATCTTATATTATGACATGGAGGGAGTATATTATAAGTTAATCGTTAAATAGAAATAATGTGAATCTAACAACTCCATACTAAAATGACACACATTGTGAAGCGTGTTTGAGAAAAAAGTGCGCTAGTATTTATTGGTTATAATTAGTACCTGCTTTGTTTTGGTATCTTCAACCTCGTCCACATGCATTGAACTCTGATCATTCTCATACCTTCATATCACAAAGTCAAAGTGAGAAGAAGCCAAGCAGAGGCACATATACTAACTATTCATAACAAGATTTCAGTTTTACCTTTCAACCTTCTCTTCGAGATCTTTGTATCTGGCTAAGTCATCCTGATGACTTTGTCTTTCATCACTGAGTTCAGCTGTTAAAGTCTCTATCTTGGACCGCAACGATTCTATTTCTCTTTCTAATTCAACTTTCCTTGATTCAAGTGACTTGTAGGATTCAACCATACACTTCAATTGTGTCTCAGCCAAGCTGTTTGAATTCTCACTGGCAGACAACTTGGACGTAAGCTCTTCTAGATTTTTCTCCATCTCAATAAACCTAGACTTTGTATCTTCTATCATTTTGCTGCACCTCGCCAATTCCACCTCCAGATTCATCTTCTCAGATTTAAGTTGCTCGTAGTCATCCGGTGAGCACATCTGCACAGCACTCTTAACATCAAATCCGGCATCAGTAGGCCCCACAATCTCAGGTTCAGAAGATGGGCAAGGGCCAGAAATGTTATCTTTGAGTGGTACAAGCTGCACTTTATTTTCAAGTAGTGTCACTTTGTCAACATAATCCAAATTGTTACTGTCTGTTTCCTTGGTGTTGTCTCTCAACATTGTGAACTTGATCTCACTCGTTTCTAACAAGATATGAGACAGTGCCATAATGAAGTCATTTACGACATTTTCATTTGACAGAACTTTCTCAACTAGTGCAGAGAACTGCTGTATTTTCTCGCATAGCCCACCATAATCAGAAGACAGCCCTTGGTGCTTGGACATTTCTTGATCAAGTGACTTGACAAAGTCTTGAATCTTCAAGATGGCCTTTGTAAATTCTTGATCCAGGGCATGTTTGCTCCCAATGCTCAACCTCTCGTCTTGGTTCACTAATGATTCACTGTCAGTAACATCAACCATGTTCACTGAATCTGCCTCATCTTCAATATCCTTAAGAATATTTCTGATACTGTTTAGTACCTTCCCAACATTGTTCTGAGGTGATTCAGAGTCCAGCAAGGAAGATATTCTGGACTGCAATTTCAAGAGTGGAGAACCCTCAGACAGCTGCTGTTTACTAGATGGAGTTCCTGGCGACGGTAAAGCTGACTGCAAATCTTTAACACCATTACTCTCAGTAAGACCAGATAAAGCAGCCTCGGCATTGCCGATCTTCATTTTGTCAACAGTATTGCCATGGCCATTAGCTTCAGAAGGCAAACAAGCTAATCTCTCCATCTCTAGGAAGTCATCCATCATTTCCAATTGACCGGAGCCTTCAGTCACACTGCTCTTAGCTACTTTCTCTTTCTTGATGTGTGAGAGCTCAGATACCAGAGCATTGGCCCAAGACTCAGTACAACTGCCTTCATCATCAACACCATCTTCGGACATGGAGGTCATACTAGGTGGATTACTTCCATTTTGGCTATGTGCACCATCAAAGTGGATATCCATGTTTGTACTCTTACGTTGGTTACCGTTCACCATCTGAACCTCCAAGCTGCGTAGCTTGCCCGCTATCTTAGCATACATGCTTCTTGAAGTTTGTAGCTCACTGTTCCGTTTTGTCAATGCCTCTTTTACCATCTTAGTTTCTTCTTCCATAGTTAACAAACGTGCAGTCAGAAACTCATTCTCTTTCTGCATGTGTTGTAGGTTATCGAAACCATAGTCAGGAACTGGAGACATAGGGGACATAGGACGATGAAAGCCGGTAGAATTCTTTGCGGGGGATCGCCGCAATCTGTTGTCTCCATAATCTCTGCCCATTCCCATGCTCTCCACTTCCATTTTCATCTGAGCTAATGCAGCAGGCCCTGGTAACTTTTTCCGAACAAGACCACGCAATCTTTGCAATTCAGCTTCCAGTTTTGTTATCTTCTTAACATCCTCCAGGTGCTGCTTAGTTGCTACATCAGCTGAGCGCACACTCATGTTCTTTTCTTCGTTGCGGATTTCAAGCTCTTTGGAGACAACATGTACTTCATACTTCAGCGAATTTATTTCCCTTTCACCTGACTGAATCGTGCTTTTCAAGACTTCAATTTCAGCTTCTGCTTGAGCCTTTTCATCATCAATTTTCATCAACAAATCTGCCCGCTCTTGGAGTGATCTTGAGAGTGCATCATTCTCAGCACCAGCCCTTATGAGCTCATGATCAAATTCAAGCAACTTTTCTTCCAACTCGGCTTTTATATTCTCCCACTGTTTGGTTTTCGCAAAGACTACATCATGTAGCTTCTGCTCGCCTTCTTCCTTCACAGTTCTTACTTGCTTCATGCATTCTTTTAGAGCACCATCCAGATGGGCAGCTCTTTCCTCAGCTGCTAGCTTAGACAATGTAACAGTTTCAAGCTGAACTTTCAGTGCTGACGCCTCCGCTTCAGCTTTCTCCCAACCTAACATTAGCAAAATAAACATCTCATAAAACACGATATTTATTATAGTGATTCACGAACCAAACTGTATCCTGTAAGAGCACATGATAAGATCACTGAAGTAATTTACCCGCAAAAAAAAAAGATCACTGAAGTAATTTTTCTTCCTATTAAACTGATACCCATTGCTGAAATGTTTGTAGGAAAAGAGGAGGGTCTAGTAAAAGACAGCTGTTACAGAGAGTAAATTCTCGTATCCAGACCCATAAAAGAAAAAACGGATATAGAGATCTTCTGCCCACCTGATACAGCTTCTTCAGCAACTTTAGCATGCTGTTTCACTAGGGCATCTTGAGTAGTGATCTCAGACTGCAATGCAGACAGTTCCTCATTCAAGGTCTTCACCTTTTCATCCAAGACTTTCACCTGTTCTTCAGATTCGGTAAGATGTGCATATGTTTCTGGTGAAATTTGCACAAATTTCGGAACTTTATCATCCTGCAAAATAGAAGGTAGTTTTAGAAGGAAACAAACATTCTTATAGAGGTTTGAAACAGATAGCCAACAGTAGACATTCATTTAGGCAAAAGAACTAGCTAAAGGAACGGCTACAATGGCAGCAAGGAGCAAGCACAATCACTTGGTAATAAATATCTGCAGCTTAAACCGTCGGTAAAATCAGAAGAGCATCTGTGACATTACAATTACGAACTATTTGCTTAAGCTTAGTCAATCAGGAAATTTGAGAGAAATAGTACTACAGAATGACATCACTGGTATTTAAACCAATCTAAATCAAAATAACAATGAAAAACAAACCTGTTCTGCTTGATTCTGCAAAACATCTGCGTTTGAGGATTTGTCAGATGATTTCTTCTTCCAAGGCCAGCTGCGTCGGTCCATTTCACACAACGTATCTGATCACATAAGGTGAATATTTGTCAGCAACCTAATGCAAGAAACTGCACATATATATCCTGCATATGCAAACTCGCTGCTCAAAAGTAATTGAGGTTAAGTTTTTCTTGTCACCAACTGCGTCGACAAAACAAAGATAAAGGTAGATATTACATTACATGTAAAGTATCACTCGAAAGTGTAAACAGAAGTAAAATCATACAAAGCAAAAGCTTTTCTTGGACGTCCATACAAAATTTCATTATTTGCAATGCTGGCAAGAATCAAATTTGCACATAAAGCCATACAAGAAATTATCCGTTGGTGTTTTGACTCTCCAGCATTGTCAATGCTATATGGAAGACATGTTTGACGTTTGTACTGTGTTTCTTCGAACCCAGATTTCCAGCAATTAGCTGACCGACCAGTGTATTTATCCAAAATCAAAGGTTTTGTAGTATTACAGCTAAAGAGGACAGTGGAATTGACGAGGCAAGCCAAAATAATACTACTATACCGTAAGCTAATAGTCTTACGAAGAGAACATAGAAAAAACCGAACACACTGTATCTGATAAAATATCTTTATATAAACCAAATTCAAGAAGATATTTCGCCACATCCTGCATGTGTAAGTGTTTATGTGACTGTCTAGATTGGAAACCTCAAATTAAGGTAAGCTATTCTGTCGCCAACTACAAACCTTTCAGAAAAAAATAAAAGAAATATCTGCAACGCAATAAAATATGCACCAGACAACATGGATAATTTAGTAATCGTTTTTCTTGGACGCACATACAATAAACTGCTAGCAAGAATCCCCAATCTGCACAAAAGGTCATACGCATACAGTGGAGCACTGGTGGTTGGGCAAGTATTGTACACACTTCAGATCCAATCCTTCCACCATATATGGTATGTACAATAATGCAATCAACCAATCATGTAAATCCAAAGATCAGCTGAAGGTACATAAACCCCGCCATATACCTCTTTTTTTTTTTTTGCGAAAACCCCGCCATATACCTCAAGGCTCCAGCATCATACATATTCCATCTGGCAAGATCGAAAAGCAGAAGCTTGTGTCACAATGTACACAGCTAGGAGGAGTATATCGGATTAGGAGTAGGACCATGGCCAATGAGGAGGAGGAGGGCTAGTAGGCCAAAAGAATTCCGATCCCCTCCAAAGGTGCCCCCCACCCGAGAGGCCAAGTTGCGGCAGGAACAGCCGATCCGATCACCGTCATGCCAGAGGCAGGCCAGGGCATTGACGCGGAGCGGGCAAGTAAGAGTCGTGTCACGTACTCAACACTCATGACTCAGCTTGTGGCTGTGTCTCACCTAACTGGGCTTAATTAAGGCAGCATTATCGCTATTCTATGCATGGACCATGGCGCACAGGCTGTAGTGTGCTTGTGGAGCTTGACGCGGATGGCAAGCGGCAGCTCGGTCTCGGCGAGCGCGGCAGTTAAGAGTGGCACCTAAGACGCCCGCGGGAGTAATGGCCGGCCGGCGTGGGGGCATCGAATGTTTATTTAAGCCCACGCGGAGGGGTTTGGCCGGACGGACCGACGGACGAGATGACCGGACGACACCTACTGCTCACCTCGCCTCGCCGCCTCGGGGAAGGAATCCATTGGTGGTCGATGAGTAGTACGTACAAGCAGACAACAACAGCAACGTTGCATTCATCAGGAAGGGAAGGTGGTTTTGGCTACAAAGATGGCGCGCGTGAGCCGGAGTAAAAGCCCAGAGCTACTCCGAACATGATACGCCCATTAATGGCGGCGCTCCCTCGTCTGATTGGGTTTGAACCAGATTCGCCACTCCCATTAAAATCCTTTCCTACTAGTAGCATGTTCAGTACTAGTACTATCTCCTTTTACCATCTCCTTTTACTAAGTAGGGAGTAGAAACACAAGTTGCTTCTTCTATCAATCATTCCATACCCAGGGAGGAAAGGAAGTCGTGGCCGTATCCGTTGGAGGCGGCTTTCACGGGTAAAATCTGTACTGTGTGTAGTGGGTTTCGTAGTTTCATTTTTTCATGCCATGGAATGGAATGGAATTTCTGGGAGAGGAAATCATCATGGAGTAGACAAAACGTGACGAAGGTAAAGCGGAAACAGGGCGGCCACGACATGGCGACTGATTTGATGGCGCTACCTAGCGCAACTGCTCGTGACGAACCGACGCTGTGTGATTTCATTTCACTGCGACCACTACCACTAGTGGTATGGAGCATGATTCATCCACAAGAGACAAGGCGACACCGAACCGGGAAGTCCGGGAGGGCCAAACAAGAAGGAGCGGTCCAGTGGAACGGAAATGTCAAGGAACTGTAACTCCCCAAAAAACTGGGTTACACAGTGGAATTCAGAGGAGCAAGGAGCTCAAAATGCAGCGCATACCGTGGAGAGGTTTTTTTGAATGAACGCTACTCGAACTCTTGAAGAAAAACCATAGGGAAATTTCGTAAAAAAAAACAATGAAAAAATCCTACAAGCATTGCACGAACAGTAAGCGCAATCGCACCACAGCAAACGCGGAAAATAGAGCAAAAACAGAGAGAAATATCACGCAAGCATATCAGTCAAAGAGGGGAGCAGCGGGGTGACTTACGGGAGGAGGCGAGGGCGCGCGTCAGACAGGTCCTCGGCGGAATGCAGATCCGGCGGGGTCGTGGGCGCCGGAGTCCGCCTCAATTCCGGCGGCAACTGGATCTGGCGCGCGGCTCCGATCGGCGCTGGGGGAGGGGGAGGGGGAGTGTCGGTGCTTGCTGCTGCTGCGATGCGGTCGTCGCTGGCTCGCTTGCAGCGCACACCTCCAACTCCAATCAATCAGTCAGGCCACCACCGCGCTTTAGCAGACTGGATTGGGTTGGATGGATGCCCCCTCACTCCCCCCTCCTCCTTTTACCCCCGGCCCGGCCTCGCCTCCCTCCTTTTTGCTCCCGCAACTTTTGCCCCTTTGGAATCGCACCTCCTCCTCCTCCGCCTCCTGCTGCTAGCACGAGGGGAAGCCTTGGCGTGCGGGCTCGCTCGGTGCTCGGTGCGTGCTCCCCTGGCTGCTGGGTAATGCAGCTCGGGTCTCGCTCCGCTCCTGTCAATGGTGTGGTGGCTCTGTGGGGAGGAGAGGAGAGAGGGCGGGGTGGGGAATGGAGGTGCGAGCCCTTTTTGTTATGGGGCGCTGCTGCGGCCGGTAGGTGGGCTAAAAAGCGGGGGCGATGGCAGGAGGAGAGGGAAGAAAGTGCCGAGTGGGGAAAAGCGGAGAGTGATGTGCTGTGCTTGCTGCCTGAGAGAGAAGACTCGAGCGGGTGATGGCAGCACAGAATTACACGTCAACTAATATATCCTGCAATAGTAAGAAAATGGAATACTACTATGAATAAATAAACTTGATGGAGTGCGAGTGATGACGTCGATCATCCATTCTTCTGGCCTTTTTTGGACAGGACTCGAAGATCTCATTGTAGTGTCACCTAGTATAAATATAGAGATTTTTAGAGGCATTAGTTAGAGAAGATATTTTAGGGCATTAAGAGGGTATGATCGTTCCAATTACTAACTATATGAAAGCTGGCCGATTTAGCGAGCTCTCCGCGCTCGGGCTACTGTTCGGAACAGTAGCTACAGTGTTGAACAGTACCACGTGGAGGGACCTATTTGTAATTTCCAGAAATCCGAAGGATTTTTTTGTAAAAACATCTCACATCCCCCACTCCCTCTTCTTCTTCTTCCTCACGCGCGAACCCGGCGTCGCCGCCGCCGCCGCGCGCGTGCCTTCATACGCGGCGCTTCGTCGAGCTAGACGGACAGCGGCGCGAGCGTGCGACTCAGATCCAGCGGTGACGGCGCCGACGCGCTGCAGGGAGGGGTCGTCTCCTTGGAGCAGGGGACGGCGCGGTGTTCGGCCTTCTCTGGCCGGGCCGCCGCTGTTCGCTGGCGCCGTCGCGACCTCAAGGCCGGCCGCCGCTGCTCGCCGGCGTCGTCGCGACCTCAAGGCCGGCCGTGCTGCTGCCACCGGCGGTCTTCCACGACCACGACCGCGATCTGGACCTGCTCCTCCTCCCCCCACAGGCCGTCCTCAACTTCCGCTCCTCACAGGTGAGACCAGTTTTTTCGATCTGGGCGTGCATCTCTTCTTTTGGAAATAATATTTCATCTCTATCCGTAGCTATGCACTGAGATGGTATTCCAAGCTGGACAATCTCATCTGGATTGCATTTCTTTGCTGAAAGATCACATCTCCAAGCCTTTCTTCATGGAGTTAATTATTCTAGCTGCCTGTACGCCTGGTCCATATGGATGAGCAGGAATGACTATATTTTCAAAGGCATTAAACTGAACCTCTGTCGGAGCAGAGCTCTTTTTAAGGCTGAGCTCAAATGGCTAAAATACAGAGCTAGGAAAAGCTATGTTCATTTCTCAGATTGGGTAGACAATTTCCATCAGACTAGATTTTTCTCTCTTGAGTACAATATTCTTTTTTCCAATATAGTTGTTTTTCCCATCCACAATATTTATCGTCTAAAGCATCTTCCGCAGGAGAGCTTGAAATAATAATTAACTGAAGGCCATGATCTTTGCAGCAAGACACTTTAAAAGGGTTCATTCCTCTGGATACCTGTGAGTTACATATTGATCAGTGTTTTTCGCATGAACTTGATCTGCATTATGTACTTTTTCTTCTGTGATAGTCCTTTTTAAAGGAAATGTAAGGTTGATGCGATGAACTATCTGTCATCTCCTTCACACATTCAGTATATTCATAAATTTGCATGTACTAGCATAATATTAATGGTGCAAACGAATAATGCTAGCTTATTGTTTGGCCACTCTGCTTTTTAATGTTATATGTATGTTCTGAGACTTCCTCGGTTAAGTCATCTCCATTTTTGGATAATCGACAGCCTTGCTAATGGACGAGTTGCCCCCACATAGTCCAGTTAGATTTTGTACGGATATACTTTCTTCCATCTCTTTATGTCGTACTGCTATGTGTTCCTTTTCTGTACTGACTTGCTGTGGAAGATTTCTTTTTTATGAGAATATGGAGCACATAATCAAATCATAAATTCATGACGATACTTTGTCATTTAGAGAGTTTTTTCTGAAGTGTTCAGTTTGTTGGCGCTATCTGTATAGTTAATTGGCATACATATATGGAGCAATCTTCAGTAAATTTTATGTTTTTGTTCTAGGGCTGTATTCTGGGCTCTGTTTGGAGCTATATAGTGTGCTTTGGAATGCCTGAAGTCTATCGTGTTCTTTTTGAGGCGTTCGGCATGGACCCTGAAGAAGAAAACTGTCAACCAAAACTGCGGCGTCAACTAGAAAATGTTGACTATGTTTCAGTGGAGTTTGATAAGAGACAACTAACGTGGCAAGATGTTGCTGCCTATCGGGTATTGACCATTTTTATATTTTTGGCTCAAACCTTAACCAATGCTTCTTTGAAGATGAACCTGCATACAATAAACTTGGTACACAAACAATGATTTTTTTCTGAGTTTGAGCTTTAGTACACACACAATTATTATTTGAAAGATGAACCTGCTCATCACTCTGCTGCTATGTTCTGAAAAATAAGGTATCTATTCGTTCAACCATTTCATTATTTTCAAGTCTGCTGATTCATTTACTTACCCTTTTGGCCTGATTAATTGGTAAGTTTCAATGGATCTTTTTGAAGTACTAGCGTATGCTAAGCAAAGAGTGGGAAGTAACTACACATCAAGATGTGAAATATGCTTATTACATTTTACATAGCTTTGAGCAATTTAAGAAGGTCATGCAGTTCAGTGTAGCTACATTTTACATGACTTCACCCGATACATTACATGTAGCTCTTTGATACGTCCATTTCGCATCACTATTTTATAGCATAATTTACTGTTATTCAATGATATATTTCATATTAAGAGGAGTTGCTTATGTTATTTTGTCTTATTTTGCATGTTTGATGATCATTGGATAATTAACTGCCGGAGTCAGATTTCAGCTGGAAAAAGCAACGTCAAGGCACTATATTTCTGGAGCACTAAAAATATTTCCGAGAAGACAGATGTTCCTATTTTATCAGAAGATGGACTAAGCCAAAAGGGGAGGCTGAGATGGGCCAGGAGGGGCCCACACCACCCCTGGGCGCGGGGCCCACCTTGGCCGCGCCCTGGTCAGGTGTGGCGCCCCTGGCCCACCTCAGACGCTCCCCCTTCGCGTACTTCATCCCCCAGAAACCCTAAGACAGGGGGAGTCCGTGAGAAATTATTCCGCCGCCTCCACGAGGCGGAAACCACAGAGAGAGAAAAAGCTCTCCGGCAGGGAGAAATCTGCCGGGGAAATTCCTTCCCGGAGAGGGGAGATCATCGCCATCCTCATCGTCATCGCGCTGGACTTCATCGGGATCATCATCATCATCATCTCCACCGCCATCACCACCATCACCGCTGCACCATCTCGTTCCGCTGTAACATCTAGGGCTATACTTTGTCTAGTTCATAGGGGAAACTCTCCCGGTGTTAATTACTCCTTGTGGTTGATGCTATTGAGTTTAATCGGTGAATTGAAGTATATGTTTAGATTGTTATTCATCATTATATCACCTCTGATCATGATCCATATGATGTCTTGTGAGTAGTTTATTTAGTTCTTGAGGACATGGGAGAAGTCATGCTGTTAGTAGTGGAATTATGTTGAGTAATATTTAATGGTTTGATATTTAAGTTGTGGTGTTATTCTTCTAGTGGTGTCGTGTGAACGTCGACTACATGACACTTCACCTTTATGGGCCTAGAGGAATGCATTGTGTATTTGGTTGCTAATTGTGGGGTTGCCGGAGTGACAGAAACCTAAACCCCCGTTAGTATACCGGTGCACAAGGGAGCGTAGGATCTCAGAGTTTAAGTCTGTGGTTAGATTTATCTTAATTACTTTCTTGTAACTGCGGATGCTTGCAAGAGGTATAATCACAAGTATGTATTAGTCCGAGTAAGGGCGGTGCATTAGCATAGGTTCACCCACACAACACTTATCAAAACAATAAAGATTAATCAACTATGTGAAGCGAAAGCACTTGACTAGAATCCCGTGTGTCCTCAAGAACATTTTGTCCTCATAAGTAAACCAACCGGCTTGTCCTTTGCTCTAAAAAGGATTGGGCCACTTGCTGCAATTATTATTACTGTCTTTTACTTACTCGCATTTTATTTACCTGCTATATCAAAAACCCCTAAAAACTTGTCTGTTAGCATTTACAGTGAAACCTTTACCGAAACTCCTTGTCAGCACCTTCTGCTCCTCGTTGGGTTCGACACTCTTATTTATCGAAAGTACTACGATACGCCCCCTATACTTGTGGGTCATCACTCTTCTCATGCTCAGTTCTATCATTGGCCTCAATTATTTGTTCCTTTCAGTGAATATAGAACGATAGCAGAATGGTCTCTACTATATATGCTGGATTAAATTAGTACACACAGTCTTATAATGAACTGGAAGCATCTCAAATTGCAGGACTATATTTGAGCAAAACGTTCAGTGACATTCCAAGCTGTAAGCTGCTGCTCTTTACTCTTCATAGTTGAGGTTTACTTAAATTATCCTTCCCTATTCTTCATTGGAAATTTTCATGACTTACTGTATATAATTTACCTAAAATAAGCTTCCCTAATTCCTCATTGGAAATTTTCATGACTTACTATATATAATTTTCACTAAGGTCGCGGCGTGCCGCCGCGCCGAATTCAACTAGTCCTTTACACAAATTAAAGATGAAGATCATTGTGACTGTCACATTACTTTTTTTATTCACATTTTATGACAAAACTGTAGAAATCCTTCAACAAAACATATGGTCTCGTAAAGGAGTCAAACGGTATAAAGTTTGATTCCGAAAAATCGACAGATAACTATGATACCATATAATAACATTTGAAAATAGATTTCATGCTGTGTCTCATTTTACTGATATGATATTAAAAAAATGGTATATACTCGACTTTCTAAGATGTTTATGGGCTTGTGGCGGAAGCATAAAATAAAGTGAACTGAGATCTATAGGTTTGACGGCATACATTGTGGTATGTGGCACCGTGGAAGCCCTTCAAAATATGTGAATTGCCTATCTCTTTACATCACTTGAGACTGTTGTTTGCGTTGGCTACAGTATGAAACATGACATGGTATCAGACTTGAGGCTCTCGATTTCGAGTGCTGGTTTTGCAATTTATTTAAAAATTGCTATTGGCCCCCCTCTTTGTCCACGATAGGCCTCGCCTGTCATAACTGAGATTGTTCTTTTTCTCTTCATGTGTTGACTCTCCTCGTCACACGTGAAAGGGGGTGTTGAAGTATATATGTGAATTGCCTACCCTTTACACCAGTTCATAATTTTAATCGTGTTGGCTAGTGCATGAAACATGACATGGTATCAAAACCGAGAGTCTCGAGTTTGAGTTTTGATTTTCGCAATTTCTACAAAAAATTGTCGTTGCCTCCCTCTTGTCCCCGTATAGGCCTTTTTGTTGTATGTGATATTGTTATTTTTCTATTGGCGTGTTGACTTTCCGCGTCACACGTGAGAGGGGGTGTTAAAATATATATGTGAATTGTCTACCCCTTTCCATCAGTTCGGACTTTTGATGTGTTAGCTAGCATGAAACATAACACTTCATGTTCGTAAAGTAGTTATTCCTAACACGTGTCGGTGATATGCACACTAGTTTAACTGGATGTAACAAAATATAAAAGGTGGCGACCCTATTCGATTTCCTTAACGTGTAGTCGTCTTGGTCGGGCCACCGTCGAATTTGTGTACTATATCATGAATATTCCATGGTAGTTTTGAGCATAACCTTGGGTGCTCTAGAAAGACGATCCGGTCTCAATTGATTGGATCCAACGTTGAGATTTGGAATGCCGTCAATTCTTTTCTTCGTGTCATGTAGTGTCAGTTGCGATAAATCAAGTGACCGGAAACATCATCATTAATTATAAGATATGTTCCTGAGGAAATATATACCATAATTTTACGTGCGTTAATATAAAAGATGTTGACCATTTCAATATGTTTCTACAAGAGATGACGGGAATTTATCCCAAGTGCAAATACCAGTGTATAAGCGGTCAGATCACATACAACTCAAACCGACTTACTCTTAATGTAACCGTTTCTCAAATTGGTTGGTTAACCGACCAATTTAATCACTAAGAAAATATTGGCAAACTTGAGATCTTGTAGTCATTTTAACAAAGGAACAGATCTTGGATTTCACATAGGAAAGAGGAGCAAACCTCTTTTGTTCCAACTCATTGTCCAATCCTATAAAGGATGATGAGGATGGGGTGTTTATAGCTTCTCACCGAAGAGGTGAGTTTTGGGGTATCAAAGAGGGTACATAGGCCATGCCCTTAATTTGTCTGCAGAAAGTGGGGGGAGTCCGGGCTAGGAGGGGTTGGCCTATTCGGGTGATCGTCCAGCCTCAACCCCTCTGCTAGTACTCTTGAGCTTAGTTCAGGCAGTTTGTGTGCCTGTTTGGGGGCTTGTGCTCTTTGATTGAGCCTAACAGTCTAAGTGCTTGTCTATGTGCTTTCAGGTTGGGTCGAACAGTTCGGGCTAATAGTAGCAGGACTGCCCGTGCTTTTCTAGAGCTTCCTTCTCCTTTTCTTTTCGTTGCATCTCTTCCTCTTTTTTTGAATATGTGCTTCTCCCTTGTGTCTTATGCTAGTTGCGGGTCAAATAATTAGGTAGCAACCAATCTTCGGAGTAGGGAGAAGGCATGTGTTTAGAAATAGATTAACCTTGTCTTTAGCGGCTCGCTAGAGCTCTGCTCATTGGACCAATTGGTGTAGTTGGTGTTGCGGTTGGAGTGGTTAACATGTTTATATAGAGATTAAAATAACTTTAGGCTTATAAATCATCACATGATTATAACTAAAAAAATCTTGCTTAATAAATCATTTGGATATGAATGCATATCAATGATTCATTAATAACGACTATAATCAAACATAATTTTTTATTGTTATTCCTATTAAGGTGGTTACTTAATGTTCTTGGGGAACATGTTGGCAATCTGAAGAAACTGGGTTGGGGCCTTGGGGGCGAGGTAAATGGAGGAAAAAAGAAATGGCACAAAATGAGGGGATCACTTGGAGCTCCTTAAAAATAATAATTACATAACACATTTACAAATGTTTCAAAAATTGTCGCTGCATTTTGAGAATAATGGTGATACGAGGAGGCACAATACATGATACAACGGTGGAGAGGAAGGCACGTATATAGTAGATCGATGTAAATGTATTTTGTTAGCAAGGCACATGTTACTTGATTAACGAAGACAAATCATATTTTGTCTAGGTGGGGGATGGCACGTGCCACCACAGATGGAAAGACATGAAAAACATAATTATTTCAGTTTTTGTAAATAGAAACAAACTTGTGATTGTTGCATGTTGTTTTTTCTCCATAGCAACGTACATGTTTAAATATTAAGCTAGTGTTTTCTTAAATTTGAGCTGTGAAGAAATTGTGAAGATCTAAAGTGTTTTTTTGTTCGTTATATTCAGCTTAACTTTACACTATTGATGTTTGACCTCGTTTGGCATTTTTTTTCATGTCCACTTCCAGGATCTAATCCTGATAATTATGTTGCAGTTATCACACATATTTTCCAACTCAATGAAACAGCAAAAAAAAAAGCGAAATGAACAATCTGAAAAAAAAACTACCTGTCATCAAGTATAGACTCTGTTTTTTTTTCAGGGAGGATAACATCGCCGTCTCCACAACCAATCTAGAATCACATTGTTCACGCAAATTATGCGAACAGACTGCCACACCGAGGATAAAATCGCCGCCTTATTCTACCTCACCTCTCTAGCTTCCAAAGCGAAGTACAGAAGTGAGGCATAGTATATGGGTTCAACAGTTCCGAGGAAGCAAAATATACTATCAGACTGCAGAATGCAGATATATACTAGTAGTAGAGGATATTAAGCAGCAGACATCCGCTTAGAATCGGCAGGTAGAATCTTTTAGTATAGTTGTGACACTTATCTCTGATCTTATTATTCCTATCTGCTGCTAACAGCTCAATATACCACCTACTCAATCAGGATTAAGGTGAGTGTCCAAGAACATCAGTCAGTTGGAACCTCACTATTCACTAACCTCCAATGGTTCAGTTAACCCGGCAAATGCACGGTCTCAAACCGAAGGATTAGAATGCTGTTGTCGCATCCGTTCTTCTAGGCTGTACTAGTATTCCATAGTCTAGCGACACTGTTGTCCGATGCCTTGCTTTTCCTTGGGGCAAATACCTTTACTGACACTAATAATAATCGGAACGCAAATCCGACGACAGAATTCGGAGACAGCTCACCACCAAATACCCTATGGTAGTAAACGGAAAGGTGCCTACAGCTTGTAGATCGAAAAGGATATGATGAAAAAGGGTAGAGCTTTAGAAGGAAATTACTAGGCGGCTCACTCCACCATCTCCGATCGAAACAACGACGGCACAAATCCAGTCTCCCTCGTACCATCTCCTTCTGGAGTAATTAACCCTGACACGCGAAAAAATCAGTCTCTGTCTGTCTCCCATCGTTTCCCCTTAAGCAAAGCTAACCGCACAATCAAATCAGTGTTGAAATATATTGCTTATGCATCAACTCAACAATCAGTTCCTTGAAAAACCGGCCAACCATCGTGAGTTTCCAACGTGGAACTAGATCTAGTACACAGTGCGGTCGAGCTCTCCTACTACATTGACTAGCAATTTTCGCAGCCAATAGACAAGCTTGAGTTACACATGTGTGAAAGTAAAGTAACAAAGGGCAGTAGGTGTGGCTGGATGCTCTGGAAAGGACGAAAGGGTCGCATAGGCTTGTTGTCGAGCTCCAGCTAGCTCCTGGCGCTGGAAACGAGAAGAGGATCCAAAGATGCTGAATAGTGGCAGGCTCCCTTCTAGGCCTGCGCATGACATTTTACTATGACCACGTACTCACCATGCTGTGAAGAAGCGAGTGAGTCAGTGGCATGTCATCGCCACAGGGTACGGTATCCCGTGGAAGATTGGATTGGATACATTACTGTTATACCATCTCCATCCGTCTAATCAGGTGGATCGGATGGAATTAAAACGGGCGAGCGCGACGGTGATGAGCCGAGTGCTACCGTCCAAGCGCAAGCGTACAAGAAGAGGATGTCGCGGTAGATGGCACGTATCACCGGCTACAACGCCACTTCATCCACCAGCTGGGACTGTGAGCGAATCGATATGCACGAACTACTATGAGGCGAGGGTTTCTCTGAGTTTTTTCTGTGCCCAATGCCGGCAGCTTGCCCCAAGTCCAGACCACTCTGCCTTAAAAGTAGAGTAGTAGCAACGGAGTATAATCATCCGGGCGGGCTCCTACTGTCAGCCAAGTGCAACGCACAGTTTGGTACTAGTAGAACATGTGCAGTTTAGTCTGTAAATGTAATCATGCTTGGGCGTGTGTGGGGTTGGATTTGGCCCTGATTGATTGGCTTGGAGTGCAGCAAGTGTTCATCCTTTTGAGGGGTTTGCTCAGATCTACACTGGAGGGAGTACTTCTCGTGGGAATGACATCGATGTTATCCTGCCTGGCTGCCTGTCATGTGTCACCCCCTCGATTACAGCCATGTTAGTTTTTCTTTCCCTATATCTCTCCCTTTTTTTTATTTTGTTATCAGCATGTTTGCTAGCTTCTCGGCCTTATGCACAGCACACCGCGGCATCGATCTCTCTGTTGCACGGGCTGTTGTCCAGCATATATATTCCGTATTGTTATTTACTTTCTTCGTGTGGTCGATCGACCTACTCCCTCCGTTTCAAATTAGATGACTTTAATTTGTACAAAAGTAGATGTATCTAGCCATGTTACAAGTCTAGGTGCATCCACTTTTGTACAAATGGAAGTCATCTATAATAGCTAGGAAGGAGATCGCAAGACGCCAGGAATAATTATTTTTTCGCTTTCACTGCACCCTGCTAGCTAGCGAGTCGGTGCTCCGATCGAGCTAAGCTGTAAAGAGCCCAAAGTCAGCTTAAACTAGTTAAACATGCTGCCAGAGGACAGGCTTTGACTGCAGAGCCAACACTTATTACGGCCCGCGAGTAGTTGTTTTCAGTACTACGTGCAGCACTGCAACGCATTTGTTGTGTTACGTACACTCTTCAGTGGGCATGAATGTTCGTTCGTCCGGTTGGTTGGTTAATTTTGTCCATGAGTAGTGCCAGTTAGTGATGTGGTATAGTTAGTACAAAAGGGACGATGCATTAGAGCTTGTCAAGAAAGGAGACAAGTCTTGTGAAAAGAGAAAGAGGTTGGAATGGTTGGTTGGTGTGCTCAATTAGTGAAAACTCAACGTACTAGTGGGTATTACAAAATCTCAAAAGTATTAGCCTTGTTTATAGATCGATAAACCCCTAAACGGGTGGTTTGCTACTATACTACTCCTTTCTCTTTTAGTATAAACACCAGAGTCCAGGCCAAGAATCCTATATTAAAGAATCCTCCTTTCTCTTTTCCTGTGGTCCTCCATGGCATTGTTGTTTTCTGTTAACTTGGAGGGACGTCCCCTTTAATTTAGCTCGAATGTTCCACTTATGCATGGTGTGGACATTGCACCAGAGTAGCAGTGGCTCTGTTTATATACTATCGTCCAGCAGCATGAGTTGGCTATGCACCGCGCGAGTCAAGATCGATCCAACAGTTAGTTGTGGTGTGCTAGGCTGCCGTTAGCCCGTTAGTCTTGCAGGTTCGGTGTAAGGCAATAACTCACCATCACACACACGTAGTCGGGTGCATGGAACCACGACAGTGAACTATTGGAGGCAGCGATCCTACTCGATCTTAGTACTCGGTGAAACAAACCAAAAATCTTGTTGCTTTCGATGAAAAGGAAGGATTGCGAGATCCCTGAAGATGGCACTGGACGCTCTGATGACCAGAAATGTTACACGGACGGCGAAGGTAGGTGCATGCAGCGTAATGCTACCAGAATTGTCGGTCTAGCCGAGACGGGAAGCGAATTAAGCTTATACAAGTACACCATTTCCGGTGCGTACTCTCTGTCACCGAGTCATACTATAACTATAAGCTATCTCAAGTCAATGTTAGTCAGAAACGATCGAGAATCAGGCTCTAGCTCCTCGACTTAACAACCTGCCAACTCAATAATCAGATCGATCGTACTAGCACAACCTCTTTCTCTGTCTTAATTAGCTCTCAGTTTTAATTTGCCAACAAGATGGAAGCATTTCAGAACAAGCTAGTCTAACGACTATGAAAATCGAATTGTTCCTCCGATCACAAGTTTTTATAGTACAACGCACAGCTTGCTCGAGCAGTTCGCATTGTGCGTCACAAATTCACAAGTCGTGCATATATGATCGATGCCTAGTCGGTGGCCTCCAGCCGAACCTACCACGCTAGCTAACCCTTTGCCGATCACCCGGAGCACCGCGTGCGCGAGCGGGGAGGGACTCCAGCAAGCCTTTATGTATCCTGTTACGGAATGCCATAAAGCCTGCGACGCAGCATCATCACCAAAGAATAATGAAAGAGAGAAAAACATATCTATCCAAAGCAAAGCCGCCATCGTCCGGTGCGGCGTCGCTCTCCCCGCTTTCGAATCGCGCGCGGCTTTGTTCACTCCTCACACCACACGCTCTCCCGTGAATCCTGCGCGATAGCACAGGGTCCGATCGTTGCTGCCGCTGACGCTCGGACGGTCGGGATTGGGCGTTGGGTCACGGGTGCTTCTCTTCTCGTCCGCTTCGACGCCCAGGTGCCGTCCACGCACGCACGGGGTGCTGTTCCACACATG
The DNA here is from genome assembly GCA_947311845.1 of Poa pratensis. Taxonomy (NCBI): domain Eukaryota; kingdom Viridiplantae; phylum Streptophyta; class Magnoliopsida; order Poales; family Poaceae; genus Poa; species Poa pratensis. Next base: position 73,784,143 of record CAMZMU010000033.1, read on the forward strand.
GATACGCGCGCGTTCGGACCACCACACCGATATATGCGTGCGCGCGGACGTACGATGGCAACGTCATGGATGGTTGGTGATCTATCCGGCGTTGCTTGATGCTCCCTTTGGTTTGTTTCTTCTGTTCTGTTTTGGTTGGTTGGGTGCACGGTCCAGCCATCACAGGGGAATTGATGCCTGGGGCTAGCTACTTTGTCTGTCCGGATAATGATCAGTAGTGCGCGTGCACCAGTACGTGCACCAAGGAAACGCGTGTCCAGCGGAAAGGAGCTCACAGCATCTCCACCGGCGGCCTCAGAGCATCTCCAACCGGCTCCCCCAAACCCAGCCAAACGTCCGGGCGGACAGCCCGGACGGCCTTTGGGCCAAAAACGTACACCCAACTGCGGTCCTCAAACCGGACCCAAACGATCGGGCGGTCCGGCACACTCCAAACCCAGCCCAAATATGGGGCGGGTTTGGGCGGCCCGGACGCGTCCTCCCCTCAGTCGCTGACATCGCGGTCCCACTTTAGGACGCTGACCGTCGCCGCTGAACGGCCAACCGTCGGCGCCGACTTCCGCCGCGTGGCTCCTCCGTCCCCACTAAATACCCCACCGACCAAACCCTAACCTCACTCCACTCCCCGTGGCTCTTCATTATAAATATATAGGTGCTGCTGACGACTCACCGGGAAATAGAGCCAACGGTCAATGTGATTTAGGCATCGTCGCTCGGTACAGCTGGTAGTGTATGTATTACATCTGCATGGTCTCACTAGGTACGCCAGCCCAACTAGCTGTATCCTGCATGTACCTGACAAATTTAACCCGGCGCGCCTTTGATAATGGTTAACGTGCGTGGAGAGCTAACTCCAAACCTTGTCTGAAGTCAACGTTGGATAGATGTGCCTTAAGACACCGAAGAAGTCGTGCAAGGACAAGGCGACCACTCCACCCCAGCGGCTGGGCATTCCGGAGGGATGCTCCTGGGAGTTAACGAAGATGCCTTCGAGGTGCAGAGTTGGAGCTCGGGTACCTTTTATATTCGCGCCGACGTCCTCCAGTTGGATTCATCCAAGCACTGGTCGTGCTTCGTGGTATATGGCCCGGCTGACCATAGGCGCACGGATGAATTCCTGGCGGAGCTCGCAACGGCGATTACGGCGTGCCCCTTCCCACTGGTTATGGGAGGAGACTTTAACCTGATTAGAGGATCAGAGGACAAGAACAACGACAACATCAACTGGCCCCGGGTGCATAAATTTAACGACTTCATCGCTAACCTTGCACTCCGGGAGGTCCGCAGAGGTGGGGTTAGATACACCTGGACAAATAGACAGTTGAACCCTGTTCGCTCGGTTCTTGACCGGGTCTTGATGACCCCGGATTGGGAGATGCTCTTCCCTCTGTGCTCGCTGGACGGCCAGACCATCATTGGTTCTGACCACTCGGCACTACTCCTCTCCTCCGGCGAGGAGTTTAGGAGGAGAAGCGCACGCTTTTTCTTTGAGAAGGCGTGGCTTGAGAGACCGGAGTTTGGGGACCTGGTCAAGGAGAAGTGGGCATCTCTCGAGCGCCTAGTGGGACCCTCGGACGACCCCATCACTGCTTGGAATAAGATCTCGGCGGGTTTGCGCCAATTCCTGAAGGGCTGGGGGGCCAACATAGGGAGAGAGGATCGGGTCTTGAAGGAGGACATCCTTGCTCAGATCCGGAGCCTGGACTTACAGGCTGACTCCTCTGGTCTGGATGAGGAAGGCTGGGGCCTTCGATATCATCTGGAAGACCAGCTTACTCACCTGGCTAAGGTGGAGGAGGAATATTGGCGTCAAAGAAGCCGGGTGAATTGGCTCCTTAAGGGGGATGCAAATACGGCCTTCTTCCATGCCATTGCCAATGGCAGGAGGAGAAAATGTGCCATCTCCCGGCTTTCTTCGCCAATGGGACCCATCACGGACCCTAGGGGTATTCAGGAGCACATCTACGATTTTTATCGTTTGCTCCTTGGTGATGGAGGGGAGCCGTCGGCGTTCTCCCTTTCCCCCACCCTTTGGGACGCCCAGCATCGCGTCTCGGAGGAGGAAAATCACAACCTCATGCTCTCCTTCACCAGTGAAGAGTTGGACTTGGTCCTCAAAAGCATGAAGGTAGACACGGCGCCGGGACCGGATGGTTTACCCGTGGTTTTCTTCAAGAAGTTTTGGCATCAGGTGAAACCATTGGTGATGGCGATCACAAACGGGTTTGCTCTTGGGAGAGTGAACCTCTCGAGGCTAAACTATGGGGTGCTCACCCTTATTCCCAAAGTCCCCGGGGCAGAGGATATCCGACAGTTCCGCCCTATTGCGCTTATAAACGTCATCTTCAAATTTGTCGCTAAAGCGTATGCACTTCGGCTATCCCCTGTCGCCCATCGCACGATCAGTAGGACCCAATCCGCCTTCATCAAGGGTCGTACCCTACATGAAGGTGCTCTCTCCCTTCAGGAGATCGTGCATGAGATCAAGTCCAAGAAACTTGGGGGAGTTTTCTTGAAATTGGACTTTGAGAAAGCGTATGACCGTGTGAAGTGGCCCTTCCTCCGGGAGGTCCTACTTCGCAAGGGTTTTGACCCGGGTTGGGTACACCGCGCTATGGGGTTGGTCTCGGGGGGCCAAACTGCCATCACCATTAACGGGGAAGTGGGCAACTTCTTCCGCAATGGTAGGGGGGTGCGCCAAGGCGACCCCCTCTCCCCACTACTCTTCGACTATGTGGTGGAGGCCCTCGCAGCGATTTTGGACGCTGCGAGAGACAAAGGGCACATCCGAGGGGTGGTTCCACACCTGATACCTGGGGGGGTATCACATCTGCAGTATGCGGATGATACGATCATTATGATCCAACCGGATGAGTTAGCTATTGCCAATTTGAAATTCATTCTCCTCTGCTTTGAGAGTTTGTCTGGGTTGCGGATTAACTTCCACAAGAGCGAGGTCCTGGTTTTGGGGAGCCCGGACCTCGAACACCAGACAATTGCCAACATGCTTAACTGCAAGTTGGGGTCGTTCCCTTTCACGTACTTAGGTATTCCTATCAGTGACAGGGCGCTGTCGGCCGGGGATTGGGGTCCCCTTCCGGCAAAAGTGGGCAAGAGGGCCGACCCTTGGATGGGGGGCATGATGTCGGCAGCGGCTAGACTCACTCTTGTCAACGCCTGCTTATCTAGTCTTCCTCTCCACGCCATGGGTGTATGTATGCTGGGTGACGGGGTTCACGGGGCTATGGATAAGCACCGTGCCAGGTTCTTCTGGGGGAATTCTGGTACCAAACGGAAATACCATTGGGTACGTTGGCCTGATGTGTGCCTACCCAAGGCCTTGGGGGGTCTGGGGATCATGAACACGAAAATCATGAACAAATGCCTTATGGCAAAATGGATCTGGAAACTATATGCCGGGGAACAAGGTCTGTGGGCCGACATTCTGCGAGGCAAGTACCTCCGCGACAAAGACCTCTTGGCGGACACTCACACTTCCGGTTCCCAATTCTGGAGAGCCCTCCAGAAGGTCAAGGATGTATTTCGCTTGGGGGCGAAACACATCCTGGGGAACGGACTTTCCACCAGATTCTGGCTGGATTGGTGGATTGGCCCGGGCACTCTCCGTGAGAGTTTCCCGGAGATTTTCTCCATATGCCTTGAGCCGGAGGCCACGGTGGCGGAGACCCTGCAGGGGGGCGATTGGGTCATCCCCTGTAGGAGAGTATTCGGGCCAGCGGAACAGATCCAGTGGACCAACCTCATGAGGGTCCTGGCGGACGCACGGACCTCTAACGTTCCGGACCGGATCACTTGGACACTGGAACCCTCGGGGAGGTTCTCGGTGAGATCGCTTTACCACAAACTTTGTGAGGGAACACCCCGTAGACATTTCTGCGAGATTTGGAGGATCGCGGTCCCCCCAAAAATTAAAGTGTTCCTATGGCAACTGATTAGGAAGCGGCTACCGTCTAGTGACAACATCCGTCACAGACGCGGCCCTTCCAATGGGCACTGTGCCCTCTGTGGCGAATGGGAGGATACTAATCACATCTTCTTCATTTGCCCCCTTGCCAAATTCATGTGGAGTGCTGTTCGGGAGCTTCTCCAGTGTAACTGGAACCCGACCTGCTTCGCAGACCTGTACCGTGAACTTGGGGGTCACGTGGGCCAGTCGAAACGAGTCCTCTGGACGTGCTGCGCGGCGTTAGTTTGGACGCTTTGGACGACTAGGAACAAGTTTACGATTGAGGGTGTGTTCCCCTCCCAACCTGCTGACGGACTATACAAATTATCTATGTTTCTACAGGTGTGGAAACCAGTGGCTAGGAGACAGGACCGCCAGGCGATGGAGCTGACGATTAGCAGGATTCGTCTGCTCTACACACAAACTCGGGTGACCCCAGATACCTGAGTGCTGCTCATCCTGCTCGTACCCCCTTTTTTAGGTGTTTCCTCGTTGGAGTGTGTGGGTGCCTCGGGGGGCCTCCCTCCTCCTGATGGCTGGTAGCGATGTGTCTCTCCGTCTGCTACCCTGCGCCCTTGTGTTGCGCTTTTATTTCGGGCCTGCGCGCCCTGTTGTCGCTTGTCGGCGTGTACGAACATTGTGATGGATGTTGGCTTCATTAATTTAAAGCCGGGCTCCTCTCGAGCCTAGGGTCTGACAAGGCGACAGTTGGCGTTGTTAGCATGTGCGATAAAATTGGAGGCAACTAGCCGGGTGACGAAGTGCTTAAAAATTCAAGGTACGTAGAGGAGCTAGCCATAATATTAACTTATTAAGCAAGACCCTATTCTTGTACTTATGCAGGAGTAGTCATCTCTGGGCTATAACAGTTTAGCAGTCTAGAAATTCAAATAGTGCTCCTACTACTTTGCTCATGCTGCACGCTGTGCCTGCGGCTGCAGTTTTCAGACTTCCTACACCCGAAAGATGAAACAACGCAATTCTAGCTACATTATCGGTGCCGCTAGTATTGTATTGGCGGCACGTAGATGCATGCATGCTCTAGGTTTTACTATCTCTGCAATGAAGTTAACTACTCCAAATTTGGTAGTAGGATCCAAACGAGCACATTGACCCGGTCGCCAGCACGGTAGCCTACTGTAGCTGCATCAGAACGTCTACTGGATACAGCACGCAACGCAGAGCCCGATGCCCGACTGAACCCCCGTGCCGCTACGCTTGGAATCGTGCGCCGTTCGTCCGGGAGCACAGGAGCACAGGATGCTCTAGTACTCATATTTGACCGAATTTTTAGATTATGAACAAAAGACACGATTTTCATTGAAACTACATGCATTACGAACGTAATTTAAACTAAAACTTAAACTAAGTTAACTTAGACTTAAACAACAACTAAACTAGACGCCGGGAGGGGGGAGCGTCGTCCTCGTCCATTGCCGCGAGAGAGGGGCCGGCCTCGTCGTCGTTCGCCCCGTCATCGGCGAAGTAGGGGATGCCAGGGGAACCCGTGTAGTTCTGGCCGACGACATGCGCCAGCCAGTGCCTCTCCGACCTGCCGCGCGCCATCATGTCGTGCGCCTGCGCCGCTGCGATGCGAGCGTGCGCACACATGCGTCTCTGCTGGCGGGCCACGCTCTCAACAGCCTGGACATGCTGCCTCTGCTCATCCACCAGCGCCATCGTCCGCCTCTCCCGTGCCTCTGTCTCCCGGCGCGCCAACTCCAGCGCCCGTGCCACGTCGAAGCGGCAAGCCTCGCGCCAGGCGACCCGCCCTCAGGGCGTTCAACTTGTCTGCAGCGGCGAACATGACGGTCGCCTGGTGGCGGGCTTGGTCATTTCTCGGGCTGGGCCTAAAAAAGCCCGGTGCAGAAAAACCCAGGCCCGAGCCCGGCCCAGCCCGACCGTCGGGCTGCAGAAATCGGGCCCGGGCCCGACAAAGCCCGCCTAGGCCTGATCGTCTCGGCCCGACCTTCCTTGAAAATGCATTTTTGTTAAGCCCGGGCCTGGCCCGACCTAGCTGTTGGGCCCGATATTCAGGCCCGAGTCCGGCCCGGCCCGACATTTTCGGGCCGGGCGGGCCGGGCTGCCCATGGCCAGGTATACCTGGTGGTACATCTCATCGGAGTGCGCGGTGAGGAGGGAGTTCATCACGATGACCTGCTCCGGCCACGGTTGCGGCACCATCTCCAGCTCGGGCTCCGGCTGGGGCTGGATCCCGAGCTGGAGGTCCGGCGCGTCCTCCTCACCCTCCTGGCTGTCGGACGGCGGAGGGTTTGTTCCCTCCGCTGGGTAACGACGGTGCGCGGCCTTGGCGAGGGTGGCCCGGGAGGTGGCGAGGCATGCTGTCTACGGCGGCAAGGGGTGGCTGTTTTTGTCCACGGCGGAGAGGGGAGAGCACGGCGAGAAAGTGGACGCACGCCGGGGCTTCTTATAGCCGACCGTGCGCGCGGGAAACGGTGGTGAGCGCGGGAACCGGCGGGTGGGTGCTGATGCGACGGGACGGTTTAATGCCGTCGACGTGTCTCCGCCGCACTGGCCTAGCAGCACCGGTGGGAAGGCTGCTCAACGGAGGAAATGACCAGTGTGTGGATGACACACGGGGCCCATCTGTCTGTGAGCCAAGTTGGGCACGTCCGGCCAGTGTCCGGCACCCCCGAGCGGCCGTCCAAAGTTGGGGTGCCGGACAGAATTTGGGTCGGGCCGGACCGATGGGGTCAGTGGGGGCGACATTTGCTGTCCGGCACCCCAATGGGCCTTTTGGTGTGATTTGAGGGTCACCGGTGGAGATGCTCTAACTGAACCAACCTAAAACCGCGTCAGGCATGAATGGTTTGATCAGTAGCTCTGGCTGAGGACATTAAGACCCTCATACTAGTACTTAATAGCCTGCGTTTCGATCTAGAACTGAAAAATTAAGGCCCTGGCCGCAGAAAGAGAAGTTTAACAAGACCGCTGCACCTGACCTAGGTGTGCTTGCTTAACTACCATGGTATGTATCTGAGTTAATGGCACCCGCAGTCACGTAACTCGTCACGTATGTGCACTTAAGTCACACTTCTCCAGAACGTGATTTTTTGGTCACACATCTGGACAAGTGGGTGCACGGTGGTCTCTGGGCCCACGTGTCAGACCGTTTTCCGTTGCGGGAGTGCTGACATGGACAAGTAATTTTGCAGAAAACCCCCTGTATTTTTAGATATTTCGCAAAATGGTCCTCCTAATTTTACAAAATGGTCCTTCTAATTTTGTACCATTTTGTAAAATTATATTACTCCAGGGGGTTTTCTGAAAATTTACCGTCCAAAACGGACTGACACGTGGGCCCAGAGACCTGCGTGCACCCACTTGTCTAGATGTGTGACCAAAAAATCATGTTCTGGAGAAGTGTGACTTAAGTGCACATACGTGACGAGTTGCGTGACTGCGGGTGCCATTAACTCTATGTATCTGTATTGGTACGTAGGTGTTCTGGGCATACACCTAGCCATCTGATCCTAGCAGGAGCACTATACATAATACTCGCTTCGTCCCATAATAAGTGTCTCAAATTTGTACAAAAGTGAATGTACCTATACATGTTTCATGTCTACATACATCCACTTTTTGGCAAATCTAAGACAGTTATTTTTGGACGGAGGGAGTACATTACAGTACTACTACGTTTGGTATGAGTACAGGTGAGAGAATGAGACAATACGAGAGCTGGTAAGTGACAGAATCACAGAAGTACAGAACTGCGGCAATGCTGTGGACTGCATGATGCAGCCGGATGGCAATGGGCTCATACTTGCAGTGTAGCCCGTTCGTGCGGACGAAGATAAACCACCGGAGAAGCAGGAGCGTCATAGGAGTACGTCCATAGATTTCTGCAACCCCCGAAGGCCCGAACGCGTGTTTTCGCAGCGGGGGTCCATCTCTGCCATATGGAAGAAACATTACATTGAGCGCACGCAGGCCTGAGGAGAAGTGGCAGGATGACTCCAGCGTGTCGCTCTGACCGGAAGCTGATCATCATCTCAATGAGTTCCATCCTCCTCTGTTTGGTGCTGGGAGAGGCAGATTTCTAAAAAAAATCCATCACAGAACGGAAATTGAGCAAGCAGTGTCATTCCTCTCTGCTCCCTTTATTGAGTAGTTTAGTCATGCATGCTGATTGGAATGCCATGCAAATCGAAGCGTAATTTATCCGGTCGCCCAATATAATTATTCTAGAGTGTTTCACATTTGAAAAAAAGAAGAAACGGTTTCAGTCATCTGTGATGCACACATGACAACTGTTAGAGATACCAGATGCAGTGTCATGTCCATATTGGCAATGCTGTAGCTTCAAACAAAACATGTACTCCTTATTATTAGCTTGCTCAAATGATCGGGCCATCAGCATTTGTGCTCCCAAATTAAATCAATCCCAGCTCTTAATCACGTGCCGACAATACACAGACCGTTCGTACGTGCACCTGAGGCATAGTATTAGTACGAGCACTGCGACAGTTAGTTTTCTCCAACTGTTGGCGCGTTACGGAGCTCGCAGTAGGACGTCAAAGTCGATGATGTGAAGTGCCTGGATGGATCGAGCATTCGAGCGTGCGACAACGATGTGAAGGCGGGATGGACAATCGTCCTGTTCGTTGCGTGGTGCTTGCCGGGTGGCACGGGAAGCTATAGCTAGCTGGTGACCTGGTATCGAACGGCGTGGTATGATATGACCTGATCGGAATAATAGACGCGCCTCCTGCTTTCGTTGCAAGCTGGAGCGTAGTACCTCATCGTCTTTGCCATCTCATCGTGGTACTCGTCTGACGGAATTACGCACACGCTACACGGTATTCCAGCTTTCATCTATTCCGAACATGAAAACAACTATACTCTACTACACGAGTGGCAGGAACATGCAAGAGCAGGAGTATTTTACAATGCCCGTGCATGAATGCATCGGGCCACCCTGTACTGTACCCAACTCCATGTCGGTTTTCCACAGCGGACGGACGCTGATGTCGGTGATGGGCTTCTCAGTACTCAGTCAGCTGCACCTTGTGACGGAACGTACGGCGAGACGACAAGGCCAACGTGGCGCTGTCATTTACCGCGGACAGATGGGGCAGGTTGCCGGTGGCACCACTCGACCGTCGGCCTCGCAGTCGCTGCCGGAGCGTGTTACGGCGCCCGTGCGTCACAGTGCTACGGCCGGGCTTCTCGTCGTGGCAAAATGGACAAAAAATGACCACGTGGCGAAAATATTTCATAAACTGAACGTTTGACGAAACTATTTCACGGAACTAACAATTTCCGGTAGCATCCAACAATCAGGTGATATACTCTACATGATAGCGCCTTGTGATCAGCCGCTACATAATCAGTAGCGTCTGATCACAAGGCGCTATGGTGCTGGTCATGTAGCGTTTTTCAACCAGGCGCTGCACGTCTCGTACTGTTAAGCCGCCGCGGCGCCTCTCCCCAACCGTAGCGCTCACACTCCCAACCCGACAAAGGACAAGTGACGGCGGCTGGCTGGCAGCTGCTCTCTCCCTCCTCTCAAATCCTCTCCAAAAATCCACAAATCTAAAGAATTCATCCGTGGATCTTGACCACCCTAGTTTCTAGAGGTAATCTCTCTCATTTCCCTATGTTTTGACCCATTGGAATCTTGTATTTTGATAGATTTATGTCCAAATTGTGGAAACCCTAGAAATTCGAATTGACCCGAAATATGCATGGTTGATGTTGGTGCATTGGCGAAATGGTGGCTTCTATGGTGTCCATGAAGCATTATGTTAGGGGTAGGGTTGTTATTATGTTTGTTATGGTTAGGGCTTTTATTTGGTTTGTATGTTAGGGCTAGTGTTAGGTGAGCAACGGCGATGGCGGCGGCGGCGGCGGCGAAAGAGATAGAGGACATGAGCGAAAGACTGAGCGAGTGAGAGAAATAGTCGTTTGCGTCCTCGTCTGGGAGATCCCTGCGCGGCTAGTAAGTTGCAGGTGTGTAGCGCCTTGTGATCAGTCGCTACATGAGAGTAGAAGCATAGGACCACCAATTCCAGCTTTCGCCTGGGGCCTACGAGTCTATGACAGACATCGTTCAACTGCACGAAAATGCAAACACGGTGAAGTTAAGACATTCTACAAATGGAAATGTAAAAACAAACTAAAATTGACCAATTCAATACCTGTCGGTACAAGTAGGCAAGTGCAGCAGAACCCTAACTCCATTTGGAGTCAAAGACAGTCAGCGCCTTTAGCCACATCCACTGAGCAGTCGTGCCACCTCTTTCAGCAAACAAAGTGCTAGAGATAACATACCACACGTACACGTCTTGATCACCTCCTCATCGGCTCCGTCGGGGCAATTCTTCAAGTGGTCTACTATCCACGTGTATGTAGCGCCGGCTGGGATTCTATATGTACTCTTGTCCTTGACCTCCTCAGGAGCCCTACCAATAAGGGCTTGCATCTGTGCGCGCCACCCTTCAGAATATGTGCTCAAACACAGAGACTTTCCCTCGATAGGAAGTCCAAGGATCATGGAAACATCCATAAGATTGGGGGTCATCTCGCCAGTCCGGACGTGGAAAGTGTGAGTCTCCGGCCTCCACCGGTCGACAAGGGCGGTGAGTGTGGACGCATTCAGATTTGGGGTCGACCGGCTCACAAGCTGAATGAACGGAAGGAGGCCTAGCATCGCGATGTACGGAGTGTACCGCTCATCGTACGACATGTCAGTCGATGATGCCCCATGAGACTGAATCTTCAAGGGTCCAAGCTCCTACAAACATAGAAGTTAAAGTATTACAACATATCCAACACATTTGCAACAAAACAAAATGGAAAACATATAAATCCAAGAGTAATTTTATTACCTCCCATTTTCCGCCATAAAAAAGGCCCGGTGTGCAACATCATAGTAATCATCGAGTAACCACACCATCCTACATATTACAACATATGTGAGCAATATTTCCTTAATTTTTGAGTATGTGACCGCATATGTGAGCAATATTTGAATCAAAACGAAATCACCTAATTCTACAAATAATACTACACATAATAGTACACATGTTTGTGACGGCATATGTGAGCCATACATTTTTTTAATACTACACATGTTTCTAATAAAAACGAAATCACCTAATCAAGGAATAATTGGTTTCTAAGCAAAACTAGCCTACTAAATTTTTACCAATTGATACTATACCTACACTAATGCTAAAAATCATACAAGCATGCCATTGTTCCATTAAATGGACAAATTTTGGTTCAACCCTAACATGCACAAAGTGGCCGAATGGGATGATTTTATTGGATGAAAACGAGGGGATCGGAGGAGAATACCTGCGGAGAGTAGTTGGGGAGGAAATCACCTCACGTTTTCGGTCAGATCGGAGAGGAATCGGTGGGGGATTTGAGGGGAGAGAGAACCACCGCCATCTTATGCTTTCTCTCCCTCTCTCTGTCGGGTTCGGAGTGGTAGGGTTGGGGAGAGGAGGGCGCCGCGCGACGCACAAGTACCAGACGTGTAGCGCCTTGTGATCGGGCGCTACATGAGCGTACCATAGCGCCGGATCATGAGGCGCTACACGATCGAAAGTGGGACCCGCTTGGCCCCTCCCGCCACGCTGGCGGCATGTGTAGCACCTGATCTAGAGGCGTGACCCTGTAGAGTATAGCGTCCGATCGTTGGGTGCTAACAGAAATGGTTTTTCACGTGAAATAGTTTCGGCCGTAGTTCAATTTGTGCTATACTTTCGCCACGTGGTCAATTTTATCCATTTTGCCTCTTGTTGTACTTTCGTCACGTGGTCAATTTTATCCATTTTGCCTCTTGTTGTAGCGCGCCTTAGCTGATTGCCAGTTATTTGAAGCAAGAAAGATGGGCCGGACCTGAATTAATCCAGTTCAGATACAAACAGGTCGAACAGTTTAGTACTCTAGCCGTGTTGACTGACAACGAACGTTAATAATAGACATCACAGACAATCATTCGAGCAGGTCTTCAAGTTTAATCGGTCAGTACCACTTTTCTCGAACGGCAAGATGGCAATTCTCTGGTTGGTGAATGAATCGCTGTCAGGCCGAAAACAAAGCAGATAAGCCTATACTTAACGATAAAGCTGGCTCCCTAGCTCGTCCTATATGCTTAACGCACCAATGGCTCAAACATCACAAACCCAACCCTTTGGAGATTGCCACTCGCCAACTAATATATATGCCGCACATCAACTCGGTTGATGGATCTGTTCCAACTGACTAGCTAGAGCTTTTCTTAAAGACTTGATTAGGCCCCCGAAATAAAATAAAAATAAACTATTTGCTCCATGATGAACTGATTCCGATCGGGGGAAACGGTGGCGGTTGCGTCTGTTGATCTCTGCGGCAATGTCAGTATATTCCGATCGGGTGTACACTGAAGTTACATTTGTACGTGCATCGGGTGCGTAAGATGACCGCTGGAACGCGCAGCTCAAGTATGAATTAGCCTTGCACAGTTGCACATCTGCACAGTGACACTGATGTGTGGTTGTTGAGCGACCATGAGAGTTGAGACGCATTTCATTTAGATCAGACGAGTAGCTAGAAACTCTGTACGATCTTCAGTACGCCGTTTTAACCGCTGGCTACGGACTCCTGGCTCCACAGTCGACCGTCTAAGCAGCTATTCTGGATCCTGTCCTCTCTCTTTGGACGGAACAAACTGTGCTCGCACAGTCTCAGCTGTGCGAATTTGGATTCAGAGGGACGTTCGTCTGCACGGCTGGACTAGTGCTGATAGATTGAACTGCTTCTTCCAAGGACAGGGCGCTGAAAACTTGATGCCTGGTAGTACAATTTGCTCCGTGAGCCAAAATTGACTGTATGCTGCAGCTAAGGTTGGTTGATGATTGACAGGACAGCGACTCTCACCTACAAAATCAATGCCCATCGTCATTGCAGCATGATTGCTTTGCCGGTTACGAGCTACTCGATGAGCTCTGTGGAACGAACCATGGAGGTCGTAACAGCTTTTTAAGGACTGGTTTAGTTCAACACGGTGTTAGATGAGCTTTGGGAACTTCAAATCCCTGAATATTTTGTTCGACAAGTATGGTTGGTGTAGATGCTTTCTGTGCTGGGCTTGGTATGCTTGCATGCATGAAACTGTACCCTTCTTCTACAGAAAGCAAGATGTACCCTTTTTTAATCTTTTTTTGTACTGTCGCCAACAGCAAACTGGTAGATTTTTCATTGAAATAAAACGATTTTTCCCCTTATGGAAGCGACATAATCTAGTGTCAATAGTTGGGAATTTGGAACTCTTTTTTTTTTTACATTCTGGGAAGTTGGGGCTTTGGGATCAAAGAATGCTTAACAAAATATGGAATTGCGTGCTTGGGCTTCTACAGTATGGTTTTAAATATGGGCCTTACAAATACGAGGCCATGTTAATCTCTATTTTGGGCCTCCAGCCTTCAAATTCACGCTCAACATTTGATTACAAGCACAGGCTTTATTCGCCGGCCAGTGCTAGGCGTCACTCGGGTGTACTAGGCGTTACTCGGGTGTAGATCAAACAAAAAGAATCATCCGCCTCCAGAACCTTCTGATGCACTTAAGTGGACCATTCCCGCGCGGGATTAATGTAGTAAACACATTTCACGCGTAGCTTTTTGTATCTGTGTACGTAACATGGCGTGTAGCAAGAATATTTCAAAAAATGCAGTACCCGATCAATGTAGCAAAGAAACCCGGGCGCAACATTTTTTGCTCATGTAGAATCGTGTGTAGCAAAAAAATTCAGATTCGTACAAACTTGTGACGTGTAGCGGAAAAATGTTGTAACATTTTGGACACAACCATATAGCAAAAACTAACAATATATGTAACAAATCCCAATTTGATTGTAGCAAACATTAGTAAAGGGTGTTAGTTTTGTAAAAAAAAAAAACCCAGAGCATCCAACGGTTGTGTCCAACTCGTCCAGCAATACAAGAGCACGCTATGTAACATTGGAGCAATTTTTGTGTAGCATAAGCTCAGAAATCATCGTAGCATTTTGCTCATGTTTACATAACAAAAACTATACACACATGTAGCAAAATCATACATCGCATGCAACATCGACAAAACTCCCACAAAGTTGACCTTCAACATCGATCATGGAGGCACCACGTTTCAAGTCACAGACGAAACCGCCACACAAGAGACCAGGTGACGCAAGATCAGCTCAATCCCGACCAAATCCATGCACATTTCATCTTCTCCCAGGTCCGGTGGCATGTCGGAGCTCACGTACATGTCGAGCTCTGCCATGGCGTAGTGTCCTCCCGGGGGCATCGACGCTAGGGGACGCAGATGCTGGAGGGGAATCAACTCTGACGCAGTGGAAGGGAGGAACAGGCAGCGTGCCAGGGGGAGAAAGCACGGCGGCTCGCCGGTGAAAGCTGGTACGCGGGGAGGGGCGCGTGATGGAGGGGAGGAGCACGACGTCGCTAATGGGGGAGGAGAAACGGGGGGAGAGAAGGAAGTTAGGAAGAGGAGGAGCAAGCGGAGCGTGCGGGGTGGAGAAGTTAGCGACGCGAGTCGCGCGAGGAGGGTGAACATTGTTTCCTTTATTCGCCTAAGGAAAGTTGGGCTTGCTTTAGCTCAAAACGGAGCATAGCCGAATACCCCGCCCCGCGTGCTCTAGTAGAGATGATTGCGAGCACTATATCTCCCTCATTGTGAGCTCGTGCACGGACTCGCGCGCACAAGCCTTCGCAATGGGCCGACTCATTTGGGCTGTCTTTTTATTTTTTTATTTTTAGGCTACCACATTAATTTTTTATAAAAATCTGATTTTTTTTTGAAAAATCAGATTTTATTACTTAATATTTGTTTTAAACATTTGATATATTTTTTGAAATAGGAACATTTATTTGTGTTATTTTTTTGGGATATTATTTGTTTCTCTTTTCATATTTAATTTTGCTTTTCTGTTTCTTCCTGAAATATGTGAATATCTTTTTTTTGTATTACGAACAATTTTCGGTTCATGCGGCATTTTCGGTAAATCAACATTTTTGGTTCACTATTATTTTCAGTTCAGCCGAATTTTAATTTCTTTTCTGTAAAATATTATTTTCGGTTCACCCGAATTTTTAGTTTTTGAAAATGGTTCATACTTGAAAAATTTTAATTTTTCAAAATGGATCGGATTTTGAAAAATGTTCATTTGTGAAAATTGTCCAATTTTAAAAATATTCAATTTTGAAAATAATCTAGTTTTGAATTTTTTTATTTTTTAAATGGTTCAGATTTTGATAAGTGTTTCAAATTTGAAAAATATTAAGATTTAGAAAAAAGGAAAATGAAACACGAAAAAGAAACAGGATGAGGAAGAAATAAATGATCGCTCCTGGATGATGGCTATTTTCAGCAACGCGCGCAGGGCGAGGCCCACCTAGCTTGGACAACCTGAGCGAGTCGAGCTACCAGCTCGCAAGGAGCGATAGGTAGGGTCTCCCGAGATGATGGAGGCCTGGTGCGCTCGTACGACGACCCAATAGCATGATTCTGGTGCTGACCCAGCATCATTTTGCTTTCTCATACTAGCCTGTGAGCTGAACAGAAATACACGGACCACACTCATCACCTATTAGCCTAGCCCGCCCCGCCATCAACGCTCGATGACCACGCACGTGAAAACACATGCGAAGCTAAAGCGTAGCTCAGTTGTTTTTTGGTTGTGCTAAAAAAAAAAGTTGTTTGGTGGAGACCACGCACGTGTACTTGTATGTGAGCGTTGTGTTGTATTTTTTTCTAAATAAAAGAAGAATCTTGATAGACATGTTCGGACCTCGACAAACAGAGTATAGTAAAATCCTTAGAGCATCTCCACTCGTACCGCCCAAATGGCCGTCCAAAGCGTGTCCGGGCAGACGTTTTGGAGCGTGTCCGGATAGACAAACTAGTATAGGGTCTGCATGTTCCCACTCGCGCCGTCTAAACAAACCTGACAGCATGTCCGGACGGACGTTTTCTTGGCTCTAGCATTTCTACAAACAGCTGCCATGCGTGTCCTCCTCGTCTAGCCTCGGCCATGGATGACATGCTCGTGGCTTGGGAGCGCCAGAGAGAAGGGCGGCGTCACAGGCCGCGCGCCGCGACCATCTGGGTGCTCGCCAGGCAGACCCGGGAGCGTCGAATGGCGGTGCCATCGCCGTCGGTGCTTGAGACAGACGAGGATGTGGGGCTCGGGCGGGCGCGACGCGAGGGCGAGGTCGGAGCCCAGCGGGAGGTCGTCGGCCCCGGTGTCCGTGCTCGGGTTGCCTCGGCCTCTGCCGGCAACCGGCGGCGCTGGGCGAGGTCGTGGTCGACGCGGGCAGCAGGAGCGAAGGAGAGGCGCAGCCCGTGGGGCTCCGTCGTGCTCCGCCGCCCAGGCCCCTAGCTGTGGAGCGCGCCGGCGACCATGAGCTCGAGCAGGCAGGTGGGTTTGCCGCAGTCGCCGTGGAGGACGGCGTGGTAGCGCACGACGTGCGGCGAGCCGCGCGCGCCTCGGCGGAGCACCTCGTCGTGCTCCTTCCCGGCGTCGGAGTGGCGCCCAACTCGGCGGGGTTGCCATGGAGGCGCACGTTGGTCAGCACGGAGCGGTGCGCGGCGGCGATGCTGGGCGTCCAGCTGCTGGTGCCGACGGTAGGTAGGAAAAGTGGGAGAGGATAGAGGAGAGAGAGGAGAGGGGGAAAAGGAGAGAGTACGTGTAGGCTCGTGAGTGGGTCGCGCGGATGAGAGTTTCTGTCCGGGGCCGCCCAAGGCCTCCCCATTCCAAGGGCTTCATGTGGCGCTGCCGGACAAAAAAGTGGGCGCTTCCGGACGAAATTTGCTTTTGGGCGCCGCAAGTGGAAGCAAAAATCTGTCCGGCACACCCCAAAGGCCTTTGGGCGGCCATTTGGGCGCCCCGAGTGGAGATGCTCTTACTTCCTATTTGTGGTGATTTGATTTATTTGTCAGTGCTATTGGAAATCTCAAGGGATGGTCGACCTCGCCTATGGTGGGTGTGTATGATGATGTGAGAAAGAATGCAGTGTACCACAGGGCATGCCCCAATTCCACCGTACATATAAGGTCGGAATTAGTCCAAGCCGGTTTACATTCCGGTTGAGATAACGCTAAACCCTAACAAGATAGATTATATCTAATCCAAGTTAGTTCCAATAGATATGTCGTAAAAGCCACACACACAAATCTTGTCGTGGCTTGCACTCCAAAATGGTTCGTTCAAGTCTCCACATGTGGTCCGCATTCTTGTGATGGGCTACCCTGTATCGAGTGGGCCTATTTTAACTTCCGTTGTCCTAATTGGAACCCATGACCTCGTCATTGACATGTGTCTTTTTTACTTAGTTAGAAGATGCTCTATCGATGTACCAAAGTTGCAACAAAAACAAATGTTTCAATCTGATGTATTCTTGGACAAAGCTTCAAACATGCCAACAGTGGAAAACCTTTCGGGACTATGCGAAGCTTCAGGAGGGGACAATCCTAGCCGACGATCCTAGCAACAAGCGTGATACCGTTGATTTAGAAGGTCCAACGCCCTGGGCGGTCTTAGAATGCCCAACCGGTACAAAGAAAGCAAAGGCTGCAATTGCGACATCATCATCTTGCTCGGTGAAAGAATCGAGTGCCGACTTGGTGAAGGATGTTTCATCGAAAACAACTCGCATTGAGTTAAGGGAACAAAAGAGTGATTAAAGGTGGGCGCCAAATGTCGACGTGTGTAACCAGGGGTAGTTATGAGGCTCGTAGTCGACGTCGTTGATGGTGTGAGGGATGTAGCAGTGGTTGTATAGGAACGAGATTGACACGAGATATTTACCCACATTCGGCCCCTATGTGTAGAGACAAAGACCTCGTGTCTTTTGAATTTGTCCCTGATGATTCCTTGGGACTCGCTTTATATAGTGTAGGGAGACCGAATTACAATGAATAGATACATCGGTGGGTATGGATTTCGAGTAGTAACTCCCACCTTGGCGGCTACATTTTCAGTTGCCTTGGCGGTGAAGTTTAGGGGAAATCGAGCCAACTTCGTTTGGAGGAGTTGTCCCTTAGCCCATCCCTTGGAGGAGTCGACTATGTAGCGAAGCCCAAAAGGTTTATGGTCTTGTCATGGACTTTCTGGATCGTTCGGACCCACATACCAGTCTCCATTGAGTTTCCTATGGGTTGGGCCCACCAATCTCAATGTGAACGACCTTCTTTGAAGTGCGAAACAAGAAGGTTAACCTTGAAACAACAAAGGTTAAAACCAAGAAGATCAAAGTGAATCAGCAAAACGGCCGAGGAGGCGAATATTTTGACCACCGACATGAGCAACATGGAGCTAGAAGCGAAGCCTTGGGGCCTCTTTGGTTCACAAGAATGAAAACCACGGGAATAGGAAAAATGTAGAAATAGAATGTCATGTCACTTTGAATCCTACAAGAACTGAAAATGCAGGAACCAATCACACTAGTTGTTTAGTTGCAGCACAGGAAAAACGCAGGAAATTTTCCACGAGGTCCAACCTCTTGCTAGAATTCCTATGGGATTGTAGTGTACGAAAGCATTCCATAGAAATTTTGGAGGATTCGTTCCTTTGAACCAAATGGACTCCATAGGAAAAAAAATCTTATGGACCGGAATCCTATGAAATTCCTCTAGAATTCCTTTGATCAAACTTGCAAGCTTATCTTAGGAGAAAATACTGATTTTTATGCATTTTGATTATGTATTATGACAGACACATAAAGAGGAGCTTTGGTGGAGATGCTCTAATGGTGGACCGGAGGAGGTGGCAAACTAGAAATCTTGTTTTTTCTCACATTGTTCAGGTCAGTTTAGAGCTCAGCTAAACCAGATAGAATCTAGGATTTGTGTCGACTAAAAAAAATAATACTCCCTCTATTCCTTGATGTAAGGTGTATATTTTTTCAGAAAAATTCTAAAATGTATGGTATAATGAGATTTATGGACAATTTTACCCATCCACAAATGAATCCTAATTTATAGGGTGTATTGTTTTCAATTTGTGTCTATTAGGAACTCATATCTCCCAAAATTTTTCAGAAGAAAATGAGTACGCCGTATGCCAAATACCCATATCTTAATATTCGTGCAGAAAACTATACACCCTACATTCAGAAATGGAGGGAGTAGGATGAAAGTTAAACTTTCCAAAGGGTTTTGATAATGAAAAGATGAACTTTCTTCCTTCAGTGCCGTCTAAGGCCTATGCCAATGCAAGTATCTTAGCACGTTTCATATGCATTTGTTTATGTGGCATACTAGTTAATGAAGAGAGAGATAGTTATGTTGTAGCTTAACTAAAATACAACCTTTGCACGTGGCCATAGGCAAAAAATGATCATGGCCCAATCATATGTATGCATGAGCTCCAAAATATTAAATGTAGATACAACACATAGGAAACAATGCATTGTACTAGTTGTATCTAAATATTTATTAGTCCTATGATATCGTGCTAATATACAATGCATTGGCACATGCCTAAAAATATCGCTCTTTACTCCTTGTTGCTCTTTCAGTTTTCTTTGCACTATACAAAAACCTTGTAAATGATGGGTCCGTCACGTGAATCCCAAATGTAACCCGAGCTTGAGGGTGTCCGTTATATTACAAGATATTTTAAAAAAATGGTATATTCTAGGCATAGGTAATGTCGAACTTTACCACCGTCCAAAATCTAAATGCAAAATTCATTTTATTCTAAGTTACACAAAAATGACAAATCTGACCAAATTCCAAATTTTAAAATGTGTACTGTTCATAAACCCAGATTTACACATTTATTATTTTTACGCAGTCTAAAATATAACGAATTTATTATTAAGATTTTGCACACTGATAGAGTTTAACATTTATGTACAAATAGGATTTTTTCCGAATCTTGTAAAATTAAAAGATATGCTGTTTTCAGTTTTTTTAATAACGAGTAGCTGGAGCTCCAAAACGCCTTGTACTCGTGGTCGACTCCCCTATCCCTTCGTTTCACATGTACGACGCGGTCCACCAACGTTTCCCATGCGCGGGTGGCCCAGAAAATACAGCCGTTGCGGCGTGAAATTTCACAAATTTAACCCTTAGGTCAAACTTCAGCAAAAAATAACCTCTTTTCGAATCTAATTCAAAAACTAACCCTTTTGCATAGCGCCCTACCACGGGTCGCTATGCTCTACACCATAGCGCCTCCGATCAGTCGCTATAACCCTGCCAGCGTGGATCGGTGGGGCCCCAGGTGCTCGACCATAGCGACCTAAAATGAGGCGCTATGCCTCCACCATAGCGACCTGGTAGGCGCGCTATCCTTTGCATATTTAGACAGAGAGCAGTCCAGCCCGACGGGCCCCAAATTTCGCTAAGTCAAAGCATAGCGCCTGGTGCTCGTCGCTATGCTTACCATAGCGACTGCGCGTCGCTATGCTTCGAGACTTAAGGGCCAGCCGCCCGCCCGCCCCCGTGCCTCTCTCCTTTCTCTTCTCTTCCTCTCTGTTCCTGGAGAGGCCGGCGGCTCCCTCTCTCCTCCATACTCAAGATCTTCACCAAATCCGGACCAATCTGAAGGGGAGATCCGTGGATTTCGTCCCCATCTACTTCCTAAAGGTATTCTCCTCCTCTCCCTCAATTTTCATCCATAAAATCCGGTCATGTATCCCTATTGTTACTAGAAACCCTAGTTCAATCTAGATTCCAAATTTGTTGTAGTATATGCTAAATAGTGGTAATTTGTGGAGGGGAAACCACTCTGCAATATGTATATGTGCTATTGGTAATTTGTTTGTTATTTATAGCATGTTTATTTTGTATACGTGACATAGCTATTTTCTTCATATTTTAGCAATCCTATAGCATTTGATTATCTATAGCATGGTTTATGTAGCAATCATATTTTAGCAATCCTATAGCATGGTTTATGTAGTTTATCTATTGTTGGATATATCTTCATGTTTCATTCGTAATTTTAGGATTTACCTAAATATGCATGTAATTAGTTTGATTTTTTGCAAATATGTAGGATGGCACTACTCGATGAGTTGTATGATAAAAGGCATCGTGCCCGCATCATTACGGAGGGGGAGAAGGTAGCATATATTGTCCATATTGTTTCATACGTTTTGTTGTAATGAAATATATTGTCTAATATTGTTTTGTTGTTGTAGGTGTTAAAACCACTTCGTCTAAGGTCTCACGAGGTATCAGACCCCACGAAGATGCCATACGACGAGAGGTACACAAAGTACATCAAGAGGCTAAGACTCCTTCCGTTCATCCATCTTGTCTCCCGGTCGACAGTCAACATGAACCCTGCAGCCATCACCGCTCTTGTTGACCGGTGGAGGCCGGAGACACACAGTTTTCACCTCCGCACCGGGGAGATGACCGTGACTCTGCAGGATATGTCGATGATCCTGGCACTCCCTATCGATGGTACACCTGTGTGTTTCAGCACAGAATCAGATGGATGGAGAGCAAATATGGAAGGTATGATCGGGATGTCTCCTGCACTGAATGCCGACCCCAAAAAGAATAGAACACCAGCCGGGGCGACTTTTCGTTGGATCAGTACGCATTTTTCACATTGCCCCGAGGGTGCCAATGACGATGTGATTGAGCGGTACGCACGCGTATACGTGTGGTACGTGATCTCCCGTGCCCTGTTTGCTGACAGTAGTGGCAGGACCGCTCCGTGGATGTGGCTCAAGGCCCTAAGTAGTTGGGACTCAAATCTGAGTTGGGGTTCGGCGGCGCTGGCATATTTGTACCGTCAGGTAATACTTTTAATATCTACTTGCATGTAGCATCTCTCCAACAAGATTCTTACCGTAATGTTTGTGGCTCTATTTGCAGCTGGACGATGCGTGTCGCAGGATCGGTGATAAATGCGGAATAGGCGGGCCGTTGCTCCTACTTTCTGTGTGGATGTGGGAGCGCTTCCCTGTTGGAAGGCCAAGTCCTCCAACATACCAGCCTTGGGACGATAAGAGGGACCGCCTGCGTAGGGCTACTTGGGCGTATGCTTGGGATGTAGTTGAGGAGTACAACGGCGACACGGAGAAGGACTACGTGCGGTACACCAACGAGTTCGACGAGCTAACCCCTGAGCAGGTAATATTTGTGATGATATCTTGGACTTGTACTTTCATGTAGCATACTCCTCACCCTAATATTTCGCATTGTATCGTAGGTGACATGGCAGCCATATGGTTGGGGAGAGAAGTTGGGATACAATATGGAGTTTCAATTGAACCCTATGTGCATGGCGGAACAACATCTTTGGTTAATGATGACTCCAATGATATGCTTGTATGCCGTTGAGTATCACTTGCCGCAACGAGTGATGACCCAATTTGGGTTATTCCAGCTGACACCGCCAAAGTGGAAGGATACAAAGTTCGATCTTCACGAGTGAGAGTCTATCTTTTGCTTTCTTAGCTCGTGCCCCATGTTATTTAAGATTCTAATATTTTTCTATTATTTTGTGTGAAGGTTGGACAAAAAGAAGCATAAGAAGGACAAGAAATGGGACCGTAAACATAAGAAGTGGATCGAGAAGTGGGATGCACATTTGAAGCTAGCAAAGGAAAATGGTCTTCATCTAATCGACCATCCACCATACCATCAAGGTGCTTTCGACAACTATGTTGCATGGTTTGTTGCTAATAGTCGTGTGGAGTTGTGTCCGCCGGCTTTTGACTCGGAGATATTGGAGAACCCAAATGCCGAGTATGATTTTTACCACGAGCGGTACAACCGACTCGTGAGAGAGGGCAACCAAACCAGATTTGCTCCATTGATCAACTTTGTGGTAATTTTGTAGGACATTGTACCTATCCCATTATCAAATTCATCTCTCGCATATTTTGTAGCTCATTTTGTAATATGGAGTTCATGCTTATTTTGTAGCGCACGGAGATCGAGCAGTCCGCCAATGAAGCCGAGGTAGCAGTCGCGTACCCTCGCAGCAAGAAGGGTAACAACGCCCTTCGAGAGTTCGTGGAGGTATGTCGACGCCATGGTACCTACGGTGTACTTTTGATGTTATTCCGGCTAATATTGTCATTACGTCAATGTCACAGCGTAGCGCCCATCGCTTACGTTCACTAGCTCTTTTGCTTGGTTGTCGCTCCACCGATGATTCCGTGCCTAGTGAGCCAATAACAAGTTCAACACCTATGTGCCGTGGTGCTTCCAGCTCTAACCCAGAATATAGCGAGGTACCCGTGATTCTTTTACCTCCGACCCACTAGGGTTTGTTCATCCAATCGTGCAAGCGATGGTGCTTATTGATCTAACATCTTGTTATTTTAGGTACCCGACAATGTAACCTTGGAAGAATATCAACAAAGCGTGCGGAACTTCAACCTAAGGGCAAGAAAGAATTTCGAACGTTTCACACCCAATCAATGGGTCAAGATGAACAAGGGGAAACAAGTGGAAGTTGAAGCCTCCTCTCCCGAGGCTTCCGACGTGCCGGAGGACGATTCCGCGGAGACAGCCCCTTCCGACTCCGTCGAGACAGCCCATTCCGAGTCCGAGGAGGAGCAGCCACCTCCGAGGCCGCAGAAGCTGACTGTGAGGAGGAATCTGAAAGCGCATGCAATTGATGATGACAACGAGCCAACGAGGAGGGTGAGGATGAAAAGGGCGTCGAACAGGCGGTGCCTAATGCGGCATTGAGGAGGTTGGCGAACGATGAAGATACGGAGGAGCCTGTTGTGCCTCCTCTTAGGAGGACGACGAGGAGGTTGAAGAAGTAGATGTGGTGACTTGCACTTGTCGTTTTAGTTGCGTCGTGCTAAAACCTTGTCTTTCTAGTTGGACTAATTATCGTCTAGGCGTGAGGTTGATCAAGAATTTGAACCATGTTGGACTTTTTATTTGTGTGTTGTGAACCATGTTGTCATATTTGTGTGCCGTGAAGAATTGTGCTGTGAACAATTTAGAATTTCTGCTGTGTGCTGTGTCTCTGTGTGCTGTGTGAAGAAGAAGTGCTGGAAGTAGATGTGTCAGTTTTGCTGATCAAGAGCATAGCGACGTAGCATAGGGCGCTATGCTCTCAGTATAGCGACTTGCGCCAAGTCGCTATGCACTTCCTTAGCATTTTTGAGAGCGTTTCCATCTACCAGCTCTCTGTCTGGAAGTTGCCCAGACTATAGCGCCGTGACCTGGGGCGCTATGTTTCTAGGATAGCGACTTACGACAGGTCGCTATCCTCTTCCTTAGCCGTTTTTGGAGCTCAGACGAGCAACCAGCTCTCTGTCTCGTCGGGTGCCAAATACCCCAGACCATAGCGACGTGCCCTGAGGCGCTATGGTCAACAGCATAGCGACCTACGACGGGGCGCTATCCCCTTTGTCAGAAAAAAATCAATCAAAACTGGATCAAATTTGCTTACAGTTGATCAATATTGCACACAAAATCAGAAGAACATAAAACACACTAAGTCCACAACAGGGTTCAGACAAACTAAATGTTCATCACATTACAAGGTTCCCGCAAATTAAATGCCCACGACATTACAAGGTTCACACAAACCCAAAGTCCACGACATTACATTGTCCCTACTGAGTAAGACGTGGATACTTGCCCTTGCGCCTCGCTGGGTCTGGTTCCGCTCGTTCCTCCTCTCGTGCACGGCGATCCCTCTCACGCCTTCTCGCATCCGCCTCCTCTCGTGCATGGCGAGTACCTTCACCTTGTCCTCCCGCCTCCTCTCGTGCACGGCTAGCCCTCTCACGCCTTCTCGCATCCAACTCCTCTTGTGCTTCCCTCTCACGCCTTCTCGCATCCAACATCCCTTGTGCACGGCGAGCACCTTCAGGTTGAGCCTCCTCTCGTGCACGGCGAGCACCTTCACCTTGGCCTCCCGACCCCTCCCTTCCAAGTTCGGCCTCAAACGCCGCCCACGCCTCATGGTACCTTCCATCCTCTAACAGCCCCTCCCTTGCACGTTCCGCCTCCCACGCCTCCCTTGCAACACGTGCCTTCTCAGTCTTCTCCCACCTCTCCATCTCGCGGAGCATCATTTCGTTCTTAGCCTCTAGTGCCTCAATTTTCGCTTGCTCATTCTCCTTCTTGGCCCGCTCCTCTTCACGATCTTTCTCCCAGAATCGCTCCCACGCCTTGTCAGTCATATTTTTTACCTCCCACCGGTAGAGCCACTTTGCTCAAAGTCTATCCACCGGTAGTATTGGCAAATAGGCGGAGGTGACTGCAAACATAATAGCGAGTCAAAACATGCAACTAGATAAAGATAAATTCTTTACAAGAGAGGCGGAGGAGACATTTACCCGCGGATGCTCAATAATATTTGTTTGCTTCGGCTTGCGTTTTGTTTGCTTCGACTTGTTTTTTGTTGGCTTCGGCTTCTCCCAAGCATAGTTCGGGCACATCCAGAACCTCCTTCCTCTTCTATCGTCCCAATCGCTGGACTGCTTCATCTTGCAAACGTCACCACACCAACAAGTCGGCGCATCGTGCCCGACTCGACTGTCAATGCTGTGTTGCCATGCCACCGGCTTCTCCTTCAGATCGGAACAGTCCATCCCTACAAAATTGCAATTTAACTTAGTTGACAGTAAAATGGAACAATTGAAAAATAAGAAATAACAACCAAATAAATTTCAGTCATACCAATCATCTACGTCTACCACCTCTACCGCCACTACGCCTACCCCCTCGTAGCTCGTCAAACATTGATGTACGCCTACCGCCACCGCGACCGCCACGATGAGAATGACCATGTTGGCTACCACCATGGTGGATTGTGCTACCACCGCCACCGCCATGTTGAGGATGACCATGTTGGCTACCACCATGGTGGCTTGTGCTACCACCGCCACCGCCATGTTCAGAATGACCATGGTGGCTTGTGCTACCACCGCCACCGCCATGTTGAGAATGACCATGGTGGCTTGTGCTACCACCGCCACCGCCATGTTGAGGATGACCATGTTGGCTACCACCATGGTGGCTTGTGCTACCACCGCCACCGCCATGTTCAGAATGACCATGGTGGCTTGTGCTACCACCGCCACCGCCATGTTGAGAATGATCACCTTTCGATCTCTTGTTTCGACCACAGCCTCTAGCGTTGTGCCCACCACGATTGCATTCTCCACAACGGGCACTACCACGAGGCTCCTCAAAATGTTGGTTGCCCCATTCTCTCATGCCTCCAGCACCCCATGCATCCATGTCATTTCTCCATGTCACCAATAGCATTGTTATGAAGTTCAACCTCCAACTCATCTCCTTCATAGTCATCACTCTCCTCCTCCCGTTCTTCATATTGGTCATTTCGAAACGGACTTGGGGGTTGGCTTCTTTCATGTTGGGTCATGTGAGGCGGACTCGACGTTGAGTCGTACACTTCATGGTTATGAGGTGGCTCTTTTTGAACCGGGCTACTAACTTCATGTTCGGAGCCACACCGGTTCAAGTCAAACGTCTTGGTGGCAAATAACTCGAGAGCCTTGTCTTGAGATGCCGCAACCGTCTCCTTATATACACTCCAACACAACTCGGAGTTGAGAGGCATGATCTTCCAACGCGAGTGCATTCCGAAACCAACATTATGCCTTCCCTCCAAACAAATTAAATCATTTGGTTCCGTCCAATTCAATGCAATCCTCACTTTCACAACAACCTCCGCGTAGTTTGGGCTACGGGCAAACACCACCACTTTCTCTTCTGAGTCATGCTCGACATTGCCTTTCAAAAAGGCATCCTTGTCCACATGATGAACACTAACCATTCTCTCCATCTAAAAAATTATTTCAACAACACAAATGCATCAAATGGTACACAAGTAACAATAAGCTATGCATTTTCAAACAAATATAATAACACGATCTAGCTCATTATCTACTAACCCTAGCTAATAGCCCTCATTACCCACATACACCAAAAACCCTAACCCTAGCCTACCAATGAGCACGCTCAACTCTTCATAGCCATCATACTAACACCCATTCACCAATATAATCAAGGAAAAACCCCAAATTTCGCACCACACAAAATTTCTAGGGTTTCAAGAAATACACAAATGGCACCAAATTGAAAGATTTTGATTGGACAAAAACATAGAGGATGGGGGAGATTACCTCTCTCCAAGATGGGGAGCCGAAATCCACAGCCAAATCGGACCAAAGAGAGGGGATTTGTGAGGGGGGTGAGAGTGGGGAGTGAGGAAGAAAGAGAGTGAGCTCGGGTTGGTGAAAGAGAGAAGGAATGGCGCGGGCGCGGGCAGCTGGGCTATTTAAGTTGCGAAGCATGCATAGCGACTGATCGCAGGGCGCTATGGTGTTAAGCATAGCGACGAGCACCAGGGCGCTATGCTTTGACTTAGCGAAATTTGGGGCCCGTCGGGCTGGACTGCTCTCTGTCTAAATATGCAAAGGATAGCGCCGCCTACCAGGTCGCTATGGTGGAGGCATAGCGCCTCATTTTAGGTCGCTATGGTCGAGCACCTGGGGCCCACCGATCCACGCTGGCAGGGTTATAGCGACTGATCGGAGGGCGCTATGGTGTAGAGCATAGCGACCCGTGGTAAGGCGCTATGAAAAAGGGTTAGTTTTTGAATTAGATTCGAAAAGAGGTTATTTTTTTGCTGAAGTTTGACCAAGGGTTAAATTTGTGAAATTTCACCGTTGCGGCGGCACGCAGTGCCGTCCATTGGATTCCAGTGCACGCGCCCCAACCAGTAACGGATGCATTCCTGGGAAGCAAATAAACACCCGTATCAATCCCAGATCGTCTCGCTGTCCTCAGGTCCCACGTCCAGAATAACCTACGCGTCGTGCAGGTAAAAACCACACCTCGAGGCATTCGTCCCTCTGTGCATCTCAGGAGGTAAACATTACCAGGTTCACCTGCTACCCCCAAATCTTTACTCCTTCGGTCCATCCCCAGCCTCTGCACTGCAATCACTCCCCAGTCCAAAACCCGAGCTCGTGCAAATCTCACCTCGCGCTCCTCCCTCCACTCCACGGGTTCAGATTCGCTGACGTTGTGAACCAACGTCATTGGCTGACTTTGGCCTCTCATCCACCATGCAATCTACATCCAAAGGCTGCTGCTCCTCTCAGCTCTTTCAGTGCAAATGACCAGCCGATGCAAGAAAAGGCCCAGCACACCAGCTCAGTTCCGGCGAATCGTTGCTCTGTTCTAGACTTCTGTTCAAATTATCTCTTCAATTAGCACTAGATTTAAACAAGCACACTTTTTTTTCAATTATACTGTTTGAAGGTGGGCGTTTTTACCCATGAAATCTTTACTAAACAGAGCACCCAGTTTGAAGATTTAGCAAACAAAAAGATCAGTAAACAATGTATATCCATGGACCAACATAGGTGCCTTCATTCTTACTCTAGGTATTTTCTTCCTTGCTTCAAATTCTGCATCTAGTTTCCTGTCTCTTTTTCCTTGCACGGCCCTTTCAAAATGCTTTAAGAACCGGAGGATATCAAAATCTGATTTTAGATGTCTTTTCAAGTCACCATTGAAACTTTCGCTTAATTGAGTACTTCTCATACCCAATGAGAAAACATCCCTCATATAGCATTCAGCCCATTTCTCTTTGACCTTATATATACTATCAAACCATGTCTTCTTCTCCACCTTATTCCTCATGATGTCAAATGCTTCTTCAAAATCAGCCTTTTCCTCAATTTCAAACATACAAGCACTAACGTCCAAGAGAATATGTGGTTCTTCATCCTTTTTATTTTTTCCTTTTAAGGGAGGTGATTCTTGATCTTTAACATGGCATAAGTGTTTGACAGCATTTTGCATTATGTGAAAGGTTTGTGGCAAATAAAGGTTGTGATTGTGTTCAAGAACCAATTCAGTCACTTCATAATCTCCTACCACTCGATCTAGTGAAAGACAAATATGAGCATCACAACCTGTTCTTGTTTCAGCTCGAGGATTTGTTATCACATGATTTCGGCTATCGCGTGTTCGACAACCCTCCTTTGCACAAACATATCGAACTGAAGTGACCATGCCATCAGACTTGTTTTTATTTGTGTACCTTCTTCTTGCCTCAAAGCCTACTTGACCTCCATAATTAACCCAAAACGACCAAGCATGATCCAGATTTCTAAATCTAGCACCAACCTGAGGTACAGAAGTAGGATTCACACCCTCCCTACATGCAAAATAAACAATCACTTCCGTTGGACATCTACTTCCAGAAAAAACATAGAACTAAATTTCGACATGAAAACATCACTTACTTAGTGGATTGTGCCATAGAGGTTTGATTAAATACAGTACTCAAGGCATGCTGCAACCATAAAAAATTCAAAGCAAAAATTTCAGCTCAACAACGAACATGAAACTATGAGAAAGGAGCAGGGTCAAAAGCTGTTGCGATGCTAACCTGCTACGCGAGCAGATCGCTAGCCAGAGCAGACGATGCGAGAAGATCGCTACCGGATCGGCCGATTCGCCTGCTCGCCCGCGGAGATCGGCGTGGGTCTGGTGCCCTCGTCCCGCAGCTCCCCGCCAAAAGCAGAGCTTTTCCCCGCCAAAACTAGCGACAGGATCCCTCGCTTCCCGACTTGGGCTTTCTGGGCTGATGCATCGGGCTGCCATTTGCACTGAAAGAGCTGGGAGGAGCAGCAGCCTTTGGATGTAGATTGCATGGTGGATGAGAGGCCAAAGTCAGCCAATGACGTTGGTTCACAACGTCAGCGAATCTGAACCCCCACTCCACTCCTCCAATGGCGCTCGGCCTCGGCATCTACCTCGCCGTGGCGCTGTGCGTGCTCGTGCTCGCGCTGGCGCCCGTCTCGGACGCCACGCCGATTTCGCTGCTGGGCATCAACTACGGCCGCGTGGGGAACAACCTCCCGCCGCCGCAGGCCGCGCTGCCGCTCCTCCAGAACCTCGGCATTGCCCGCGTGCGCCTCTACGACCCCGACCCCGCCACGCTGCGCACCTTCGCCAGGACCGGGATCGAGCTCTACGTCGGCGTCCCCGACCAAGTCCTCGCCACCGTCGCCGACCCTGCCGGCGCCGCCTTCTGGCTCAAGACCAACATCCTGCCCTTCCTCCCGGACACCAAGATCGTCGCGCTCACCGTCGGCAACGAGGTGCTCACGGGCAACAACACGGCGTTCACCCGCAACCTGCTCCCGGCGATGCAGTCCCTGCACGACGCGCTCGCCGCGGCCAACCTCGACAAGCAGATCGCCGTCACCACCGTGCACAACCTCGGCGTCCTCGGCACCTCCTACCCGCCCTCCGCGGGGGCCTTCCGCAAGGACCTCCTCCAGTATCTCTGCCCCATCCTCGACTTCCACGCCAGGATCGGCTCGCACTTCCTCGTGAACGCCTACCCTTACTTCGCCTACTCCGACGACCCCAAGGGCATCCATCTCGAGTACGCTCTGCTCGAGCCAAGCTACGCCGGCGTCCCGGATGCCAACACGGGGCTCCACTACCCCAACCTCCTCGTGGCGCAGATCGACGCGGCGTACCACGCCATCGCGGCGGCCAACAGCGCCGCGGCGCGGGTGGTCGAGATACGGGTCTCCGAGTCGGGATGGCCTTCCGCCGGGGACGCCAACGAGAAGGCCGCCACGCCGCAGAACGCCGCGCGGTACAACAGCAACTTGATGCGGCTGGTGGCGGAGTGGAAGGGAACGCCGCTCAAGCCCGGCGTGCCGCTGCGCGTGTATCTGTTCGCGCTCTATAACGAGAACACCAAGCCCGGGCCGGCGTCCGAGCGCAACTACGGCCTCTTCAGGCCAGACAGCACGCCGGTGTACCCGCTCTCCTACAACCCTCCGCACGACGGTGGCGGCGGCGGCGGGTACAACGGCACCGGCGGAGACAGCGGCTACTACAACATCTCGGCTGCCTCGCGGGGGCCTCTGGTGAGCTCATCTACTCTTCATTCTCTATCCATTGCGTTAATGCTTGTATGGTTAATACATTCTTCGACCTTTTTGGTCGTCTGCAAAGGAGATGACACTTTAGGTAATTGCATCATTTCTCGTTACTTTACCACTCGAGAGTTGCCCACATGCTGTGTAGGTTGACCGCGGTCTGCACGAGATTCAGATCAGGCAATTAGAAAAAAATTGATTAGTATTCGACATCAACATTGTTTATTCAAATCTGATGCTGATTCTGCTAACTGGCAAAGTGGATCATGCTTATTTAGACCTTCAAAATTAGGTGATCCCTCCGTCACCATCAACGAGATTCTCATGTTCTCCCTAGTACCGCACTTTTGGGTGGGAGCTCGACAGGATTTCTCAGGTTACAGAAAACTGTTTAGTTCATTGTAGAATTACAAAACTGTTTAGTTCCTGGCCCTCGGGCTTAATCCTCTGGCTCTCCTGGTCCTGGGATTTAGCAAGAAATAGTAGATCTGGAGACTTCACTGCAGTTCTGACCTTTTACTACACACCTGTTATTGGTGTGCTTTCTGGTCTGGGGCTGATCTATTTGTTGTGATCTCCGTGAAATTATGTTCCGTATTGCTTTTCTTAACTGACTTTCATCGTTTGGCTATGGTTGAAAAGGGGCTCAACGTCACCTGACTTTGAGTCCCTGGCAAGTGGGCCCACTGTAGGTGGGGTCCACATGTCAGCCACAAAGTCACCGCCTCCCCCACGTCAGCGAATCCCGAGCGTGAAAAGGGTCGGTGGTGGACATGGGTGCAAGCTGCTGCGGCAGGAGGCGTTGCTGTCCTCATGCTTGGAGTCTGAGGTACTCAGATCATCGATTGTGTCACTATCTAGTCTTAATGGCTGAGATTCTTGAGGTCGGTAGATAGGACGGAATGGAACTGCCTGCTCTGGAGCAATGGTGTTGCTGATCATGATCTTGTCCATGGCGCTCCTTTGTTGTCTGAGTCCTGACACTGAGATGTGGGTAAGCTAAAGAAATTCTTGATTTGACGACATCTAAGCTATATGTGCACTTGCTAGTTTTGTTCCATCTTAGATGCCGTAGAAACATATTAATCCGTTGTGAGTAACGTTAACCCAATTCATTGTGGTGTAATTGTCTTTTTTGGGAAAGCTCTCTAAAGTAGAACTTCTGTCTACAAATGTACTGTTACTTTGTGAGGGACAAAAGTCCCCATTCAAATAAATAAGGAAATTCGAATGCATCTACTTTGATCAGTTAAAATTATGAGTACGATGCGCGATGATGGTGTGAAAACTCAACGCCAGAATGTTGGAATTTTGACAAAAAAATCAGAGAGAAGGCCAAAAAATGCCCTGCCTATACATTTTTTTCCTAAGGTACCGTTTTGGGCAAAGGGATACTAATCTCTAGATTCCTTTGAAATTTCTACTAAGCAGGCTATTCTATAATTTTTTTGGAGGAAAACAAACGACCTCATGCTTTCATTTATTTGTGTCAACCGATTTCTCTGTGTGACATCCAAAGGGTACCTCTGTGACATCCAAAAGATACTGTTGAAGTTCCCTATAGTTTTAGTTCTTGTAGAAATCTGTGATACATGACATCATAATTCCTGCGTTATTCTTATTCCTATGTTTCAAGTTATAGCGCCTTCCAACCAATTCTGAACTTTCATAACCTGCTTGCATGTTCAGAAAAGACAGGGCAAAGGGTGCCACACTTGAGAACCTAATACTCCTTATTTGTGGGTAGTCAGCGGGAGACGAATCCCACTGGGAGGCTGGTTTACGAGTCTCTCTTTCAGAGATTTTTTCAGTACAAAATGGATCATTATTATTATTATCCGGCCTAATACAACTTAGGCCTCCTTTGATTTGAAGGATTTTCATAGGATTTCTATAGGATTTGGTTCCTCTGGAATTTTTCCTTTCATACACGTTTGATTCAAAGGATGCTATCCTATAGGAAACAATCCTGTAGGAATTTCCTAGCACGTTTTCATGGGAAATCAAACATGAGCTCCAACCTCATGTTAAAATTCCTACGTTGCAATCAAACATCAAATGTGAGATTTCCTTTGTCCATAGGATCTGTCCGGTCATGACATCCTATTCCTTTGTACTTCCTATTCCTTTGATTTTCCTACCCTTCAAATCAAAGGAGGCCTAAACCTCATTGCAAATATTTAACTCACCAAAAAACACAGCGTAATAGGCCACACATAACTGACGAACATCAAGCACACTAAGAAGCTTATGCAACACATGAGATCCAAACCGGGACATAAATTTCGTTGCAAGACAGTCCACGGTTGCAGCCACTTCTATGTGAGAGCAATACCTCTGGATAAGAAATAGCTTTCTTGTAAAAAGACTAGATTATTTTGCCATAACCAAAAATACCAACATACCGTGGCCCATCCCATGAAAATGAGAGAACATGGAGACTTATCATCATCTGTTACCATTGATCCAAATATGTGTGGTATACTATGGGGTTGATTAACATTGCAAGCATAATAAATAGCAAGACACCTTCTGAAAGGAAAAAAAGCTTGAGCATTTTTCTAATTTACGTAACCATCTTTCATGTCTTGACACAACTAACGGAGTGCGAGTGGGAATGCCTAGACACAACTAACAGGTGCATGTGGGAAGGTTGTGATCAGAAGCAAGCACACCACCAACACGATGTAAGAGTTTCAAAACCAGTGATGAAACTGCTCGTCCACGAGTGTAGTCGCTGCTTGTTTCAATTTCACCTTTCTAAGGAGAGAATTGTGTACCAAATTTACCATACGAGGAAATTTACCATATATTGTCGATGTAATATTTTCGATTACAAAGTTCTGGTTGCTTAGACCCGTTTTGCTCGTTACTGACCATTCAACTTGAGTTGAATCGACAAAATGTAAAGGCTATCCCCAAATATTGCTGCCTAAAGAAACTACATTATGAAGTTGAATTGATACGACCAAAGCATCTACTAGACTACTAGAGCATTACAGAACACCCATGTGCTTCTTATGGTAGAATGGAACTACATAAAAGCATATGTCGCATGGTTGTTGGATCATATGGTATCAAATTTACTGAAATAAGATTTCTATTTAAGCTTGAGAAGATAGGTGGTGTGAGATCACAGTTCGCAAAGAAGCCATCTTGCGTACATGATCCGAGCAAGGAATGGAAATCCGTCATTGCTAGGTTCATGCCAGCAGACCACACATGCAATGTACACAGCCTATGTACTTAGTTGAAATTACTTTATCAATGCTATTGAAACTGGTTGACATCAAAGCTAGGACTTGGAAGCATCAGGACAGAAGTAGAAATCACATGTAAACTTAGAGCTAGAGGACGTTCTCTACGGCCTTTGAAACAATCCAACGAACGCAAAGGATCACTAGAGTACATGGAGTACGTCCCGTGAAAAATGGTTTTCACTATGGATTTTAGTCAGCACTAGGGAAAAAATGGTGAGAAGAACCAATAAAATGCTGCGTGCATTCGACACGTCGAGTAGCCGAACCAAGGGAAGTAGCACCATATTCTCTAGGGTGTCAAGATTTCTCGAACCGCTTGACCATGAAATCTCAAATATTAGCCTAACATATTGCCTCCCGTCCATATTGGCGAACTTCTTCGTTAAACAATTAAACCAAGACAAATAACACTCCCGCTGATCTTAAGTTACAGCAAGAGCATTACACTCGGAGCCTGATTTTTGTGAATGTCGGATTTTTTAATCATGATACATAAATTTTGATGCGCTGAAATGCGTTTCATTTTTTAAATTTACAACTATTGTACTTATTCCCGTATCTTAGAGGGTAGAACTAAAAGTTGCATAAACATACAAACACATGTTGTTTGTTGTAGATGGATTGATCGATACTACATGCTGTTTTACTGCATCACAGTAAATAGAACTGATTTCCAGTAGGGTTTGTGAAACTCTCGCAATTCAAGTATAGGGAAGTAAATGGTAGAAATATTTTGCAATAGGGTTTCATAGCATCAAGTTGTCTCGAGCCGAAATCCCAAATATTTTGCAAGTATAAAACTATTACTCCTGTGCAAAAAAAAGTGTGCATATTGACGAATTCCTTAGTTAAACAATTAAACCAATACAAATAACACTCCCGCTGATCTTAAGTTATATCAAGAGCATTTTTGTGAATTTAGAATTTTTCAATCATGATACATAAAATTTTGATGCGCTTACTTGCTTTGCGTTTTTTATAATTTACTGATATTGTACGTATTCCCATGTCTTAAAGCGTAGAATTAAAAATTGCACAAACATAAACAACACATACATATGATGTTCGTTATGGATAATCGTAGATGAATTAGGAGTAACATATGTGGTAACATGCATACCACCTACACGATGTAAGAGTTTCACAACAAGTGATGAAACTGCTCATCCACGACCGTAGTCACTGCTTGTTTCAATTTCACGATTCTATGGAGAGAATTAGGTAGGCATTTACCAAATGATGAAATGAAGATATTTGTCGATGTAATATTTTGTATTACGAAGTTCTGGTTGCTTAGACATGTCTTGCTCGTTAGTGACCATGCAACTTGAAGTTGAATCGACAAAACGTAAAGGCTATCTCCAAATGTTGTTGCCTAAAGAAACTACACTGTGAAATTGAATTGATACAATCAAAGCATCTACTCTATCTTGGAGGCGATGCTCTGAGCATTACATGAACGGCCATGTGCTTCTTATGGCAGAATCAAACATGAAAGCATATGTCTCATGGTTGTTGGATCATATGGTATCAAAAGTTAATGGAATAAGAATTCTATTTAAGCTTGAGAAGACAGGGGCTTGAGATCATCGTTCACAAAGAAGTCATCCTGCATACATGAGCCGAGAAACGAATGGAAGTCTGTCGTTACTAGGTTCATATCAGCATACCACATATGCAATCTACACAAGCTATGTACTTAGTTGAAATTACTATCTCAATGCTATTGAAACTGATTGACATCGTAGCTAGAACTTGGAAGCATCAGGACACAAGTAGAAATCACATGTCAACTTAGAGCTAGAGACGTCCTCTAAGGCCTTTGAAGCAACCCAATGGACGCAAAGTATCACTAGATTGCATGGAGTACAACCTTGAAAAAATGTCTTTCACCATGGTATTTAGTCGGCGCGAGGGAGAAAATGGAGCGAAGGACTAACAGAATGTCGCTTGAAATAAACACATACAGTAGAAGAACCAAAATAAGTCGCACCGGCACCATATTCGCCAGAGTGTCAAGTTTGCATGACCAAAATCCCAACTCTTAGTCTAACATATTACCACGTGCAAAAAAGTGTGCATATTGTCGAACTTCTTAGTTAAACTATCAAACCAACACAAATAACAGTTTGGCTGATCTTAAGTCACAACAAGAGCATTACACTCGGGCCTGTTTTTTGTGAATGTAGGATTTTGTCAGTCACGATACATACATTTGGATGCACTGAAATGCTTTGCATTTTTTAAAATTTACAGCTATTGTACTTCTTCCCATGTCTTAGAGCATAGAATTAAAAATTGCATAAACATAAAAAACACATGAACATGATGTTTGTTATGGAGAATCGCATATGGATTGATCGGTATTTCAAGTTGTTTTGTCGCATCGCATGAAATAGCACTGAAAGTTCAAATAGGGATTGTGAATCTCTCGAAATTGAAATATAGGATAGAAAATCGTAGAAATATTGCAGGGTTGAGTATCCATTGTTCCGACAATTTATTTCAAAATTCTCCTTCAATCCAGAAAAACAAGGCATTTGTTACATGTACAAAATTCACGGGGATGAAATGCTCTCTCACGTGCGTTGTCGTTCCTTATTGGCTATGCACTGTGAGATCTCTATTCCTTTGTCTATTTCGATCCGCCTTACACTGACTGCACAGACAAACCAAGAACAAGTAGCACCGTAGCGACATGTCATGAATCTTCATCGCTGTTTGCATGTGGCACTAGGCCGCGTAGCGACATCATCAGAAATCTTTTTGTTTTCTGGAACTGATTTCGTCAGTAATCTTAATCTTTGTCCGGTGGTACGTAGCCTCGTAACGATAGAGAAGCTCCTCTTTTCGCCAGGAAATCGATGATCAATCTGTAATTAGCACAGTAACGTTTTCACCGGTGGCATCCATCTGGAGTACGCTCTTGTCGAGCCAAGCTACGCCGGCGTCCCGAATGACAACATCGGGCACCACTACCCCAACAACGGCACCGGCGGAGACAGCGGCTACTACGACATCTCGGCGGAGGCTGGGGCGAGCTTGCACGCTCTATGTCGTGCTGCTGGGTCTGCTATCCAGCGGACGAGGATGGTTCTTAATGGTATTATTTGCCGATTTGTATATTCTTCCCACTGAAGTTTGCAACTTACTTTCACTTCATGGCATTATTTGCTCAGTATGGTAATACACTACTATACTAAATTCTGCTGGTTTCTTGTGTGTTTTGCATTTCTTATCAGCTGCCAGTGTTACATAATCATGCGCAGTATGTACCGTCAGTAAAATACTCTTACTAAGCAAAAGAAATCATGCTTCTGTAAAGAAAATGTTTTCATTTGTTTTGCTGCGCAAATAAGGGGCTAAAATAGCAAACAATAGTGGCAGGATTAATGTTGCTTCCCATGGACATTTTCTTATCTTTCTGTAAATCTTATGTTGCACAATGTATGCCATGATTTCCAGTGCAACCTTTATAGTTTGCCCACACTGTATGCCCTCCTCTTTCTTGATCTGCCTGGAACCATGGTTTTGACCACATAAGGGCGAGCTGGAGGCGCTAGAGAAGGGTGTGGAGCCGGCGTGGAGCAAGCTGGTTGTCCCGCTCGAGCGCATCGTCGACATGCTCGACGTCATGTGGAACATCGGCGACCACCTGAAGGCTTTCAAGGACTCGGCCACCTCCGTTGTTGCCGCCGTCAAGCACTGGAATCTACATGGTTTGGCGTATGTGGAAAGTACTCATTTGTTTTCTAACAACAAAGTGTAGTTTAGCATCAGATCTACCCGTGAGTTTGGTCTAGTTTCTTGTACCTGCTATATATGGCTGTAAATTGTGATATACAGATGTGGAATATGTGATTTTCAATCATTTACCAACGGCTCATGAGTATTTTATTACAGTACCAAAATTTTGTAATATTTGAAATTATTTCTGAAATTTATATGCAGTGTTGAATCATTTGTTGAAATTATTATGCAGCGTTGAATCATTTGTTTTCGGAAATAATATTTGGGCCAATTTAAGAAAACTAATTCAATTTGGGACAATTTATCAAAATTTCCCAAAATATTATTTGGGTCAGTTTTAGAAAATGTCTCTAATTGAATTAGTGGCAGTTTCTCAAAGTGCCCCTAAATGTATTTGGGGCATTTTGAGAAAGTGCTCCTAATTAAATTAGGGCAAAATTCAAAATGCCTCTAATGGTTATATTTTGGGGCACATTTAGAAATACTCCTTATACTTTTAGAGACACAAGCAAATGTGGCACTTAAAAAAAGTGCCCCAAATACATTTAGGGATACAAAATTGACATATAGGGGCACTTTAAAGTGCCCCAAAATGTCAACTGTGATGTAGTGGTCGTGGGCGCCTCTAGTTTTTTTTTTTGAAACGAATCAAAAGACTTGCCATTTCATTTAATAAGAGAGAAGTTTTAGAGTGTTACAAACCCGCCTTGGCCAAAAGGCCAAAGCCTAAAAACAAGACTACTCTCCCGGCGTAATATTACAAAGCGCCTCTAGTGAGGGACATGGATTTTGTGCACCTGGGAGCATTTGCTCCTGTTTTTTTCTAAAGAATATAACAAATTGAAAACTTATCAAAAAATTCCGAAAAAAATCACATGCATGTACCTGAGCATGGAAAGCACCATCTACAAATTTCGCGACTAAGTGACATCGTGGCCGCCCTGTGCAAAAATGACAAATCACATATCTGAAAATTCAAAAATTTGGATGCTATTTCTGTCAGAATTTTGTCATTTTTGCCCAGGGCGGCCGCAATTTCATTTAGTCGCGAGATTTTACACGATGGTGCTTTCCATGCTCAGGTACGTGCATGATTTGTTTCGGAATATTTTGATAAGTTTTCAATTTTTTCGATTTTTCTGAAAAAAACAGGAGCAAATGCTCCCAGGTGCACCTTGGAGTTTCCCCTCTAGTGAGCTCCTCTACTCTTCTTCTCTCTCGATTGTTCGTTCATGCTCGTATGGTTAAGTCATTCTTGACCTTTCTGCTCGTCTGGAAAGGAGATGACACTTTAGGTGATTGCATCAATTCTCGTTACTTTACCGCTAGAGAGTGCACATGAGGTTGACCACGGTCTGCACGAGATTCAGATTACGCAATTAGAACTTGTTTTTTGCTTCATACTATTTCGACATCAACACCATCCCATTGTTTATTCCACACTGCTGCTGATTCTGCGAACTGGGAAAGTGGATCATGCTTATTTTGACCTTGGAAATTAGGTGACCCCTCCGTCACTATCAACAAGATCCTCATGTCCTCCCGAGAACCGCACTTTTGGGTTGGAGCTCGATAGGATTTCTCAGGTTACAGAAAATTGTTTAGAGCATCTCCAGTCGCGGCGTCCAAACGGCCGCCCAAAGGCGTTCAGGACAGGCCGTTTGGGCGCCGTCCGGACTAGTCAATGGTTTTGGGCGCCGTCGCTCCCCACTCGCGGCGCCCAAATATTATTTAAATACGAAAGTGCATACATTTCATTGAAATTTCGTTGAAAACTAACATAATTCATTCAAATTTAAATCTAGACCTAGATCTAGTACGTAGGGTGGCACGCCGGGCACCGGCAGTTGGGGCAGGAGCCGGCCCTTGCGGCGGCGATCACAGGACCTCGGCGGCAGCCGGAGCAGAGGCAGTAGAGGTAGCCGGTGGTCACGGACGGCGGCGCATGAGGCTGGGCGGCGGTGGCGGTGGCGGTGGAGGCTATGTCTGCCTCGATGGCGAGCTGCATGTGGCCAGGTTCCCACTCCGGCGTCGGCGGCCAGTCCTTGAAGCCGTTATCATCACCATCAACCTTCTCCGCCTCTTGTTGAGGTTGCGGCGAAGGAGGCTGCACGCGGACTTGTTCTGATCTTGCGCGACGAGCCTGCTCCACCGCCTCGTAGCGAACCCTCTCCCTTTCCATGCCGGTCGCAAAGTCCTCGTCGGAGGTGTTGGTGAGGATGTCGTCGTCGGAGTCGAACCAGTTCGCAGGCGGCTCGCGGGCGATGAAGGAGTTGCGGCAGGCGTGCTCTAACTCGATCTGCTGGTCCCAGTACGCCGAGTTCGGCTCGTACCTGATGTCGTCGTACAGCTCTGGCGGCATGGTCTGCTAGCACATGGCGACGTAGTAGAGGCGCGCCTGGCCGGCCAGCTTTGGTGCAACCGGGACGTGCACTGGGTTCGTCTACCATCCCTCGGGGAGGCGGCTGTTCGCCGACACCGGCGTGTTGGTACGGACGAGCTCCCGCGCCTCGGCTTCCGTGAGCAGGTCTGCCTGGGGAGGTAGCGGCGGAGGCGGCGGAACCCGCCATGTGACAGACAAGCCCGCCTCGTGGTCGTTCCGGCGGGCGTCGCACAGCATCTTCCGCATAGATTGTTCGCAACGACGGTCCCTGCGGGCCGCCGTCTCCGCCCAACGGCGGCGCTCGTGCTCTTCCTCCATCAAGGGAGCACCGATGTCGCGACGGGGAGGGGCCATGGCTAGGTGGTGGAGTGGAGATGTTTGTGGTGGAGACGGTGAGGAACCCGCTCTATACAGCGACCGGGGAGGTGAGCCGATGAGGTCGCCTTAACTCCGGCCAGCCAACGGCCCGCCTGCCACACCATTTACGGCGACGCTTCAAAAGGCGTGCTCGCCTGCATTGACGCCGCCGTGGCGTAGACGCTTTCTCGCCGCAGAGAGGCGAAGCGACGTCTTGCTGCGCCCGGCTGGGAAACCGAGACGCCGTCCGCGTTTAATTTGGTTGACCGGCCTCGTGTCTCTATGACAGGCGTGGCCCGCGCGACGGAGGGGTAGGTGGCGTCGCGTGCCGTTGTGTCCGGGGCCGCCCGAGCTCTACCCAAAGTGAGGGCGTGGCTGGGCGTGCCGAACCAAAAACTGGACCGCGCCGGACACAATTCGCGTTTGGGCGCCGCGAGTGGGGGCGAAAAACTGTCCAGCACGTCCCAAAGACGTTTGGGCTGCCGTTTGGGCGCCCCGACTGGAGATGCTCTTAGTTCATTGTAGAATTACAAAACTCCCGTGTTGCAGTTCAACCGATGCTCCTGGTCCTGGACTTAATCCTCTGGCGCTCCTGGACCTGGGATTTATCGAGAAATAGTAGATCTGGAGATTTCACTTCAGTTCGGACTGCTTTACTACACACTTGTTGATGAAAATACTAGTGCCCTTGCAGAATGTGCCACTTGAAAAGCAGTCTGTTATTGGTGTCCGGGATTGATCTATTTGATGTTTTCTCGATGAAATTATGCTCTGCATTGCTTTTTATATCTGACTTTCTTCGTTTGGCTATGGTTGAAAAGGGTCGGTGGACATGGCTGCAAGTTGTTGTGGCGGGAAGTGTTGCTATCCTCATGCTTGCAGTCTGAGGTACTCCGATCATTGATTGTGTCACTATCTCGTCTTAATGGCTGAGATTCTAGAGGTGGGTAGATAGGATGGAATGGAACTGCCTGCTCTGGAGCAATGGTGTTGATGATCATCATTTTGTCCATGGCGCTCTTTTGTTGTTGTGATAGCTGCGGCCGAGATGTGGGTAGGCTAATTAAAAGCTTGATTTGATGGCATCTAAGGTAATACTAGTTGAATTTAGCGTGGCGTCACGCCACGCCCTTGGTGATTTTGTTTGTACAATATATATTCTTTGTTCACCAAAATGTTGGCTAAATTTGAATGTTCGAACATGTTTTTATTTTGTTATGAATAGGTAGCATTTTTTTGTGTCATTTTTTATATATTGTGTATAATATTCAAATATTGAGTGGTTTGAAATGTTCAAACATGTTTGTATTTGTACGTCAATATTTAATTGAAATCAGGAAAATCCATTTGAATTTGATTCCACATTTGCGGAAAGTTTGTTCGTATGGTGTCGAAATATTGGCCAAATTGAAATGTTAAAATATATTTGTAATTTGCTATGAGTATACTGGGTTTTTTTTTTGTGAGCATTTTTGTTATATTTTATGGAACATCGGAATATTCGCTCAAATGTTGGCCAAATCGCAATTTGCAAACATGTTTTTTATTTTGTTATGAATAGGTAGTAATATTTTTGAGCTTTTTTGATATATATTTTAGAATATTCAAATATTTAGTAGTTCGAAATGTTCGAACATGTTTGCATTTCGTTGTCAATATTTAATTGAAATTAGAGAAAAATGCATATGAATTACTTCCAAATGGTGGCAAAATTTGAATATTCCAATCTTTTGTTTTTTTAGCATAAGTAGTTTGTATGTATGATTCTGATTGTTTTGATATTTTACTCGTATTTTTCCAGTGGATATATTCAGAGATATTGATTTATAATTTGTTTGAATTTCTAAAATTGGTGAAAGTGGGAAGTTATTCGTATGTTTTTTTTTTCCGTTTTTCAAATGCTCAGATTTAGAAGACATTGAAAATTTTGAAGGTTTCAATTTTTAAATTTGGTCATACGGTATAAATAGTACACGTTTATTACATTTACAAATTGTTTAAATTAAAGAATTGTTAAAAGTTGTTCGTATGTAATAATTTTTTTTGTGGTTTTTGAATGCTCAGATTCGAAAGGCATTGGAAACTTTAAAATTTTTAAACTTGAAATTTGATCAAATGCAAAATAGTCTGTGGTTTTTTTTTCTTTGTGTTAGTGTTCATATATTTGCCATATTTGTGAATACTTGGGGAAGAAACTTTAATTTTGGAAATGTGCATGTTCAAAAGTTATTTATATTTAAATGTTTTGATATTTGGAAGAAGAAGTTTACGTTTACATTTTTCTTTCTAATCTGCTTAAATAGGGTAGTCCCACATGTCAGAAGTTTAATAGTTTCTTAAATTATTTCTGAAAAGAAAAAAAAATCTGATATATTTTAGAGTATGTCCAATCTTTAAGAAAGTTGGAAGGTTTAAAAATGTTTATTTTTGTTTATCAATTTGTAATTTAAGTCCATAATGAGTGCGAAAGATCATTTGTCGAACTGAATTTCATAATTAGGGAGTTTGTTTTGTGAAATTCAACTCCATCTAATTGTCCATATAATTGGAGCAAGTGCTTTTTTTTCGTATTTTTAAATTTTGTCCAAATTAAATTGTTTTCGTTCATATAGTGTAGAATTTTGTCGCGTCAGCACGGCGCCCTTGCTGAATTTTGTAGGCATCTGTTAGTTTGTATTTTTTCATAAATTTGTAAAATGACTCCATAGTTAGAGAATATGTATTTTGTTGTAGTTCGAAATGCCGAAATCCGTCGAAATTTGATATGTAGAGTATCTCCAAATACGCAGCGATTTAAATTGTTTGAATATTTTTGTATTTTGCCATAAATTTTTATTTTAACTCTGTAGTTAGAGAATGCATGGTATGAGCATTTATTAAATTGAACTCCATGTAATTTGAAGAAGTGCATTTGGATGTTTTTTCAAATATTAAGCAATTTGGAATATTGAAATCTGTTTGTATTTTGGCAAAAATAGTTGACATTTAATTTTGTGAGCATGTTCATATATTTTAGAGTGCCTCAAATTCTTAAGCAAATTGGAATGTGCAAAAAATGTTTTTATTTTTAATCAATATTTAATTTAAGTCTACAATGGGTGTGAACGCACATTTTTTCAATTGAGTACCATAATTAGTGGAAGGTCATGTCGGTTACTTGCAAATATCTACCAATTTGAAATGTTCAATTTAAGTCCATAATTACAGGGAATGCATCG
The DNA here is from genome assembly GCA_947311845.1 of Poa pratensis. Taxonomy (NCBI): domain Eukaryota; kingdom Viridiplantae; phylum Streptophyta; class Magnoliopsida; order Poales; family Poaceae; genus Poa; species Poa pratensis. Next base: position 73,827,987 of record CAMZMU010000033.1, read on the forward strand.
TATGAGCATTTATTAAATTCAACTTCATGTAATTTGAGGAAGTGCATTTGGATGTTTTCCAAATATTCAGCAATTTGAACTATAATGGGTGTAAACACACAATTTTTTCAATTGAATTACATAATTACTGAAAGGTCATGTCGATTGCTTGCAAATATGTATCAAACTGAAATGTGTAATTTAGGTCTGTAATTAGAGGAAATGCATTGTATGAGCATTTATTAAATTCAATAACCCTATGTAATTTGAGGAAGTGCATTTGGATGTTTTCCAAATATTAAGCAATTTGAAATGTCAACTGAAATGTGTAATTTAGGTCCGTAATTAGAGGAAATGCATTGTATGAGCATTTATTAAATTTAATAACCCTATGTAATTTCAGGAAGTGCATTTGGATGTTTTCCAAATATTAAGCAATTTGAAATGTCTGAATATGTTTGTATGTTGACTTAAATAGTTCATTTTTTTTTTGTGAGCAAGTTGGTACATTTGAAATAGAAATGGTTGGAAAATGTTTCTATTTTTTTATCAATAGTTAATTGAAGTCCATCTGTGGGAGTGCACATTTATTCAATTGAATTTCATAATTATAGAAGTTTTTAAATTGAACTACATATAATTAGAGGGAGTGCATATTACTTGCAAATATTTACCAAATTGAAATGTTCAATTTGAGTTCACAATTAGAGGAAGTGCATTGTGTGAGCATTTAATACGTTTAACTCCATGTAATTAGAGGGAGTGCAATTAGATTTTATTCGAATATTCACTGTTGAAAATATTAAAACATGTTTGTTTTCTCCATACATTTTTAGCATTTGTTTTTTGAGCATGTCGATATATTCTAGAGTAGTAAGCACTTTTTTATGGGCATCTTGATGTATTTTAGGGTAGTTCCGAATATTTAGCTAATTGATTTGGTGGAATATGTATTTATTTTGCCATAAGTATTTAATTGAACTACATAAGTAGAGGAAATGCATTGTGTGAGTATATATTAATTTTAACTTCACATAATTAGAGGAAATGTATCTAGTTTGTCTTTGAATGTTTACCAAATTGAAATGTTCAAATATGTTTGCATTCTGCTACAAAAAGTTGGCTGGTATTTTTTTGATCGTTCTGAAATGTTGTTGATATTTTTGTGATGGATAGATATAAAGATATTGATTTTGTAACATTTGTCATTTCTTTGAATTTGTTTACATAAGATGGTCTGTATTATTTGGAATTTCGAAGGTTTGAAATGTTCAAGTATTTGTAATGAGTATTTTGTTTTTTTATAATTTGTTAGAAATTGGTCTGAATTGAGTATTTTGAAAGGGAACTTTGAAATTTATATTTTCCCGAATGACGCGAAGGTGTCAAATGAAGATTTATGTATGATTTGAACTTTGCAAGATTTGAAATAACTTGGAAAAGGTCAAAGTATTTAGAATGAGTACTTTGTTTTTTTGCAAATATTTGGAAATTTGTTTGAATTGTTTTGGATCTATATCTCACATGTTTCAAAAGTGTTGGAAAATAAAAAAATAGAATGGAAAAAAAAGGCCGAGGCAGGCGCCTAGCAAGCAGACCGGCCCGGCGGACGGCCCACTGCCCAGCCCAGGTTCGTGGTGACGTCAGGATGACGTCGCCCACGGGAGGAGCTGCCGCGGCGGCGGCGTGGACGCCGGCGTCGAACCACGGCGACCTAGGACGCGCAGGCGGGCGCAGTGGACGCGCCTCGACGCGGGGAACCCGGGAGTGGCGGCGCCGCCATTTCTGGGTCGCCGGAGCGGCGACTGCGGCGTGCGGACGCGGCGGCGGAAGCTTCCGGCGAGGTCGCGCCGTTTCGGGACACGAAACTCGGCAGGGAGGTGGAGGCGAGGAGGACGGAGGCCGCCGTGTCCATCGATCTAGACGGGGAAGGCCGGAGCGGCCGCGAGGCGCGTCGGCGGCGCCGGCGATTTTCGGCCGCGCGCGCGAGGGGGAGGGGAGGGGGATTTGGTGATGGTTTTCCAGGAAGATCCTCCATTTTTGCCCAAATTGCAGGTGCATCCCTCGTAGCGTGAAGTTGCGGACTGCGGGTTTGATTTGTCGATCAGCGAGTTTTTTTTTTTTGCAAAAGTGTCACGGGCATGTCTGGTGGACCGTTGGATCGCAGGGCGACGGCTCAGATCGAAACACTGTTCAACGAACAGTAGCCCGATCGCTCTCAGCTCGCTAAATCGCTCAGCTTTCATATAGTTAGTGATGTACACTCGCTAGTTTTGTTCCATCTTTGATGCCGTAAAAACATAATGATCCGTTGTGAGTTAGATTGACCCAATTCATTGTGGTGTAATTGCCTTTTGGGAAAGCTCTCTAAAGTAGAACTCCTATCTACAAATGTACTGTTGCTTTGTGAGGGGCAAGACGGCCCTTTCTAAATAAATAAAGAAATTCAAATGCATCAACTTTGATCGGTTAAAATTATCTGTACGACGTGTGATGATGGTACGAAAGCTCTATAAGGCCAGAATGTCTGAATTTTGGAGCACAAAATGTTTAGAGCATCTCCAGCAGGAGCCGCCAAATTTGTGTCTCACACCTCCCAATTGTGCCCTCTTTGGGAGGTGCCGGACACGTGTCCGCCACATTAGGGGTGCTCCCCCATCGACGCTCCCCAAACGAGGGCCCGATCATTTTGAACATATTTTTTATCTTTATTATCTCTTTTTGCAACAAAAGAGTCTATGCCGACTACAAACCCGACGACCAAATCGAAGGGAGCAAATAAAAGACTCGGTCAACAAAATTCTGGCCATCAAAAGGGCACCTCCATTGCTAGAATGCATGCAAATCATCCATCGTTCTCCTCCTAGGCCTCCTTGTCCTCCTCCTCCTCCTTCTCCTCCTCCTCCCACTCTGTGGCCGCCAGTTCGGCCGCTGCTTCGGCCTCCTTCACTCTTGCCGCCCTCTCTGCCGTGATGTGCCTCCTTTCTTCGGCAAAGTAGGCCTTTTGATTGAGTCTTATGTCGCTCGTGTTGGTGGCCATGAGCAAACGCTCCTCAGCCTTCTCCGTGGCCTTGAGTTTTTTCTTTTGCGTGTCGAAAAAGGTTTTCCACCTTACTTCATTATCGGCGTGCATCTTCAATCTGTTAGCCAAGGACGAGGCCACCTCCTTCATTTACACGGCGATCGACTCTTGGATAGAGCCCGAGGATGCCGTCTTCCTTGCCGCCTTGACACCAGTTGGCCGATCCGAGCTGGCCACGACATCTTTGTTTCATCTACATCGGGCCCGTCCTTCGATTTTCCGTTCAAAGTGAGCCGATGCTTCTTCCACTTCGGACAATCTTGAATCGCCGTCCAACAATGCATCAATTTGAAGGTCTTCTATTATCTATGTTTAACTCGACGTACATGACGTATGACGTGAGCATCCGTCAACTACACAAAAGGGCACATGTAAAATATGCATGACAACTATGGAAATTCACATGGCCGGCTACAATAAAGGCACAAGTCAAAAGATGTACGCAAAAGGGCTTACTTTCATGGCGTCGTTTTTGCCAGTCTCATCTCTCAATATAATTCGTTCATGGCACCCATGAAACTTGTTGCAAAGCCCTAGAATCACGCTCCACCGGGTTTCAACCGACTTTTCATTGCGATCGGGAAGCACCTCATTTGGTAGATATGCTTTCCTTTCGTTGAAGTCCTTGTGAATGCATCTCCAATACAATTCACGAGTTTGTTGTGCGCCGCGGGTGGCGTCTAGGCTTACCGCCATCCATGATTCGCACAACAACTCGTCCTCCATGCCGCTACACGCCCTGCCTCTTGAACCCGACCTCTTGCTGGTCTCGCCGGTCTCAATATCATGCACGTCCACTTCATCACCCTAGCCGGCGTCCTCACCTTCGCTAGGCCGCCCTCTCCATCATGGTCCTGACCGGTGAATTGTGTTTGTGCATCGCCCAGGCCGGCGTCTCCGTAGACGCCACTGCTGATAAGGTGATTGATAGCGTCAGGGGTCGGCTACAACAACACGCAATGCACAAACCCAATTCACTAGGTCCGCACAATAAATGTCGGAGACTAGTCCCAGGAACTAGGGGTGTCTCTCAAGTGCCAGGAAACGAGTAAGGGGCTGAACACAACGTCAAACAAATCCTCAACAACCTCGGCGACGGTGCTCGTCGAGCTCGGTGAGGAACATCACGACAGAGAGGTAACACGAGCCGCTACCCAGGTTCAGGCCCACCGTGAGGTGTAAAAGCCCTACGTCCTGCTAAGATGTATTGCACTGCTTGGAGAGGTTCACAGTACAAGTGTGCTTGCCGAGGGCACTGCTGTGGCTATGGTGGACTATGGTGGAATGAGCTCGTCTTCTTCTCAGACGTAGCTCCTTGGTTGTGGAATGAGTTGTGAATGCGGGATCCCCCTCCTAGGTCGTACACTGGCTCCTTATATACTGGGCTTGGTCCTCTTCCCCGAAACCTCCGGCGGGAAGGGATACCACAATGCCGCCGAATTGGAGCACAGCGCACAGCGTCGGGGGCGTCCATGGACACGGTCCATGGCAGGGAGCACGTCGTCTTGGCAGAAAAAGCCACCGTCCAACCAGGACGGTGGGCTGGCGCTGCAGAGCTTTGGGGCGCGCCCCACGGTGACGTCGCAGTTGGAGCGTAGCGGCGGCCGGCCGCTTTATCACCAATTTGGCAAGTCTTGGAGTCCGCTTTGCTTGCCGCAGCTCCTTTGACCACTTTATACACGAGAATGGCAACTGCGGCGTCTTCGTCATCACGCGCAGGCGCGCGCGTCACTCTGCGGCGGGCGCAGAGCCCATGTGCGCTCTGCAGGGCGCAGGAGCTTGCTTCCACTTGAAGGAACCCCGCGAGGCCTGAACCCTCGCCGAGGTTCTGTAGCCGTTGACTTCTCGCGAGGGAAAACCTCCCGAGGGTGGCGCGGAGACGCGCCAGGGCCTGAAGATCTTCTAGGAGAGGCCTTCCGAGGCAGAGGTCCCTCTCGAGGCCTCCAGGCCGATCGTTTGGTCCTTAGCAGATGCTCAGTCGAGCAAATAAGCCCTCGCGAGGGAAAATGCCTCGCGAGGCTCGCCAGGCTGAAGCCTGGTCCTTAGCAGAAATTCCTGCGGAGCGTTCGAGGGCTGTGGCAGGCCGGCCCATGATACCCTGGTTTTCACTGGGCCGACAGTAGCCCCCGGGCCCGCGATGGGCACGTTGGAGCTCCTCAGGCGGAGGCGAATCGTCGTGGGCCCAAAGAAGCCTGCGAAGCCCGAGACACGTGGAGCGCACGGCCGGGCACGATCCCACGATCTCCTCTGAAGTAACGGGCGTGGTGGTGGGTCCCGCCACCCCTGTAACGGCTCGATGAGCCGATATAAGGCGAAGAGCTCGGCGCAGGCGGCCATCACTTCATTCGTTCCCCTTTCATCTCCTTCCTCCCAGCGCTCAATCCCCAATCTCTCCTTCGCGACCTTGCTGCAATGGCGCCCAAGAAAGCCACCGCTGCTTCGAAGGGCAAGGCAGTGGCGCAGGGCGGCGGTCCGCTGAGCGCAGCGGGACGGCGACTTCGAGCCGGCTCTGAGCGGCTCCCGCTTCGAGACGGAGGCGCAGCTGGACAAGGTGCGCCACATGGCGGCCTCGAAGACCAACGAGCACGGCGCCACCGTGCTCAAGCGCGCGGCAACTCCCACGGCAGCTTCTACCCCATCTTCATGCACTCTCTCTTCGCCGGCTCGTTCCCCCTTCTCCGATTTCTTCCTGGCGGTCCTGGAGCGCTACCAGATCCAGGTTCTCCATCTCACCCCAACTCCATCCTCGTCCTCGCCATCTTCGCCTACCTCTGCGAGGCGTACATCGGCATTCCGCCTTCGGTGGACCTCTTCCGCAGCTTCTACGCGCTCCGGTTCACGGCGAACAAGGAGCGGTCAGGGTGCGTGTCCTTCCGCATCACCGATGGCATGAAGGGCGTCTACATCCCCATCGCGCGGAACGGCGGGAACATCGTGACCAGCGTGACGAAGAAGGTGGAGGACTTCCGCAAGCGCTGGTTCCTCATGCAGTTCGGGAGCCAGAGCGCCTTCTTCGAGCTGCCTGAAGCGCCTCCGACGAAGAGGGCGAGCTGGGCCTCCAAAGGGCTCAAGGGCGCGACGCTTGGCCCTGTGGTGAGGCGCTTGAGGGACCTCCGCGAGGCCGGCCTCACCGGGCAGATGGTGGCCAAGGACTTCGTGAGGCGCCGCATCGCTCCGCTCCAGAGGCACGCGGACGCGATGTGGCTGTACTCCAACCAGAGGGACAAGATGCGCCTGAGCGCTACCCTCTACACGAAGGAGGAATTGCACGCCCTCATGGAGACTCTCTTCACGTCTCCGGACATCCCCGTGCCCACTGACCAGACGTGCCGCTTCATCGGATCGATCTCGGGCGCCGCGTCTCGCATGTGCAGGCGATGCCGAAGTTCGATCAGTGGGGCCTGGTGCCTAAGGGGCACGTTGGGCCTCGCGAGGACCCGGAGTCTGCGGCGCAGGGGGCGCCAGTTGAGGGCGACGAGGAGACGACGGAGACGCCCGCAGAGTCCGATGCGGGCGCGACCGGCGCCTCGGGAGACGCTGCTTCCTCGGCGGGGAATTCGAGCGCCTCGAAGAGTGCGGCGCCTGAAGCTGAGGTCCACGAGTCTCCTCAGGCAGCGGCGACGAGTTCGTGGTTGCCCCCTCGCGGCGTGTTGAGGGGGAGGAGGATAGCGACGATGACGATGCTTCGTCGGGCCACTGCGAGCCTCGCTCCAAGGCGATCCACGACAGGAACGCCGGGGCCCAGGAGGAGACAGAGGCACGGACGAGCGCGGGCCCAGTGCTCCGCCCGCGAAGCGGAAGAAGAGGAAGTGGGTCGACACCGCGGCGTAAGTTTTTGTACTCCCTTTCCTGTTTGATGTTGTTCTTGTGTGTATCTCTCGAGGGGTTTCTGAGTCTTTTCCTCTCCAGACGCACGAGGAGCCAAAGAGGCGGAGGCTCCGGAGACTTGGAGAGATCTCTGGCTCTGCCGCGGCGTCCGTGACGCCCACAACTGAAGAGGTGCACCACGAGGCCACCGCTTCCTCTCCCGAGGCTGCGACGCCACCCCGGGGCGGAGCGCCACGAGGAGAGGAGGAGGAGGCTGAAGTGACGACGCCGCCGCCTTCGCGGCCTGATGCCTCTCCCGCGCAGCAAGAGAAGACGCCGAGGTGGACGCGGCAAGGACCACGCCGCCGGCGAAGGGGGCACGGCGGGAACAGCTGCGTCTGCAGAGACGCACGCTGACGTCGACATGGAGGACACCACGGTGCCGTCGCCTCCACCGAGCTCGGGCCTTGGAGGGCCTACGTGGGCGCTGAGGCTGCCGCGGGGACGGCCTCAGTAGAGAAGGCCAACCCTGCTCCTGAGGAGGAGGAGAGTGCTCCCCAGGGGCAGGGAAATGGCGGAGCTGACGGTGGGGGCGCCTCGAGCCCCCAGAAGGCTCCCAGCGCAGAAGGCGAGGGGGGCTCTCGCCAGAGCCCCCAGAAGGCCCCTTGCACGGAAGAAGAGGGAGGCTCCAGCAGAGCCCCCAGGCGCGCCTCGAGGTCACCCAGAGCCCAAGGCGCGATGCCCCGGAGTCCTCAGCAGGCGCTGGCGCTTCCAGGCCCTCTGGAGAATCGTGGGCCCTAGCCTTGCTGGGTCGGCGCCCTGTCGCAGCTCGCCGAGAGGCCGTCCTTCGCTCGGCGAGGGAGGTGCTCGATGGGCTCGAGGCCCAGCTCGCTGAGGAAGACCGCACCAGGGCGGAGGAGGTCGCCGAGCTTGCGCGGGGCTGGGCTTGCCTCCAGGAGACCGTGGAGCGCTGCCGCCGGAAGGACGAGGCAGCCCAGGCGCAACGCGAGGCGGCGCTGCGCTCTGCTGAAGAGATCCGCCTCAGCGTGGTCCGCGAGGTCGAGGAGACCCTTGCGGTCCTGAGCGCTAAGCGCGAGGCGCTCGAGGCGGAGACGGAGGCCAAGCATCAGGAGCTGGCGGCGCGCGAGGCGGCGGTCTCCACCAAGCACAAGGAGCTCCTAGACCGCGAGGCGGGAATCATTGCCGAGTCGGAGACCGTGCGGCAAGGCCTGGAGAAGCTCCGCGAGGACCTGCGTGTCCGTGAGAACCAGATGGTGCAGCGCGGGGCAGAACTTGATGCCCGCGAGACCGAGCTGCGCAAGCGCGAGGAACAGGTCGAACAGATCGAGAAGGATCAGTCCGCGCAGCGGGAGCACCTGGAGTCTCGCGAGAGCAAAGTCACTCAAGACGAGGCGTTCTACCAGAAGCGCCTCGCGCTGACCAACGAGAACCTCCGCAAGAAGGAGGAGCAGCTGGCGGCGGAGTCCGCGACCAAGGAGCAGCTCTTCCGCGACAATTGCAGGAAGGACTTCGCGGACAAGGCCAAGAAGCAGGAGGCGCGCTTCACGAAGAGACGCAACGAGCTCGAGGCCCGCATCAGGGAGCTTGAGGCTCAGAAGCAGCGATTCGACTCCCGCCTTCATGACGCTGTGGAGGCTCGGAAGCACGCGGAGCAGGACCTTGCCTCCTTGACGCAGGACATGAACGAGATGCAGCAGCAGGTGGGGCCTGTTGTGGAACTCGTCGAGGAAGCTCGGCGGAGCGCTCTGACTGCGCAGGTCTTGTCGCGCCAGCGGGAGCGCATGTTTGCTTCCTTGGTGAGGCGTGCGCGTGCGTCGCGGCCGCCTGGGGACCGAAGCCCCCAGGCTCTCTGTCGAGGGGAACCAGGACGTCGCCGTCTACCTTGGCTTCTTCGAGCAGCTCCTCACCAAGTTTGAAGAGGTCGTGACGAACCTCGACGACTTGGTCGACACCGAGAGCCGCGAGCTCCTTGGCGTCGGTCGGCCAAGTCTTCGCCAACCTTGCACACCTCCACCCCGGCTTCGATTTCGCGTCTGTGATGGAGCCTCTGGAGAAGGAGCTCGCCGAGAAGCTGGACGCCTCGGTGTGGGACGACGTGGAGAAGTACACTCAACGCTTCAAGAGGGTCGAGGTGAGGAGAGCGACGAGGCTGGTGCTGAGGAGGTGGTGACGAGGACGTCGACGGCGACGACGACAACCCCGCTGCTTAGGTTGCCCCTGTAGAGAGATGTGCCAAGGGCAGTTATCTTAAGATTTGTCACTTTTATTTCGTGCTGGTTTGTAAAGACACTTTAACTTTGTGCAAGTGTGGGTGCCCCTCGGGAGGCCTTTTATCTGTTCCCTCATGTCTTTTTCGCTCTACGTCGTTAGGACCCTGCTCTTAGCGCAAATAGCACCGCCGCTTCGGTATGCCGGAGTCAGGGCTCGACAAGGCCGGGGGGTGCGTAAGGCTTAGAGAGGTAAGAGCCCTCGAGGCGCGATGCTCAGGGGCTCCCCTTTGACGTGCAAGCAGCCCATGAGGCGTAAGAGAGAAAAGAGAGGCTCGAGGGGCGACAAAACCAGCGAGAGGGAAAAGAGCTCATGAGGCGTAAGTTCTGGACTTAGCTCTGGCGAGACGCCTGCTTTGTAGAGGGTGTTGTGTTCCTGGTGAGGTGTTCTCCCTCTCGAGGCTGCCTGAGACTGGCTTGGAGCTTTTGGAGCCCTGCAAGGCGTCTTGTTCCCTGTGTTGAGAGAGAGAGAGAGAGAGGCGAACCCACAAGCAAAGCATAGTTGTACAACTCATGCGCGCTCATAGATTTCCTCATGGGTATCTCACGAGGAGAATAAGCACCAAGGTCCTTGGTGAGGTGACGTGCATGGGAGCTAACCCACGAGTCAGAGCTCTTTGGTGAGATAACGGTCGTGGGCGGAGAGCCACGAGTTAGAGCTCGGATCCTTTGGATTTTACGCTGCTGGGATGCTCCCGAGACACAGGCACCGTGCTCAGCCCCCGCTCGCGAGGTGCGCATGGGGAAAAATGTGAGCGCGAATGTAAGAAAGCAAACTCACCAAGCAATATTACATAACGGCGCCGAAGCGCAATAGGTTCATGATGACCTGAAATTGTTCATTACACTTGGCGAGGCCAAGACAAAGTCCGCCATGTCTGGGCATGGGGTTCCACATGGAGTGGCTGAGGCTTCCCGCGGCCCGTGGCAACGCGTTGTAGGAAGCTCTCAGTGGAGATGGCCCTCGTGAAGGGAAAGCTTGGTGAAGCTGGGAGGTGAAGACGCGAGCTTCCCTCTTAGACAAAAAATGCCTGCCGCGACGTGATCACGGGTAGAACTTGCGTAGGTGCTCGATGTTCCATGGATTTTTGATCGGATCGCCGTCTTCCGTCTCGAGCCGCACCGCGCCAGGCCTGGCGATGTGCGCGACCCTGTAGGGGCCTTCCCACATGGGTGAGAGCTTGTGGAGGCCTTCTCTGGAGAGGATCCTCCTGAGGACGAGATCGCCTGTCTCGAGGGTGCGCGGCCGTATGTGGCGGCTGTGGTAGCGGCGCAGGTCTTGCTGGTACTTTGCCGCTCGGAGGGCGGCACGGCGACGTAGTCCATCGAGCAGCAGCAAGTCGTCGTTGTGGAGCTCCTCTTGGTTGTCCTCGTTGAAAGCAAGGATCCGTGGGGACCCATGCTTGATCTCGGTGGGGAGGACTGCTTCAGCGCCATAGACGAGAGCGAACGGCGTTTCTCCAGTGGGCTTCGTGGCGGTGGTGCGGATGGACCAGAGCACGGAGGGGAGCTCTTCGATCCAGTTCTTGCCGTGGGCCTTGAGGCGATTGAAGCTTCTTGTCTTGAGGCCTTTGAGCACTTCTGCGTTCGCCCGCTCAGCTTGCCCGTTGCTTCGTGGATGAGCCACCGAGGCGAAGCAGAGCCGTGTGCCGAGACTCTCGCAGTAGGCCCTGAAGATGCCGCTGGTGAACTGCGAGCCGTTGTCGGTGATGATGCGATTTGGCACGCCGAAGCGACAGGCCAGGCCTCTGATGAATTTCACCGCTGATCTCGCCGGGATGGTGCGCACCGCTTCAACCTCCGCCCATTTGGTGAACTTGTCGATGGCGACGTAGAGGTAGCGGTAGCCCCCGCTGGAGCGTGGGAAAGGTCCCAGGATGTCCAGCCCCCAGACCGCAAAGGGCCAGAGAGAGGGATGGTCTGGCCCCAGTGCGGGCTGGTGGACTTGCTTGGCGTGAACTGGCATGCCTCGCAGCCTGGACGAGCGGTTGCATCTTGAAGTACTGAGGGCCAATAGAACCACTCCTGAAGACTTTCCCTGCGAGGGTGCGTGATGATGAGTGGTGGCCACATTCTCCACTGTGTATGTCCTTGATCAGCTGGCGGCCTTCTTCAGGGGGGACGCATTTTAGTGCAACTCCATTTGGACGCTTGCGGTACAGGTCTCCCTCGTGAAGGCAGTATGACTTGGCCTGGCGAGCAACTCTCTCTGCTTCTGCGTCCTCTTCAGGGAGGACTCCGTCCCTGAGGTACTCCTTGAGCTCATCGATCCAGCCCGTCTCTTGGTGTGTCATGGCCAGCAGCAGGCGTTCCCCTGTGGGTGGACCGCAGCCTGGTGCTCCAGATGTTGGTGGTGGTGGGAGCTCTTCGTCCATGTTCATTTCAACGGCTTCTTTTGGCTGTTTCACCGATGCCCTGGTGAGCCTCTCCTCGAACACGCCCGCCTGCTGGGCTTCTCTGCGTGATGCTCGCCTGGCGATGTCGTCGGCCTCCTGGTTCTCCCTTCGTGGGATGTGCCTGAGCTCCATCCCCTTGAAGTGTTTCTCGAGCTTGCGGACCTCCTCGAGGTAAGCGGCCATATGGCCGTCCTTAGGCGTGTAGCTCTTGTTGGAGAAGTTGACGAGGAGCTGGGAGTCGCCCTTGATGAGTAAGCGCTTGATGCCGAGGGCGATTGCGGCTCTGAGCCCGCGAGGAGGCCCTCGTACTCGGCGATGTTGTTGGAGACCTTGTCTGTCGTGAAGCACAGCTGGACGGCGTAGTAGAGCTTGTCGCCCTTGGGTGAGGTCAGGACGACGCCAGCCCCAGCGTTCTGGCATGCGAATGCTCCGTCGAAGTGCATGGTCCAGTGGCTTGGCGCCGTGTCTCCTGCTGGCGTGGATTCTGCCTCATGAGGCTCTTCTTGCTGCGTGTCTGTCCACTCGGCGACGAAGTCAGCCAATGCTCTCCCCTTGATGACCCTGGTGGTGTCGAAGCGCAGGCCAAAAGGTTGCAGCTCAATGTTCCACCCTGCGACGCGGTCAGTGGCGTTTGGATTGCGCAGGATCTGCTCCAGAGGGAATGATGTGACCACCGTGATGGGGTGGCCCTGGAAGTAGTGGCGCAGCTTCCTGGAAGCGATGAGGAGCGCGAGGAGGAGCTTCTGCTGCATAGTGTACCGCTCGCGAGCATCTCGCAGCACAGTGCTGACGAAGTAGACGGGATGCTCGACGAGGGCTGTCGATGGTGACGCAGCGCTGGGTTCCTCGGGAGCCTTGTCGAGCCTCTCGAGAGGTGGACCCTCGTCGAGGGTGCCTTCTGGTTGTGCGGGCTCGGCAGGGGCTCAGGGCCTGAAGAGGATGTTTCCTTGTCGGGGGGATCTGGGCTTGGCGTGGCGGTGTCCTTCTTGGCGAGGACTGGCTCTTCCCTTTCTGCCACCAAGGCTGCGCTCACTGTTTGTGGAGTGGCTGATAGGTACAGCTTCAGATGCTCGCCGGGCCTTGGGGCAACCATGACAGGTGGGCTAGCCAAGTACTTCTTCAGGTCTTCAAATGCCTTGTCCGCCTCAGGCGTCCACTTGAACGTGCCAGACCGCTTCATGAGCTTGAAAAATGGCAGCGCCCTCTCGCCGAACTTGGAGATGAAACGGCCGAGGCTGGCCATGCATCCTCGAGGCGCTGCATGTCCTTAAGGCGACGAGGTGGCTGCATCTCTTCTATGGCTTTGATCTTGTCAGGATTCGCTTCTATGCCGCGGTGAGACACTAGGAACCCGAGGAGTTTGCCTGACGGTACCCCGAAGACGCACTTGGCGGGGTTCAGCTTGATGCTTACTTTGCGCAGGCTGGCAAAGGTCTCCTCGAGGTCCTCCATGAGGGTGTCCTCGCGAGTCTTGACCACGATGTCGTCGACGTAGGCTTCTGCATTTCTTCCCATCTGAGCCCCCAAGGCCTTCCTCATGAGCCTCTGGAAGGTGGCGCCGGCGTTCTTCAGGCCAAAGGGCATGCAGACGTAGCAATACACACCACAAGGGGTGAGGAATGCTGTCTTCTCCTCATCCTCCTTCGCCATCTTGATCTGGTGGTAGCCTGAGAAGGCATCCAGAAAACAGAGGAGGTCGCAGCCGGCGGTGGAGTCCACGATCTGGTCTATCCGAGGCATGGGGTACGGGTCCTTGGGGCAGGCCTTGTTGAGGTCGGTGTAGTCGATGCAGAGCCTGCCGCCCCCGGTGTGCTTGGGAACGACCACCGTGTTGGAGAGCCATGTGGGGTGTGGAACTTCTCTGATGATGTGCGCTTCTTTTAACTTCTCTACTTCCTTGATGATGAACTCTTGCTTCTCTGGCGCCTGGCGCCGTGCTTTCTGCTTCACGGGGCGTGCGTTTGGACACACGGCTAAGTGGTGCTCGATCACCTCCCTCGGTACTCCGGACATCTCTGACGGTGTCCATGCGAACATGTCAGAGTTTGCCCTGAGGAAGGCGACGAGCGCGCTTTCCTATTTGGGAGGCAAGCCAGCGCCTATGGTGACGCTAGCCCCCGAGCCGCTGGCGTCCAGTGACACCTTCTTCGTGGCTGCCTGCTCCTGTGAGAACAGCTGCTTCTTCTTCGCGGGCCTCTCGAGGGGCTCCATGTCCTCATCAGCGGGAATGCCACGGCAGCGGCCTTGTAGGCGGTCTCGACAGAGCGCATTGCGTCCTGGACTTGGCCGTGGATGGCGATGGTGCCGCCGCTGCCTGGAAGCTTGACGATGTTGTAGGCATGGTGAGTGACAGCCATGAACTTCGCGAGGGCGGGGTAGCCGAGGATGGCGTTGTAGGGCAGGCCAATGTGCGCGACGTCGAAGTCGATCTGCTCGGTGCGGTAGTTCTGCGGCGTGCCGAAGGTGACCGCGAGCCTCACCTGCCCCAGAGGTGTGGTAGAGCCACTTGTCACCCCGTGAAGGGCCTAGAGGGCATGAGCCACTCGTAGGGCACTTGAAGCTGCTCGAAGGTCTCGACAGAGATGACGTTCAAGCCCGCACCCCCATCTATAAGCGTCTTGGCGACGGCGATGTTGTTGATGATGGGGGTGCACACCAGTGGGATGGTGCCTACTGCCTTGGTCGACTTGGGGTGGTCCTTGGAGTCGAAGGCGATGGTGTACTGTGACCACTTGAGGGGCTGGGAAGCCTCAAGCCCTGGAAGCGCTGCGCTGACCTCGCGAGAGAATTGCTTGAAGTGGTTGTTGGACTTGGGCGCTTGGGACCCGCCGAGGATGCAGGCTATTGCCCCCTGAGGGGCCTGGTAGCCCCCAGGGTTCTCGTCGGGGAGGTTGCCGTTTGCCCAGCGTTATTCCCCCGAGGCCTGTGCTGGAAGTTGTGGCGTCCACCTCCGCGGCCACCACGGCCTCCGCCGCGGCCGCCGCGGCCCTGGTTCTTCTCCCGCTCCTTGCTGAGCTGCTTGAGCTCCCAGCAGTCTTCAGTGGCGTGGTTGTGCCTGTTGTGGTAGATGCAGTATGGGCGATTGTCCGCCTTTTTCTCTTCAGCCGCCGGAGAGGCCTCGCGAGGCTGTTTGCGTCAGGCTCTGCCGCGAGGATGGCGGTGGTCTTGCGCTTCTCTGCGGGCTTCTTCTTGCTCCTGGACCCCTCTGGAGGGTCCTCCTCCACTTCCTTCTTGACGAAGAGGAGGCCCTCTTCAGCCTTGGCGCACTTGTCAGCCAGATCAAAGAGCTTCACCACAGAGGAGAGGTGTCGTGGATGCCGAGCTTCTCGAGCATCCTGTGGTTCGTGACGCCCTCCCTGAAGGCGGAGATGACGTGCGAGTCCGGGATGTTCGGAATCTTGTTGCGGACCTGGCTGAAGCGCTGGATGTATCTGCGGAGGGTCTCGTCAGGCTTCTGGCGCACCGCGCGAAGGTCGTTGTAGGTGAGCGCGCGTTCGTAGGTGCCCTTGAAGTTGGCGACGAAGACCTTGCAGAGGTCCTCCCACGTGTCAATGGTGTTCTCGGGGAGGTTCATGAGCCACGAGAGCGCGGAGTCCTTGAGCGCCATGGAGAGCCAGTTGGCCATCACCTTGTCGTCGCCTCCTGCAGCTTGGATGGAGACGGTGTAGAGCTGCAGGAACTCCAGAGGGTTGGTCCTGCCGTCGTAGCGTGGAGGGAGGTCTGGCTTGAACTTCACAGGCCAGACACGGCGCAGGTTGCGGGTGAAGGCGGTGCAGCCCGTGGCGTACGTCACGGCGCCACCAGCGAGTACGCCGCGGTTCTGGCGACCTGCAGCGGCGATCTCCTGCACGACGCGGTTGTGGCGGTCCCTCTGGCGCTCGATCTCCACGCGGGCGTCCGCCGGAGTCCGCTGCACGATCTGGCAGTCGTGCGGCGAGGATGCGTGCGACGCGGCCGGTGGTGGTTGCTGCCGGAGCTGCAGCTGGAGGAGGTGGCGGAGGAGGGGGGAGGAGGAGCGCCGTGCGCTATGTTCCCCTCGCGTCCGGAGTGGCGCACCAGCGAGCGGGAGGGTGCTGGTGCTGCAGTGGTGGCGGCAGGAACGGCGGCGGCGTTGATGAGCTCCTCGAGACGCCCCAGCCAGTTGTCATGGCCCGCCTGCGTGGGACGGTAGCGCAGCAGCTCCTGCGCCATCAGCAGCGCGGTGGCTGGACTGGGCGCTGCTCGGCCCATCGTGGAGGCGCTCTCGCGCCTGGATGGGTGCAAGGAGGAAGCTCCCTCGTCCTCGCCGTCGATGCCGCCGTCGTTGCCGCTGCCGTTGCCGCCGTCGTCCTCAGGGTGCTCGACGCGCGGCTCGGCGTTGCGCTCTGAAGCGCGGTTGGCGCGTGGGCGACCACGCGGGTTGTGGTTGGCGGCGGGCTCGGTGTTGGCCCTGCCGGACGTCCGTCGCGCGAGACGCGCAGCTCGCGTGTCAGTCATGGCGCGGAGAGGTTGAAGAAGTTGAAGACGCGCCTCAGCCCCCTACCTGGCGCGCCAAATGTCGGAGACTAGTCCCAGGAACTAGGGGTGTCTCTCAAGTGCCAGGAAACGAGTAAGGGGCTGAACACAACGTCAAACAAATCCTCAACAACCTCGGCGACGGTGCTCGTCGAGCTCGGTGAGGAACATCACGACAGAGAGGTAACACGAGCCGCTACCCAGGTTCAGGCCCACCGTGAGGTGTAAAAGCCCTACGTCCTGCTAAGATGTATTGCACTGCTTGGAGAGGTTCACAGTACAAGTGTGCTTGCCGAGGGCACTGCTGTGGCTATGGTGGACTATGGTGGAATGAGCTGTCTTCTTCTCAGACGTAGCTCCTTGGTTGTGGAATGAGTTGTGAATGCGGGATCCCCCTCCTAGGTCGTACACTGGCTCCTTATATACTGGGCTTGGTCCTCTTCCCCGAAAACTCCGGCGGGAAGGGATACCACAATGCCGCCGAATTGGAGCACAGCGCACAGCGTCGGGGGCGTCCATGGACACGGTCCATGGCAGGGAGCACGTCGTCTTGGCAGAAAAAGCCACCGTCCAACCAGGACGGTGGGCTGGCGCTGCAGAGCTTTGGGGCGCGCCCCACGGTGACGTCGCAGTTGGAGCGTAGCGGCGGCCGGCCGCTTTATCACCAATTTGGCAAGTCTTGGAGTCCGCTTTGCTTGCCGCAGCTCCTTTGACCACTTTATACACGAGAATGGCAACTGCGGCGTCTTCGTCATCACGCGCAGGCGCGCGCGTCACTCTGCGGCGGGCGCAGAGCCCATGTGCGCTCTGCAGCGGCGCAGGAGCTTGCTTCCACTTGAAGGAACCCGCGAGGCCTGAACCCTCGCCGAGGTTCTGTAGCCGTTGACTTCTCGCGAGGGAAAACCTCCGAGGGTGGCGGAGAGCGCCAGGGCCTGAAGATCTTCTAGGAGAGGCCTTCGAGGCAGAGGTCCCTCTCGAGGCCTCCAGGCCGATCGTTTGGTCCTTAGCAGAAATGCTCGGTCGAGCAAATAAGCCCTCGCGAGGGAAAATGCCTCGCGAGGCTCGCCAGGCTGAACGTCTGGTCCTTAGCAGAAATTCCTGCGGAGCGTTCGAGGGCTGTGCAGGGGCCATGATACCCTGGTTTTC